>OX438759.1:8821117-9556117 GCA_949316235.1 Oegoconia quadripuncta
TTTTAGTTTTTGAGATGGACTCCATAACAGAAATGGTTTTAAACTAATAGCTTCGATGACTTCATTTATATAGATAAAAAAGGAATAATAAATCTTTTTATTCTCTACTCAATGAGCTTAACTATGACCCACTACATGACAGGGGAAGAAAAAAATGATTTTCGTTACTTTCTTTTGTATTGAAAAATAATTAATTTGAATATCTAATCCAATAATCGGTTTTGGGTCAAAATTCTACATAAAATATTGAAATATCAGGTCTGTAACTCATTCCGTTTACAAGGCAGAAACTCGTGACATACGGACGGACAGACAAACAACAGCGACAGCATCAAGACTGCGTATTGGTATTTGGGCACTAAACCTTAAAAAAAGGTGTCCTTCGATGTCTGCCAGTGAAATATGTTAACGGTTAAAGTTATGGACTCAATAACGCCCGATTTGTAAGATGTATTCATTTAAATTCATTTATTTCTTTTTAGCGGACTACATCACGAAGCGACGTTACGTCTCTAAATCTCCATGAAGCGTCCTATGTCTAAGTACGAGCTTCAACCGCCCCCGTATCCGTAGGGGTAAGCCAAACTCTCTTTTACGTTGTCAAAGGAGGCGAATAACCCGTAATCTATATATCTCATATTAGCAGCATGGTAATTTTGACAAACATACATGCATAAAGTCACGGACCCATTATTATCCCAAATAAGGCAGTCAGAGCTCAAACGTAAGCCTTGGGGTGATTTGGAATTATAAGTTCAAAGCTTGAAACAACATCTACGGTTCACTTTACAAAATATACAGAAATGCCCATGTGAAACTCAACTCAACCCCCGTGAGTGATGTCTTGACATTAAATAACATTATTTCATTCCCAAGATGGGCGGACGATCGACGGATAATGACGATCGCGAGAAGTCTCTGTATGCAGGCCGCTTCCACCGGTCGCTCTGAAAATCTATGGAGAAGGCCAGCGACCAGCAATCCCACCTCTACACTCCTTCCACTGTAACTCCTATAAGCTAGGATCAACAGGGTTACACGACACGGCGCCTACTGAAGGTAGACAGTGTCCTACGTGACTCTATTGCTACCTTGGACCCCAGACTAATTAAAGACAGAAATAGGGTGTTTAAGTAGGAGCCATAAGAAGGTGGCAGCGAACAGCAGTGGACGTCATCAGATTTATGGTACTTTGTAATGTATTGAGTCTTTACCTATGATATAGGAGTTTTTTTTTCTTCGTTAATCATATGTACCAATTCCTGCGATTTTCAAAGCTATATCCAAATTTGTTTCTTATTTGGAAAATGAAATATTATTTCAAGGTTTCACATAATAAAAAAAAATTTAACAGAGCTCTTTTCATGTGCTTCCCATAATCATTTCTTAGATTCGCTGAAACTTTTATAAAGCGGTTGCTTTGAAAAATTAAAGCTGCCCATACTTAACTTAATGTTATCCGATACTACACACAAAGTTTAGCTAAATTTGGATTTGCCGTTCCCAAAATAAAATCAAAAATGTTTGTATGGAGAAAATAGTCTTAATGAAATTCTTCATACAAAATGCCAATTTCATAGGTAAGGACCTAATATTATAATTACAGTTATTATAGTACAAAACTTATCTACAAATGTCAATTGAAATTCTCACATATAACTATACCTCTCTTGGTCTTCTGCAAATTATATTATACGAATGATTTATGACTATCTCACACCAACGTTAATTAACCGAACAATTTATATTCAAATATTCACAAGATTACTTGTTATATCTACCTACATATGCAATATAAATTATTACTAGCCGTAATAGGTACGTCAGTAAGTATAAAAGTCATTTTAAATTACTGAAACAAAATGAGTGTTTCTAAAATTTAAAAACTTGGCGCATTCTGCTATAGGTACCCAAAGTTATCTAACTAATATTATAAATGTGAATGTTTAGATGTTTGTTAGTCGCTCAATCATGGCGAAACGAATAATAATAATAAATATTTATTATCTCACCACAAAGAAATAGGTAGGTACATTGATTAAATAGTAATGTTAGGTAAATACAAACAAATTTCTTTGTGAGAGATTGGAGTCTGAGAAATGTTCGAAACCTGTGCTACAGATTGAACATGAATTAATGAACAACAAAATGAACGAATTTCGATTAAATTTAGTATATAGGTAGAACATACCCCTGTTTTAAGACATAGGATTTTTTTTATCCCGATAAAGTGAGTAGTTCCCGCGGGATAAACAAATTTCAGCGATAAAGTTATTCCACGCAGGTGAAGCCGCGGGCAGAAAACTAGTATTTAATAACAAAACTACAATTAGTAAAATAAAAGTTTTTTTTTGGAAACTATATTACATTTAAAATGATATCAAGATGGCCGTATTCTTTATAGAAATGTATGCCCTAGGGGGATTCGAACCAACGACTTCTTGCCACAGCGGACAGGGTATCCAACCTCTACACAAAGCAATTATTTAACTAATTCTATGAATGAAAAATACAATCTTTTATGTTTTATTCAGAAAGTAGAAAATATATCCACGATAACCCTGCAGATATAGTGGTTCGGTACTTTGCGACTGAGTCAGTAATTCTTTGCGGCGCTCTACGCCACAACGGGTAACCTTTATATTTATGGCCTGTCTCATTATGAAGCTGGGGCCGTATTTCTAGACTTGCTGCAGCATTTATAGTTTTTAGTGTTTGTATTTTTACGACTATGTTTCTGATGTTATTAATTTTAACTCAAAAGTTTTGAAAGGAAGTGTCACGTCATTTCCTCTTGTATGAATATTTTTCTGAAAGAAGAAAGCATTAAACAACACTTTTAATTTTAATGTCCAACTAGATACCTGATGGAAATATTAACCCTATTTATCTTCTCTGGTCTTATCTTTAGTTTCTAGTTACTAATTCTGTAGTGCCTAAATAGTCTATCTGTTTGTACTACGTAGATAATATTAGCACCTTACATATGAAATTGGCGTTTTGTCGTACGGCACCATTTTGATCTCAAATATCTCCTTTTGGCTAGGAATTCCAATTTCAAATGTATACAGCTATTTACTCATGCGTTTGTTTTTCGAAAACCGTAATCCATATGTTTTTTCCATCTTTGGTTTTTTCTTTGCGTCACTCAGTTTACAAATGGAAAACTTAAAATATCGCGTTATATATGAGTACGAGTTCCGCCGTGACACCAGTGCTGCAGAAACGGCTCGAAGGATTAATGATGTGTATGGCGGTGGTGTCGCAAAAGAAAACACAGTGCGTTTTTGGTTCCAACGTTTTCGTTCTGGAAATTTCGACCTTCAAAACAAGCCCCGTGGGCGGCCGGAGTCCAAGGTTTATAATGAAGAATTGAAGGCTATTGTGGAAGCGGATCCAACGCAAACTACGTCCGAGTTAGCTGCAGGCTGCGGTGTTAGTGACAAAACTGTTTTAATCCACTGGAAGCAAATTGGGAACGTGAAAAAGCTTGAAAGTTGGGTTCTTCGTGAATTGAGTACAACAAATGGACAAACGCGCGTAGACTGTTGCGTTACATTAGTCAACCGGCATAATAATTAACGGATTTTAAATCGAATCATTACCCGTGATGAAAAGTGGATCTTGCACGATAATCGGAAACACTAATCGCAATGGCTGAACCCTGGCGAACCAGCCAAATCCTGCCCCAAGCGAAAATTGACTCAAAAAAGTTACTTGTGAGCGTTTGGTGGACTAGTGCCGGTGTTGTTCACTTCAGCTTTCTTAAATCGGCCAGACGATTACGGCAGATGTGTATTGTCAGCAATTGCAAACCATGATGGAAAAGCTAGCTGCTAAACAACCGAGGCTGGTCAATCGCCGTAGGCCACTGCTGCTTCAGGACAACGCTAGACCACACACTGCATAACAGACAGTTACCAAATTAGAAGAGCTGGAATTGGAATGTCTAAGAC
This sequence comes from Oegoconia quadripuncta, assembly GCA_949316235.1. Lineage (NCBI taxonomy): Eukaryota > Metazoa > Arthropoda > Insecta > Lepidoptera > Autostichidae > Oegoconia > Oegoconia quadripuncta. The sequence continues at coordinate 8,825,074 of OX438759.1, forward strand.
ATCCACCGTACTCCCCGGACCTTGCTCCAACAGATTACCATTTTTTCGAAATTTGGATAACTCCTTGCAAGGGAAAAAATTCAACTCCGATGGGGCAGTCCAAAGCGCCTTCAAAGTTTTTATTGATTCCCGTCCGAATGGTTTTTTTTAGTAAAGGGATCAATGAATTACCTATAAGATAGCAAAAGTGCATAAATAGCAATGGTACATACTTTGTAAATATATTATATTTAAAAAAAATCGACTTTAGGTTACTCCTTTACAAAACGCCAATTTCATATCGACCTAATATACCTTAAAAAGTCCTACAGAATTATTGTTGTTTGTATTAATCGTTGTGCCCGAGAGGGTCCATAATGAAACATTTTTTTTATATCTTTTTTATTTTTTTTTACGCATAACGGGTTGGTACTTGACCTCAATCACACCTGATGTTAAGTGAAGATGAGGTCGAAGATGGAAGCGTACTGACCCGGAAACCCCAACACATTTGGGGGACTGGCTATCTTATCTCTGACAACCGGAACACGACAATGCTATTAACATTGCAGCTTGGCGGCAGATTTAGATAAGATGGTGGTAGCTAGCCAGGCGGACATTTAAAATGCCCTACCACCAACCAAACCGAGTACTTAAACATGTAAACCCAATGTTGTTTACATTGAGCCACGGAGGCGGTTAAAATGAGTCTATGAGTGCATTATGGAATGCAATACAGAATTGAATTGACAACTTCATTTACCAATATAGAAAAACCAATATTTGAAACTTTGCGAAAACGTCTATAAATAACTAACAATTACTACCATAACTTCTTTACATTTTGTATAGCATGGAGATCTCAGATTCGCTTGCCTCACGATTGGATACGTAGGTGTTAGTTTGTAAAAGGCTGCCTTACCTAATCAGACTCCGAAGAGCACTGTTAAAAGCGTTATTGTGTTCCAACTTTCAGAGCTAGTCGCTCTATATACCCTTTACTTACCACCTGAGAAGAAATACCCTGGAGAATAAAAGTGTACAATTTGTAACTAAATACAGTCGTTTGTCGTTACTCTCCAATATCCTTCATTCTCTCTAAGCGGTGTCTTATTTCAATGAAAAGCACACCTAAGTGAGACGAGCAATATTGCTTTGATGAATTTTAGGGTTACATTGTCAAAATGGAAACTCTTATAATATCGCCACGTTCTTGGTCCACCACACCGCCGTTTTAGTCGCAGACTATTTTAATAATTTTTTATTAGAGTTAGCTCCAAATAGTGGTGATTTTTTCTTTATACTAAAATAAAAAATATTCATAAGTAGTAGCGGTATACAATACTAACTAAAAGTATACAAACCCGGCTGCGCGTGGCCCGACATACAATTGTCCGGTTTTACTTACTAAATACGAATATATTTTATTATATACACTTTACTGTTCTCTATGTCTACTTAAAACAAATTGTTTAATATATATTTCCGTTGGAGTAAATATACTTGCAGAGGATTATATCCAATCCAGCATTGAATGGAACAAAAGGAAATAGAAATATCGATAACTAGAATCGGAAAATCTTCACGTTGAAAGCCATTGGAAATATATTTCCTCATAACGATTAGCATTATTACATTTTCCTTTCAGTAGGTATATAAAAGGAAATGTGGGATTACTGTCTGATATCATAAAAGTAAATAGTTCTTTTGTGTGGGGAGAAAATATCGTTACTTCACGTGACCGGCCCTTAGGCAATATATGTACCCTCCCTTCCTTCAGGTGTTGTGATGAATTATTATATTTTTTTCATGACACCGGCCATGTAACCCTGGCGGAGATAACATAAGTTTTATGACCATTATTTTTGTGGGATATTAAAATGGTGTTTTGGAGTTCGGTATACAGCAACATGATACTTTATAAGTATATGTTTTTCTTTGGAATTTTCGCTACAAGCGCTTGGTTTCACCCTTGCACTTTATGGAAATGAAACTAAAAGTATATTTATATAGGTAAATCTAGGATATAAGTTTCTTAAACCACTACAACTCTCACAAATTTAAATCAACTTTTGACATGTAGTTGAGTCTATAACAAACATAACCGAAGAACTGAACATTTTAAGTACGACGTTTAGTGTAGTGGTTAGAAACTCTGACTGTTAGGTATACCAAAAGGTAGCGGGTTCGAATCCCGCTAGAGGCATATGATTGTATGATGAATACAGATATGTGTTCCCGAGTTATGAATGTTTTTCATTTATATATGTATACTAGCAGCTGCCCGCGACTTCGTCCGCGTAGACTACATGAATCAACACTTTATTACTTTCCCACGGGAATACATTCAGCAGAAAAATTACCATGTAGAGTTTATCTCAAACAGGAAAAGACCCTGGGCAGATAACAAGTATGTGGAACCATGTTGATGTTTTGCCAGGTAAATGAATTAAGACAGGGATCCATTAAAAGACCTTTCTGAAAAATTCTGGTTTATATTTATTAAAGTACTTCCTTATAAACAACATTTTTTGCCATGTTTGAAGGTGGTAGCAATAGAACCAAACTTTGAGGTGAACTTACACGTGAGCCTGCCACATAGAACTGACCGTGAGAGAAACAGTCCTGTCGTAGGTCTACTCCGGCGAATTTGAGAGTTTGCCCCTGCGACTTATTTATTGTCATGGCAAAACAGACCTTTAGTGGAAACTGAAGCCTTTTGAATTCAAAGGGAAGATCATTTGGTATTAATGGAATACGCGGTACAAACACTGTTTCTCCCTGAGCAGGTCCTGTTAAAATAGTGGCCTCTACTACGTTCCGGTGCAAAGCCTTGACTTGCAACCTAGTACCGTTACAAAGTTTGGGTGGCTTTAAATTTCTCAATAACATAACAGGTGCACCCACACGTAGTAAAAGTCTGTGATATGGCATACCCGGTGGGTTCAAAGTGTTCAACTCACCCTTATCTCATTCTCTAACCCCAAGGGGCTAGCTTCAAAACAAATGGCATTTTCGTAATCAACGTCCCAAAAAACCTAAATAATGACACCAATATTGACTTTTTTGGTATCAACCCCCACCCCTATCTCAACCCTAGAGGGTTAACTTAAAATAAATGTCATTTTCATAATCAACATCTCATAAAACCTAAATAACGACACCAATATCGATTTTATGGTTTTAACCCCCATTTCACAACCCAGGGGGTTGAATTCGAAAAATCTCAAAACACGTATTAGCTTATTTGTTCCTAGGAGTACTCTTGCGAAGTTTCGAGTCGAAAATAGTCGAAATGTCCAAGTTATACTGTTTCTTCATACAAACTTCCCACTCCTGTTTCACCCCCTTAAAGGGTGAATTTTGAAAAATCCTTTCTTAGTGCTCCCCTAGACCTCGTAAGGAACCTACGTGCCAAATTTGGAAATTCTATTCACCCCTTTGACTATGACTATGACTTTGACTAAAACTTTAACTATGACTTTGACTATGACTTCGACTATGACATTGACTACGACTTTGACTTTGACTATGACTATGACTTTGACTATGACTTTGACATTGACTATGACTTTGACTATGACTTTGCCTATGACTTTGCCTATGACTATGACTTTGACTATGACTTTGACTATGACTTTGACTATGACTTTGACTATGACTTTGACTATGACTTTGACATGACTTTGACTATGAATTTTACTTTTCGACTTTGAGTCTTCGACTTTGAGTCTTCGACTTTGAGCCTTCGACTTTGAGCCTTCGTCTTTGAGCCTTCGATTTTAAGCCTTCGACTTTGAGCCTTCGACTTTGAGCTTTCGACTTTGAGTCTTCGACTTTGAGTCTTCGACTTTTAGCCTTCGACTTTGAGCCTTCGGCTTTCAGCCTTCGACTTTGAGCCTTCGAATTTGAGACTTTGACTCTTCGACTTCGACACCAATTTGAATTTGTGATTTTAACCCCTACCACTATCGCAACCCGTAAGGGGTTAGCTTCAAAATAAATGTCATTTTCGCAATCAACGTCCCAAAAAACCTAAATAACGACACCAATATAGACTTTTTTGGTATCATCCCCCACCCCTATCTCACCCCTAGAGGGTTGGCTTAAAATAAATGTCATTTTCATAATCAACATCCCAAAAAACCTAAATAACGACACCAATATCGATTTTATGGTTTCAACCCCCATTTCACACCCCAGGGGGCTGTTTTTCGAAAAATCTCAACTCACCCTTATCGCATTCTCTAACCCCAAGGGGTTAGCTTCAAAACAAATGGCATTTTCGTAATCAACGTCCCAAAAAACCTAAATAATGACACCAATATTGACTTTTTTGGTATCAACCCCCGCCTCTATCTCAACCCTAGAGGGTTAACTTAAAATAAATGTCATTTTCAAAATCAACATCCCATAAAACCTAAATAACGACACCAATATCGATTTTACGGTTTTAACCCCCATTTCACAACCCAGGGGGTTGTTTTTCGAAAAATCTCAAAACACGTATTAGCTTATTTGTTTCTAGGAGTACTCTTGCGAAGTTTCGAGTCGAAAATAGTCGAAATGTCCAAGTTATACTGTTTCTTCATACAAACTTCCCACTCCTGTTTCACCCCCTTAAAGGGTGAATTTTGAAAAATCCTTTCTTAGTGCTCCCCTAGACCTCGTAAGGAACCTACGTGCCAAATTTGGAAATTCTATTCACCCCTTTGACTATGACTATGACTTTGACTAAAACTTTAACTATGACTTTGACTATGACTTCGACTATGACATTGACTACGACTTTGACTTTGACTATGACTATGACTATGACTTTGACTATGACTTTGACATTGACTATGACTTTGACTATGACTTTGCCTATGACTATGACTTTGACTATTACTTTGACTATGACTTTGACTATGACTTTGACATGACTTTGACTATGAATTTTACTTTTCGACTTTGAGTCTTCGACTTTGAGTCTTCGACTTTGAGCCTTCGACTTTGAGCCTTCGTCTTTGAGCCTTCGACTTTGAGCTTTCGACTTTGAGTCTTCGACTTTGAGTCTTCGACTTTTAGCCTTCGACTTTGAGCCTTCGACTTTCAGCCTTCGACTTTGAGCCTTCGAATTTGAGACTTTGACTCTTCGACTTCGACACCAATTTGAATTTGTGATTTTAACCCCTACCACTATCGCAACCCGTAAGGGGTTAGCTTCAAAATAAATGTCATTTTCGCAATCAACGTCCCAAAAAACCTAAATAACGACACCAATATAGACTTTTTTGGTATCATCCCCCACCCCTATCTCACCCCTAGAGGGTTGGCTTAAAATAAATGTCATTTTCATAATCAACATCCCAAAAAACCTAAATAACGACACCAATATCGATTTTATGGTTTCAACCCCCATTTCACACCCCAGGGGGCTGTTTTTCGAAAAATCTCAACTCACCCTTATCGCATTCTCTAACCCCAAGGGGTTAGCTTCAAAACAAATGGCATTTTCGTAATCAACGTCCCAAAAAACCTAAATAATGACACCAATATTGACTTTTTTGGTATCAACCCCCACCCCTATCTCAACCCTAGAGGGTTAACTTAAAATAAATGTCATTTTCAAAATCAACATCCCATAAAACCTAAATAACGACACCAATATCGATTTTACGGTTTTAACCCCCATTTCACAACCCAGGGGGTTGTTTTTCGAAAAATCTCAAAACACGTATTAGCTTATTTGTTTCTAGGAGTACTCTTGCGAAGTTTCGAGTCGAAAATAGTCGAAATGTCCAAGTTATACTGTTTCTTCATACAAACTTCCCACCCCTGTTTCACCCCCTTAAAGGGTGAATTTTGAAAAATCCTTTCTTAGTGCTCCCCTAGACCTCGTAAGCAACCTACGTGCCAAATTTGGAAACTCTAGACCCAGCGGTTTGGCCTGTGCGTTGATATGTCAGTCAGTCAGTCAGTCAGTCAGTCAGCTTCTTCCTTTATATATTTAGATATTTATTAAAAAAAATGTATTTGTGTAGTTTATCAACCATCTGGTATCCATAATACAAGCCTAGTTGCTTAGTGTGGAACTATACGGGGCTGTGTGTATGTGCAAAGAAAAAAATGATTTCGTAAGTTGTAAGTAAGTTATAAAAATAACATTTGGATACGTCATGACATACAATTATCGCCCATTCTCAAGGGAGACTACCCAGAATAGATAGAGCAAGAAAATTAAGGGTTTGTTTTTTTTATATAGTATATTTTACCAATTTATGATCCGACAAACAAAAAGACAAGAGAATTATAGACTGGATATCGCTCAGCGGTTCGTTTCCATGCATTCTCATCATCTAGTCATAAATTTAGGGGGGCTACTGCTGGTATACCAAAAGGTCGCGGGTTCGAATCCCCCTAGGGGCATATGATTGTATGATGAATACAGACATGTGTTCCCGAGTTATTGATGTTTTTCATTTGGTATCCAACCATTTGGTATCCATAATACAAGCCTAGTTGCTTAGTGTGGAACTAGATGACGCTAATGTGTGTGTAAGTTATTTATTATTAATAATAACACACGATGCTGGGGTAACTTGGTATTCAATTTGGTTGGTAATAGACGCATTCTTAAATATTTTGACAGTAACTAATTTCGAGTACTTACCTGTATTTAGACGATATTCATTTCTTCTCAGAGAATTAGCCTCGGTATTCGTGTTGCTGTATATAATTCCTTGGTGATATGGTCTGTAACAAATAAAAAATACAATACAAATACAACAATAATTCGGTTTAAATAAAATTTATATTATTCATTCATGATATCTATGCACTTAAAAATGGTATTAACTAAAGTATTTTTTCTTCTCATTGTGAATTACACAATATTTGTTTACATTACCAAATTTATCGTGGTTGTCACAATGACTTTTATGGACCTAATACTTCTAAACTGAATACAACAATTTTGATATCAATTTAGTCTGCACCCGTTTTGTCCATGTCAATGGGAATGTACTATATATGTATATAAACTATTCCACCATTGCCATTTCAATTCCACCCATATGTAGTTAAAGTACCGGACATTCGCATTTAGCGGTTCGATTCTTCATTACTAATGCGATCAGCGAAGGCATGGAACTCTCATCCGGCTTCAGTCTTTCCTGAATCCTACAACCTTGAGATCTTCAAGAGAAGGGTGAATAGGCATTTACAGAGATTTTTTTTCCCCTTCTTGCCCTAGCCCCAATTTATTTGGGGTCGGCGAATAAAGACCTACTGTTTTTATTTGCCAATCTGCTGTATCAGACGTTACCCATCATTCACGCACACAATCCATTGATGCTTTCCATGGTCGTCCTCTTCCTTTCCAACCATCGATATTCATCAATCTCTGAGTAACATGTGTTTTATAGCTCCTCATAACATATCCATACCAAGTCAAACGATTTCCTTTCAACTTTTCTTTCAGGCTAATGGATCTATGGACACAATTGAAAACAAGCGGGACCGACACATAGAAGCTCAGAAACACTCATATTAAAATGCCACTAATGGTCACCCATACAAGGAATGACCGCGCCAGATATTGCTTAACTTCGCTAATCGAAAACGAATAGCGAATGCGACGGGCTACGAGTGCTTCACGGTTTGCTAGATAATTCCTATTCTCTATAAACCAGACATTTGATGTCCTAAATCTAAACCTATCATGGCTTGCCTGGGAATCGAACCCGGACCTCGTCTTAACTGCTCGGCCACCGACGCTCATTTATTAATTTAATTACTTATTTATTTATTTTATTTATTTTATTATTTATTGCACACAACAAAAAAAACATACAGATACAACAACATAATAGAGACGACACAACAGGTTCTGCTTATTTCTACAATGAAATTTCTTCCAGCAGACCTACGAAAGGGAGATATGAATGGACTTATTTATTTATGGACTTATGTACATTTATCCGACTGCTCTTAAACAATGAAGGAATACATCGTGAGAAATGTATGCTTGAGAAATGAAATTTTTAAAGCATGTAAAGTCCCCGCACCCGCACTGGGCCAGCGTGGTGGACTATGGACCATACTCCCTCATATACGAGGGAAGGCCTATATCTCTGCAGTGGTAACTTTACGAGCGGATGATGATGATCTAATACTATCAACAATTAAGTACACTCAGAAAATTAAATCCTTTAGCTGTTTTTGCAGACACATAAGGCATTCAATTTATAATTGGTGAAAATTAAAAGGCTATAATTCCGCTTGTGTGCCATTTGTTTGATGTACACCGCATCGCACAGGGGGCCAAGCCTCACCAATTACGGCCCTTGGGGGCGCAAATAACGAACTCGAATTATTTTCCTCGCTCGCCTTTTAGTCGAAAACGTCCACTAATTGCGTCTGCTTATACAAACGAAACATTTTATGTGACGCTAAATACATATCCTGTTGCCATAAGAGTAATACGTTGTAGTTTAAATACAATATATTCTGTTGTGTTACAGTGTGTAGTATTATTGTATTGTACAACAGTTTTTTTTTATTAACTATTGGTCCACTCCCTCATTATACGAGGGAAGGCCTATTTCCCTGCAGTGGGATGTTTACGGGCTGATGATGAGGATTGGTCTCTTATGCTATTTACAATAAGTTGATTATTTAAAAAACACACACACACAAACGCGCTACACACACACACACACACACACACACACACACACACACACACACACACACACACACACACACACACAAACGCGCACACGCAAACGCGCACACACAAACGCGCACACACAAACGCTCACACACAAACATGAAGGTAATAAAACGTTCTCATATGTTTACCACTCACATGCACTAACCAGATTAATCCAGGTTTTTCAATTTCAATTATAACGTAAAAATCTTATTTAAGAAGTCCAAGAAGGGAGAGCAGAGTATCCTAACACAAGTTTTAAGAAACAAGAAGATTGTTTTGGTAATGAAAATAAATATTATTTATTTGATATATTAAAAACAAATAAAACCACTTAAAAAAAAACATGTAATAAATTGGGGCTCCAAGGTATGGTACCCAGAACACTTGCAATATTTCCTCTCATTTTAGAAGAATCATATTTTTGGAAGAAGGTAAAAGAAGATGAACGATAACCCTTAAGTGTTTTTTAGGTTCAGGATCTATCATACTTCTTACGATGTACTTTAAATTCAACTATTATTAAAGCAATCCGTATTTTTGGGACTGCAACTTCAAATAAAATTCTTTTAGATTCTACACAAAATGAAGATCGAATATGTCGGTTGACATCTGAGTCACTCAATGCAGATGAATTCGGCGAGACGACAGAAAAAACAGCTTCTTGTCAGGGTGCATATTTGAGGTTTTATTGTCTCCGTTACCATCTCCTTCCATATTGGTCGAATTTAACTGATGAAATTTTACTAATTGACATTGAAATTGAAAATTTACAGTTGGGAATGGCATTCAGTATAATTGAAGTTAGACAATAGATAGTGCCAGCCCCGTCAAGTGACATTGACAGGTTTGCCGTAAACAGATATCGGCAACGGATTGACATGATAGGAAAGAGACCAGAAGATTTGATAAAAATTAATTAAATATTTTCGAGTTATAAATAAATATATTGCACATTTACCTACTCTCACACTAAGCAACGCCTATTATTGATGCCTGACTCGGGAATAAATTGACAACCGTTTGGTGTAGTGCGTGATCCTGCCTTCGAAACTAACTGTCGCGGGTTGCATTCGAAGGCAGGGTCTGCTACAATAAAAAATAGAAGAATTAAATAGAATTACTACAATGAGTTTAAAGGAAAAGTATGTTTAATTTAAAAGTCAATTTCGATTGGAACGAAATGTAATTGGAGCGCAACGAAAATATTTCACGGTACGGAAGCGGAATGGACGACGCAGACAATTTATGTCGAAACTGACCTATAATCGATTGCAACCACTGCGCTTTGGAATGAAATTCTGAAAAACACTACGTGGAAGGTAAGCAAAATACAATGTAATACGGAAATGGATGCTAGAAAATGACTGTTTTATTGTTGATAACCTAAATGTGTATATTTAACTGTTATTAACTATAGAGAGACAGCGATGCTAGCAGCATTTTATGGCGAGATAAAGAAATTCGTAAAAGAAAGAAAGTTACTGACATAGCCCAGATGAATAGTATGTTGAAGTGGCAATGGATAGGACACGGCAAGTTGAGTGGAAACATGCACTTATGCAGCATAGGGCGTCCCGACCTAATAGAGATCGCGGGGAGTCGCTGAATGCAATCCGCTTCCAACTGGCTCTGGAAATCTATATAAGGCCTATGTTCAGCAGATATATTCCTCCCGATAGTAACCCGGTAAGCTAGCGTTGGATAATTCATTTTGAAGTGAACAAGAATGGAAATTAAAAATAACTGGTCAAATGCGGGTTTAACTTGCGCGCCGACGGCAGTTCCTTTGCAAGTTCATTTATAGCACAGTGAAACTAAGTTAACGTTATACCCGATTTCTCTAAAACTATGTGTAGTGTCTTTTTCTTCTTCCTGATATATTTGGATTTTTCTCTACCCTAGAGGAGTGCTCTAGTTAATTTAATTTAATTACTTATGTACATTTATCCGACTGCTCTTAAACGGTGAAGGAAAACATCGTGAGGAATCCTGCATACCTGAGAAATTAAAATTCAAAGGCATGTGAAGTCCCCAACCCGCATTGGCTCAGCGTGGTGGACTATGGCCCATACTCCCTCATATACGAGGGAAGGTCTATATCCCTGCAGTGGGATGTTTACGGGCTGATTATGATGATGATGATTCTCTATCCACACAAATCTACTCTAGCTACTTGTGGACTATTATACTATCTATAGGTATACTACGCGATTTTTCGCTTATAGCGAAAGGCCGCTACGCACTACGTTATAGCGCTACGACGTAGAGCTATGTCGTAGTCATCAGGTGAAATGTAAAGTGTATATAATATTATGTAAAATATTCGCTTTGAATATTTCGTGGACATTAATACGAGGTAATTTTTCGCGATTTTTTGGGAATTAGTCGAAAACTTCAAATTAAATTAAAAATATTTTTAAAATAACTATTTAGAAACATAAAAACACGCCAGCATATTTCGTATTTTGCGGGCGTCATGTTGAATTTTTTGCCATAAAATATATCCTATGACAGGGATCAACATGAATCGAATGACACCTTGCATTTCATTTAGACTACAGGAGGTAACATAGAAATCTATATACATACATACACTCAAAGAACATAATCCTCCTTTTTGGGACTGTCGGGTAAGAAGTATAGACAAAGCCGTTTCATATGATTTATGATATATGAAGCAATATGATTCACTTTTAAATTTCATCGTCCTATTTCGAACCCAATTTGCATTTATTTGAGTTGTGATGGATACGTAAACAAGTTCTATAACTGTATCAAAGTTCATGTCGATAGCTTACGTAGTTCCTGAGATAATCAAGTGTAACAGACAAACGTACAGACGGATATCGAAGTGAGACCCATAGCTTTTATTTTTGTACTACATTGGTACGGAATCCTAACAAAGAAGATCCGGGGCCGACATAACATAAAGTTATATTCACTTGTAATATATTGAAAAATTGTTGACATAAACTGTATGTAAATGTAAACGCGACGAGTTCCCGTCGAACACTTGAGTGGGAAGTTTTGAAAGCCCGACGCCACCGTCGTCGAGTGGACGAACTTTTATTGTGATTCCCCTGTACAAAGATGAAAATTTACAATTTTAAACAGACATTGCAACATAAAAAGCCGTTTAGTTAAACTTCTGACGGAAGGTGTTCCACTGACAATTTCGTATTGCAAATAAACAAGCAGCATACAAACTTTTCCGATTTACATATTTCATTATGGATTATACAGATTTAAAAGCCGTCGTCTGAGTCTCACATCGAATTGCTTTTTATTTTAATTTTTAGTGTGGTTGCTTAATGAAAAGTCCGTAATTAATTGATTAGTTTTGTTAGTTAGTTTGCTATAGCACGAAGCACGTAGTCAGCGACACTAGGCAAGAGAGCGAGATATACTGGATGAGTTTTTTTACCGTAAGGAAAAAAATAGGGCATATTAATTACTAGCTAGCTACATAATATTTAGAAAACATTTTCATTATATTACTGATAAGTACTTTATCCTTCTACAAAAAATCAGGAACTCTAAGATTATAGGAAGTTACACCACAAATATTAGGAATTTTTACTGGACTAGTGGGTCCACGTCTTTACATAGGTACAAAAGATGTGAAAAAAGTAGAAGATAAGACAATATAAAATATATATAATAAAATATATAATATGAGGTATATGTATTTATTATATGTATGTATGAGAGTATGTTGTTGAAGGAATAGAAGGGACCTATAAAATATATAAATAAAAACAACAAAATATTATATACGGCCAACACAGTTGATGTTGATCAAATTCAAATATTGTCACAAGATAGCTTAATAACTCAAAGGCCTGTTACAAAAACAGGTCCTTTCGCCAAACCACCATAAATATTTACCCAACCCTTTCCGAAACGCTCCAAATCATAGGTAATGGAAAGAAAACATTACTCCGAAGATAAAGTTTTAGGAGCCGACGTTACGAAAATATTAAAGTAAGGGTTAAATTCATTAAAACTCGTGAAATCCTGTAAAACCTACGGCACAATGTATAATTTTAATGCAAGAAAATAATATGATATTAAATTGCGTTTTCAGCATGCCGAGAAAATTAGAATACAAGGCGAGGTAGTACAACAGGTACAACAGGAAATGTTAACCCCTGTCCATAATTATTTTAATTAATTCAGGTACGTTGTCCTAAGGTGCGTCGTTTATCTCCCAAGGGAGAAAATGCGAGTGAATAGTCTAAAAACCTGCAGGTAGAGACAGATGGATAAAATGAATTCATTGTTTGTTCCGAATCACACAATATTCATTGTGATCTTTTCAGATAAGAATTATTAGTCAATTTAAACTAAATGTACTTGGATCTTAAATTACTCGGATGGAAAACTACGGGAGCTACATATCTTGACATGTAAGAAAATGAGCGTTAATAATATTGCAATTAAGTTCATTTAATCTTATCGTTTGGACGACAAGATTAAAAGATGCACTTGGGAGCATCGATGGCTACGGTGAAGGAAAACATTGTGAGGAAACCTGCATGCCTGAGAAATAAAAATTCTAGGGCATGTGAAGTCCCCAACTCGCATTGGGCCAGGGTGGACTATGGCCCATTCTCCCTCATTACACGATGGAAGGCCTTATCCCTGCAGTAGGATGTTTACGGGCTGATGATGAACCTTGTTGTTATCAAACAATGCAAAGAAATTATGTATTATAAGTGTCATACCTATTAGCTACCAAGGTGGCAAAATATATATAAATTATGATTAATAATAAACCACGATTAAAACTGCTTTTATATCAAATAACTACCATCAAATATGCAAAGCATTGTCAATTAACAGATCAAGATATAAAACTGGGAGGCAAGAAAGGACGACGGAGAAACAACGGCCACGGGGTAAATTATACGTATAGACAAAGTTGAGAGACGGTACAGGGTGAGACGCGAAAATTAGAGTAAGAAGTGGGTCAAAGTCGTGAGGTCGCCGGCCCCGCAGCGTCTACACAGTAATTACATAACAAGCCTGTCGCGACGATGCCACGCGAAATTTCCACCGCCTGTACACAAGGGGTTGAGGATAATCGTATTACTTCGGAATGGAATTTTAATTGAATTAAAAATGTTTGCAATCTTGTTACAATGTTTTATCGCAAGCAGTATGTTAATGTTCGTTTACTTTGCAATGGTAATTTTTGGGAAATTACAGCCTTTCCTTGCTTTTCTCTACAAATTAACTCTCGAGTACCACAATGAATCATATTTCATGTTTGCATGCGTGCCCAAGAAATTCAGAACATGTGTCAACCCGATCTGGGTGAAATGATAAACTACAACGTGATCCGTGCTGCCCTCATCATAGTCTCATGAGGACATATTATACATACTTACTGAATACTATTTGAACACAGATGGTATTCACTAAATCCTTATATGTATAACCTTTTTTATATGAACCGGTCCTCGGAATTTCTCAGATACGTTATCTTTCAGAATGTTCGTGGTCAGGAGAAGAGTAAGAGTTGTGAAAGGTCAGCAAAGCCACAGCTCACAACACTTGCAAATGTTTCATAGATTCCATCATCTATCTTATAGCCCGACCTCAGTAGTAGTTCAAGTTAAGAGCGTCCGCTACGATGAGCGAAGAGAAACTTTCCTAAAGGCCCTCATACTGCAATTCCATTCTACATTTGACTGAATTTGACAAATTTAGGTAATACGTTGTAAATATTGTGACAAACTGTTTAAATTACCTTTTTAAATACATCAGTGATATAAACAAGACACTGTAAGGAATTATTTGGATGGATAAAGTAAAGAAATGAGTATAGACTCAATAGGAATGAATTTAAAAGGGGCGCTCGTGACAGCTTGGAAGAGAAGAGAAGCTATGAGAAGAGATGATGTTTTATGCACAACGGTTTAGCACTTGACCTCAATCACGCCTGATGTTAAGTGAAGATGAGGTCGAAGGTGGTAGCGTACTGACCCGGAAACCCCAACACATTTGAGGGACTGGCTATCTTATCTCTGACAACCGGAACACAACAATGCTATTAACATTGCTGCTTGGCGGCAGATTCAGATAAGATGGTGGTAGCTAGCCAGGCGGACATTTAAAATGCCCTACCACCAAACTAACCGAGTACTTAAACATATACCCCGCTGGGGATCGAACCCGCGACCTCCGAATAGTAAAACCAATGTTGTTTACATTGAGCCACGGAGGCGGTAAAATGTTATTAAAGGGGTGATGAATATGGATGTCGTTAGTTGGTAAGGAAGAGGAGGACCACGGAAAAGATGGATGGATTGTGTGAGGGGTGATATGAACGAGAAGGCCGTGAATGATGAGGTAACTGCTTATTGGAAGAAAAAGATGTACTTCACCGACCCCAAATAAATTGAGACTAGGGGAAGAAGATAAGAAGAACTGTAACTTTAAGTTCTCCATCAATTCTCCTACAGTATTCGTAGGCGGTATTGTCCCAGAAAGTGTTAAGGAACACATCTCATGAGTCTCGCAGGCTGTATCACAATAGATGAGTAAACCAGGCTAACTTTATTTAGTTTATTTTTTTTATGAAAACTTACAAAGATTTTAATGTTCTTTCGATAAGGGGCGTGCTCTCCACACAGGCAGAAAGGTAGTGCCTACCCTAGAAAGTTATAAGTTTCGTTAAAATGCATTGTCAAGACTAATACTATGTGAGCAGGAAAATATTGTAAACATTTGCGAAGATTGCTATAAGAGCAAGATATTATTTTGTAATTATAGTTTTTCTCATATAATGGCAAATTTTATGATTCTGCCTAACCTGTGACAAAACGCTGTGCACGCCACTGATTTAATAATAATAATAAATAATAAAAGGTATTTATTCATAACAAAAAAGAAAAAAAAAACACAAGCATACATAGAATCGAGAACCACAGTATTGTGATGAATGGGTAGGGACTCAGCAGTGTTGCTGATTTTCAGTCCCCCCCCTGTAGAGTAGTTGCTGCCACCAAAGACAGTATGGGCGACTTTCCAATAGCTAACGATTTCTTTTTTACATATATTTTTGTTTTTAAGTTTAGGCGTGGCTCTGGACAACGTAGAAATTAAATTAAAATGTAAGAAATAAGAGGCCCCATCTGTTAGCGCCATCTTTCGAGCCACTTTGAACCACCTTACTAAGCGATCAGAAAATCGCCCACTAAAACTAAAAAAATTTTTAAAAAAAATATTATTAGCATAATGAAGTACAAATTTTTACATAAAGTACAAATTTCTATATTACCCTAATGCTTCGAGGCCAGAGTACAGTCACGCAGTCTATTTTTCTTTCTTCTTTCATAGAAAAAGTTACAGAGAAAATGGCGTAACCGAGAGTTGGTCAGTTGTTTGAAAATTTCCGCTTTGTTATTATAGAATCTATCTACTTTTTTATACTTACTTGCGATCCCGGAGACAGCTGTCGCACTTGAGTTCAGTAACCCTCCGAAATCCGATCCTCTCCGTGGTACCTGTCGAAAACCATACCATATAACAACATTCAATACGTTTCATACATTCGTTACTGCTCCTGTTTAATTCCATTAAAACATCAAACATGGAAGTGGATGTCATCAATTCATTAAGGTAATTTAATCATATGTGCACATGTAATATACTACATTAAATATACCTATTGCTCTTGTACATATTGTATGTATATTCAACCCCTACCAATTAGCTTATTTTGCTTATTTTTATTTATTTTGACATGTGTATTCCAAACAAAATCAGTGTCTTATACGAGTATCGGCTATCAGGAGGTAAAGGCTGTTAACAATTTGATTGGGAATTGATTTAGATTTTGTGTTCTGAATGATAAATCAAAATCATTAATCATTAGCGTGGTATTTGATGCTCCTGTTAGACTAACTCCCCATTCTCCATTCAAGAATTGTATTGTAAAAGCCGATGAGATAGAGTATGTTGCGCGTCGTAGCCTCAGCGCAGCAGCCGTAATATGTAAAGTTTTTGCGTTCGATTGCTAATAAACTGTACTGTACTTCTTTTCTGTCGTGCAATAAAGTGTATTGTATTGTATTATATTGTATTGCATTGCGTTGCATTGTATAAAATGCCGTTTTGCTCGTTGCTTTCGATCGTTAAATTTGGTAACACGTACTTACGGGCTCTTACCCTAGAAGTAAATTATGGTAACTCGAAACGTCTAAACATTGGACTTTTATCCACTTATCCTTACTTCTAGGGCGCTTATGTGGTACCAAATTTAGTGATCAATTGCAAGCGAGCTATACGGCTAGCTAAGCGCTTCCTCGCCCTTGGTGGGACTAGTGCCTACATGATGACAATCTAGGGCACATTTTATTGAAGTTAAAGATTAAAGAAAACGTTTTACGTAATGCATTTGTTTTTTTACTTCATTCACTTGTTTTTACGTCATTCATTTGTTTTACGTCATTAATTTAGTTTTACGTCATTCATTTGTGTTTACGTCATTAATTTGTTTTTACGTCATTCGTTTGTTTATATTTAATTGTTTTACCTCGATTTCTATGTTTTTTTGTATACCTACTTAAAGTCCTAAATTTATTATTAAAAATGTTAGTGTAAAAAAAAACTTCCTGCGGTGCTACTAGATCGCTTGGTAATTCTACGGGAATTTTTTACCCGTGGTACTACTGGTAGCAACACTGTAGTAGCGACCAAACGCAAAAATTTTACGTGGTACGACGGCTGGTCACATTCACATATAGCTAAACCGTCAACGGCAGAGTTACATCACGCCTAGTTAAGCCTTTTTAGCCTTCGTGTAACTATTTTTAACTGACTCCAAATAAGGAGGAAATATATATTCACCTGTATGAGATTTTTATGTTTTTTTTTATGCACAGCGGGTTAGCACTTGACCTCAATCACACCGGATGTTACGTGAAGATGAGGCCGAAGGTGGTAGCGTACTGACCCGGAAACGCCATCTTATTTGGGGGACTGGCTATCTTATCTCTGACAACCGGAACACAACAATGCTATTAACATTGCTGTTTGGCGGCAGATTTAGATAAGATGGTGGTAGCTAGCCAGGCGGACGTTTAAAATGCCCTACCACCAACCAAACAGAGTACTGAATATGTACCCCGCTGGTGATCGAACCCACGACCTCCGAATCGTAAACCCACTGTTGTTCACATTGAGCCACGGAGGTGATTAATACTCACCCATATTTCGTCAATTATTAACCAATTTTGATGATTATTGGTAGTTTGTTTCCTCTTTCTATAGTTAAATAATTTAAGTTGAAGATGATTAGGGTTTCGAATGCAGGTCAGAGCAATATTTTTGATTTATGCTGTATTTAAAAATAAATCTTAAATTATCCAATAAGTGCTACTACTACTACTACTACTACCAATAATCCACTGGACGGAATAAACACTCTTAAGTCTTTTTTTGCCGTTATGTAATAACAAAAAAAAAAATTATGTAGTTTAAAACTTATACCGCTATGCAAAACAACTGAGCAACTTTCACTAAAACACGAAAACCGAAAACAATGTAAATACAATAAAATATATTGACAAATTATTAATACTCGTCATTATATTCTATTGCTAAGCCGCGTGACACTCAATGGTCAATCGCACGTCGAGGATTGCATTTATATTTCGGGGCTTGCGCAATAAAATCAATACTGCGAACTTTCCTGGAGTACAGTGACCCAGTCACGGGCTGAATAAGGCCACACGAGGCGTACGCTGCATAAACTATTTGCAATGCGAAACAAAAATTTTGACCAGACCGTGCGGAAGTTCGCCCAATTAAATAGAATGATCATTACCTACTCGTTCCTACACGTTCCAATTTACCGGCCGTTAGTTATGTTCCCCATTCGTTTGTCGGGTGCCTGGCAATGAAAATATACTCGGCTACGGGGAATGAAATTATACCGGCCGGCAATGATTGTAGGTATGGAATTGAAGCGAGTAGTAACGGGCTGAAATTAATCTGACGTTTAATCAATGTTTTAGTTCCCGACACTTACAACCTTGGGATCTTCAAGTCTAGAGTGAATAGGCATTTACTGGGTGCGCGTGATACATCTTCGGCTACATCGTCACTTTCCATCAGGTGAGATTGTAATCAAACGCGAAACCAGTTTTTAATAAAAAAAATAAAAATACAATAAGACAATTACAATCTAGCTCAATAAAGAAAGATTTTCTTTGAACCAAACAATAATTTCTCCAGGTAACTTCATTATGACTTAAAAATTGTTTTCGATGTCTGAATGTTTTAATTTATATTTATCATGTTTATATATGCTGTGTGGTTTCGACACTGAAATAGAATTAAACCAACCCGTCTCTTCCCGTGGGTGTTGTAAAAGGCGACTAAGGAACTTTCCACTAAAAAACATCTAGCTTTGCACGTTTCAACGGCGATAGCATAGCGTAGCGTAGCGTAGCGCAGCGTAGCTAAACTAAAGCTAAACCAAAACCAAAAACATTTCGTTCGAACGGAAAAACCGTTGTAAAATAGCGCGATTGGCTCCCGGGCTAGTTCGCAAGTTTTTTCTGTGTTGATGGAAGTTGTCATCTGCCTGTTTCGGTGAAAAATTATATTTGTCGGTCGTAAATATTATAATATTTTTTCATTGGTAATTTATATCTCCAATAGAGACTCATATAAAAACGCCACTAGTTGTATCCAAGGATTCACCACGCCGTAGACTGTTTAACTTCATTAGTGATGTCCACTTAATAATTGTTTAGTATTGTCGCCCATGTCAAAGATTCGCAGGAGATCTCATAGAGATAAGCACCCTTTTTTATACGTTCACTTTTATCTTTGTATGTTTTCTAATATGTGTATACTTACCATGTCAAATGCCTAGGGAAAAAATTGTGAGGCATGTTTTGTATGCAATCGTTTAATTCGTACTGGACCCTCATTGTGGATAAAGTGGTGCCCTTAGGATGTTTATAAAACGAGTATGTAATGAGCAACTAGAATATACAACTCTTTTAAGAACGATTAAAATCCGTTTGAAATGTGCATATCTCCCAACAAGCATCGTTCCGAGACAAAGGCCCTGAAATTACAGCGCGAATGAGTTGCAATGTCTCTTCCCCTCAAAGCTTTGCAAATCCGTTGCTGGCAAACTTGCTTTTGTATTTGTGTTTATAGCATGTAGTAAGTGTGTTTTCACATAGCACTTTTCCTGCGGCATATATTAGGTGCTTACCTATGAAATTGGCGTTTTGTATGAAGAATTTCATTAAGACTGGTTTCTCCATACAAACATTTTTGATTTATTTTTGGGAACGGCAAATCCAAATTTAGCTAAACTTTTTGTGTATTATCGGATAACATTAAGTTAAGTATCGGCAGCGTTAATTTTTATAAGTAACCGCTTTATAAAAGTTTCAGCGAATCTAAGAAATGATTATGGGGAGCACATGAAAAGAGCTCTGTTCAAATTTTTTTTATTATGTGATTTAGCCCAGAAATAAAAAAATATTTCATGTGAAACCTTGAAATAATATTCCATGTTCCAATTAAAAAACAAATTTGGATATAGCTTTGAAAATCGCAGGAATTGGTACATATGATTAACGAAGAAAAAGAACTCCAATTTCATAGGTAAAGACCCAATATATACATCCCTATCTAATTAAAATTATGTGTTAGTATCTACCTACCAATTTTATTCATTTATATTTCTCTAATTTATCCAAAGTTACCTGTTATTATAATCGCTAATTAGCGAGATCTTATCAAACCGACTGGTGTACATTTCAATGTAATGTTTATCAAATGTAATCCTTATTCGATGCGCAGTAAAATGTACTTAATTGATTGATTGGTTAATAATATATTTAGGTAGCTAAAATAAAGATATACCTTAACTATAAGTAGGTACTCGTATAAAGAGCGATCTTCCACAGGAACAAATAAAAGAATCTACTGCTCTGCTGTAATAATAGTACAAACAAGTGTATTGAGTGTATTGTTTTAATACATTGACAATTTTATTTCTGTTAAAACATTACCAACCTACTTCAGGTTCAATGACATGTACAATAAAAAATGACTTATATTTATACGAATTATGTAGTCCAAAACAGTAACAGTCAACCAATACACTTTAACAGTTCTTTTCTCCTCCACCTTGTAAAATGTTGTCTCATTCGTCAGTTGGTAATACCACAAAATAACAACATAAGTTTATTCGAAACTGCAATAAATCCTACTGAACAGCAAAAGTAGCTCCGACTAAGAAATAGTTAATGTCCAGGGGAGCAATTTTAGAACACTCACACAGTGTATTTTTCAGGAAAAAACCCATCTTCAAGTCAATTTCCGGAACAAAAACTAAAAGACAACGCTGTCAGTGTCCTTGACATTTTGTCCTGCTCAGACGCGTTGGAAGACTATTCTATTAGTAAACAGAAAATTAAATATTCATTCTCTAATTAATTTAATTGTAGCTATATATAGTAATAAGTCTTGTAAATCGTTTTCTAAACGTATTTGTACATTTTTTTAAATGTTGAAGACAGCATAAATTTTTTGAGTCAATTGAGTCTGTAAAAAATACTTAGCAATGAGTATCAATCCAGTTTATATTATCAGAAACTAATGTGCACGACACAAATAGAATGTGTTATTTCATTCAACAAATGTATAATTACGTAGTAAAATTAAATTCTCTTGCAGTTATAGAAATTTCGGACTTTCTACCCACTACACCAATTAGGCTGTTAAATATAAAACAGATATTGTTTTATTTCAACAGAAATTATTATCCAAAGACGGTAATTTGTGAGAATGATTGAACGACTGCGCAAAAATATAACAAAGTCAATCCTTAATAAGGTAACTTAATATCTGCTCGTTATTTAGAAACGAAACTGTATTTGACTTAATAACGTCACAAGCAATCAGGTATTGAAAAACACTATGAAAATATTTTCAAGAATTGTATTGAAAGAAACAATATTTTAGGAAAGTGGGAAATATTAGGCTGAGTCCGAAGATTGGGAAGATACCCTCAATGATCTTTACGAAGTATAGATAGGTAGGTAGTAGGTACTCACACAGAAAAGTAGGAAGAGTTAGACAATTTAAAAAATTGTTCCTCAGAGTGAAATTAAAACTAATTGCATTTGAATCCACTCACCGAGGAACACTTCCTAAGTAGTGCTACGTGGTCAGAATTTTTAGCTCTAGTGATGTACGATTAAATGCCTGTGAAGTTCTAACTTAAAATATTTTCAGTTTTTGTGCAAATGGCGTGGTTAGAGATATCCCAAGCAACAGTGTTTGGGTGTTCCAAAAATTAAGAGTTTAATGATTCTAACAACATCCGCGGTTCACCTAATGAAATATACAGAAATGCACAAGTGACTCACCCGCCCATCGCCTTTGAAAAGTGCAAATCTGTAGAACAAAAGAAAAAAAAAAAAAAAGGTAAGTAGAAGTGACAGTGGGCAGGGCACATCGCTGATGGCTAGAGAGGAGACCACACGCCGACAAGCGCAGCGTAGGATGTGCACTCGTAAGGTAGACGACCAAGGTCACGGGAAGTCGCAGGAGCAAGTCGCATCCAACCCCTTACTCCGGAAATCTATGGCTATGGTCCGCAGTGGTCGTCTCATGGCTAACTGATGTGATTAAATAAAAGAAGTTAGGTACTAGTGCTTTGGTTTCGGCACTCAAATGGTGTCGTAAAAGGCGGCTAAGGGACTTTCCATCAAAAAACATTTATAGTTTTGAACGTTTCAACGGCGATGGGCTCACCCCCTCTCACGTGTGCATTTCTGTATATTTCTTAAGATGAACCGTGGATGTTGTTTCAATCATTAAACTTCTATTGTTTGGGATATCTCTGACCACCCCGTTTAGGATAATGGTCATGACGTTATGTAGTTAGGTACTTAATGAAATAATTTGTAAATCGAAATAATTACTATTGTCATGTTTTTGTTGTAGTAACAACGTCAGTTAGGTATAACTAATTTCCAGGCATCTATCTAGAATTGGTTTATAAACCAACATGTTCATGGACAGGACATGAAAATAATTATTTGGTATACCAAGTAATTATTTCGATAACGCCTCATGAGAATTATTTGAAATTTTGGGATTATAACATACCCTACATGCTACTACAGGATATAGCTCAACTCCGTACCGTCTAAAATATAACGTAAAGTTTCCCACTAATACCGATTAGTACTCGTAGACTCATCATCATATTGAGATAAACTTGGGCTTATGCTGAAAATAAAATAACATAAGCTATGTCACTTTTTACCGCCTAAAATTTTCATCCAAAATCATTCATATTAACTATGGTTTAAGGATTTAATTTTGGATTGGATTTTGCACAGTGAGTGTATTATTTATGTACGTACCTACTATAACTATCTATCTAATATCCTTTACCTTTTTCTTGTTTGTGATATATTTAATTCCTTCATTTTTCATTGATGTATATACTATATATCATCATTATACACAGTCCTATTATACACGTATTTGGATACATAAGATTAAATGTATTGTCCTGCAATCATTCACTAAGCTAATTTCGTAATTTGTACTTAATTGTAATCCGTGGATAACTGTAATCGGCTTTCTACTTTGTAATACCTTGTTTGAAATATCATCTATGTTGTAAGCTGTTGTTATCCCTAAGAAAATAAAATAAAATAAATAAAATTTAATAGTTCCCTGAAGGATGTTATTGTTATACATAAAGTTAGTATTATCACGTTATTTTCAGTGTCCAATAAGCAGTTACAATGCAACTCTATTTTAGTTCAATCCACTAAGCCTGAAGTGTCCTAACGTACACACGAGTAAAAGAAAAGCGTTTAAAAAGTCCATTAGTTGGCAAAACAACACGAGTCTCTGCAACGAACTAGCCACAGGTTTAAAAATGTAGTAGCCCCTTTGAGCGTAGCTATCTTCATTCGTAATATGTCGCCAACTGCCACAAGACAAAACCTCCGGGAATGACACTCCTGTCCCTCAAATGCGAGCGCAATATCCCTCCCCTTTGAGAACTAGAGAAACTCATAAACAGAAAGGAATGTGCTATTTGAATTTTTCTTTTAAACAGCAACGTGGGAAAATTGAGTTTTTGTTTAACGAAACTAGCTTTGAGAAACGAGAGTTATTAAATTTTCATATTGTCTGAACAAAACTTGGAACGAAATGAAAAGTTTGGCTGTGTGAAAGACAAGATGAAGAGGTTATAAATAATAATAGTATTTAAATAGTAATAACCCTACAGCATATTTAACATTTTTCAAGCGCCATGTGGAATTTTTTACCGTAATATGTATCCTATGACTATGACACTCTGGGGATCAATACGAATCTGATGCACCTGGCATTTCAAAATCAGTTAAGCCATTACACAAAAAACCTTACCCTCCTTTCCCCATGACCCTGGCAATGAGCAAAAATAATGTATAAAATTCAAGTCTGTTAATTTTTATTTTACATGACGTAATAAGCATATATACTTATTACGTCATGTAAAATAAAATGACACAGAATTACTAACTTACTATTGATAATAAAATTAGGAAACGGGAAAAAAGAAAAATGAGTCTCTGGGCTCATCTCTCATCTGTTAGGAGACAAGGCGCCCAGCAATGGAGACAAAGTAGGGTAAAATGGGGGTACGCTAGCGGGGTGTTGGCCATTCCTCCCGGCTTATGATGATCCCTTTTACGTAGAAAATTACAGTAACTGTATGATACTAAGATATTAAACTACTTATTTGCACCAAAATTCAGGATATAGAAAACTAGAAAAATTGAAGAAAATCAATGAAATCAGACTTCAAAACTCGTATTAGGCCCGAAATCAACGCAAGGTAGAACACGTGTTCAAGGTCGCTATCATATTATACCTATGACTAATGAAATCCAAGAATATATTATTACTTATTTAGTACCCGACTGCACCAGGATGGAGGGTAATGTTTTTTGGTTATATGTACATATATATAAATTTCTATATACTTCTTGTAACGTTAACGGCTTAACCGATTTGGAAGCGAAAGGTGTCGTTAGATTCGTCTAGATCGCCATAGTATCATAGGATACACAAGTGCCCGCAATGTTAAAGTTTGTCTGGTAGAAAGCGCTTAATAGTTATAAGACCAAGTGGTCGTAAAATTTTTTTAAGCTATATTTTTGAAGTGTATTCTTAAATTTTTGTGCAATATAGTGTACTTGATTGATTGATAAAAACTGGCTTCTGCTAAGTCAAGTAAGGAAAATTATATACAATAAATAAAGCCAATAGTGGGAGGGGGCAAAACAGAAAATAAATATTTAAGAAAGTAAGTGAACCATTGTTATTGTGGCTGACTGTACCTACTATTGTTATTTATTTAATATTTTTTCTTCTTTTTTTTTTCTTCTTAACTTTCCTAATTTACATGTGGGAACTTGTAATTGGCATTTTCATATACAATGGTCATATGATATCTTAAGTATTAGCTGTAAGTTCTCCTAAAAGCAAATAAATAAATAAAAATAAATAAATTTTCTCCGCAAGTATATGTAGGTATATATATACGTATAAGCATATTCTGTACGCGGGTGTGTATGTGCATGGAATGGATCTGTATAAAAAACTTTTAAAAGAAATGAGAAAAAAATTGACAAATATATTCGAATAAATTTGATACACATCTTTATTCAATCTTTTTGATATCGACGCACCCTTAACCACACGACAGGTTGCCTCTGTCCATTGTATTCTCGACACAAATAAAATGTTTTATGGGTCCACATTAGGAGCAATGGATCGAATTAGGTGGGTAATTTGTCGCATTGTGCTGACATTGAAAAGCAGCAACGATCTGCCTCTACCTACTTTTACCATGTGTCAGTCCTTTTAATGGTGCGGATAATAACGTTGGAGAAAGATATCCCTAGCTGTATACGAGATAAAAAACATTTAGTTTACCATTTATATTTCTCCATCACATCTGTTCGAAAAAGTCTGTTCTAAAGAAAGAAAGCACCCGAAAAGCAATTTCTGATAATCGGATAGAGAATACGTAGTAGGTACCTTTAATAAAGCTTTGCTTCTTAGGAATTGTGTAGGAAAATTGTAAAAGAAAAGCCAAACACTGTCCTCTGTCGTCAGACTGTTAAGTGCTTTCTGCCCATCCGACAAACTGATACAGTGTTTTCTCTTGTAAAAATGGGACCATTTTAAATATTCGCAGTCGCTACTTTGTTGTAGACGAGACTGAAATACGTAAGAGATGGCCCGTATTCACTTTGCTTGATGTTGGAATTTGACTCGATAACGGAATTCGGTTCGTCACATTCTAGTTCGATATCGAATATCGACTTGGACGTGCTCATTCAAAGATTTCACTGAGTACCTACCACGATCACGGAGTTCTTATTCCGTGTACTCTGAGAGTACCTACAGTTTGAGTGAACAATTTGCAATCACGTCACCAAATTTTTAACGGGAACAATATTAAAGTAAGCTTTTGGTATTTTTTTTTAATTATACGAGAAAATAATCTCGAAGGTAGCTTACGAACAAATAATTTCGTCAAAAATGGAATACTTTTCGCCGCCTCTAATAAGGTGGCGAGAATTTTTAGGAGACCATTGCTGGACCTAAATCTTTGCACAAACGGCACTGACACCGCTGTTGCTCATAATGGTACATGAAAAGTGACACCTCTATGGAAACTCGCTAAAACTGGTAGCAATTTTCAATTTCCGTTTCATATATAAATAAATAATAATAAATAAATGTCTTTGCACAAACACACAGCGCCATCTAGGTCCACAGTAAGCATCTATAGGCTTGTGTTATGGATACCAAATGGTTGATAAACTATACAAATACATTTTTTATTATTTATTGTTTTTGTTACAATTTTTTTTTTTTATTCAAAGTCAAAGTCAAAGTCAAAAAATATTTATTTCGTAGGATAAAGATTATCACTTGAAAACGTCACATTTTTTATCTTAATATTAAAATTATTGACATTTTTGCTCATTCGCAAAGCAGATTCCCCAGAGAAGAACGAGCAAGAAACTCAAGGGTTGCTCTTTTAAATAAGTTTGGATTACAATTATATTATATTGTATAATTAGGCTGAATATCGCCGAGCGGTCTATGTCCATGCTTGCTTATCATCCAGATAGTCAGAAATTTTATAATAGCCTTTGGTAAATAATGTCTGTTTTATGATGGTTTTGAATTTATTTAAAGGTAAATTTTGATAATATTACAAATATATTGTTCGTATCAAAGATTTTTCAGCACTTATTCATTACGTCATTGGTCAGCTGCTAAAGACCCGCGGTCTCCAAAGCAATTCGGCAAATCATCCCAGGAAAAGTTGTCGCTTCATTTGTATTTATTTTTGGTGTCACCAAGAACTATATAGGTTCATCCGAACACTGTGCCTATGTCATCATCGGACACTCATGCATGACATTTATAACTCTAGAATAAAATAATAGGCAAGATAATAAGATAGTAATAATTTGGAATAATGTGGCGTCATTTGTATATGCGGATCTGTCCTGTATTTATTCTTACAGTGGTAAGGGATCCTGTGCTTGTAACGAACACTTATTATTATATTAATGTTGTGTAAGAAATTCAGGAGAATATTAACAATTAACTTGCCAAAATAAAATAAGGTAAATTAGCGCATGTGTGTGGTAGTTCATTGGAATGGTTTATGACTAGCAGTGGACTGTATAGACTAAATAAATGTTTAAATCTTAAAGTTTCATGACTTTTCATTTTGCCGGGGTGTTGAGAATGGCCAGGTAGTTTTGCAAAATTCCGAAATAGAAGTTTTCGGGAAAGCTTCCACAACAGTTTAGAAAGTTTCAAATCATTAAAGGGAGTGCACATTCTTTCTGGAGACTGCATGGGCGAGACGGACCACAGCTTTGTTTATTTGCGCTCTAACTCGACTCTCTCATGTACAAGTGTATTGGCAGGTAAATTTGTGTATTGGACGCTTACCTTTAATTCCTATGACATCCTTGGTTGATCATATTCTTTTTCGGAACTACACGGTACGTATGTCTTATACTTTTATTTTATTTATTTCACAGATTCCACAGTAGTTGGTGATACAAATTATACTACAGTAAAATAATTCTTACTGCCAAAATGTGAATACATTTTTTAAGATCAAACTTATGTACAGTCGCCCTCATATCAGACGCAACACTTCAACTTATGCACCGTCCGCTCGTTGTATGAGCGCGCTATCGTACAGCTCAGCTTTTACGGCCTAGTGTTACGCTTGACGTGCGACTATACCCATAGCATTGCAACCGATCCGAACAACGCCAGAGTGAAAGCTCACAAGCACCTATACTAGGCGTAACTAGTACGGATGTGTATGTTGCTTAAATTTAATAACAACATAAATATTCAGCTGCGTCATTAATAAACCCGAAGAGTAATTTGTTTCAACTCCAAATTGAATTACTCGATGTGAGGTAGCGATGCGATAAATCAGTATTTTCATTTTATAGAAACTTTGTAGGTTGGGAGCAAAGTTGGAAGACTGTTTCGCTGTCTAGTAACTCATCATGGCTCGAAGCGTGATGATGATATATAGGTATAACGAACTTTTGCCAGGGAGGCACTCAGTTCACCCCCAACCCAAAAACACCTGACAACATAAATATATAGGATAACGTATTGTACCACTTCACGGTTGAGCACAAAGTAAAGTTGTAATTTTTTTGATTTAAACGTACTTAGTGCGGACCTGTAAGAAAGTTTTGTAAGAAAGTTAACTTATGGATAACTTACCTATATTTCGAGTCTTTCTCCCTGATACGCCTTGTTTGACGTTAACGGGCGAACTTGCGCTGTAAATAACGAGAAAGTTTGTTCTATTTCGATACAGTGTTTAGTTCGATGTAATAATTTGAAACAAACTTTCGATTTTTGTTCGTGAAATAATAATGCAGCTTATTATGCAAATATAATGACCACACGCAGAAAGAGCTCTAAGAGTGAATTTCCTGAAGAAGCCATAAATATCATAATTATTTATTTCTTTTAAATATTTAGCAATCTATACATCAATTTGTTAATGATACCTTTTTAATAAAACCATATTATTTCTAGTTACCTACTAACTTTTAATTTCAGCATAGATTGGTTGTTTCTCAAAAATATTATAGCAATAGTGAAATAGCTAGCGATAAAAATGTACATTCATTACAGTCTGCATACTGGGAATATTTTCAATTGGATCTCACGATACAGATCTAAGCTTTTTATTTTATTGTTCAAGCAAATTTTAATCCTCCATTGATAAATAATAACATTTATCACGCCTTCCAAAATTTTTTTATAATTTAAATTAATCATAAACAGAGTTATAAAAAACTTCTAGCGCCGTCCATCAAGTTCGTACCCGAAATCAATTTGCTTTTCATTACATTTTTTATAAGCCATAAAATTGTATACCTTGTAACCTACCTGGCATTTCTGTGGTTTTCCTCAAACGAAATCCACCTTCGCTCGTAACATCTACAGAGGATGTATTTTCTTCGGGTTTCGTGTAATGTCATCCACGTGCCCGACGATGTTTTGTTTGACGACCCTAAGGAATATTACTTTATGTACTTTGTAAATAAATTAGAGAACCAAAATTCCATTAT
Source organism: Oegoconia quadripuncta (assembly GCA_949316235.1). Taxonomy (NCBI): domain Eukaryota; kingdom Metazoa; phylum Arthropoda; class Insecta; order Lepidoptera; family Autostichidae; genus Oegoconia; species Oegoconia quadripuncta. The sequence continues at coordinate 8,854,465 of OX438759.1, forward strand.
TCATCCAGTACCTATACAACAAGGGGCGTTGGAAAACAGAGCATTTTTCTAATGCGTGGATGTTTTCTGGATTTTAATATGCATTACTTCATTCTAATCTATTTGTAGGAGATGGGGGTGGGCTTTGCGAGCAACCGGGACGGTGTCAGTCACATGGTAAAGAGTAGTTCGGGCCATGGCGATATTATTGCAAGCTACTATAGGCGAATGCGATATCAGAATGACACTAGGAATTTTACAGAACGAGGTAAAGGTTTGCCTCTGATGGAACACGAACCCGATTACCTTATATCTTTAGGGAGGCAATTACAGACAATAACGATTAACGTTCAATTATGATCATGAAACCTGAGATACTTACCGGTGAACGGTAAACAATTGCACACCCCTCATGCCATACAACTTGGCCCCCGCGTGCAGTCTGTGGAATTCAGCCGGAATAGTCTACAATTCATCCTTGTTCAAATTCCATGATCAACTTCTTATTAAGACTCACCGGAGTCTTCCCAGCGTCGGTGATAGTAGGTAATCAGAGCCACTCACGGTTGTTGATGTGTTAAGTGGTGGTCCGACCCCTTTGACGGCTGGTAGCAAAGTGAATATCATTTTCGATGTGCAGTCCTAATATTACTGTTAACGTCGTCACTGCGCCATTTCCGTCGACACCAGCGCCACCAGGTTTACTACCCATAGCAAACCGCGTATTATGATAATCATTTGACCGTTTAATTTATGAATTCCATCGCTAATTTATCGCTATCTACGACATATAGATTATTTTGTGTTTGATTTGGCCGAAGTTGCGCTCAGTGTTAATGTACTTAGAAATGAAGGAGGAGAAAAATTCTTTATTGTACACAGGTTAAAAATATACACAGAGAATCAATTTATACAGATGTACAAAGGCGGTCTTGTCGCTTGCAGAATGCGACTAAAACCGATAATCAGAAAATAAGATAAGGAAATTAATGTGAACTAGCGTTACGCCTGCGACTTCTGCCGCATGGATCTCGAAATAAAAACTAATTTTTACCACGCTGTAAAACCAAAAGAAAACAACCGTAGCGCGTTATAAAATACATCTAGCGTCATCTAGCTAATCGAAGAACCTTATTATAAAGAGTTCGTTGTTTTTAAAAAGCATTATGAGAAGTACTTAAATCTGTATAATTCCCATAGAAGAGTCATATAGCCCACATAGCCAATTCTTATTTTTTTGGAGTCCTTGGTTCCGGATTTTTTTTTATTTAGGCACACCAGCAGAGTATATTACACTACTTCTTACAAAAGCGTTTTAACAAAAATTTTCTAATATGAACTCCAATTACAGACGAGCACCAGATTCAAATGTATGTAATACGATAGCACTATAAAACTATGTATACATAAAAATTAAAATCTTATAAAAAAGAATATTTACTCGCTGTCCTTGTCATTATTAATTTTTGACTCCAAATATAACCAATAAGGAACACAGTAGCAACCAACACAGGAAGGGAAAATTTAAATTTCTCGAAAAAATATATTATATCCATAGAAACGTCTTTGAAACTAGGGAGACAATGGGACCGACATGTAAATGTGAACAAATGTCCCTAAATTTAAAACTAAGATTTCAAAAAATCATGGAAACATGTTCTATTCATAGTACCTAGTAACCTTTCGGATTAGTACCCTTTTCCGACTAACTTTATATATTATAATTAAATCTTTTTTAAAATGTCTTAAATATGTATCTAAATTTATTCCTGGACCTAATAATAGCTATGTAATACAGATGCTTAAAGATTAATTAAATTTAGTAAAATAATCACTTATCAACAACAGACACAATTTCTAAATCGTTATACGCTGCGTTTCACCTTCACCCATCAAAGGGTCATTCTATTTTTACACGCGTCGGCTTATTAGTAATAATTCAGGTGCCAGAGCCGCTCAACTTTGGCCCGTAATCGGATGAGATGTCGTATCGTTCCTTTTTTAAATAATATACTCGTTACGTACCTACATGCTACCCTCGTCACAGCTGACAGCAGGCTGTCAGTATCCCTTGCCACTTTTACGACAATGTTATTGGTTTCAAAAACGTACCAAATATTTTAACACTTAGGTTGGGTTGTCCTTGCGTTGTAACAGTCTGAATTTATACGATAAGCAAATAAATGAGGAAAATTTGCTTTGTAAAATTTCTCCTCCTATTTAAGTTCTTCATTAGCTGACGACACTATTTGATAATCGAAGTTGGAAGTCGAAAGAAAAGTCATGACGACAGAAACTTCGACCTTTGGTGTTTGTGATTGGTTTACGTCAAATAATCTACCACGTACACCGTTTTCATATCAGCGTTGTTTATTTATTAATTAATAACGTTCAGTTACTTTAAGGGAACCTGTAATTGGTTTATGTTAAGGAAGTTAAAATATTAATGTAAATATATTTTACAATTTGATGTATAACTTTAATTGTGTTGTATCTAATGTCATTTGTACTTGTCTATTATCTTGCTATTGTATTGCTTGCTATTGTATATTCATTTATTTGTTTTAGATGGTGAAGAAGCGAATAAATGAATAAATGGTTATGGTTGATATCTCGAAAGATTAATATATCCGTACAATTTTCTTGGTGTTAAAGTTTAGTCATAAAATTAGAATAATAATAATAATAATAAATATATTTCGGTCAGTTACACCAATCATCTAGTCCTAAACTAAGCTAAGCTTGTACTATGGATACTAGATAACGGAGAAACATACATAAATATTTATATAAACATCCATGACTCAGGAATAAATGTTCATATTCATCACACAAACATTTACCGACGGGTAAATGTTTGTGCGGGATTCGAACCCACAACCGTTGGTTTCGCTGACAGGGTCACTCTCCACTACACCAATCGGTCGTCGGTCGTCGGTTGTCTAATAACCGACGAAATAAATTTATGTTTTTTTTTTAAACCGGCTTCTTTTCCCATGTTTTTTCCTCTACGTCGTCATAGGCAGAGTTTTTTGTGCTAGAAGAGCACGATATAAAAAAGAAACATTAAAAAATACTTCGTGAGAGAAAAGCAAATGTATAAAATTTACACTAAATTGACAATAGATACTGTTTTAGTAACAACGAAGCTGAAGCTTGTAGACACTTGTTTATTTCTAGGTAGGTATCTTTTCGTCCTGCTTAATACAAAATAAGTTTTCTCAGCAAATCATTAATAAATATCCTTAGACCATAGAGGAATAACACTACACCTTAGACTTACACACAGCGCCATCTAGTTCCACAGTAAACAACTATGTGCTTATGTTGTGGATACCAGATGGTTGATATACTACGTAAATACATAAATGAATATCAATATCATGAATATTTTTAGATATTACTTTTTGCTAATTGTTAAACTTAGTCATTGCTGTAACTAAATAAAAATTATCGAAAGGGTTCATAATTTCCAGAGAAAATTTAATTTATGAGATGCAGTGCTGTAAAGGTTTATCTGTTTCTGATCATACGTTGGATAAAGGACTGGAATGTGGCCCATATAGGATATAATCAGCAGTGATTTCAATTTCAAATTCAAAATATGTGATTTAGTCGACGTGAACATCAACTAGGCTGAGTTATTCAACTACTTATATTGTGCAATACTTTGTACGGCATCTTGTTTGTGGGAGAAGCCGCGAAGGTAAATTATATTTCTAATAAAATAAATTAATTTGTCAGTGTACTGAAACTGAACTGGCAACGTTGCATATACAATAAAAATAAATCTTCAGCTTTCTTCATAACAATGGACCAATGCACAGTATGAATAAATTAGTTCCCGCCAAAGGTATAAATAAATTTCCGCTTCCACGTATAAAGCAGTAGGATTGCACTTTTTAAAGGACGTTTTTTCTGTGAACATTGAAAGGTTATAAATAAATGAAATCGTTAAAATATTTAAGTTTCTCAGACCACGGTGTATTATTATCACGTCGCCGGAATCTTTCAAAATCATAACCATTTGCTCGGTATTAGCCTACCGGATGCACCACCAGCACTACCAGAAGCGATATCAATAGTATCGCCGGGGATTATTTTTAATAAACAAAAATAATTCGAGAAGTTGATGCAACTCTCGAAAATTTCATTTTACTTTTCGCATTCGCTGATAAGTTTCATTTAGTCACCAATACATCGAAATCGGATTAAACCTTTCCCAATTTTCGCAAAATTTCGTAGCACTTTTTGCTATAATCTCCACAACCGGCTTTTGTTTCACTGAACCATTTCGATTGCAATTAAATTTGGGTCGAATTGAATCGGATCGGATCTGGAACGCTCACGACCAAGTGTTCGACAAATAGTCTATTCCAATTTATTCTCTTACAGCGCCGGCTTTAGGGTCACATGGGTTATTTATTTAGTTCAAATAACCTAGAATACTTTGTAGAGATATATCATTGATTCTCGATTCTGTAACTATAGAAAAACTAAGTAGTTCTTCTGAAGTATGATCTTTAATCGAGTATTTCAATTTAGTTGTCGAAAGAGGTCGAGGTATAAATTAATTCCTCTATCAATGACACTCTTTGTAGACAAAGAAAAGTTTGATTACAATTGAGAAATTATCCAAAAGTAAATGTATCGACATTTATTGGATTATTTATCTATTGTGACACTTAATACGTTTTACCAGGTCAGTACGCTCCACCGTAGGCCTCATTCTCACTTAACATCAGGTGTGATTGAGGTCAAGTGCTAACCCTTTGAGCATAAATAAAACTGAATACGTAGTGACTTATTGTAAGTTACTGACAAATTTCAGTCAACTTACTTGTGACTTTAAAAAAAACTGTATAATAATTATTTCCATTATTATAAATAATATATTATAAATAACTTAAAAAATATGATATGATGCTTCCGACCGATTTCGGCCATGGTGACAACTTTGACTCCTAATCGGTTTGGCGCTGGTGGCTCGAAGATTTGATTGAAACATGATAAGTTATGTATGTATGTACCCAAGTGTCGGTGGCTCAGTGGAGGAGACACAGTCTCCCAATTTAGGAGGTCCAGGTTCGATACCCAGGCCGGCCATGTACCAATGAGTTTTTAAATTTAATTTAATTACTTATGTGCATTTATCCGACAGCTCTTGAACGGTGAAGGAAAACATCGTGAGGAAACCTGCATGCCTGAGAAATAAAAATTCTAAGACATGTGAAGTCCCCAACCCGCATTAGGCCAGCGTGGCGGTCTATGGCCCCATACTCAAGACAAAAACGACTTGTTTGGTTAGAAACTCTGACCACTATACCAAGAGGTATCCCGCTAGGGGCATATGTTTGTATGATGAATACGGACATAATGTGTACCCGAGTTACGGATGTTTTCCTTTATAATAAGTATTTATTTACAAAAGAAAATGTATTTATGTAGTATATCAACCATCTGGTATCCACAACACAAACCTATAGTTGCTTAAAGTGGAACTAGATGGCTTTGTGTGCACACATTGATGGCATTGTGTCCAAGGATATTTATTTATCTATACTCCCTCAATATGAGGGAAGGTCTATATCCCTGCAGTGGGATGTTTACGGACTGATGATGATGTATGGGGTCAAGAAGTAACATATATTTTTTAAATCTCCGGTATTCAAAACCAATGTGAATTGGACACGATTATTAGATACGAACTCTGTCCCTGTCTTAAATAATGAGATACGTTTCCCAACGAATACGGCTGAAATAAAAGATACTTTAATTGTCATGTCGTTGCGTAACTCGGTGGAGGGCTCTTAGATGTAATGGCTACGCTATCTCGATATTTCAGATTTAAACATACGATAAATAAATGAATTGGTGATTTACATTAGAAAACATGTAGTTAAAAATCACCAATAGTTTGGTGCAGTGGTTAGAAATTGTGACCACTGTACCAAAAGGTCGCGGGTTCGAATTCCGGACATATGTTTGTCTGATGAATACGGACATATGTACCCGAGTTGTGGATGTATTCATTTACAAAAAAAATATATTTGTCTAGTATATCAATAATTTGATATCGACAACACAAGTCTAGTTGCTTAGTGTGGAACTAGATGGCATCGTGTGTATGTCCAAGGATATTTATTTATTTTATCTCACTTTTACAATGTCAGCATATGAATTGGATTTCATATAGCATTTGAAATACATGAATATTAATTACTATAATACGTGAATTCCAAAATAATAGTGATTGCCTAGACATAAAAATAAAATTCATCACCTAGGAGACTTGTCATTCCGAAAAAAATTAGAGGAGGCTCTACTCTAAGAGTAGGATCTAAAACTATTGATGTTATTTTTCTTAACGAATCTGGTCAGTTTTAACCGTTCCAAATAATTGCAGAACAAACAGAAACTTTCTATACCTTTCGGTGAAATATACTATAAGAGGGAACAGCCAGTGGCTATTTTAATTTTTCTTGTAAGGAATATTCTTTCTCGTGAGTATAGTAGCGAGATCTCTTTATATTCCGAAAATTCGAACTTTTATTGCGTATCCAGATACGGCTCGTACAAATATTTTCGATAGACCGGTAATATTTATTTGTTTTCGAGACGGATGGTATTCAGATCATACAGAAATAACAGGAACCGAGCTTTTTTGTACCGGACGCTAGTAACTACTGCCCCAGTTTGAAATAGTTCTCTTCTCTGTGCGGCTAGCTTCTGAATTCGCGGATTTCTCATGGTGATATCATAGATATTAAGCTATGATATTAGTCATTTGAGGTTTCAGATGCGAGTTATGCCTGTGGGCTTACAGAATAACACAGTTGATCCAAAGAAATTTAAATATATTCCTTACTGCGTTCTAATGAATGTCAATGGAATTCCTATATAGCGAATTACGTATCGCATATTTGCTCTGGAATTTTATAACATTCGCAATCATTTGAGTTTCAAGCCTAACTTAAAATTTAAAAAATAAAGTAAATTTGTCATTAACGTACATTTTTTAACAAGATATTGTCTCTGCCTCTAGAAGTGGATTTTTTTGTAAATTTTTCTTGGATTTATTTATTTAAAAGCAAGGAGTATAGAAGTCGACAGTTGCGACAGTAAGAAAACCTCGGTGCTCAAAAGAGTTTCTGTTTCCTGTTAGTGCAAGATTTATAATAAATAACCTTTTTTGAAAAACAAAGCAAAATGATAGCTTTATTATTTATTACATTGATGGAGTTGGCACATGAATAAATGCTATAAATGTGTTCGAGGATCATTATATACGACTCACCGACACTCCGTGGCTCATCTTCATTGTTTCTGTCCGCGATCTCTCGGCCATATCTGTGTGAAAAACCAGAATTAAATTTTAATGCAGATCGATACTGTAAACCACACTGTAAAGAAACGGAATGTAAACTCCGGATATCCGTGGCGCGACAGAGAATAATAAGAATAAGAATAATTTATTTTTAACCACAGGTAAACAGTAGTTTACAATCGGTAGTAGTTTAGAATTTCTAAAACATTATGTTCCCAGCTGATGCCCATGTTAAGCATTAAAAATACTCGTGTTATGAGCATCAGCTGTTGATATTCAACGTCTCAGATCATTCGATTTGTAAATTAAGTCAGGGATTGGTAAAGTAAGGGGTGTGTAATGTTTGATATAATAACAAAAAATATAATTTATTAATATAATGTATATAATATAATGTAATATAAATATTTATAATATAATTGGAATACGTTCATATAAATATTACATTAGACAACACTCACTTGATATAATTTTCAAAAGGCATAAAGTTGTTTAACATAATTTCATTTAGTATAATGTTTACTAAACATAACAATAATTTGCTATAACAACACTTGGCATTATAATTATTACATTTAGCATATATTACATAACGTAAAAACCTTCATCCCAAAACATTAAAAGTTTAATGCTTGAAACAACTTCCACGGTTCCCTTTTCGAAATATACAGAAATGCATACGACGTGACAGATCAGCCCATCGCCGTCGTAAAATCTTTTTTGGTGTAAAGTCCATTAGTTGCCTTTTAAGATGCCTCCCGTTTTTAAGTGCCGGAAATCACACACACAATTGGCGTCAAAAGAATCAGAATGATCCTGCCCTCTGTGCCCCTCCACCTGTGCCAAGGAGGCCCTTTGCGTGGCTGCAAACAATGCCGTAGTTGTGGCTGAATTATGGGAGGATCAAATATAATTGGACGCATTAACACGAAGAAGAACAAGATCAAAAAGATATTAATTATCAGACAGTTTCAACAAACTATGTCTACTTCATTTGGCCTTTTTAAGGATCTAAATTTATTAGGGCTCTTTTATTGACGAGTACGAAAGGAATTGCCAAATTATTTATTAAAAATGTTCGAATATGCTTGTGTAGTACACATGATATATAATTACATGACGTCACTTGCGCCCGTACCGTTCCCCCGTTCTAGTTAATATATTGGGTCTTTACCTATGAAATTTGAGTTTTTTCTTCATTTAATCATATGTACCAATTCCTGCGATTTTCAAAGCTATATCCAAATTTGTTTTTTATTTGGAAAATGGGATATTATTTCAAGGTTGCACATGAAATATTTTTTAATTTCTGGGCTAAATCACCTAATAAAAAAAAATTGAACAGAGCTCTTTTCATGTGCTTCCCATAATCATTTCTTAGATTCAAACTTTTATAAAACGTTTACTTTTAAAAATTAGCGCTGCCTATACTTAACTTAATGTTATCCGATAATACACACAAAGTTTAGCTATATTTGGATTTGCCGTACCCAAAAAAAATCAGAAATGTCTGTATGGAGAAAACAGTCTTAATGAAATTCTTCATACAAAACGCCAAATTCATAGGTAAGGACATTTTCTACATTAATTAAATGGAGTCAATCGGGATTATTATCTATTATTTAATCGCTCTTAAACATAATAATAGTATACACAGTCAACAAACAGTAACACTTCGTAACATTGCATTTTTGATATTGAAATATACGACATAAGTCTACAATCAATGTTTTTCATCGGTGATCACAAATGGTGTTGAAACGGGGTTTTTGACCATGGACCTCATAAGCTCAAGTCACACAACGACTATGGAGAGGAAGATGCTCGGCGTCTTACTACGAAGTTCAATCAGGAATGAAAAGATCCGTAGAAGAACGGAAGACACCGACAAGCGACATAGCCCAGCCGATTAGTAAGTAGTGGCAGTAAAGTTCTTACATGGAGACCACTGACCGTCAAGCGCAGTGTGGCACTTCCAACCACAAACTGGACGGATGACTTGACGCCATTGTCAACAGAAATCGCTACATGTAGACAACTGGTCTGCAACCGGTAACTTTTTAGTAAGTAGTGGCATACAAAATGGAGACCACTGCCCGTCAAGCGCAGTGTGGCACTTCCAACCACAAACTGGACGGATGACTTGACGCCATTGTCAACAGAAATCGCTACATGTAGACAACTGGTCTGCAACCGGTAACTTTGGAAATCCATTGGGGAAATCTGTTTAGAATTAGACGTCCTGTGTCTGATAATGATGAATGCAGTGCAACATATTGTAGCAGTGCGAAAGGATGAAAAATTATTGATAATGTAAATTTAGTTGATGCTACAATTTAAGATACTTTAAATTTTTTCCTCAATTCCAACAAAATTCCATCAAAAATCCCCTTCAATACACTTTCAACACACAATACGTCGTCACGTCAGACAATAGCCGTTCCGCCACTCGACACATACGCTCAAGTTCCTTAGGTACTCCTCGATGGAACTCCTCCCTCTATAAAAAGACATTGTTGCCTTAAGTCCCTTCAAAACACCACCCTTACTACACAGCAAATAAAAGAACTAGTAGCTCAAGTATTACGGCGCTATAACAATATTGCTGAGTTGTAGGAAGCTTATACATGATTAACTAATGTCATACTTTTCATATGCATGTAGAGCAAAATCGTAAAAAAAATAACGTTTAAAATAATGTAAGTAAACATTGAATGGCCATTGTTAAGTTATTATTAGTATTATAACTGCCCATAATGGAATAAAAAGCTACCATAACTACAGTCTGTGTTTTACATTTTCTTATGTAAAATGCGGCACAAAAGTAGAAATTAATAGCCAGTGTATATCCAGACTAACTTAACTATGTAAATCAAACCTGTCTAGTATAATTTAATGAACACATATGCAATTCAAAACAAATAACGCACTATCATCTTTTTAAATAGTGTCTTCTGACATATTGAAATACATTGATGATTTACTTTAAAGAGATTCTAACATTTAAAGTAAATAGTATTTAAAATTATTTTATTTTTTGAATAATACCGAATCTTATAAATTTTGTTATCAAATATGAAACGTGATTCCACTGTGTCATGTCGCGGGCGAAACCGGTGGCCTGTTGTTTCTCCTCGTCGCTTTCACCCCACGCTCCAATCCTTAATTTTTTCAAAATCTTTTAACCTTAGTTTTGGTTTCACGTCACTCTATATAGAGCTTCAATAGGAGCAGCTGTACGTATAAAGTGGTGCTACTGCTTGCTATACAGGCACTGTCCTTACAGCCCCGAATCTCAAGTTCCCATTGTGAGAGAAAAGGCGAATAAAATTTAATGCTATAGTCCTGTAGGATGTTTTCCTTTTCCGCGAAACGTCCTTTTTCTAATACGGTCTTCCACCAAATAGAGTACCGAAATGTCACCCTATCCACCCCCCGCGACCTCCTCTAAACTATACCAATAGATAATTCTGAGATGTGATTTTATGTTACTATCATATTCATGATATTATTGGCTCAGGATTCAAGATACAACATACCTCACATCATAAAAATAAGAGAGATATATTACGTGAAGCATAACGCTCCGATATGTTCAATAATGTGCCTAAAGTTTACGAAACAACATAGATGCGCAATAAAATGTTATTTCTTATCTTCTTCTTGATAGGGTCACTCATCAACACTGCCCCGTCAGCATCTGCCTCATCAGCACAGCCTCCTCTCACTGGGTGAGGGTATGGGCCATAATCCAGCACGCGAACGTGTCCAGGACGGATCCAGCACGTGTCAGACTAGTGACCACATGACAGTCAGTGTTCTTATACCGCCCCTGTATGCCAACGACTTGGGTTATTGACTACCTTTAGTTTGAAACCACCGGGACCGACAATTTAACATGTCTTCTGAAGCACGAAAACACTCGTCGCTAATCGAAAACGAACAGGTCACTAATTAGCGATAATTCGGAATAAGCCGTAAGTGCTGTGTGGTATCGGCACGTGAAAAGAATAGAACCAACCCATCTCTTCCCGTGAGTGACATAAAATGCGACTAAGAAACTTTCCACTAAAAACATCTATAGATTTGCACGTTTCAATGACGAAAGGCTCACCTCCTATCGTTTGTGCATGTCTGTATATTTCTTAAGATGAATCGTGTCTATTATTTCAAACATTAAATTCTTAATGTTTAGAACACCCGAACACACTAATGTTGGGGATATTTTTGACCACCCCATTTAGTCTTTAGATGTATGTAACTGTATAAAGTACGTATACGAAGGTACCTACTTTTTAAATTAAACACAAAAACGGAGCAGTGACATGAAAACCCTCTAAAGGGAGGCAGTATATCGAGTTACAGCAAAGCGAAATTGCGTATAATCAGCGTGTGATAAATTGCTATTGGTGCCATAATATATGCCGGGGATCCATCTGCGCCATCCATCATGCCTGTCGATACATCTGACGTTTCTCGCCCTACGAACAATACCATTCGCAGATCGGTAAATGTTACCTAATTTTATCTCTATTTTACTTTTGCTGTAATCCATCACACATCAACACCGTTAGGTACCCACGCCTGGGACATACCCTCCCGTTATATGGTATGGGATATACCAGGAATTTCTCAGGCCGCTTTCAACCGGTCGCTCTGGAAATCTATGGGGGAGGCATAGTCCTGAACATCGGTTCAGCAGTGGCTGTTCTGTGGAGGATGGGACGATGGAATAATCCACCATAATACATTTACTGAAAAGGGTGAGACATGTGCGCGACGCACCTTTCTTGTATATCTTTTTACCTTTTTTTATATTTCGCCTGCGTGGAATCACTTTATCACGGAAATTTGTTTATCCCGCGGGAATGAGGGTTAGGTTACGGTGATGATAGAAGGGCGTGTTCTACCTATATACCAAATTTCATCCAAATCCGTTCATCCGTTTCGCCGTGATTGAGCAAACAAACAAACATTCAAACTTTCGCATTTTTAATATTATTTTTATATTTTATTATCTCAGATGCCTTTTGACACATTATATTGATTTTTAGCTGTTGAGCTGATAACCGACGTGTCAACCACTTTTATTTGCGAAAATTCTCATAAAATACCATTTTTCGCAGTTTAATCCAGAGCTCGTATAAACGTTCGTCATTATAATTTCTAGCTCGTATAAACGTTCGTCGTTTACATTACAGAGGATACAGAGAATGTCATGAAGTAGTCTTTATGCATTGATTAATTCTGTATACCTACTTTATTTATAGATCTTTAGTTTGTACGTATATTATTTTAAGTCATGGAAGCAGTAGCTTTGCATGAAACACAGGATTTTCCTAGTTCAGGTACTACAGTTGCAATTAAGTATTATTATGTAGATTTATTATGTTTTAATGTACCATTAAAATTAATAAATACATTTGATTTGATTATTACTGGTTTTGCATCAGACTACATAGTGGCTACTTAAAATTCGGTATTTTCAATCCGCCTCAGTAGACCACCGACTTGGCTTAACGACTGTCTTTAATTCAAAACAACTAGGACCTCACACACGTGGAAATACTTGTGGTCATCCATCCGCGCCAGACGGTAATAAAGTAATACCTAATGAAAACGAACGGCGAATGCGACTGCGCCGCGAGTGCTTTTATTTGTGTAGAGATTATTTATTCTGGCGATTTTCTATTGCTATACCTCCCTTTGGAAAATTTAGTAGGTAACCTAGTGTTAGAAATGCCAAAATTGCTGCTTAATATAATAATATGCCAGTGTAAAGTAATATAAGTCATTAAAAGTAATATAATCTTAAGTATAAGGTAGATATTGAAATAAGTTTTTAAAATCTACTATATTAAATTAGAGTTCCTGTGGTGTAACTTTTTAAAAAAACTCATATTCATTTTCTTTTGAACAATAAAAAGAAATACAAACAAACAAAGTTACTACTAAGAACTTCATTGTATCCTAGAAGCTACTAAGAAAGTATCTGAAACATTTTCTAAAAATGTATTAAAGCCGCTTAAAATAATTTTATTAAATTAAAATAATCAGAGCACTCCCCTTGACGTTAAGCCGAGTATTGGGATTCTCGGAGTGAACATCTCCAGTAACGTTCAATTCCGCGGTCACCTGGAGGATAAGGCCAAGTTGGCCTCCAAAAAGTTAGGTGTCCTCAGTAGAGCGGCTCGTTACTTCACGCCGGCTCACCGCCTCCAACTTTATAAGGCGCAAGTTCGGCCGCACGTGGAGTATTGTTCTCACCTATGGGCTGGGGCACCTCAGTACCAGCTTCTTCCTTTTGACCGCGTTCAACGTCGCGCAGTCCGAATTGTCGGCCAAGAGAGTCTCACCGACCGACTGGATCCCCTGGCGATGCGAAGAGACGTCGCGTCCCTCTGCATTCTCTATCGCATATTTCATGGGGAGTGTTCTGAAGAACTGTTCGAGCTAATACCCGCTGCTCAATTTAACCGATACACTTCTCGAAGAAAATTAAATTTCCATCCACATCACCTGGATGAGTGGAAGTCTACCACTGTACGTTTCTCAAGAAACTTCTTACCACGTACGACCACCCTGTGGAACGGACTTCCGGCAGCGGTGTTCCCGAACGAGTACGACATTGGAACCTTGAAGAAACGAGCCTACACCTTCCTCAAAGGCCGGCAACGCATCTGTGACACTTTTGGTGTTGCGGGTGTCCATGGGCGGCGGTGATTATTTTCCATCAGGTGACCCGCATGCTCGTTTGCCGCTCTCTCATATAAAAAAATAAAAAATAAAAAAAATAATAATAATCTAATATATACTAGCACACATTTGTGGATATCGCCGTGTTATCTATATTATTTTGAATCAACAATTTAATGTATTCACATTGTTGATTAAATTTATCAGAAAATAATATAGACAACACGACGATATCCACAGCTGTGAACTAGTATGTATTAGATTATTTTGTATTGTATTATGTTTTGTATCGACGCGGTAGATGATAGATGGACATGCAGGAGTAATGGGCAACTTATTCCAATTTATCATGGACCGACCGACACCGCACCACTCGCGCATACATATTTATTTACCTCACGCCAGCTGCTCTACCGTGTTTTATATCTACGCCTTGTGTAGGGCTGTCAACTTTCAGAAATTTCCATGCGGAACGTAAGATTTTTATTTTGTGATTCCACTTGAGGGAAAGCTGTAGCTGGAGTGATCGGAAGTTCTATGATCAGCATACAGAGCGATCAGAATTGTTTTAAACTCCAACCTCTCTGCTGCGAGTGTCAAAATAATTATCGTAATAATCACATTCTGGAATTATCTCCTCTTACTCTAATCCCACCATTCGTTATACAGCCTTCCACGTCCCCACTGTTGGGGCACGGCCTACTGTCACTGGGAGATGGTATGGGCCATATCCACCACGTGGATCCATTAAGGATTGGTGAATTTGTATTAGACCAGCGACCAACTGATAGTCAGCGTTTTTAAGCCGCTCCTGTGGGCCAAAATTAACATGTCAACTGACTATTTAACGTGCCCTCCGAAGCACGGAAACACTCGTATTATAATGCTACTAAAGGTCACCTGTCTATGGACTGACGGCGCCAGGCATTGCTTAACTTTACTAATCGAAAACGAATGAAATGAAATGAAAATCATTTATTCATGTAGGCAATACAATATGCAATTATGAACGTCACTTGTTTTTTAAACTACCACTAGCTCGGAACGCGACCACTACTGAGAAGAGCTAGCGAGAATCTCAGAGGGTTTGTCTCAATCAGTCATTTACAATCTAGAAAGGTTACAACAATTTTCATATATCGTGTAGAGGAGCCGTTTAATCCCATGGATTACTATCATTAATGTAGTCTGAAATTTTGTAATATCCCTTTTTACGTAATTTTTGTTTTATAATAAGTTTAAATTTATTAAGCGGAAGATTCTGTATATCCATGGGAACCTTGTTGTAGTAGCGCTATAGCTAATGCAACTGCATCACGAGTGCTTCATCGTACATGCGGATGCATTTTATTTACATTTTGCTAATACCGAATCAGATTCTCCTCTATCGCAGAGCTCTCCCGTCGAATCCAGGACGGGCGGTTGGCAACCTAACAGTCATGTTTTTTGTGCCGAATCCATTATGTATTGGATCAACATTGAAAAAACAAGTTAGCTGAAACGCTGTTTGTGTTTGGCTATTTGTTTTTGATCAGAATATATCGCCTTTGTTATATCCAACGAATACGAATAACATTCAGAATATACCGTTTCGTATATCTCTATGGTATCGTACTGTCCGCAGCGGCACTGCAAGTTAACCAGTTATTTAAACCCTAGCCACAATTCACTAATCTCTATTCATGATTGTGTATGTAATTAAAGTTATTCAGTTTGATTATTATTGGGTCGGGATTTTTTTATGATTGTAAAAACTAATTACGATTCTGAAAACTACAAGAATATACTTTATTTACAGAACTGAAGAATATACATGGAACTTAATAGCTACCTAATAAGATAAAATAAAATTCCACTCTAAAACTACTTGAATACCCACTTTGTAATGTTAAAACTAATACTGGCTTTTTTCAGATATAGGTAATTTTATCTATTAAACATTTTTGAACATCCACATTCCCGTTGTAACTGATACAAAATCAGATGATGTTGATGACAGTTGAAAAATGTGTTAACAAAATATAAATTTAACACCTCAAAATAACAGCAACAAAAGGCGAACAAAACTAACATTAATAATAAATAATAAGAATATTACAACACAATACTGAAAACAAAGATATTTGGAAAAGCAGTGAATGCAGAGTGGTGTCAAAAACGGACTCCAATTTTATTCTCGTTTCTATAGTCATCATCATGATGATGATGATTGTATAGTAATTTTATTATAAAATTTTTAGTTTTAATTATAAGTTTTAATTGTGGCTAAGTTTTGGTACAATAAAATTTGAACTTGTCGTGACTCGAACAGAAGAACAAGCGCTCACTTTCACATGTCCTATAGTAAGCATTAAAACCTTTTCTTTATTCTATTTGCGACATGACAATATTCTTACATAGAAACATTATATTTCATATTTAGATGTCACTGCATTTCTTCAGACAGATCTCTGATAGACACGTTAACAATATTGTCTGTGTAATGAATGAATGAGTAATGAAACGACTATAATATGTTTCCTGCCGAAGTTTCGTCTACCAACAAGTTAATTTTTCACTTACATTACATTAATCTTATACGAACCGTAGTTTGAACTTCGACAGTTAAAATGTGTGAGTGAACAATTTTCCAGCTATTGAGCCAGACGGCGACGTAATCGACGGCGGAACGATCCATTAATCTTTTATTAGCGATCCAGAATTCTCTCCGTGTGGAAAGCAAGCAAACTACAACATTATGACGATAGTCACGATTGAAGTTACAATTTCGTTGGAAAATGCTTTAAAATCTTACAGAGTTTGCGTTTGCTTTGAAGATTAATTTTACTGGAGGGTTTATTAATTTCTCTATTTATGTATTAGGTAACAAATTTACGAGTGAAAGAAAATTAAAACTAAAAAGTCTAAACAGCTCTTATCAGGGCTACCTCAACGAAGTTTTGGTGCAATAAAATTTGAAACTTGCCTCGACTCGAAAAGAAGAAGATTATCGAAAGTCGGTAAAAACGACATCTCTAATAAAACCCCTTGATTTTAACGAGAACCCATAGAAAGAGATGATTATGGTTGATATCCCGAAAGAGATGAATTAGAGATTAATATATCCATACCATTTTCTTGGTTTTAAAGATTATTCATAAAATTAGAATAATAATAATAAATATTTCGGTCATTTAGTTACACCAGTCATCTAGTCCCAAACTAAGCAACGCTTGTATTATGGATACCAGATAACGGATAAACATACATAAATATTTATACAAACATCCATAACTCGGGAATAAATGTTTGTATTCATCACAGGAACATTTACTCCTCGCGGCAATCGAACCCGCAACCGTTGGTTCCGCTAACCAGGTCACTATCCACTACACCAATCAGTCGTCAAGAAGAATATGGAGTGACAATCGCTTATCGCAATCTTTTACTCTTAGGTAAGTTAAAACTTTGATATCGGCAATCAAATGGTATCTAAACAATGTAATTACTTAATTTGCAAAACAATAATAACATTTCATTATTAGATTTAAGTATACGACCTTGTTTAGACGACCTGTTTGGTGTAGTGTTTAGAAACTCTGCTGCTACACCAAAAGGTCGCGGGTTCGAATCCCGCTAGGGGCATATATTTGTATGATGAATACAGATATGTGTTCCCGAGTTATGGATGTTTTTCATTTATATATGTATTTATTTACAAAAAAAATGTATTTGTGTAGTTTACCAACCATCTGGTATCTATAATACAAGCCTAGTTGCTTAGTGTGGAACTAGATGGTGCTGTGTGTATGTAAAAAAATAACAACTCTTCAGGCTCTATTTTTTTAATTTTAAATACGGTATACCAACCTACATACCTTATGTGTATTTTTCTGTAAAAATACTCTGAACAATGGCTTTCAACTCAATACATTAGTAGCGAAAACACGTCCCCCTCTTACCTTTCTTTGATGTAGGTACGTACTTGAACGAGAGTGGATGTAATGAAATTGAAATCATCTTATTTATCTAATCGTGAATAGAAAGAACATGTCTGTACGAAATAAAAAAAGCTAGAAAGCATGTAATTCTTGAGCATGCAAACAACATTTGCTAATGAAATATTTGAAGATATTTCGCGTGATTTACGAATTAAGTAGGTACAGTGAGACTTGAAAGTAGATTAGTACTATGTTAAGAATACATTGTGAAACACCGAGATTATTATAAAACCCACACACGATATAAAAACGACACACAGGGTTTAACTTGTAAGTATTTTCATACTTACTTGCGCTTTGCGCATCCATTAACTCGTTGATCCGTTAATCGTTGATTAAATTTAAAAAAAATTAACGGACCTGTTAACTTCCGTTAAATTTACCCCCAAATCCGTTAATCGTTAATCCAGCACCGCACGCACGAAATTACACACTCCAATTGTACACGTCTTTTTTTGTTCCTAACTTGTTATTATAATTGGCAAACTTAAGCAATATTATTCTAAATTACCTAATAAAGATTTCTAATATTATTATGTTATTAGAGTTAATTGATTTTGTTTGCTACGCTCAATTTGTATTTATATTAGTTTATACTGAAATAAGTTTTCTCGTTCTCTTCTCTTAATTCTCAGAACCCAAACTAACAATTTTTATATAGATCACCAACGCAACGATATAAATATGCAATTTTTAACACGTTAACCATTGGATTAACGATACCAATGCCAATAAGATGGACCAGTAATCAGCGAGCAAAAAGCCAGATACAAGTTCATTCGGTGACTCGTCCGAATACTCACTTGCATATTATCATATTGACATTTAAAATATTTCAATAGCTATTTAAGTATTTAAAAACCAAAAACCCGACAGCATATTTGTATTTTGCGGGCGCCATGTTGGAACTTTTACCATAAAATGTATCCTTAACCGCCTCCGTGGCTCAATATAAACAACATTGGGTTTATGTTTCGGAGGTCGCGGGTTTGATCCCCAGCGGGGTACATGTTTAAGTAGTCGGTTTGGTTGGTGGTAGACTGGCTAGCCCGGAAACCCCAACACATTTGGGTATCTATCTCTGACAACCGGAACACAACAATGGTATTAACATTGCTGCTTGGCGGCAGATTTAGATAAGATGGTGGTAGCTAGCCAGGCGGACATTTAATATGCCCTACCACCAACCAAACTGAGTAATTAAACATGTACCCCGCTGGGGATCGAACCCACGACCTCCGAATCGTAAACCCAATGTTGTTTACATTGAGCCACGGAGGCGGTTATCCTATGACACTCCGGTTACCAAGAGGAATCTTACGACACTATGCACTTCGAAATAGGTCAACCCCTTTAGGCTACAAGATCCGCCAAAGAAACGGACATACATACATACCATAAATACATACATACACTCGAAAAACATTACAAATTCAGATTAGACGGAAGAAATAGAATATTCTCAAGTATCATTCTATAAGTTTTTCTCAGTCTTGGGATAGTTTTATTAGTACGAGCCTTTTTTTAATGTCTTGTTACACTTATATACATATACATATATATATATATACTTATATATATATATATACAGCTTATATTTATGTGTGTGTGGAAAATAAATGGTATTAATGGTATTACCCTCCATCTTTGGGCAGTCGGGTAAAAAGAGAGCATTAAATATGTTGTCCGTTGCATTCGTTCCTTTTTTTTATACACAACGGGTTGGTACTTGACCTCAATCACACCAGATGTTAAGTGAAGATGATGTCGAAGGTGGAAGCGTACTGACCCGGAAATCCCAACACATTGGGGGACTGGATATCTTATCTCTGACAACCGGAACACAACAATGCTTAAGATTTAGATAAGATGAAGGTAGCTATAGCCTGTAAGTTAATACGATGAAAACGATCACGATTTGAAATGATAATAGATGGAAAACCACAACTCTGAAGTATATTTTTAGACGTCGTGTCTACAACTGACCTATCATTGACCTGAGCATAGGAATCGAACACGTGATCTTCATTTCGTAAATGGGATGTTATTTTCTCAGCCATGGATGTGGTTAAGAGGAAATTCCAAATATTATTATAATACACACTATTGCGATAAACTCAACACAAGTATATTTTGTGCAAAGTTATTCCATTGTGTAATACTAACTAATTTAGAGTGGTTTGTGGAGCTTGATGTGCGGTTGACTGTACGTTGTTTGTGAACCGCTCATTATGTTGACAAATCTACCGCTCAGAGAGTCAACGTGAACGCTTTGAGCCGTTTTAATTTCGCTATTTGTGCTTGCTTATTTAGATATTCAAAGACAGACATTAAATATTGCCAGAAAATCGCAGAAATTACCTACCTAGCTCTTAATAATATCTCTTGTCCTAACATACGGACTATTCTTTGGTTTAACGGTTACATTGGATTGCAAATACGAAGCTTCGGTTAGATGCCTAGTGGAGTAAGTGTTTGTACTGGTTTGGTTCGTGGGAGGGACTTTTTACAAGCTTTTTCTTGTTTTTTATGCACATCGGGTTATCATTTAACCACAGTCACACCTGCGTGCGAAGTGTGAGTTTTGTCTCGTTTTTGACTTTACCATCGCTTTCGCGTTGACGAAAAAAGTCCCTATGAAAAAAATCGTTTTGCATTGCACTATCCGCTAGAGGCGCTGCACATTTCTCCATACAAATCGTCACGTAAACGTGAAGGCGGTAGTAAAGTTAAGTCGAAACAAAACTCACACTCCGCCCTCTGATGTTAAGTGAAGATGAGACCGAAGAGGAAGCGTACTGTACCCGGAAACCGGTTATTTGGACGACTGGCTATTTTACGTCTCTGACAACCGGAACACAACAATGCTTTTAACATTGCTGTTTGGCGTCAGACTTAGATAAGATGGTGGTAGGTAGCCCGGCGGACATTTAAAATGCCCTACAACCAACCAAACCCAGTACTAAACATATACCCCGCTGAGGATCGAACCCGCGACCTCAGAATCGTAAACCCAATGTTGTTTACATTAAGCCACGGAGGCGCTTAAAATTTAGGTTCATAAGTTTTTGTTTTACTGTTATTTTGTTTTTTAATTTTTTTACATGTTGTGTTCACCTATATAAGGTTGTACATTTAATTACAATACTACCTACCTTAATTGTTAGATGGACTATGTATTGATGTAACAATTGTAGGCGATCCTAAATAAATAAAAAAAAACAGTCTCATGACACAAACTATTAGATACAAGTATTACAAACACACATAAAAAAGTAAACATTGTGTTTGCTATCTAATTGTCCAAAAGGTCACCAACTCAACATGGGTCGTAGCCGTTCACTACAACGCTAGTAGGTGGCAACCACTCGACCATGATTAGATATTTTGATGATACGAGTATGTGGGATATTCGTAGGTATATACTGCCTCCTCGTGCAGTGTTATTATGTAATAGAACCAGTTCGTTTCTTTCCCGGTAGTATCGTAAAAGGCGACTCGGTTTTATTGGTTATTTAGAAGCCGCAGGAGCATCGTTGGCGCGAAATCCATTCAATTACTTAAAATACGGAGACGATGGATTTGTTATCTTCTAGAAATTGAAATAGATTCTGAAACGTTGGGAAATGAGACAATTGAAATAGATTGATTTCAAGTGGAATTTGTAAATTAAATTAAAAGGCCTAACGCGTCTCTTCTTTTTGGTATTTGAAAATGATTGGTATACCCCTATGATTGGGTCACCCTTCGCAGGATTCAAAGCTTCGTAGACCAGGTCCGTTGGTTTCGTAGACTAAGTCTCTTTTTACTACACCAATCGTCGTCACCATCTTTCCCTGATTATTGTAAAACGTAAGCCATAATAGTATAGACGGTTGATGGATAGCATCATCCTTGGTGCGGATATCAGAACATTCATCTTCATCAGGTCAACCGCAGGACGTCCACTGGTGAAATAGTTTTCAGAGAGAGCGGTTGGAAGCAGCCTGCGACCAACTACTTCCCGCAGCCTCGAGAATCATATAACGTATGTATTGTTTTGTTGGATCGATTATATATAGGGTGTCCTTAGCATTCCCTATCCCAAAAATAAAAGTCATGGCTCTATATATACAGGTCGATGTTATTCGAACACCATTAAGTATTTAACTTTAAAAATTACAAGTAACACCTGTTACCAAAACAATCAGGCACGACAAAAACAGAACATCGCCTCGCGGGCGTTTATCTTTCACTGAAAGTTATAAAGGGCATAAATAAAGCAAAACCTATAAGGCTTTAAAGCAACAATGAAAAATACGAACCGTTTTACGTCGGGCCGCGGGGAGGCTGGGGTGGGGTGGCTCGGAGCGAGCGAGCAGGAACAATGCGGCTCCGGAGAGAGTACGGCTGCAGAAACAGAAAAAAAAAACATGAACAACGCTCCAATTATTGACGTGGGCATGAGATGAGAACCTCCAGTTACACGCTCGTGTGTCTGCCCCTTAACTACATACTTTTGTTGAGTTTTACTTGGCTGTAACAAATTGTTGTGGATGTGGGATATACTTAGTTTACAATTTCGTCGGTAGATTTTTTGTTATTTGAGAATCTTAGGCTACGTTAATGGTGTGTGGGTGGGTAGCCTACAGCCTGCCTATAGACTACTAAATAGGTTCTACATTAAAAATACTTTCATAAATAAGCCATCCATTATGATTATCACATATTATCCTAACCTAACCGTGTATGCAAAATTTCGTATCCGTGCTATTAACCGTAAAAGTAACCCTCGTGAGGTAACCATCCTGGCATCAGTACATGTCTATCATATAAAAGGATTGCCATCAGAAATGAACGAGTATGCAAAATTTCAGCTCCTTAAGTAAACAGGAAATGGTTGAAGTTTCACCTTTCTCCAACAAAATGTGTTTCAAAACAGTCCTGGTAATCCAGCTGCTAAATCAATATTCGCTCAAGCGAACGCATACATATTTGCATCACCAACACAACCTAACCCAGCAAGTGTATTAGCGAATGTATCTCATCAATTCTATACACAAAATAACCCCTTTAACATGAATCAAAATCGATCTCCTTTCAAAAAAACGATGCGCAATGATGCAATGTTTCCAGACATCTGATACATTACCAAGCAATGTAAACGGACATTACATACATATATAAGCACTTTAAATCACATCGGGATAATCGAGTATATTATTATGTCTAAAGTTTCGCATCAGTTATTGGCTGGTCCTATCAGATTATTGCAGTGTGATTGGCTCTGTCAAGGACACGTTAATGACAACCTCGGAGGTGGAATCAGAATCGCCTTCCTCATACGCCAGCTAGTTGACAGAATTAATTAGTACAGTGCATTAGGCGTCTATATCACAGATTACTAAATGATGTGACTTCGTAACAGATATATCACTCCAATACAAAAGCGAAAATACCTACGCTATAATTGCCTACAAAATCTTAGTAATAATACCAGTTGCTCGCAGCGAGAAGGAATGTACCATAAGCATGCAGACAGAGAGTTGAGATTGTTTTGTCCGCCACGCGACCCACGTGCATGCACGCACGTCATCGATCGAATGCGCTAGGGTTGTTACCTATGTTGATATTGGTACAATCAGTCAAAATGAGGATGGTACTAATCAGATGCGGTAAGGATACTATAAAACCGAAACTTATTAAGAAAGCATATTATAAAATATCAGATTATTTAGATGATAAACATTCATGGACATGACCAGCTCGTTCGCATAACCAGGCTAATTCACAATTAATAATGAAATATTTTTGTGCCTTTTTGTAATATAAAAACCTTTTTTTTTAAATAGCAACCTCTCGAGTTTCGTGCGTGTTCTTCTCAGGGGAAAATTGCCTTATAAACAAGGAGTAGCTTTAAAAAAGTAAAATCTGACTATTTTTAGTTTATAGTTATATATATATAGTTTATAGTCAGATTTTACATTTGTAGGTACAAATTAAAGCATTTTTGATTTGATTTGATTTGGTAAGTATATTAGGTACGCATCAAAATTTTTATTTCGAAGAAAAAATTTACATCTCCTCTTACAATAACAATAAAAGTTTAAAAACCGAAAACCCGACAGGTTGTTTTCTATTTTACAGGCGCCATGTAAGAATTTATACCATAAAATGTATCCTATGACACACTTCAGGGATCAAGGCGAATCTAATGACACCATGCACTTCAACAACGGTCAATGCGTTTAGGCTGCAGGAGGTAATAAGAAATCTACATACATGCATACACAACACCAGAAAGTTATAGTGTGGATTTTTTTTCTTTTTTTCGAAAAAAAAAATTATCCTGGTAACGTTTTCTGTTCCTAATGCCTAATCCTAATGACTAACGTCGTATAAGGGTGTAAGTAAATTAGTTTAAAAGTATAGATCATTAAACTAAACAAGTTTTAAATTCGCTACAAAAATGAACTGTTTCATACAACGACCTGTTTGGTGTGGTGGTTAGAAACCCTGACTGCTATACCTTAAGGTCGTAGGTTCGAACCCCGCTAGGGGCTTATTTTATTTACAAAAAAAATGTGTATGATTTCAACCATATGGTATCCATAATACAATAGTTGCTTAGTGTGGAATTAGTTGAAATTTTTTCGTGATTTCGCAGATCCTCCTATAGTAAAGGTTGACTAGTTTAATGATCTCAGCCAGCCCTAAAAATATTTTACTCTATATAGTTAAACCTTATGTATTAATCAAGGTCATAGTCCATCTCTGTATCAAATTTCATTCAAATCCATTCTGGCGTTATTGTGAAACAAATATCCAACCTGCCACATTTATTATATTGCTTGAACCCGTTATTTATATAGAATCGGTAGTACAGTCAGCACCATAGTTTTTCATAGGGTTATTTTAAATGAGTGAAGGTAGCGTGAAGCCAGTCAAGCTATACCAACCGCAGGTCTCTAAACTGACCCTCTTGGCTATAGACTATCGTTTTTGGGAACTGCGGATGGTAGATCTTAAATACTGGCTATTAAGCTACGAAAACTTAAATTAAGCCTGTATGATGAATTATGGAGCCGACTATACACGCTTTCACAAGTTTGAGACCAGATAATTGGAATACCTGAATATTAATAAAAAATTACGTTTGGAATAAAGTTCAGACTGAAGAGCGGATTTTATGAATTACCTAGAATGTTTTTAAAAATGTTTCACCATGTAAAATGTAACAGAAGCGGCGGCCTCGGTGTAACTTTCGAAAAGTTTCGTGCGTCTGTCTGGGTAATACCGCCAGCACTCGTTACCAAGTCCTCATATCATTATACCTAATAAATAACACAAGGTATCCACATTTACAAACCAGGCAGTTATATTTTATGGCATTATCATAATTATTAAAACAGATATTACATTTACGTAATGATCGCCTGGCGACAGTCAGGTAATGATGATCATCATCAATAGCCTTATACGTCCTCATTCGGGCACAGCTTCCTCTCTGGGCCATAATCACTACGATTGGTGGATTTCAGGTCAGATTAGTGGCCACAAGGGGTCTGTCAAGACAGACCGTGATTTTAAGCCATCTACTTAGCCTGGCCTTCAATTGAAAACAATCGGGGCCGGATATTTGACGTGTCGTCCAAAGCACAAAAACACTCGTGTGACAGCCAAAGAGTGATCGCGCTAAACATTGCTTAACTTCGTGTAATAGATTTGCAGTTGGGTATGCTTACATATTCATAGATTTTCAAATCATGTACTTCAATTTAATTACTTATACCGGATGTAAAAAATAGGGCATATTAGGTAAGTGAAATAGAAGGGATTGGCATAGGTAGTTTAATTTTTTTATTTCTTCAAAACCATAAAATATCATAAAACATTGTGTCATTTGACAGTCGCGTTTGTAGCATTCCACATAATTAAACCATTAAACTAAATAAATAAAAAAAACTTGGAGAAAATATGAGTTCCAAATAAATGATGGGACCCTACGCATCCCACCAGTCGCATATCAATCTCCGGCAGGATATGGGTTCGATGATGGTTTTGGAAAAAAAAAACTACCTATGCCAATAACTTCTATCCCACTCACATAATGGGCCCTATTTTTTTCCATACGATAAAACACTCATCCGGTATATACCTACATATATACATATCGTCAAGACCTTTATTCCAAACGATGGTCAGACATATACCAAACACAAACGTTTGGGTGTTCCAAAATTTTAAAGTTTAATGTTTAAATCACCTATTAATAAATCAACGATGTTTTATATTCATTGGTAAAATTTACAATTGAATATAGTTTTTTGAAACTATCAGGCTCAGGAATCTATCATCCACACTTTTATACTACACTATTATACTATACTACACACACATACATAAACAATTATATATATATATTAACGATTGTAAAATATTAAAAAAACCTCTCTCAAATCGGGTCACGGATTACTGAGCCCCATCCGGCCTGGACACACACAACAACCTCAAACACATAACACCCTTCGTTTTCATCCAGGGTTAAAAACTGTATTTGACCGAAAAAAGGCTAATCCATTTTCCTCCATATCCTTTATTACAGGTGGGTAATTCAAAAGCTCGTGAGAAAAATATTCACCGAGAATTTTCCAATACATATAATAATACGGCAAAGGATTCCAAGGAAATCGATTTCCGCCGGAAATGTAAAAGCTTAGAGAGATATTGCTTTCATATATTACGATAAAATTTCTGTAATATTTTCTGTCACGAAGTCTGTTACATGAATCCTACTATCAAGTTGAAATTCCTTTAGATCTCCATTGAATATGTTTAGTTCAAATACAAAACTGAAACAACTCGTTTCGGCACATTAAAAGAATAGAACCAACCCATCTCTTCCCATGGGTGTCGTAAAAAGCGACTATGGGACTTTCAACCAAAAAACATCTATAGATTTGCAAGTTTTAACAGCGATGGGTTCATTCCCTGTCACGTTTTAACCGCCTCCGTGGCTCAATGTAAACAACATTGGGTTTACGATTCGGAGGTCGCGGGTTCGATCCCCAGCGGGGTACATGTTTAAGTACTCGGTTTGGTTGGTGGTAGGGCATTTTAAATGTCCGCCTGGCTAGCTACCACCATCTTATCTAAATCTGCCGCCAAGCAGCAATGTTAATAGCATTGTTGTGTTCCGGTTGTCAGAGATAAGATAGCCAGTCCCCCAAATGTGTTGGGGTTTCCGGGTCAGTACGCTTTCACCTTCGACCTCATCTTCACTTAACATCAGGTGTGATTGAGGTCAAGTACCAACCCGTTGTGCATAAAAAAAAAACAAAAAAAGTGTGCATTTCTGTATATTTCGAATAATGAAATATGAATGTTGTTTCAAGCATTAAACTTTTAATGTTTTTGGAATACCTAAACGCTAATGTTTCGGATATCTCTGACCACCCTGTTTGGGATAAAAGTTGTTGGGATAAATTATGTATATGTATTAAGTTTCTCATATCCTCATCAGCGTTACAAGTCCCCACTGTTAGGGCTCATCCTCCTCTCACAGGGCGAGGGTATGGGCCACAATCTACCACTCGGGCCCAGAGCAGATTGGTGGATTTGTGTCAGACTATAGTACCCACCTGATGGTTTGTGTTTTTAAGCCTACAGAGGTTGTAGGCTACGGATTTGGCATACTTACAAAATTTCAGCTTAATTGAACACTTTAATTAAATGGGTCAATTTTAAATTGTAAGGTTTTCATCTGAACGTACAAACAAGACAATATAAATAACAGCTTGTGAAAATAAGGCGAAATTTCAACTTGTCCATAATTTACATAAAAGTACATGGCCAGGAGGCCACGAAAAAGCATTAAAAAACGAATAACGTGGCTTTAAACCAAAAAATATTCGAAATTGGAATTCTTGTGTACAAAAATTAACAACGCCACGTTTAAAGTGGCCATCGCAATTTGTAAAACTGAAATTTCATAGGTAAACACATAATATTTGTTATACTAGCACAACATGTTCTGCATGGGGGACAAGCGGAAAAAAAACGAACGAAAATCATTGGAACACGAGGAGGCGTGGGGGTTACGAGAGGGTTGGGAGGTGTACTTCCTGCGGAAATACAGTCGGCCCGGAATACGGCGGCCATTCAACAGAACATACTTCATATGAAAGGTGCGTGGAGTCGACAGGGCAACGACATGAAGAGCTTAGCCGACCTGACTAGTGGATTATAGGTAAAATTTTTAAATACTAGGGTTGTGAGCCATTGATAAGTTACGAGTATGTAATTTTATACTTTTTCTTTGGTTTCGAAGTGTATTAGTTAACATTTTATACCATTGTACTAGATATCAGCAACTAATACCGACGGTGAAAAAGAAATATTTACACTGACGAGTACGTCACAGTTAGCATTTTTATTTAACTTGATTTTGTCCGATTATTAATTGCAAAATGCACAATATGAAAAATGACGTCCTAGACATTAACATTTTCTGTTGCTCCCGTGAATTGGTGAGACAAGCATGAAAGTTTCGGTAACAAAAAAAAAAATACCCGATATAGAATATATATTTCACTCACTGCATTATCTAAATTAGCTATAGGGCATAGTTTACAAATCACATATAGCGTCGTGAAATATAAGATATTTATCAAGACAGACATTAAAATATAAACATCCAATAGATGTTCCTATTTCTTTAAGAGCAACAAAAATATGAAAAGGTTTGTTATAAGAAAAGCCCAAAGGACTTTAGATGGGATTGCTCGAAAAGCTTTATGTTTGACCCAACGAAAATAACAACATGATTTGGGTTAATGATTCGGGAATATACAGAATATTGAGTCGAATAAATAATCTATAAAGTATATGAAGTAATATGAAAGCACTTACATTATCAATGAGCATAGAGTACTTAAGCTTGGACTATATAGAGTCTATGAGTTCTATGAGTAACGAAGAGGTTGACCAAATGGCAAAAGACGTAAGTTTAAGCAGACAAGAATACGAGATTAGTCCATGTTATTCTGAAGCGCTACCTAAATTCTTATGCTACACAAATTGAAAATATATTGATGAGCGTCCAAAATCAATAGGTATTCGGTATAGAACTATTCAATGTGAGCTTCTTCGTATGCTCAGCACGGCTAACATAACTTAGAGTTGCGGGAGCTAAAATAGAGCATAAGCTCTTTTCATTCCATTTTGTCAATCGCTGTCGAGTTGCTACCACGAAAAGACAAGATTTGACAAACGATAAACTTTGTCGAGTCACTATCAATGTCACCTCATAAAGTTGTGCTACTGCTGGTTTATGGATAGTGGAATTACGAGAAATAATATTTATTTAATATCTAGAGTTATATTTAGGCACGTCCATCGTAGAGCATTCATTTCTCAAGAAGATGAGGTCGAAGGTGGAAGCGTACTGACCCGGAAAAACCCCAACACATTTGGGGGACTGGCTACCTTATCTCTGACAACCGGAACACAACAATGCTATTAACATTGCTGCTTGGCGGCAGATTTAGATAAGATGGTGGTAGCTAGCCAGGCGGACATTTAAAATGTCCTACCACCAACCAAACCGAGTACTTAAACATGTACCCCGCTGGAGATCGAACCCGCGACCTCCGAATCGTAAACCCAATGTTGTTTACATTGAGCCACGGAGGCGGTTGTTTATGAAGATGTACAACACTTACTGTGGGAGTGTACCAAGATCAGTGGACAGAGAGAGAGGTCCTATTGAAGAGATTCAATGTACACAGACTTGATGTAGGCGTTGTTCATAGCGTTCTGTGATAGGAATATTTCTCTTTTCGTGATATTAGTGAGTAATGGTAGTAGTAGTAGTAGTAGTAGTAGTAATGGTAGCTTGGACATACTGACTGACGGAAAAATGCTTAGTTTTTATTTCCAATAGATAAATTGGCATTCAACAAATTATATCATGTATCTTACGTTGAAATAAATACTTGAAATTTGAAGTTCAATTTACATCCAGGAGTTGATAAAAAATCGTCACGATTTCTTTATCAATAAAAATATCGATAAATATTTATGGATATTTCTGTAGTTTCTGGGTAGAGCAATAGATCCACCAATCAGGGAATCCCGAATAGGGCCACAGACAGTAAATCTGGCAACATCGCGTGCCTGTTATCGGTATTTAATATACAGAGTGAATTTTCCAAGTGGACGTGGGTGGCCAAATCCGAAACTATAAGGAATAGGAATTATAATTTAGTTTTAGTTTTCATCAAAATCGGAACCGAGGCTCCTTTGAGTACTTTTCGCTATTCCTCATAGTATAGGATTTGGCCGCCCATGTCCACTTGAAAGATTCACCCTGTATGTAAGTATTTTTATAATTAATTTGGTAAAGATATTCAATTATCCATATTTCATGGATATCGATACTTTAAGTATATCGATAACAGTCCCTGATTTACATTAGATACAATGGGATAGACACAAAAATAAAATTAATGAAGTGGGGCTGGCTGACGCGAAATTAGTGCGGGAGCTTTTAATAGTTAATTCAAATATCCGATTCTTTGGCTTATCCATTAATTATCACATCAGCAGCCTATTCATTTATAAGCCTAAGTATGTAGACTGCTGGACGAAGACGTCTATAAATGAACAATTTTGTATCGCTTTTCATGGGATGATTTGCCCACATTTAACCAGAGGGATTGGCAAATGATCTATGCATATATTGTAAATAACTCAATTATTAAAACTTCTGAATATCACTTTAAATCGCTTCCACTAAACATCATCATCAGCAGCCCGTACACATCCCATTGCAGGCCTTCCCTTGTATTGGAGGGAGTATGGGCGATAGTCCACCACGCTGGGCCAATTGGGGACTTCACATGCCTTTGAATTTTAATTCTCAGGTATACAGGTTTCCCCACGATGTTTTCCTTCGCCGTTTAAGAGAGTAATTCGATAAATGCACATGAGTAATTAAATTAAATTTAAAAACTCATTGGTACATTGGTACCTGGAATTCGAACCCGGACCTCCTAAATTGGGAGACCGCGTCTTAACCGCTGAGCCACCCACGCTCTACCACTAGACATAAATATTTAAAATTTCGTATAATGTAAGCAGATCCATGTAGTATTTTTTATTTATTAATTATTTTGTTGAAGAGGTCCCGAGAACTAGAGCTAGAGGCCAAAAAATCTGGTAGAGCTACACTCGATATTTTTTTATAATTTCCATGCTTTAGTCTTTATTATAAAAAACCGCATTAAAATCGGATCACGCATTAATGAGATACGTCCAGATAAAGACTGGACACAGAACACAGCGCCGTCAAACACATACCACCTCTTATTTTTCGCCAGAGGTTAAAACTGTTTAACCTACCTAGTAATTCTAGTTCATAGAGGTTTATGTACATATTACAGGAAAATTATAACGATATCTCAAATTGACACATTGTCATTAACAAAAAGCCTTTCTTTACAAACCAATTTAGCTACGCGATCTCAAAGATGAAGTTTGTTGCATACTAATAATGATTAATTAAGTAAGTAACCTATACCTAGATATATTCATATACCGGTGAGGTTTTTTACCGTAAGGAAAAAAATGGGGCATAAATTAGGTAAGTGAAACAGAAGGTATTGGCATAGGTAGTTTATTCAAAACTATCATCGAATAAAGTGTTAATTATGCCATTTGACGGTCGCATTCCACATAATTACATCATTAAATTAAATAAATAAAGAAAATTTGGAGAACATATGAATTCCAAATAAATTTCGCATGATAGAAACCCTACAAATCCCGCCAGTCGCATATCAGTCTAGGAGGCCCGTGCTTTTTTTGAAAAAAAAAAAAACTACCTATGCCATTAACTTCTACTTCACTTACCTAATATGCCCTACTTTTTTCCTTGCGGTAAAAAACTCATCCGATAGTATAAATTAATTGGTAATGTCAGCGTTCCAAAGCGAATTTTAAAATTAAAACTTTAAAAAGGCTTTACTCTCAAATCTCAAGGATTGTTGTATCCGTTTCAAGAAGTATAGGTGAGGAATCTGGGTACGTACTTACGTAGGCCGTTGCGACTTACTGAAGGACATCTTGAACTCATCTAACAAACTAATCAACTTCAATTAGTATACAATCTTCCAGAAAATGTTTAGGTAGAGAAGGCACAATTTAAATCTTTGAAATATTGACACCTTCGTCCACTCTCATTAATCTGTCCATTACAAATTTCTGTGGTTTTGGGTCGTTTAAAACATTTTTCGTAACAATTACGTTATACTGTATTGATGAATTGCTGTGAGTGAACTAGCATTTAGAGTTGAAATATGCCACTCACACCTGGAAGTGGGTCTGACAGTAACTACACATGGAAAAGCGGTATACAATGGTGAAATAAAATGCATAGGTCGTGACCGGAGCAACACCAATGATAATAACATACGTAACATTTTAAAGGATAAGTGTATTTTCTGAAAGATAATTTAACGAGGTGCGCCATCCATTTAATTCTTACGTAGCTATAAATATGGAATAATTTGTGGTTTGTTAGTATATGTATAGCGTACAAAATTAACTGAAAATATCATTGTGCCTTTTTGTAATTTAAAAACCTGTTTTTAAAAGGAGCAACCTGGTTTGTTCTTCTCAGGGGAAAAAGCCTTTTGAACAAGCAATAGCTTTAAAAATGTAAAATTTGACTATTTTAAGTGTAACCTACGAAATAAAGCATTTTTGACTTTGGTTTTGATTGGCTACCTATAAATGGCGACCAGCTGACAGCCAATCATTTTCAAGATAAAATCGATAGCGTATGTCGTCCTAAAGGTAGCGTTAGTCTAACTGACACATTTACCACTAGATAAGTGGATGCTGACTCCTAAACTAGGGCAACATGCAATTCAGGAGTCAGTACCTTCCCGCATTCCCTAGCAATATAGTGTCAGTGCAGATGTAAGATTACCCAAAAAAAGTGTAACCAGAAACCAAAGAAAAGAGAAGGGAGGCAGATAAGCTTTAGATACGCCAGAACATTTACATTAATTTAATTAATAACATTATGGGAATGAAATTTTTTAATTAAAATTTTCCTCTCAGTGCTGGCACTTCGTGATATAGGTAACGAAAGTTTTGAAATACTACTAGAAAATTTGATAACAACAACGTTACCAAACATCCAACTCCAATTAGAAATGACGTATGCCGCAGAAAATCCATTCGACCTACATACCTACCACACATTACATAACAAAACTTATTAAGTACCTTCCCTCAATTTTACCAACGAGCTCCCAGTAATGTGTTGCGAATGTTGGAGCCTGATAAGGAAAAATGGGTAAATAAGGAGTCGTGAGAAGCGAGCAGTGGAAAGGGTCAGGCGGGGAGCGGATGGGGCGCGGGGTGTATTCCGGCGGATACACAGAGTCCGCTGGCTTAGCCAGTGTATTTCATACCCGCGGGCATCGGGCTCGGGGCACTTTTGTAAAACATTGAATTGAATTTGTACTAGAAACTCGGATCACGTAATGGAACAAAGAAAAAATTTGTAGTATTGTGTGAGTTAGTAGATAATAGTATGTGTGCGGTCAGCTCTTTGTAGGTACAGGAAGTTTGTTTGTTTGTTTATTTGTTTGTAAACGCTTTATTGTACAACAAAAGTTATTAACCATTTAAGTATTTAAAAACCAAAAAACTCGACAGCGTACTTATATTGTATTTTTCGAACGCCATGTTGGAATCTTTTAACCATAAAATGTATCCGTCCCTTTAACACTCAAGACGAATTTAACGACACCATGTAGGTACCTCGAAATCAGTCAAACCGTTTAGGCTACACACGAAAAACATTACCCTCCTTTCATGGGCAGTCGGGTAAAAAGGAAATTCCTTGACCAAATCAATTAGGGGCATTCCTTCTCGCAACGTAGATAACCAGCCCTAGCGAACATCGTTTTCTCGCTAAATAAACAGTTTATCGAAAACCTGTCTTAGAAGATTATACCATGAGCTCTGTATATAGTTATTTTATGCAGATTACATTTTTGTGCCGTTGGGGGTACTTTGTGGGGGCTCATAACCCATAACCTCTTGAAATAATTATTAAATTTCAAATGCTATTGGTTTTCTTAATATAACAAAAAAAAATATTTGGCACACAGGTACCTTTATGAAGTTACACTCTAAAAAATTAATTAATAGGCTAAATTATACCTTCAACTTCAAGCATGTATTTCAATGTAAGATACATGATATCATTTGTTGAATGTCAATTTAAATCTATTGGAAATAATAATAGATCTTAAGCATTTCTCTGTCAATGAGTAAGACCAAGCTACTTCCGCTAGCATTCGATCAACTACTGATCGAAGTTGCTAACCGAATTACCTGTATTTGGTCTTGTCGCAGATCAGTTACGTCGGAATTTCGTAGTATCGTTTAGTTTAATCTTGTAGTAGTTTAGTCTTTCGCAGTACAGTTCTGTCGCATTTCCGTACTATCACACATCGG
This sequence comes from Oegoconia quadripuncta, assembly GCA_949316235.1. Classification (NCBI taxonomy): domain Eukaryota; kingdom Metazoa; phylum Arthropoda; class Insecta; order Lepidoptera; family Autostichidae; genus Oegoconia; species Oegoconia quadripuncta. The sequence goes on from OX438759.1 coordinate 8,888,965, forward strand.
TCCTATCTCATTACAGTCTATCGAAGTTACGGCTGTCGCAGTTCGCTCTTGTACTCATCTATATATTTCTGCCACCAAACATCAATGCCCGATTTATTGTGTTCCGGATTGAAGGCTATGAAGAGCTAATGAAATTACAAGTCTGTCAGGTATTCCTTCTTAGTTCACCATCGTTACACCATATTAGACGTGTAAATTCAATTTATTTATTTATTAAAGAATTCAAATTCAAATTATTTATTTTGCTTGAATATAGGTACACAATGGCGTTTCAAAATTATAAATAGAGCCCATTACATTTTGCCTTTTGAGCATACAAAATTTGACAAATCTATATTTCATTATAATTATATATTAAACAATTATATAATTTTAAATGTGCCATAAACCAACTTGCAAGGAAAGTCCAAAAACTGTCAACATTTCAAAATTAATTCTTCAAATTAATGTCAATATCAGAAACGCATCCCATAAATAAGAAATGTTCTATAGAAATCAATAAAGAGAAATTCTTGATAAAATTTACTTTGAAAAACATTCTGTCAAATTAAGAAGCGTGAACGGGCCAAGGATAGCTTTATCATTAATATAGGATGAATGAATGTCGTTCATGTTTTATCAATAATCATTTGCAACCATCTACAATCGACCATGCGTCAAGTAATAAACACCTGCAGATAAAAAGCGATAATTTATGTCGACGCTCAAATGGGTTCGATGTAGTCTATTACTCACGTCCGGAAACCTTACCACAACCTTTGAAGTCGAATATTGTAAATTTATTAGGTGTTTAATAATGTTAATAAATGTCCGATACCACAAAGCGACTAATGAGGCGCTGAAATTAATGTGAGCAATTTCACAATGTTTTGGCGAACACCGTTCTCTGCTTATTTCAGGTCTAGCGGGTGGATGGTCCGTGGTAGTCCCGGTATTTGTTCTCGAAAGAAAGGTTACAAATGTCATAGACAGTAGTAATCCCTTTCCACCAAGTGAACTGATAGTATGATATTTAATATAGGAAATATTTATAATATTCCAATGCGTATTAGAAACTATCGGATACTCAATATCGACTATCAAACCATTTAGAATAAAGTGTAATTTATAAAAAAGGTTTCATACTCCCAGATGCGTATAATTGTTTGAATTATGAATGTAAAAAAATGTGTTTCCTCTTTTAAAATCCTGACACATTCGAATTCTATTCAGATTCCTGACAAAACTGCGAATATATCAGGAAAATTATGGTTGTTCAGTAACCCTTTCACAGCAAGCAGGTCGCCTTGTTGAACGTAACCCTGCCTCTTATGATCCTCTTTTCACTGGGATTGTAACCAAGTTCCGCTGGCGGCTTCTTCTAAAATTTCCCATGATGAAAATTAGCCCGGGTTTTGGTGCTTGTCTAAAAAAATAAGTTATTCCAAAGCTCCGTAACGATGTAAAGGAAGAACAAATAAACTAACCCAGTTTCACGCTTAAAATATTCCTGTTAGCATTAAAATTAAGATATGCCTCATCCAACGTAACTCAAATCATTTTATCATTTATTAGGTATATATTTCACAATAATGTATGGCTTAAATAATAAATCTATGCCAAACTGCTATGCAGTTTGACGGCGTACTAACAGTAACTCTCTTGGTATTTTGTTACATACAATAGTCTATACTATATAGAAACGATTACAATTAATAAACATGACTCATAATCAATAGACATTAAAAGTCTCTCTCTCCTACGACGCGATTTGCATCGCTTTCCATATGATGATTTGCTTTAATTGCCATGCTGGCAGGCGAGTAGGCGATCGCTGATTTTATTAGGACACTCAATGACGGTCTATCACTGAAATCAAGGACATAATTCGGTATAACCTATTTACTGTTATGTTCACTCTCAAAAGTATTCTATTTTTAACCGACTTCAAAAAAGGAGGAGCTTTTGTATTCGGGGCGTATTTTTTTTTTTTATGTTGGTTCTATTCTGCTTTGCTAGTAACCACTCGGCCATAAACTAAAGTAACTCATATGTCGGTAACTTCACTGCCTCCCCTAGATATCGCACTGGAGTAAAACAATAATCGCATTGGTGGAAGAAATAGACAAGATGGCGAACACGTGTACGATTTCTTGACAAAGTGCAAGGAGTCTATACCACAGTCATTTGTGGAATAAAATATATCAATTCTGAAGAAGAAACAAAGGTTAGCTGAAATGCTGAACTGCGTAGCCTTGTTACCTGTATTTTCAAATACGTTATGTACTCAGCTGTATCAACGAACGCGAGTTCATCAATCCGTGTTTGCTCATCACTCGCAACCGAAAACTCATTAACTTTCGCCCGAAACCAGCCGAGTATTGCCAGCTCATAGAGAAATCCCCAGAAATAGAGGTTTTTAAAACAGCTTTGATTTCTTCCTGCTTTAGTCAAAGGAGCTTACCGAGGAATAGAAAAAAGCGTCGGCAGAAAGAGAAATAAAAAATGCACAGAAACACGGAGGTCGGAGTTTTTCCTGTCACCGGGCACAAACAATGCCTCCATTGTAGGGCTGCGGCCTGCCGCCCCCCTCCACCGCTCGCCCTGCCTCCGAGCAGCCGAGGAAACGAGCATCTTTTGTTTCCATCCCCGCACCCCTCAGGAAACGGGAGCTTTGACCCCTCGGTCATCTGTTTACATCACGCCGACTAGAAAAAAAGACATCCGATTATTTGTTCGGCCGACATTACCATTACGCGCCATTATGCCGCTCAGTCGGCTGTTGACAAAGTTGACAATGCTTTTGATATTGTCAGCTTACTGTGCAATATTGCGAAGGAGGAAGTATATTTTCTGAGTACATGTTTTGCTATATTTACAGATACAGATTGTAATATTTTTATAAACTAAATTGAAAAAATAGGCAAGTGCAAGGCGGAACACGAGCAATGAGCTATCCCTTCATGTGTTTTAGTGCAATGACAATCAACAAGTCGCAGTGCCATTGAGCCAGACATCTTAGGAGAGTCTGTTTGGAAATTATCTGTTAATAATTTGTGTAAAGTTTGAATAAATAAATATAAAAAGGGTTCCGTAACTTATTTAGGAAAAAAACGTTTTAACAAAAAAAAAACAACCGATTACAAAGTAAAAAATAATTTTACTGAAAGGCTCGTTTCACTTAATCAGTTTTAGTTCAATGTTTACTATCATAATTATTATTATTTTCTAGTATTGAAAAAATATATTTCGAAGTCGCCGTCAATGCATAAAGTAATTATAATGTAGATTGAATGCAACCTGCATTGCATTCGCTGGCTTTGGTAATGTTAATAATACAATAATAATGTAAAATTTTTGTTACATTTTCTAACATTAATTCCTGGATTTTGCTACTTCTGTAGAAGTCTAACTTAAGTACTACGTCCCTTACAAAAGATATATGGATAGTGTCCTATACAAAATCACATAGTGAAAAACTTAGCACATATACCTAATACTACTGCATACTGTTTTATCGATATGTTTCAAGTCAACCATAAACTCTGAACGATCAAAAAAAATGCATACGAAAGGTAAAGGTAGGTAAGTAAGATATGTGATACTACTAACCCCAAATTTCTAAAAAAATCCAGCCACCGAAAAGTTAATAACAATATAGAGGTAGATGGCCGGCAGCTGAAGCGTCATCATAAGAAGAGGCACCTACCTGCGTTGCCTTGCATCAGTCCATGTAATACACAATGTAAAAGAATATAAAGCCCATATTTCCAACAGGTAGAGCAAGGTACAAATCTCCCGGGGTCGCAGCACGATAATTTATTTTTGTGTGTATCCTCCATCCGTTCATTTAGATATGAAAAAATAACGCGCTGAAACCTCGCGACAGACCCCGAGACTATTATTTATTCACACAAAACGGCAAAGCCGTTTGGTTTGTCTTTGTGAAAAAAATAAAATAAATGCGGCCTTTCTTTCTTGGACTTGAGTGAAAAAAATATCTCTCTACCAAACGTTGTCGCTACATAAATTATCATAATACTTCTTATTCTATCGCCGACAAATTTTATTTTATCTTTTCTACAGGATTCTATTGCGTATTAAATTTATTGATTCCTTGACCTCATCAGTTTTTAAATCTGTATTACGTGTAGATACTGGCACTACAATGTCCCACACGAGGGAATATTCTGATACCCAACTTTGACCCCCACCTCCCTCGGACCATAACACGTATATCCTATTAACATTCGACGACCGATTGGTGTAGTGGATAGCGACCCTGTCAGCGAAACCAACGGTTGCGGGTTGGAGTCCCGTGACGGGTAAATGTTTGTGTGATGAATATGAATTCCTTGTACTAAAAGAGTGTATGTGTGTGCATATGTTTGTGTTTGTATTTTAGTTTTATTTCACTGATGATCATTTAATACGTACAAAATTGTCATGAAGAGCGGAGTCTCCTAGCACAGGCATCATTATGCTTAAAAGGAGTCTCCAGTTACTAACTACCTGTAAGCAAACTTTGAAAAAGAAATAAAAACTTTTTTTTTTTATTTACTGTGGAACTAGGTGGCGCTGTGTGTATGTCTAAGAATATTTATTATTATGTATTTATTATTTGTTTCCGACCTACCTCACTGGTTTGTATCTCTTCAGGGCTTTACGTCACCAGTCATCAGTTTTCAACAGTTCAACTATAGCATTGGCATATCTAAAGGCAAACATAGACTTTCCATTTATATAAAAATGGTAAACTATACATTGCGCTAGCATGAGGCGCCTTAAGCGACGAGAATTCCCTCTGAAACTCGTTCTTTTATTGCATGCCCAAATTGGATTTCCACCGCGCATACATATCCTAGTGTTGAGTAAATAAAATTTCATTTGTGTTTTACTGGGAAATGTATGTCCACAATTTTTGCGACACCAATTTTGCGGTAGGTATCGTGTTCATTGAATTACCCCAAATGCAAACCATCTGAGGGATAACATGTTTTAGAGTTATAAAGCTAAGGATGATGTGGCAATTATAAGCAAAATACTATTTTTATTTAAATCGCTTATTACTTCAGTATATCTATGTTATTCGCGTCGGTTCTCTCTTACTTTTTTTTTTTTTTTTTTATATGAGAGAGCGGCAAACGAGCATGCGGGTCACCTGATGGAAAGTAATCACCGCCGCCCATGGACACCCGCAACACCAAAAGGGTCACAGATGCGTTGCCGGCCGTTGAGGAAGGTGTAGGCTCGTTTCTTGAAGGTTCCAATGTCGTACTCGTTCGGGAATACCGCTGCCGGAAGTCCGTTCCACAGGGTGGTCGTACGTTACTTTCAGTGTTCCCGTATCAATAAACATAAATTGAAATTTTAGAATACCTCCGAAAGTTGTGGTGTCATCTAAATACACTACAGAATTGTGTTAAAAGCTAAATAACTTCGAAACGGCTTAACCGATTTTCATCATAAATGGCTAGGAATCTGTCCCCTTGTTTAGTCTTTACGATAAAAAACCGCGCTCAAATCGGACCACGCATTACTGAGATATGTCTGGAGAAAGACTGGACACACACACATTCACATGAAATTGCAAAACGATTTTCATGGAATCACCTCCGTCTCTGTTCTATGTGTCTATCTCCGCCAATTATTTCAATAACTGTTTAATATACACAATTAGAATTTGGTATAATAATAAGAAAGAGTCGCCCAAATACAGGATGTATAATTAAAAAAGGAAAATTAGTAAGTACCTAAATGGGCACTTTTAATTTTTTTTTGTGGGTCATTTTATGTCAATAATAGTAAGTTTGCACAGAAATCATAAATCTGTTTCGAATCAGAATTCTGTAATAGTAGTAACTATAAATAAATTAATCCAAGAAACATTTATGATTTCCTGCGAAAACTTCATTTGTTTTATGCAGCCCTGTAAAGCTTTTTCTACGAACTTTATACACGTATCATGCCTGATCTTTGAAGCACCTACGTAGTTATCCAATCTAACTTCCAACTAATATTATAAATACGAAAGTTTAGATGTTTGTTTGTATGTTTGTTTATTTGTTGCTCAATCACAGAGAAATGGATGAAAGGATTTAAATAAATTTTGGTATATAGGTAGAACATACCCTGGATTAAAATAGGATGTATTTTATCCCGGTAAAGTGAGTAGTTCCCTCGGGTTACACAAATTAAACGTATCCGCGATAAACTTAAAAAAATCGGGCGGAAAGCTAGTAATTGTCTATTGTCTCTCGTATTTAATTTCATTGTCAAAAATAAGATAAGATGTTCATTTACCAAAAAGGACCATACATACCTAATTGTACATTTGCTGGAACATCCACACTTATAGGCTTGTCACGTTTTTTCATCCACGGTACAGATCGTGGATGCCGAAACTTCCATAATAGAGAAACAATTTCACTGGTCATTACATTTTATAAGTAACACCTGTTATATTAGACTTAGGGAAATAGATATGCATGCAGAGTATGAAATACTTATTCCTGGTTTATTTTAGTACTGTGTAGCTCTTCAGGTAGGTATTTGTCTACTCTTGTACCCAAGAGTTTTGTCATATCTAGGTACTCTCTACTTTAATATTTTCCCCGGACAGCAGTTACTGCTCCACTGCTCTATCCTACAGTACTACTCATACCACTCACGAGACGATTGAATTTTGTTTGCTGAGACAAGTATACGAAACTCTCTGCGAAATAAAGCCGACAGGAAATTTTCCGTCAATTTGTCGCCTTACAAAGGAAAATACTTAATGTATTCCATTTCGGTCAAATATGTTTTTAAATTTAGGTTATTTTGTATGGGTGGACATATAAAACGCCGATGGAGGATAACCAACCAACAAATCTGAGCCGAATCTTAAGAGAGGTGCGTAGTGTTGCTCGAAGTTCTTTCCATACGCACATTCCTTGAGTCTACAAGTTTTAATTCTGTATTTAGCCCTTTACGCAGTGCTTCTTTTGGGGCGTACTTTTACAAATACAAAGCGACTTGCTGTCCAAACTTAGCAATATACATAATTATGCTCTTAAGGTGCTATGCGTTAAGGTATGTTCTGAAACTGACAACCAAATATTTACCCAAACATTGACAATGGTAAAAGGACGTTGATTCTGTAAGTAAGAATCTGTGTCAAATTTCCGGTGGCCATAGACTTTAAGCTACGACCGTAAAGTTTGTCGACATTTGGTATCTCACGGTGAATTGCGATGCGATTTGTGCCTGCGGAATAACATCGGAACTGAAAATCGAGCTGAGACAATTTACGAAACAGCCTTACATTTTTTACACGTTCACGAAACGTATTAAGAAAACATGCGAATAAATCCAAGGTTAATTATCAGAAAACATAAAAATCTTAAAACCCGCATTTTGCCATGTCTCTTTTATTCTCACTTCGGCGACAACATAAGTAAATTAGCAACGAAACGGCAACCGCAAAGCAACCGCGCCCCAACGATATATCAAGCGGGCTTAATAAAAACAAATGTCAAACGTTTAGGTTCTCGGCCCCCGGCGACGCAAGTCGCAACTCAAAGACGATGCGATGGGGACGAATTTAAAGGTTTTTCACGCAATTTTATTATGCGGCCTCTTAACGAAGTTGCTCGATTACCCATTAAATTTACAGAAAAAGGCGACTCGAGTATTTATATCTAAATCTACTAATATATTAATAAACTGGAATTTGAAGAGTTTACAGACAATTTCATATTTACTCTTACATTCATGAAAAGTTTAAGTTTACGTTAGGTTTATGAACGTTTAATTTCTGACATTATCGAATCTAACTAATTTTATATATACGAAAGTTTGGATATTTGTTGTTTGTTGCTGAATCACAGCGAAACGGCTGAACGGATTTGGATGAAATTTGGTATATAGGCAGAAAATACCCAGGATTTAAGACATAGGATATTTTTAATTCCGATATCGAAGTTCCAGCGGGATGAAGAAATTAAACATATCCGTGATTAAGCAATAGCTCGTAAGATATTTAGCTTATATCACTATCCTTCTACCTGGATGATAATCATCATCATTTGTTTAAGGAATGTTGCGGGAGTTTTCTAAATTTTTTAATTTATAGTTAACAGCTTTCGGCCCGCGGTTTTCGCCTGCGTGGTATTCCACGCACGCAATGATTATATTATTATCATCCAGGTAGAAGGATAGTGATACAAGCTAAATATCTTACAAGCTTAACTGATTTCCATTAAATAAAGCTATGCCCGAGTTCAATCTTAAATACATAAAAAAAAGAAAACCTTGTTTATATAATATAATATAATTTTCGAAATGGCTTAACCGATTTTAATCAAAACATGGCTAAGAACCTATCCCCTTGCTTAGACCGCAATCCAATCGGAACATGCATTACTGAGTCAAAGATTGGACACATACAACGTTGTACTCAATTTATGTATCAATGCAAAATTAATGTATTGCCTTTTTGTACAATAAAGCGTTTACAAACAAACAAACAAACGCCGACAACCACATAACTCCCGTTGTTTTTCGTCGGTTTTCATTTTTTTTAATGAAGAACGGGTTAGTACTTGACCTCAATCACACCTGTTAAATGAAGATGAGGCCGATGGTGGAAGCGTACTGAAATATTTGGGGAACTGGCTATCTTATCTCTGACAACCGGAACACAACAATGCTATTAACATTGCTGTTTGGCGGCAGATTTAGATAAGATGGTGGTGGCTAGCCAGGCGGGCATTTAAAATGTCTATGACATGACATGTAAATCACATTCTTTTAATGTAAAAAAATTAAAGTAACGTGAGATTTTGGCACAATAGAACAGGGACTGTGGCGACTTAATTATATCATCCGCAACATCGAAGATGGACAAGGCTGCAAGAGACACTTAAACCAAATTAAGAGGGTAGGATAACTGATAAGTTATTCTCTATGTGCAACTGACTATTGTCAGAGAAATAGTAATGCGTGATATTATCAAGCAAGATGAATTTTCAATAGCATTACTTATTTGTAAATCACTAGAAACTTCTTAACACTTAACTTCAAAACAAACAACTTTTATTTAATTTATTTATTTTATTTTAACACTTTATTGCATATATAAGTATACAAACATACATTGAACAAACATAAGGCAGAAGTTACAATACACTGCTTATCTCTGTAAGAGATTTCTTCCAGCAAACCCTCGGAAGGAAAAACGAATTTAAAGTTTTTTATTGCAGACAAAGAGCGATACTTAAAATATAGAACAATACATTAACAAAACATCACTGTTATTGGAACACAATTGACAAAAGACAAAACATTAAGATTTATAGGAATACTGGTTTGATTATAAGACTATTTTATAAGACCAAAAAATATATAGATATTGATTGTGTTCCTTTTGTTATATGACCTTTTAAAATTCTGCATTTTTAAACCGGTTAAGACGCGGTCTCCCTATTTGGGAGGTCCGGATTCGATTCCCAGACAGGCCATGATCCAGTGAGTTATTATATTAAATTGATTATTATTATTATTATTATATTTATTATACGACTGCTCTTAAACGGTGAAGGAAAACATCGTGAGGAAACCTGCATGCCTGAGAAATAAAAATTCAAAGGCATGTGAAGTCCACAACCCGTATTGGGCCAGCGTGGTGGACTATGGCCCATACTCCCTCATTATACGGGGGAAGGTCTATATCCCTGCAGTGGGATGTTTACGGGCTGACGATGAAGGTCCATATTTGTTTGTACAATCATTTATACATACGAGTATGTTAGATATCGTGGTGAACATTGAAAATGTGGGAATTTAAAATACCGATTACTAATTCAAATTTAAAAATTAACAAATAAAACATAAAAAAATCTAAATTTAAACATTGAAAATTAAACATAACTTGTGTAGATATTATTACGAATTTATGAAAAAACATTTTTTTTGAATTTGATTTTAATTACGACCAATCGAACCCCATCAAAACGGGCAGCATATTAATTCCTTCCTCTAATATCGTGTCAACATCAAACACTTCAGGAAACGGCAAAGTAAATGAGAACGTTAACTATCTGGCCATCGAAGTGAATGAGGATCTCGAGCGCCTACGTTTATTTACATTCTGCCTTCCGATAGCCTCTCTAATTGATTTCGACGAGCTTCGTCGTATATTACTTAGCTAATAAGCTAGTTAAGTATGCATACATAAGCTGTAAATCATTAATATAGCATTAGCTAAGAAATTACGGTATTAAATATGTACTTTCTTAGTTGGGTTATTCATAAGAATATGAATTACTTCAGTAAAATATTTAAAAAGATAGATATATATATTTCAGAAACACCAATATTATGATTTATTGTTTTGTAATTACATTAATATTAATATTACTAAATTAACCACAAAATTATAAACACTTTGCCACCACATTTTGAATGATACATAAAATAAGACTTTCTAACTAGTAACTTTTAATTTTCGAGTAATTTCCCTTTTTTTTATGATTGGATTCGTGTTTGACCACAATCTCACCTGATGGAAAGTGACGATGTGGACGAAGATGAAGCACGTCACTGTTCCGATCATGCGTTTCCGGATTTAGTTCGTTCATCAAAATGTGGTGGGGCAAAGTTATAAAAGCAGTCGCGCGACGGCATTATGTTGGTCTATTTTGTGGAAGTCAACTGTTTGATTCAAGTGAATAAAGTGTTTGAAAATTTATCACAACTATTTCATTGTTTCTTCATATCAATCATCGAAATAGTCCCAAACTCCCAACCATAGTCCCAAACTAAGCAACACCTGTACCATGGATACTAGATAAAAAATAAACATATGTAAATACAGTGGCGGTACCTTAATATAAGCCGAGAAGCCCGGCATGTCTTATTGTGGGTACTCGATTTGGATATGAACGTCAAACTTTATCGATTTATATTTAAACAGTATAAAGGAAATCTTTGGAATAGGTATGTATCTGCTTACATCAGTTTATGACGATCTATATAATAGGCAATTGCATATGACTTTTCAAATTGAACAGGGAAGAGGCAACATGATGTATTAACCTCAATAACTGTGAAAAACCACAAATCACTCATCAAACAAATTTCTCGTGCTTGCCACACTCTGAAATCTTAGGCACGCCACTGCATAAATATTTATTTAATTCCTATGACTCGGATATAACTGTTCGTATTTTAATCCCTCGCGGGATTTGAACCCGCAACCATTGGTATCGCTGACGGGGTCACTATCCACTACACCAATCGGTCGCCGTTAATGACACAGAATACAAAAATATGACATAGAACAACTGAAGAAGATAATAATAAATAGCTCATTTTGCATCAGGCAATAAACTGGATCTGGCTCAGCAAAATTTTGCGAGTGAAACCCACAACTCTGATCATTCCGCCAAATGTACGAAGGGAAGTATGGTCGCATTTCATAAATTTGTTTCTTGTCAATTTTGAGTTTCGGTGTGTATCAGGATGTTAATTTTTGACGACCGATTGGTGTAGTGGATAGTGACCCTATCAGCGAAACCAACGGTTGCGGGTTCGAATCCCGCGACGGGTAAATGTTTGTGTGATGAATATGAACATTTATTTCTGAGTATTGGATGTTTATATAAATATTTATGTATGTTTATCCATTGTCTAGTATCCATAGTACAAGCTTTGCTTAGTTTGGGACTAGATGATTGGTGTAAGTGTCCGATATATTTATTTAATATTATTTATTTATTAACACGTTGACGGACACTGAACGTCTATAGACGTAATAATAATAAAACTTCTATTGTGTCGGGTTCAGTGTCCGTGAACGTCTTAATGTATTTGTTTAAAAGTAATGTGAGTTAGAAGACATAGGAACTATATCATAGGAATAACTTATATCATTTTCAGTAATCCGCCATGTCGGAATCCATTTTGGTTACAAAATATAATAAAACCAATCCATTTCTTCTCCTGAGTAAAATGTGACAGGAATTTATTATTGAGACATACATATAACAAGATATATGTAATGCGGGTCTTTATATTTAATTTATTATTGAGACATACATATAACAAGATATATGTAATGCGGGTCTTTATATTTAACACCAAACGATTGGATTTAACCCGACGATTTTTGTCGGGGGCCAATAAGTGGAATGTTTGGAATTTTTAATTATTTGGGTGTTCCAATATGTTTGAGATATGTCTGATCACCGTATTTGGGGTAAAGGTCGTGACTTTATTTTTCTATATAAATTGAGATATTTGGTGAGATCGTGTGCTTCATCTTCGGCCATATCTTCACTTTCCATCAGGTGAGATTGTGGTCCAACGCGTATTCAGTTATACTTAAAAAAATTTAACATGGTGCCATTAATAAAATAAATATATTTTAGTCGCTATTAATTTTACTTTGGGCAAAATTAAGAGAAAGTAGATCAACAGCAACAAGTCCACTATTGGATAAACATACATACGTATATACGTATATTGGACGTATATACATACGTGTATCTTTGGACAGACTTATGTCGAGTAGTGGACTTCTATTATCAGCTGTTGATAGTAATGACGATGATTGAACAAAAAATGTTACTGCACCATATCTATTTTATAATTACTAAAGCAGAAATAAGTATGACACTTGGCAGTCACTTAGAGCTACTGAATTGGTTTTTAAGAGCCTCTCATTAAATACCCATTCTCGTGTGTTGAATAACTCTGCACAGCTCGAGCGCACTTTAACTTTTAGGAATTTTTAGTAAGTATGTACCTGCATTACCATCAAATCATAAAATCGAGGGAGATACATTAAGTTGTAAAACCTACTTACCTGTAATAGTTTTTCTATTAACTTCATTATACCGCATGAGTTTTTTTACCGTAAGGAAAAAATTGGACATATTAGGTAAGTGAAATAGAAGGTATTGGCATAGGTATTCATCTTTTCGGACTACTAGGCGTGGGGAGGGATTCCACCCGTATGTAGTTAACATACCGAACATTCGCACTAAGCGGTTCGATCTAATCTACTGGATCTTCACTAATCCTCCATGTCATGTTACAAAATATAATAAAACCAATCCATTTCTTCTCCTGAGTATAATGTGACAGGAATTTATTATTGAAACATACATATATCTAGATATATGTAATGCGGGTTTTTATATTTAAGACCAAATGATTGGATTTAACCCGACGATTTTTGTCGGGGGCCAATAAGTGGAATGTTTGTCATTTTAATTATTTGGGTGTTCCAATATGCTTATGTTTGAGATATGTCTGATTACCGTATTTGGGATGAAGTTCGTGACTTTATGTTTTTATATAAATTGAGATGTCTACTGAGATATTCGGCCACATCGCCACTTTCCATCAGGTGAGATTGTGATTAAACGCGTATCCGGTTAATCATAAAAAAAAGGTTGTTTATTTTTTTTTATCATTATCGAATAAAGTGTTAATTGTGTTATGTATGACAGTCGCGTTTGTAGCCTATTCCACATAATTACATCATTAAATTAAATAAATAAAGGAAATTTGGAGAAAATATGCGTTCCAAATAAATTTCGCATGATAGGAACCTTACGAATACCACTAGTCGCATGTCAACCGCAAGCCGGCGCGTGAATTTTTGAAAAAAAAATTACCTATGCCAATAACTTCTACTTCACTTACCTAATATGCCCTATTTTTTTTCCTTACGTTAAAAAAACTCATCCAGTAGGTATACAGGGCGTCCCAAAGTTATGGGACATGAAGGGGAAGTACCTTAAATATCGTAGATAGTGAATTTTGCTCAAAGAAGACTTTATGTTATTTTTAAAAGTTAGTAATTCTGCATTCATAGATTTTCTAAAAATTATTTGCTTCGGCTGGGAATCGAACCGACTCAAATGTGAAAAAAAAAACACCCTACTTTTATGATGCCAATCGAAAGAATAGCTAAAAAATAATAACTCTGCCTAAGTAACATAGTATTTTAAAAGAAAGGAACAACGTGAAATTAATCATTTTAATCAAATAAAAAACATACATGAAACTAATTTAAGAACAACATTTAAAAATATCACTTCTTTTTAAAATATCTTAAAAAGTATGCATTCAAACAAACGCTGTCATAAACTGTTCCATTTTCAAATTATAAATTATTTATTTTTGTTTTTAATTTGCCTTCTGTCTAGCTTACAGAGGACGTATTGAAATACAAGTTTTATCATTTCATCTACACGTGCACTTATAATAAGGAAAACTATGTTAGTACCTATTTTATGAAGTGGGTACTTATTTACGAATAATCAATGCTATCTTTGGAATGATAATATCGCTACTTTTCGAACGTCGTCGGCAATAAATAACTTTCTTGAAATTTGACTCAATCATTTTATGTTGTTCCTTTCTTTTAAAATACTATGTTACTTAGGCAGAGTTATTATTTTTTAGCTATTCTTTCGATTGGCATCATAAAAGTAGGGTGTTTTTTTTTTCACATTTAAGTCGGTTCGATTCCCAGCCGAAGCAAGTAATTTTTAGAAAATCTATGAATGCAGAATTACTAACTACAGGGCGTCCCAAAGTTATGGGACATGAAGGGGAAGTACCTTAAATATCGTAGATAGTGAATTTTGCTCAAAGAAGACTTTATGTTATTTTTAAAAGTTAGTAATTCTGCATTCATAGATTTTCTAAAAATTATTTGCTTCGGCTGGGAATCGAACCGACTCAAATGTGAAAAAAAAAACACCCTACTTTTATGATGCCAATCGAAAGAATAGCTAAAAAATAATAACTCTGCCTAAGTAACATAGTATTTTAAAAGAAAGGAACAACATAAAATGATTAGATTTCTTCTTTTGGGGATACGTGAAAGATATGCTATACAAAAAGCGATACGAGAACGTAGGCGAGTTGCAAACAGAATTGTGCCATATCACATCGAGTGTTCACCATAAAATGATTAGAAAATCAACAGGCAGCGGGCTCATTAAAAGATTGGCGATTTGCGTAAGACAAGAGGGATCACATTTTGAGCATTTAATTAATTAATTTACAAAAAAATACCTACTTAATTGACTACGGCAGTTTCATGTATGTTTTTTATTTGATTAAAATGATTAATTTCACGTTGTTCCTTTCTTTTAAAATACTATGTTACTTAGGCAGAGTTATTATTTTTTAGCTATTCTTTCGATTGGCATCATAAAAGTAGGGTGTTTTTTTTTTCACATTTGAGTCGGTTCGATTCCCAGCCGAAGCAAATAATTTTTAGAAAATCTATGAATGCAGAATTACTAACTTTTAAAAATAACATAAAGTCTTCTTTGAGCAAAATTCACTATCTACGATATTTAAGGTACTTCCCCTTCATGTCCCATAACTTTGGGACGCCCTGTATACGACTGCCCTGAATTTTTTTCACAGAGGTACCCAAACCTAACCGTTTAGCTTTTAAGGGACACTCGACCCCAACAAAAATTAGCACTTTAAATCTTAATATTTCTTAAACGGATCCCTAAATCGAAAACGTAATATTTTTGAACGACCTATCCAACGACTCCACATACTAAGGGGTACAAAAATAAAATATAATTCATCCCTGATTTACGTATAGGGGAGTTACCCTAAAAAAAAATTTTCCAAGAACTTTGTAGGCGAGATTAATATGTATATCCATGCTAAATAGCAGCTTTCTAGGTCTAAGAGCCTCTCAGCTAAGACTCGGCCAGAAGATGGACATAGCAAAACTATAAGAGTTCCTTATTGACTACCCTAACCTAAAAAGGTACGATTACTATGGAAATACTAAAATGGACATTTTGTTCCGATGCTGGTTTTCGAAAATATAGAAAGGATTTTTTTAGATTTCATCACAAAATGCTATATAAAAATTATTGCTCTCTCTATCCTGTAACATTTTTGTAGGGAGTCTCCAATTACCATAATTGCCTCAATTTTTAAAATACATAAATCACGTATCTAACACGTGTGAATGTCTTTGTTCTCGTTTCAGTACTGAGGGACGACTCCCAGACAGATAGAACGTTAAAAAGTCTCGAAACTTTCATTACGTAGAAAACTGTGAATGTAACAAGAAGAGCTCCTGAAACTACTCGTAACTTGTACAGGAATCTCTACAAAAAGAGGCTAGTAAGTCTCGTCCAGCTAGAAAAACAAATAGGCAGCCTGTAGGAAGTGTCGGGCGAAGAAGCAAGGCATCTACCGATCAGTAGAGAGTAAACCAGAAATGTCTTTACTATTAAAGTAAATCAATGCTGAGCGATTTATATCACTCAGTGTTTACTCAGACTGTCCGGCTTACACGCACTCATTATATTACCTAGGCACAGTCACCTCTGTTTTGGTTTCTTGTATGTTATTCCTTTAATAACATATACGACTTTTGACGACCTGCTTGGTGTAGTGGTTAGAAACTCTGACCACTATACCAAACGGTCGCGGGTTCGAATCCCTCTATATATGCATATGTTTGTATGATGAATACGGGCATATGTACCCGAGTTATGGATGTTTCCATTTATAATATGTATTTATTTACAAAAAAAAATGTATTTATGTAGTATATCAACGATCTGGTATCCACAACACAAGCCTATAGTTGCTTAAAGTGGAACTAGATGGCATTGTGTGCATGTCCAGGGATAGTTACTTTATTTATTTAATAATAATAAAACAAACTAAACTACTTATAACATACACCGAAAAATCACAATATAGAGAAGTACAAGAAAACCAATCAACCAAAGACTCCAAAATACGTTTTCAGCCCCGAAAACTAAGCAAGGTAGAAAACGAGTTCAAAATCACTATCATGTGAGAGGGTACCCAGGATGCTAGCAACATTACCTCGTTGAATGGCAATACTAATGCATTGGCCAAGGTAAGCGCCAGCTCGACGATCGCCGGGTACCTCGCCTCGATAAGACGACTTGATAAATCTTTAAATCGAGCTTCAGGTCCCCACGAAGCCAATGTCTCCACACCAAACGGCGCAAATATATAACCGCAATGGCTGCAGCCGCTCCCGCACACACAGAAGAAGCATTGATATGAGACGGCGCAACTGTGTCAACACATGTGGCATCCCATACCAGGTTCTTTCCATTTCTCCATGGAACAAACGTCATCCCGTCCGGCTTCCTTCCATCATTATGCGCTTTGGCGGTTTGCCGTTCGGTTCGAGGACGACGCCACATTGACGGTGGTAAGAGCTCTACGTCTTGTGGTTTTTTTTTTCTGTTTGTGGAAATAAATGGTTTAAACACATTTTCTTTTTGAAGACGTTTTCACTCAATATACTGACGATGTGTGATTTGGTAACAAACGTTAAAAGATTAAGACAAAATTCACGATTCTCCTTTCAAAGTATACAAAAAAGCAGAATATGGTATAAATGTTAATAGCATTGTCGTGTTCCGGTTGTCAGAGATAAGATAGCCAGTCCCCCAAATGTGTTGGGGTTTCCGGGTCAGTACGCTTCCATCTTCGACCTCATCCTCACTTAACATCAGGTGTGATTGAGGTCAAGTACCAACCCGTTATGCATAAAAGAAAAAAAAAAAAATATTGGGGAGGGAGAATATTGATCATTGGAACAATCAATATTTTTTTATTTTCATAGGTAAAATGTATCTCTTGAAAATAGTCAGTTTTTTAAGTTACCAGGCGTTCACAATTTACAGTCTTCCTGTGAGAAGAAGTTTAATAAACCTAAAAGTTGGTCTTTTTTATATGTTCAATAAATATACTCTATTATACTATAGAAATCAAAGAAATAACTTGACAGTAGAGCAGTTAGTTCCACCCATTTTTAACCCTCTAGTAATGGGATATTTTATAATAGCCCTTCGCGCACAATTTGCACTAATTGATAATTACTGGGCTCGAAGCTCGGATTTGAAAAAGGGAACGATCGATATAGGTGAAAGGTTATTTTTTTTTAATTAGTGTTAAAAGTTAATTGAATCTGCCCTTACTAAACAACAACACTAGTAACATGACAGGCGCGATAAACGTTTATGTCGTGCGACATATTATTTGTCTTCCTCATTAGCTTGGACCAAATATACAACTATCCCACTCACATTCCTACGTCGCGCGCAACAAACGATATCATACTACGGGGGCAGCATTTGCAACATTGATTGCCTATTGTCACCGATCTCCTCGTACCAATTTGTAGTACAATATTATACAATACAATGCAAGTCTATAATACGCACCAACAGTAAACTGGAACTCAAAAATATGATAAGTACAATGGCGGCGTTATGACTGGAAGTGATGTCTTTTACGCAACCACTAGGTCATACAAATGTCTGGGTAAAAGCAGTGTAACAAAGCTTAAATTTACTTAATTGATCTTGTATGAAATGTAAGTAAACAAACAAAACAAAATACACAGCATACAACAAATAAATTTATATTAATATTTTGCCAGTATCCATGTCTATATTAGAAGATATGGTAGAGTTGGAACGTTATGGAATGCGCCATAATACTGAAATCTACAGTTTTGTTCGGTTACCAGAGATTGCACGATGTGTTGATGCAGTCAAATTATGATAATGCCCACGGAAGGTAGAGAACGGAATTGTATTTGCCACTTATTTGTACCACAATAAGTATTATATTTGCCACAATGAGTAGTTCGTTCCAGGTCTATCATATACAAATAAATGATTCATGTGATTTTTGACAAACTAGATGTTGTTACATTCGTATCCATGATCATGGCGGACTCTAGCAGCCATTTTGTTACACTTGACAACAAATAATTCCATCACCTCCTATATAGGTCACGCACGACGAACTAAAGTGATATTTGATATTGTGTGTTTGTTTGATATTTGACAAATTGTGATATTTTGAATAAAAACTCGACTAAGATAATAAATACTCACCTATAAAAATCAAAACAAGACGAAACTTGTTTTGATTTAGTTCTATCAATATAATCTAATTGATTACCGACGATGGCCTACGAGAAACCGCTTAAAGGCCTCCATCTCCGGCCTAAATCGATTGGCTTATTTCGTCTTGTTTTGATTTTTAACCCCCAACTAAACACGACTGTGTATACACATATACATATACAATGTGTGCAGTCATTGTCCGGACGTATGTCAGTAATGCGTGGTCCGATTTGAGAGCGGTTTGTTTATATTAGAGACTAAATGAGAAGACAGGTTCTTAGCCATGATTGATAGGTTAAGCCAATTTTTTTTAGGTATAAGACAAAACTCATAATATCGTTCGTTTGTTTATCTTGATAATATAATTATTTTTTTTCTCGGGGGTGTTCTATATTTCAGTTTTTATAGGTACATATTTGAAAGAAAGAAAAAAATATTTAAATCCGTCTCATGACATAATCGGTACAAGTATTATACAGTCTGTGTTTACTAGCGAAGGGTATATATGTATATGTACAATGGATTGGCATATCTCATAGGACGAAAATCGATAAAAAAATATGGAATCAAAAAAAGAATTACGTAGTCGAGACACGTACAAAAAGTAAACATTGTGTTTGCCATCTAATTGCCGGTGTCGCTAGCACCGAAATTTTATAACTTTTTTTACGATTTTATCTCTTGCTTTATACACAGTATACCTAACTCCCCAAATGCGGCTCGTTATTTTTAAACAATTTACTTCATCCGTTGGCTCAACAAAAGTATTGGGTACTTAATAAAGTTCAAATTTCATCAAAAAGCAGCAGCATTACACTCTTCTGACGCTAAACAGTTATTATCTTTCCATTAAGGGAGGCGCGCGGCCCCCGCTGTGCCATCAACTTATAGGGGATGGATGAGCTTCGCATAATCTAACTGGATATGCCATTGGTGTCGATTTCGTGCCACACACTTAATTAAATTTAACACGAAATGGACGGCTTATGGCTTTCATACCAAAATGTTTATACAATTTTGTACTATGTTTGTTATTGAAATGAATGCTGATTGAGAGCTGTTATTGAATAAGCCACCTTTTTGTGTGATTAATGATGTAGGCATATCGTATTCATTTATGTAGTTTCTGTTAACCTTCAATATAAAGTATTTGATTGAATGAAATTATAACTATAAATAATTAAATCACTTCGACGTTATGATTTCTGAACAAAATAAAAGTGACAGAACTGTGATCCTTTTTACAAGCTTTTATATAGCTTACAATGTTCGTATAAGTTGTCTATTACAAAATTTGCAAACCATTATGCCACTTGCTGGTGTCTGATTGGCCTGAAATTTGGCATATTTATGTAAGTTCGATGACAATGTAATATGGTGCCATCGAGATAATTTGATGATGGAGGCGGGATGTAGGGACTGGAAGTCCCCAATGGCAAAAAATGACAAGACAGTTGAATTTGGGCTAGTTTGTTTTGTTGCTATGAGCATTTTCCATTACACATCATGAGTTTCTCTTTTATGCACAACGGGTTGGTACTTGCTCTCAATCACACCTGATGTTATGTGAAGATGAGGTCGAAGGTGGAAGCGTACTGACCCGGAAACACCAACACATTTGCGGGACTGGCTATCTCATCTCTGACAACCGGAACACAACAATGCTATTGACATTGCTGCTTGGCGGCAGATTTAGATAAGATGGTGGTAGCTAGCCAGGCGGACATTTAAATTGCCATACCACCAACCAAACCGAGTACTTAAACATGTACCCCGCTGGGGATCGAACCCACGACCTCCGAATCGTAAACCCAATGTTGTTTACATTGAGCCACGGAGACGGTTAAATCTTCTGTTAAACGTAATCTTAGTATTATGGACATCTCTGGAACAACACAATAGTCCTTAGATTAGTTTGGACAAAATGATAATAACTGGCCGCGGGTAAGTAAATAATGATTTGATGCAAGAAAATATGTTTCTTTTTGATACTTCTTTTTGAGCTAATGTTCTATGCAAGTTGAGGCATTACAGCTTTATGTTACTTTATAGGTCTAATTACAGCTTTATGTGACCACTAGCAATATTGTTTACTGTTTTATTTATTATTTATACGACAGGTAGATTACATGTAAACTCTTTTCTTAAGTTTCGTAACAGACTGATTTTGATCTCATGCTAATGCTATACACCTAAACTGAAAGTAATTGAAGGTTTTCCTTTGTATTTGCATTTCACGGAACAATATGTCTATATTGCCTACACGTATAACAATCATGATACCAAAAAACTTTGTTGAAGAATAGCATCATCAGCGATGAGTTACAAATCATCGCTTGACAAAGCCTTCCACTAACAAAATCAATAGCAAGACCTTCGCTAACACGATCCTGTGATAGATGATACCAAATACCAAATGGTCGACTATTTTGTAGCTCAGACCATATTATTATAAATCGGTATTCAGGGTCAAAGCAATTGCCTGATAGGAAAACACATTATCTACAAACTGGTAGATTGAGCAGCTGTTGATATATTACTAAAAGTATAATGAAGTAAGTTCGAGTAGATAGGTACCAGTGTTCACACCACCTTTATCTAAAAATATAGATAGGCTAATGGTGATATGTAAGAGAGACATTGGACTACAGGGAAAGCATTGTAAATACATTATGCAATGTTTAACTGCAATGTGTTATGAATTGCATCATAATTACAGCATCCTATTTGATTTCAAAAATGCCACAAGTAGATATATAATGTTATTTTCAAACATACACTAGGTAATGATGAACTTGAAGGTACGTTCCAGTATATTTTGATCAGGCTTGCCTAGGGTTTCCAATTAGGCCAAATTTTACACAGCTAGTGAAATTAATTAGATAAAAAGCATGACCTTTCAGTCAACGAACATGAGGTCTTTTTTGAGCATTTGAATTTCAAATGTCTGTAGACGCATCCCAATTTAAAAACATCATACCCCGAGCAAATTCTCATAAAAGGCGATGATATCAAATGATATACTAATGACCACCTAGTAATTGAGAAAAATAAAAACCCCGACTGTGTAAAAATACAAAAACTAAAAAGATGGAAACCCTAATGTAATTTAGAAGCTCTCCACAACTCTGCTGCTTAGGGCCGTATTAATAAATCAATCTTTAGATTGAGACCGCGTCTGTGTCAATACTATTTTTACCCGACTGCCCAAGGAAGGAGTGTAATGTTTTTTTTTTGATTCTGTTATAATATGCAACTGATTCTCAATCGTCAGCTTATGGTCCTCTGAATCTTGAGAACAGTTTATTAATACGGGCCCTAGTTTATGTCACTTGTATATACATTTTCAGAATCCTCATGATAAGCCCTTTCCTGTGACATCCATATTGTAGTCCTACAACAATTTTCAATTTGACAAACTTTAACTCTTACCGCCGATGTGGTTTACTTTTTCGTGACGTAACCTATCCTATAATCGAATCTTACGTTATCTATCTCATTAATTAAAATGTTTGCAGCCCTTTGTAAAGAATCGCACATTAAATAGATACGCGCAAATATAACCACTCTTTAGCCGGGTAAAAAGTATCACTATCATATCAGCCGAAAGGCGTCCACTGCTAGAAGAAGACCTCTCCCAAAAATCTCCACAACGATCGGTCCTGCGTTGCCCACATCTAGAGGCTTCCCGCGATCTTTACCAAATCTGTCTACCTCGTGGGGGCCTGCCTACGCTGCGTTTTCCGGTGTGTGGTCGCCCCTCGAGAACCAATCCGTCCCAACGGCCGTCTACGTTCAATGTGCCCCGACCACTGCCATTAAAGTTTGGCAATTCTTAAAGCTATACCGGTAACCTTGCTTCTCCTGCGGTTCTCATTTCTGATTCAATTCCACAGGTACACTCGGAGCGTAGCTCTCCCCATTGCCCTTTGTGTGACTTTGAGCCTTCTTATGAGGCCCATAGTAGTGGATTATTACGTCATTGTATAAATCTAAGCTTATAGTATGCACTAAAAGTATTTGTGATCTTGTGGAGAAAGTGTAATATGTACGGTCAGCTGCTGAGAAACTGAACCCCCGTACTTACAGTCATTGTTTGAATAGGGGGTCATATTTCTCTGCAGCTGACTGTACATTATTAATATATTTTTACATACCTACTTCGGTTTAATGTGAAGTTAGCGAGTACTTGTATAATTTAAATCGTACTAATAGGTTAGTCAGGATTGTTTTCACGTTCGGAGTACGAAGCGTAGCCATCAGGCGGAGTGGCAATTTGTCGCGGTGATCGCTCCTGTTTGCTGCCCAATTAATCGAGCTAGTACACTCGCGTACACAATCGTTTATGCTCTGTTTGTTTGCAATGTAACTTAACATTTAGTGCCATTCGAACCATGTTAATTCAATCGAACATCTAAAGAATACACGCTAGAATAAAATTTGTTAATTAATTAATAATTTTCATAAATTTAATGATAATGGAATGAAAGGCAATTCTCGACAATCAGTTCCCCTGGCCCCCTTAGCGTTAACCAGTATTGTGTCAATAGTGTTTGGAGCTCATAAAGTAAATTCAAAATAAAAAAAAACGATAATTTAGATTTAAAATAAACTTAAAATGAAACATAAGAAATCTAAATAAGGTAAATTATGAGATTTCTTTATTGCAGTTCTGATCCTTATTAGACCTTCATGGTTTGGAAAGTTGTATTATAAAGCTAAGTGAGCCTAAATTATTACTATTATTACACAAGAAATAAACAAACGTAAAGTTGAAAAAGCTCATAGAAACAACACACAAATAATTTTTTACGCATACCTTACAGTCCGTATCAACAATTATAATTGTTATTGCCAATGTTTTTATTTCAATAAAGCGTGGTATGTAAAAAAATAATAAAAACGTGAGGCCTTCATTTATGAACGAAATAACAAACTATACTTAAGTACCTATTATAATTTTGTATGTACATACTTGTATATGTAGGTACCCAATGTAAATACATCAAGCATCATTGGAAGAGTCTGATCGGGTCGTACAAAGAGACCTTTGCCATGGCTGTTTACTTGGCATCTCGTTAAACTAACTAAAGGACGTGTCTAATACACAGATCTATACAACAAGGGAAGCGATAAGAATATCAAAAAACTTTATTAAAATATTTGCTATATTATATATGTCACGGATAGCGATAAATTAATGACGAAATTTATAATGTGGAAAGTCTTAGTGCGTGGTTTGCTACAAGAAGTGAACCTGGTGACGCTGCCATCACCGGAAATGGCGTGGTGACGACGTTTACAGTAATATATTACGTCTGCACATCAAAATGAGCGGGCACTTTGCTACCAGCCTTCAAAAGAGTCGGAGCTCCACTTAACACTTCAACGACCGTGAGTGACTGATTACCTACTATCACCGACGCTCGGAAGAATCCGGTGAGTCGTTACTAATAAGAAGTTGGTTATGGAATTTGAGCAAGGAGGAATTATTAACTAGCCAGGTTGAATTCCACAGATTGCACGCGAGGGTCAAGTTGTATGGCATGAGAGGGCGTGCATTTTTACTCTTCACCAGTAAGCATCTAGGGTTCCATGATCATAATATAATATTAAGATTTATGTGACGGTAAGTGGTCTGTAATTACCACCTAATTAAAGATTTTAGGTTATCGGGCCAGTGTCATTCTGATATCCTATTCACCTGTATTGGCTTGATATTATATTGCAATTTCCCGAGCTACCCTATACCACGAGAGGCTGGCATCGTCCCTGTCGCTAGCAACGCCCACGTTTCCACGACATATAATATATTTTTGCTATACCTACTAAATAGTCTATTAATTAAAATCGTATAGGTAACAAATCTGTACATTGAAGATATCCTTCATCTGCTTAGTCTACTCAGAGGGCTCGCATTAGAATTAATGTTTAGTATTACGCCATCTCATCGGTAACCGCGGCTTTCACAAGGTGACATCGACTCTATGAACTGACAAGGCCGTAATTTGAGTCCTTTTCACCTTTTTCGAAATTTTTACGTGAACATCAATAAATTGCCACGATACTGAAGTTACGAAAAATTTTTTTTTACACTTTATTTTTAATTGTTTTTACTAATTAATGATTTGCGACCATCACAATCACCGCTTTCACACACTGCGTTTTGAAAATACCGAATTTGTCGAACAAGAGATGACAACAATCAAGTAACAAACAGATAAATTAAAACTACAGTTCCTTCGCGCCTATTTCTTAACCACCGAGGAAAAATGAAGGGTGTTATGTTGGTTAAGGGTGCTGTGTGTGTGTTGATGAAAATCTGTTAAGCCGTTTTGAAGATATATGAATTATAGTTACAGTTTTTTATGTATCTTAATGATATTTAATATATTTTCATATTGGAAATTTAGCTTGGGGTTAACGTTTGTTGATTTTAATATTTTAAATTTACAATTATTTCATTTAGATAGTTCGTAATATATGTAAATTTATCTCGGAAATGACAGAAATGTGGGGATGCTAACCCGTAGGGTCGGTGCTCTCACATTACAAATGAATTTAATATATACAGACGTAAATTATGAGGGTACCCCTTAATGACACATCTAGCACAGTATTTGTTAGAGCGGCAACAAACAATTAGCCAGTGCGCTCGGAAGCCGAGGTGACTCGATCAACATTGCCTTTGGCAGACTGACTAAGGATTATTCCCTTTTTCTTTTCATACCTTTTTTATCAAAGTCGTCAACCAGCAAGCGAGATGGGGAAGGTTTCGATTAAAAACATCGCGTTAACTCTTTGAAAGTTATCGTTTTCATTTGTGAAGCCAATTCAAATTTGTAAAAAATACATAGGTACCTACTTCTAAGCATTTCCTCATCATTAGACTTACCCACTATTGGGGCACAGTCTACACTTGGATTAAGTGCCAGTTCGATTTGTGTCAGGCTAGTGACAAACCTTACACTCAGTGTTTGAATCCGCCATTAAGCCACGGACTTGGCTTAACGATTGCCTTCAATATTGAAAACAACCGGGACCGACTATGTAACATGCCGTCCGAGGCACGGAAACAATTGTATTAAAATGCCACTAGTGATCACTTACAAAGATTACTCATGTAAATTTCAACACTGTATTGTATTTTTACATTCCCCTTCAATGTTATCTACTACATACGTACTTACAACCAAGTCTCACAACGTAGCTATAGGGAATTGATAAAGGTAGCTACTTACTTACAGATGTCACATGTAAGCACCGTATCATTAGCCAGTGGGTTCTGGACTATTATAGACCGTGCGGCTTACTACGAGAATAATTGCTTACCACATCTCTGTAGTTGACAACCAATAAGCTACACAATACACATTCTCCCAATATTTACGCACTTACACACATAGTACTGGTTTCTCTTTAACAATATATAAAATAATGTTTGAATGAAAACTTACCAAAGAGAATCACGAAGAAAATAGACACCATTTTCATCTGTGAAAAAGAAAATATATTATTAAACAATGAATATTATAGGACTTTTCAAAATAGACGCGGTTAATTAAGTAGGTTATTTACCTACATCAAAATAGAAAATATTAAAAACATTTTTTTTAAACAAAAGTTCTAGGACATACTACACTTATTAATGAAACCTCTTTACTAGATTATTAAAGTCAATGAAAATTTACGGAAGGATAGACAGTTTGTTTCATTAATCTAGGTTTGTTTCTAAGGCTTAAGTATATAATTTTTCGTAAGTAGTAGTTGTATGCTTGTAGGTCTTATACGAACAATCCGGATTATGCTATATATAGTTTAACTAGCTTTTCGCTCGCGACTTTGTCTGCGTGGATAACGAAAGAAAGAAATACTTAGATTAATTGAAAATTTAGTACCATCAAAGCTCTGTTCAATAGATTTGCCGTGATGCATGTTCAGACAAACAAACCAAAATTTAAAACTGTTCTAGCATGTTAGGTTCTGCTGTAAGTCGGACTGGGTAGTGTAGTGTTTTTTTTGTTCAGATATCTTCAATCTTTTTTTATATTTAATTTTATATTTCATTTAATTTTATATATAATTTGTTCGGTTTTAAAATTATAAATTTATTAATTAATATTTAATTGATTGCTCTATGTTATTATTTTCATGTAAATTTAATTTATTAGTAGTTAATATATATTTTTGTAGGTACCTAACATCCTTTACTGCTTGTGGGTTTCTTTTTTTTTTTTGTTTTTGCACGACGGGTGCGTACTTGACCTCAATCACACCTGATGTTAAGTGAAGATGAAGTCGAAGGTGGAAGCGTACTGACCCGGAAACCCCAACACATTTGGGGGAGTGGCTATCTTATCGCTGACAACCGGAACACAACAATGCTATTAACATTGCTGCTTGGTGGCAGATTTAGATAAGATGGTGGTAGCTAGCCAGGCGGACATTTAAAATGCCCTACCACCAACCAAACCGAGTAGGTACTTAAACATGTACCTCTGAATCGTAAACCCGATGTTGTTTACATTGAGCCACGGAGGCGGTTAGTTTCTATTCAATTATAAATTCGAATGGTGTATGCAATAATAAAAAAGTGGTTTTATTTCATCGTGAGTCATCTAATTATGACACGTGAAAATAAATCGTGCAAAATTGGTAGAATCATCCCATTTTTTTTTAAATATACAAAGGATCTAATTATGAAAACTGCAATGATTTTATCTCGAGCGTCCAATAAATATATAGGCAATTTAGTCATAATTATACGGAAAACATAATTCAGATTACTTATTCAAAATATATTCCGGCAAAGTTTCTCGCTTTATTGCTTTCATTAATTGAACAAAGACTTGATATTACGCGAAGTTTGTTTTGTCGCCTTATTATTTTCATAAATCTTTTTAATTCTATGGATATAAAAACGCGATACAATTTAAACATGAATGAAATGTTATTATAAGGGGTGATTGCTAAAAGGATAAGATTTTTTAAGATATGACACCCAAAGGCAACTAAAGTGGTACTGAAGGGTTCGGGTTTAGAGGTATTTTCTTATTTCACAAAAATAGAAATATAATTTTAAAAGCTACATAATACCTGTAACTGATTTTTAGAGACTAATTTATAAATCATTGCCTATTTTTCACTTTTCATGCTATAAATTAAAGCTTTGTGTGTATCTAAACATCATCATCATTTTCCTGCCCTTATCCCACTCTAGGTGGGGTCGGCACAACATGTCACCCTCTTCCACTCTCCTCTATCAGGCGTCATCTCCGTACTCTAAAGTATATCTAAACGCTAAATTAAAAAAAAAACACATACGTTCATTCTAAAAAGTGTTTGACTGAAAATAGAGCACCATAACGATAATTGTACGATAAAAAAATTAACTTGACTCTACCAATACTAATATCGTAATTTCTAGCTGTTTTTGTGAAACAACGTTTGTTGTAGGGTAGAAAAACATTGGTGTCTATTCGGATGTACACCAACTAAACTAAATTAAACTAAAACCAGTTTTAAAGTAGTACTGTCTCTATCTCCCTGGAACTGTACGATGCGACGGCACCACTCCAAAACTAGTTTTAGTTTAGTTGATGTACATCCGAATCGACACCAATGTCTATTGACTTTACCAAAATGCATGATAAAAAACCTACCTTCGGCGTTTTATGAAACGTCCTGTAGCGCATGCGTCAGTCAACGTCATCAAAAGTCAACAAGACTTTTTGATTGGAATACCGCAATAAATGAAATTCTACCTAATTTCTATTTAATTTTAAATATCTTATCACGCACTAAACGTGAAAAGTAGAGTGTTTTTAGAATTTTAAGTGGCCTACGAGTAATTGCAATTTATTTAAAAAAGAACAAAACCGGTAATTCATACCTCAAAACCGATAACTTTTCTTTACCACTCTATCGATATTTACAATACACATATGCTGGCATTATTGTCATTAAATAAGTTAAATTAGTGAATAATCATTTAATTTCTAATACACTGCCTCTAATGTTCACTACCTATTATAACTTATTATACGGTAATGAAGAGTTGATCTACCTGGCACACGCATTTCAATGCTAAGAAAGAATCCACCTGATAAATTGCATAAAAAAAAACTAAATTATTGGTATTTTATATGTTGGAAGTCAGATCTACTGTTACAACGTGCAAGGAATCTATCCTTAACCCAATCACGCTGTATAAAACGTGTGAATGAATCTATATAGTTAGCCAAACGAGCTGTAATGTAGGAGTGGATCCAGAGTTTGTAGGCCCTATACTACTTATCAAATTCGAAAGTCAAAAGGCCAATCAAAAAAATAAAGGCACCTACAATTAAATGTGTTGAATAGTCACAGTTGTTCATGGCCGTGTTCTGTATCCTGCCATTGTTGAATAAAACTGAAATTCTTGTGCGGTAATGAGTTTCTTTTAGCGGAGCCTATTGACTTGTGAATAGCCCTCATTAGGTCCAATTCGCGAGGGAATTCATTTCCGATATTGAATATTTCACGGTGGTATCAGTCGTGAAATTGAATATTAAACGAAAGGAAACCGCTTGGGAATCACTGACGTAAATAACATTGAATGAAAAAGTCGAGCCTTCTTCTTTTATAAATACATATTTTTTTATAAATACTTCGAACACTCCTTATACCAATTATCTAGTTCCAAACTACCTAAGTAATGTTTGTACTATGGATACTAGACAACTGCTCAATAGTCCTATTAAAAATAAAATTTTTATAAAATGTAACCGAAAATATGTAATATTACAGATCTTTTTACCACATACTTTGTATTCTTATTCATCATCATCAGCCGAAAGATGTCCACTGCTGGATCCTCCCCCAAAGATCTCCACAACGATCGGTCCTGCGCTGCTCGTATCCAGCGGCTTCCCGCAATCATTACCAAATCATCGGCCCAACTCGTGAGGCGCCTACCCACGCTGCGTCTTCCGGTGCGTGGTCGACACTCGAGAACCTTTCCGCCCGAACGGCCGTCTACGTGTAATGGCACATTGCCCACTGCCACTTAAGTTTGGCAATTCTATATCGGTCACCTCAGTTGTCCTGCTGATCTCGTCATTTCTGAATCGATATCGCAGAGAGACTCTGAGCGTAGTTCTCTCTATTGCTTTTTGGATGACTTTGAGCCCATTCTTATTATTTAAATACAACTGATGTTCTAACTCGATGTTTATTACACACCAATAAAACACTTATCTGTAGTTTAGTCATCACTATCATTTAGCAAAATTAAGCAAAATGAACAAGGCTTTTGTATTAAATGGTTAATTTTTTTATGCACAACGGGTTAGCGCTTGACCTCAATCATACCTGATGTTAAGTGAAGATGAGGCCGAAGGTGAAAGCATACTGACCCCGAAACCCCATGCTATTTGGGGGACTGACTATCTTATCTCTGACAATCGGAACACATCAATGTTCTTAACATTATTATTTGGCGGGAGACTTAGTTGACATGGTGGTAGATAGCCAGGCGGACATTTTAAAATGCCATACCACTAACAAAACCGAGTACTAAACATGTACCCCGCTGGGGATCGAACCCGCGACCTCCGATTCGTAAACCGTATGTAGTTTACATTGAGCCACGAAGGCGGTTAACAGGCGGTTGTTTTGTTTTGGTACTCTCGATTTGTATTCATATAAGTTTATACTAAAATAAAATGTGTTGCACTTGAAACCTCCCACATAATCTGCCGTTAACTCGTGAGAACTGTTCACCTAAATAAGTCACAAACGCCACTTTACCTATGGTACCCCCGACCCTCACCGCGAGTGCCGACGTTTCATTTATTTGCGGGCTCAGACTAATTTAACTGTCAGCCCAAAATTGCGGGCGGACAAACAAATTGTTTCAATATATATTGCGGTGCTAATGCAAACGCGGAAATAATAACGTAACAGCTGATTAATCTTCCGTCAGTGACGGACGCATTCTTTGATCTCTTTGTAGGTGAGGTCGGTAACAGATTATACAAGATGTATACATAATCAAATGCGTTACAAAACCAAAGGGATTGTTCAGTATCGATAAAAGAACACGATACGATTTTTTTTTTAATAAAGTAAAGTTTTTAACTTTTTTTAGTAACTAATGAGGAAACCTGCATGCCTGAGAAATAAAAATTCTAAGGCATGTGAAGTCCCCAACCCGCATTGGGCCAGAGTGGTCGACTATGGCCCATACTCCCTCATATACGAGGAAGGCCTATATTCCTGTAGTAGGATGTTTACGGGCTGACGATGATGATGAATAAAGTATAGTAAAGTTTTTTAATAATAAAGTGAAGCACTCGTTCCGCAGTCGCATTCGATATTCGTTTTCGATTAACGAAATTAAGCAACGTCTTGCCCGGTCATAACTTGGATAGGTGACCACTGGTGGCATTTTAATACGAGTGTATCCGTACTTCGGCAGACACAATTAAATAGTCGATTCCGGTTGGGTCGTTTTGAATTGAAGGTCTAAAGCGACGACTTAAAAACATATTATAGTGTCTAAAACATTGGACCTACATGGGGGATTATGTCTCAGTGAGAGGAAGTTGTACCCCAAGGCACGTTTAAGGCTGATCATGATGATAAATGAAGGATGGATTGGAAAAAAAAATCTGTCTTTGAATTAAAATATTTTCCATTATCGATACTGGACAACCTCTTTCGTTACATAACCCATTTAAGTAACGCATGTAAGTATAAATCATTGTCAAAATTATAGATATGAAATGAAACTCTATTTTTCTTAGCAGAGTTTATTTTCTGTTGCCGATTGTAAATATAATTTGAAAACTACACATGGTAGTTGTCTAAAACCTTAATTTACACCTATGTAGGTATTGTTGTGGGTAAATCTAAATAAAACAGTTGCTATCTGGATGTCGTAGTATCATTACACCACATGGTGGCAGCGGTGGGATAAATTGATTTTATCCACATAATATCGGAGTGAAAGTGCTTAGTCTTGGTGTTCAAGTGTTTTTTAGTGATTTGTTGTTGTAAACAACATGGAACACGCGAGACCACCTCCGGAATTAAGTCTAGATGGCAGCCCCGTCGGCCGGGCCGACGCATGGAAGCGATGGAAAATACAGTTTAATCTGTTTGTAAGGGCATCTGGGGTGCAAAAGGAGACTTCTGACGTGCAGTCCAGTCTGCTGGTAAATCTTATTGGGCCAGATGCGTTCGATGTGTATCAAACATTCACTTTTGCCGATGACGAAAAACAAGATGACGTCACCGTGCTGATAAAAAAGTTCGATGAATATTTCGGAGTAAAAGTGAATGTAATTTTGTCAAGGTATACTTTCTTCACTCGAAATCAAGAGGAAGGCGAAACAATCGCTCAGTACAGTATCGCACTGAAGTTGTTAAGTAAAGATTGTGGATTTGGAGTGCTGACCGATGAGTTAATGCGCGACCGCATCGTCTGCGGCATAAGAAGTACAGTCGTCCGGGATCGTTTACTACGGGCGGAGGACCTGACATTAGAAAAGACGATAAAAATCTGTCAGGCGGACGAGGTATTAGCGGACGGCAGCAGGTGTCTGAATGCGCGGGACGCAGCGGGCAGTGCGCATGTCGACGCGGTGCAGCAGGTGCGCGGGCGCGGCGGCCGCCGGGGCCGGGCCCGCGCCTGGGGCGGCGCCGCCCTGCCGAGGGCCGCCACCGCCGCCACCGCGGACGACTCGCAACAGGGTCAGGAAGTGCGCTGTTACGGGTGCGGCCAGCGGGGCCTACAGTGTTCGTCAGGAATGTGCCCTGCTACGAATGTGAGGTGTTATGTGTGTCAAAATTATGGTCATTTTGCTAGGGTGTGCAGAATGCCTAAAAGTGTTAAAAAAATGTACGAGATCGATGTTCACGAGGATACGGACGAGGACAAGAACGATAGCTGTGAGTTATTTTACGTTTCTATGGTAAAAAAGAATCCAGCTAGTGACGAATGGTATGAGACTTTGAGCAGTGGTGGGGGTTCAGAAAAATTCAAACTGGACACGGGGGCCGACATAAATGTTTTATCGTACAAACGGTTCAAATCGTTAGGATTCGATAAATCAATTCTTGTTCGTAAACACAATGTGAGATTACAGTCGTATAGCGGAGATATAATACCGATAAAGGGTGTTTGTGATTTGGTATTTTTTCATAAAAATAGGCAGTATGTATTAAAATTCGCAATCGCAAATTTGCAATGTGAAAGCGTACTGGGACGACAAACTTGTTCTCAATTAGAATTAATTAAGCGTGTACTAAATATTAAAATTGACAACTTTAATGAATTATTTGTGGGTTTGGGTTGCTTACCGGGCGACTATCGCATCGTGGTTGACAGTTCGGTGCCGCCAGTAGTTAGTGCCGCACGAAAGGTACCACTCGCAATGCGCGACAAATTGCTTGATGAGTTAAATAGGATGACAGAGTTAGGAGTGATAAGAAAGGTCAGTCACCCCACTCCGTGGGTAAACTCGATTGTAATTGCGGCTAAAAAGAATGGGGATTTGCGGTTATGCTTAGACCCCCGTCCACTAAACTGTGCGATTCGGCGGGCGCATTTTCAATTACCGACCATTACGGAATTGGCGTCCAAGCTACAGGGTGCTCGATTTTATTCAGTTTTGGACGCGAAATCAGGATTTTGGGCGGTAAAATTAGATGATGCAAGCTCTGATCTGTGTACGTTTATTACGCCGTTTGGACGTTATCAGTTTACGAGATTACCATTTGGATTAAATTGCGCGCCTGAGGTATTCCATGCAAAAATTAAACAACTGCTGGAAAACCTAGATGGGGTGGAATCCTTTATTGATGACATAATTTGTTGGGGTAGCACAAAACACGAGTATGACTTGAGGCTTCAGGCTTTACTGGAACGGGCAAGAGAAATTAATCTCCGATTTAATAAGGACAAATGCAAATTTTGTGTTGAGGAGGTAACATATTTAGGTCACGTTTTCAGTAAAGACGGAATGAAACCTGACAGTGAGAAAGTGAAAGCAATAAAAAATATGCCGGCGCCAACTGATAAAAAGTCTTTGGAAAGATTTCTGGGCATGATAAACTATTTATCGAAGTTTATACACAACTATTCAGAATATACTTATGAGTTGACGCGGCTACTAAAAAGAGATTCTGAATGGGTGTGGGACATCAATCATCGACGCGCGTGGGATAAATTGAAGCAGCTGATCAGCGAAGCACCTGTGTTGGTGCTGTACGACCCGCGCGAGCCGGTCACCATCAGCGTAGACGCATCGAGCGTGGCGCTAGGCGCCGCGGTGCTCCAGGGCGGGCGGCCCGTCGAATACGCCTCACGCACGCTCTCCGACGCCCAGACTAGATACGCGCAGATCGAGAAAGAAATGTTAGCAATTGTGTTCGCGTGTGAAAAATTTCGACAATATATATATGGCAAGCGAGATGTGATAGTCGAGACAGACCACAAACCATTAGAAAGTATATTTAAAAAAGCTTTAGAATCAGTCCCGGCGCGCTTACAGCGAATGTTACTACGCTTACAAGGTTATGATTTAAGAGTTATTTATAAGCCAGGTAAATACATGTATTTACCTGATACCTTATCGCGTGCGCCTCTGCCAGAACGAGTCGATGACTCAATATCTAATAGTGTTTTATACCAGATCAATTTACTAATGTCACAAGTTAGAGTATCTCAAAACAAACTGCAATTGATAAAAGCAGAAACTGATAAGAGCAAAGCCTTGAATCAATTGCTAAAATATATTAGAGGGGGGTGGCCATCACATAAATGTGACGTGACGGAAGATTTAAAATATTTTTGGTCCATTCAGGAGGATATTTTTGAGATTGATGGGGTAATTTTTAAAGGCAACCTTGTTTTGATCCCGCAGTCCATGAGAAGAGACATGTTAAATATTATTCATGATGGTCATCTGGGCATCGACCGCTGTAAGAGGCGTGCGCGAGAAGTTTTGTTTTGGCCGGGAATGTCAAAAGATATTGAATTATATGTGAAACGTTGTTCAGTGTGCCAGGAGTTTTCAAATGCACCAAGTAAGGAGCCTATGCTACCGATTGAAATACCGACTTTGCCATGGAATAAAGTAGGTGCAGATATTTTTGAATATCAGAAAAAAAATTTTTTGATAATTGTTGATTATTATTCGGGGTTCGTAGAGGTAGCAAAGTTGAACAATATAACTTCAATGTCGATAATAAATGTATTAAAGGAAAACTTTGCGAGGTACGGCATTCCAGAGCAGTTTTTCAGCGATAACGCAACGCAATTTACAAGCAGAGACTTCAAAAAATTTTCTTTAGAATGGGGTATCGAACTTATAACATCTTCACCTAATTATGCTCAATCTAATGGGAAAAGTGAAAGGTCGGTACAAACAGTAAAAAATATACTGAAGAAGTCAGTTAACAGTAACACAGATTTTTACCTAAATCTCTTAAGTTACAGAAACACACCTCGCGAAAATTTGAATTCTCCGGCACAACTGATGATGGGACGTAGGCTAAGGTGTAGACTACCTGTACATCCTGACTTATTAAAACCAAAAACGGTGAGCACGAAACAGCATGAGGTATTAGTAGAAAAGCAACGTAAATCAAAATTGTATTATGATCAACATAGCAAAGTTTTGCCGGAATTAAAAACGGGAGATAATGTTATTATTATAGATAAGAATCGTAGATTACGAGGAGAAGTGTTTTCGCAAGCTGATGCACCACGATCATATATTGTCAAAAATGGAATGGGGTTGTATCGTCGCAATCGTAGGCACTTAATCAAATGTGAGCCGGAGATGTCACATTCCGCTGACACAAATCGGGAGTACTACGATCGTTACGTCGACGAGGATGTAAAATTGCGGGATGGTGACTCATCTTCATCCTACGATGACGCTGAGTGGCCATCTCCGACGGACGGTTGTGGTGATACAGCCCAAGATTCTGATCGGTCGCCAGCCAATGACGCTGTGGTTGCATCACATTCTCCTATGGTAACTTTTCGGAAACAGAATTTACCATAGCACTGTATCAGTTCTATAATTTTTTTGCTTGGTATTTTTTTTTAGTGTAAGAATTTCTATAAAAATGTCTAATCATTACCTACTATGGTATGTATGGGGAAGGGAAGTTGTACTAATCTACTTCGGTTCTAACCGCTTTACTACCTCCTCTCCTCTACCTCTAGGTAATTATTATTTATGTACTACATGTATTATGGGGAAGGTGTTGTGGGTAAATCTAAATAAAACAGTTGCTATCTGGATGTCGTAGTATCATTACACCACAGGTATTAATTAAGAATATAAAATTTTGAAAAAGACGGAAGTAAATAATCATCTACTTTCAACTACTGAACCGATTACAATCAAATGTAAATAAATAAATAAACAGTTCGGATACATACACCAATTATCTAGTTACAAACTAAACAAAGCTTGTATTATGGATAGTAGTTAACGGATAATTTTACATAAATATTTATATAAACATCGATGACTCGGGATTAAATGTTCGTATTCAGCACACAAACATTTACCCCTCACTGACAGAGTCACTATTCACTACACTGGTTCTATTCACTACAATCGGTCGGTACACAATATATGGCTCATAACCATCTCGTAATCACTGGCAAACGGAAATAAAAAGCGTTTTTAAATTAGTTCAACCGGTTCGGCACTGCCTTTTTGTGATCTGATTCAGTAGCTTTTGATAACTTTACGTATTCTAACTACGCTGTGTTTTTGGCACCTAAATCGAATAGAAACAAACCTATCTCTTCCCGTGTCTATCGTAATAGGCGACTATGGGATTTTCTACTAAAAAAACATCTATAGACTTGCAAGTATTAACGGCGATAGGCTCACTCCCTGTCACGTGGGCATTTCTGTTTATTTCAAAGGGTGAACCGTTGATGTTGTTTATAGCATTAAACTTATAATGTTTGGAGCACCCAAACACTTACGCTTGGGATATCTCTGACCACCCCATCTGAGGTATATGAATAATTGTGTAATTCCGATGTAATATAAGTACGTATAGCAAGTTTATACACCTTCAATCACAAAATACATTGATGTCGATCCATCTTGTTATTACAGAAAGATAGATAATGCTAAGCTAGTAACAGTCGTAGGTCTGCTGGAAGAAATTTCATTGTAGAAATAAGCAGAACCTGTTGTGTCGTCTCTATTATGTTATATCTGTATGTTTTTTTTTCTCGTGTGCAATAAATGATAAAATAACATTATTGTTTTGAAAAATATGTAAACAACATTTTGGCTTGCCAAAAGAATGTTTCTTGGAATTTGTGAACAAATAACTTAGTCAATGTGGACGGAGTGCATATTTCAAACGACGACACACGTGTACCACAATATATGCGCCATAACGTTCGGAAACTTTTCTAATATTTCATTTTTGTCACTTTGTACTAACTTCTTTGTCATGGTTTTATACTCGTGTGTATGAAAGGAAAAATTCAATGGTAAATTATAGATACGGGCATACTTTTTTATCTGTATACAAAATTGTGGTCTTGAAAATAAAAAAATAGTCTTTTTATTGGTATCCACATTAATATTAAAATAACCCCTCGTTTAGTCTTTAATATATGAATTATGTAGTTTAAAAAAACTAAAAAACATGCTAGACTTCTACCATCCACCTTCTGGCTCCATCATCAGATCAGGTCCAAGATACCAAATTATGGAATTGTCATCCGAACTACATATACGTACCAATCAATTTTCAATTTCAGTTCAATACAATTAGAAGTAGATTAAAATTGACTTCCAAGATTTGTTAGTTACAAATGAACCTAATAAAAGGATGTTAAAAATATATTAAAATAAAATTTAATTTAATTAAACATTGTTTATTTTTCTCAATATAAATGATGCTTTACAAAGTGACTTTAGGGCTAGGACTTTAGGACAATGCAATTATGGATAATAACGAACCGAAAAGCATGAAACAAGAAAATATTTCTATCTGAAATCATAGCCTAAAATTCTTCTCTTGACTTCGAGAATTCGGTGTTGTTAAAACCATAATAAATGACAATAATAATAGACAATTTACTGAAATTAAATCTACACATGGATACGGTGATGTCCAGCAAATCCGTTGTCGCATACCGCTGTATAGGTACTCTCTCGGTGCAAACTTCACTAAGTAGGTAAGTACGTCATTATTACGACGGCATGTGACAACGGCTTTACCATACATATATAGACCGTTAAATACATTACCCTTCCTTCAAATATTAAAGAATTGCGTATGACACTACTTTTTAACGGACTTCAAAAAGGTGGTAATTCTCAATTTTTCTTTTTAATTTGTATATTACCTACGCGATATCTTAGTCAATAACCATTATTGACGAAAATAGTTAACCGGTTAAATAGTTAACCGATATTGATGATTAATTTATGATTGATATGGTTTACCGCCAGATAAATTTGGTGAGAGTGCCTGAGATAGAGAACGGAGCCTACTGAAATCGGTAATTTACAAATTTTTGACGATTCAACTACATCGCTGTCCAAATTGTAATTGTGTGATCTTTCAAAAAAATAATAAAATTCCTTTTTCTTTTTGGTATCCAGTGCAAAAATAAAAAGGTGTGCGATGATAACTTGAATATAACGACTGACAAATATATGCAGTACCTAAGCCCTATTATTATTTAAATTGCCTTTCAACAAATGGTGTATCGCACTTTGAAGTAAATGCTTGAAGTTTAAAGTTATCTTATGACACTACTAGTTTCTTAAAATATAGTCATTCAAACGTCATAATAAATTAAGAAAACCTAAGAGATTATCCAAGCCTTTGTTCAATCGTGGACGTCTTGTAGCTGAAGTGATTATGATAATGAAGAGGTTATAATTGTTTATATACTATAAATACTAAATAAACTACACTTATTTACTACATGTCCGTTTGTAGCACTGAAATTTTAATTGTACAATTTTTTAATTACGAAAATTATTATCAACTGTTTTCACCTCAAAGGATTTTTAACCTGAAATTTTACAAAATTTGGAAGCTAATTAAAAGTTTAAT
The DNA here is from genome assembly GCA_949316235.1 of Oegoconia quadripuncta. Lineage (NCBI taxonomy): Eukaryota > Metazoa > Arthropoda > Insecta > Lepidoptera > Autostichidae > Oegoconia > Oegoconia quadripuncta. Next base: position 8,928,003 of record OX438759.1, read on the forward strand.
CAAACAAGTCGGGCAATAGAAACACTTACTACGACTATGTTACAATATTATATCTAATATTTTTGAATTTCCTGAGCTAGATCACTATCAATAGGTGACAAACGACCTAACATTGTCACAATGCTTCACGAATGAAAAATGAATAGTTATAGAATAACAAAATATTATATTTTGTAAAGTTGCCATACGAATAATGCAACCTGCAAATTGATAATCTTTGTAAGGCCGGACTATGTTATAAATAAAATCGATACGTAGCGTAGATGTAGAGTAGGAAGTGCTACGTGCTACGAACTTGCTACGGTTTACTAAGTAGTTAAGGCGGTACGCTTTACTAACGTGGAATTCAAATTTTAAGGTTTTTTCTTTTTGTAACTTGTAAATATTTTAAAAAATATCGAAGTTTATACAAGTTAAGTATTATTTTGCACGTTATCGTAAAACAATTTTGAAATTTAATGTAGCAGATATCATATACATACAAACATAACGTTACGACCTTTATCCCAAACGGGGTGGTCAGAGATGTCCCAAGCAATAGTGTTTGGGTACTTCTAACTTTAAAAGTTTGAAGATTACAACATCCACGGTTCACCTTATGAAATATACAGAAATGCACACGTGACAGGGGGTGAGCCTATCACCGTTGAAACGTGCAAATCTATTAGATGTTTTTGGGAAAAGTAAAAGTAAAGTAAAGTAAAGTGGAAAGTAGCCTAAGGTCGCCTTTTAGAACACCCACGGGATGAGACGGATTGGTTCTATTCTATTTGGGTGGCTAAACCACACACAATCTTTGGAAACGGTTTATTTCATATCCGAATCATTATGTTTGAAGAAGGAAAACGTAGAAATAACTCGTATATTTGCGCAAAAATTGTTATGTGATTCGTTTTCGACAAAATATAAAAAAATGTTTCACATTCGATCTTCCCGTAATTTGTAAGATACATGGGGAAAAGTGTGATTTAATTGCTTGAAAATCATTGAAACTTACAGTGGCTTGCAACAGTTTTTATTTAAATTACGTTGTTATTTCATTCGAAATATCCCTACAAAATATATAGGTATAGTTACTTATTTTCTAATAATAAAAAGAACATAAAAGTTTTATTGAAAATTCTAAAATTTCACACAATAGAGACTTTATTACCACTTTTACGCGAATCACGCAGCAAAGGAAATGTGTTATATGTATTTTAACATTTAATTTCTATTTGAGCACTTCTAGTTTCGTTATTATTACTCGGACAGATAGATTTTGTGTTTGGATTCATTATATATAAAACAAGAAACACCAATAAAATAATCAAGACACACACCAATCCACTGTAAAGTTTACTATAGCATTGAGCATCATAGAGAGATACGCCATTATTGCAACCTAGTTTTCAATCTAATTCAATTAATAACATTATTCAAAACAGTGTTGTCAAATCAGAATAAATAGTCGATATTCCAGATTTTTGAAAATTCTACGGATGTACAGATTTTATTTCCAAAATTCAGAATTAAGTACTTAACTGCTTTCCGCAGTTACTTAAACTAAGGATGTATTGCCTAAAGTCTCTATCTTCAACTTTATTGGGAATAAAACTGAAAAAAATGTAGGGCCATGTTCAAAAATTCAAAGGGCACATTGGCAGCAAGATAGTACGTGGAATGTTATCATAGAAGAAGAATAGCAAGCATTTCTTTCCAATACGTTAGATAACTAGGGATCTTTTGGGATCCAAAAAATATGTTGGTTAGAAACAATTATTTTGTTAGGTACAACTTTTCAAAATACTCACTATTCCTCTCTATACAGCGATTCATGCGACTATAAAGATTTGAAATATTGGCGATGGTCTTCTTTAATCTTTTCTCAATTGCATTCCGTGCATTCGTCCGTCGATTTTAATGCCAAGCAGTCCAAGTTTCACTTTCGTAAGTCACAATGAATATTTTAGAGAGGGAAGGCCTTTAAAAGCACTGCGCCCTTTGCAGATCTATTGTGCTATCGCTCTGGTTAAAGTTCATCCCCTATGCCCGCGGCCTGCTTGGACCTCTCGATGTCCCGGGGGACGAAGAGTTTAACGTCCTCTGGTGTGACATAAATTCGGCTCAGGGCTGTGTGATTTTTAAAATTCTCAGCTTCTCAAAAGCGTTTAGGTAAATTTTACTTTGTGCGATGAGGCATTGTCATAATGCAAGAAAAGCCACACAAAAAAACACATCAAATATGGTTAGTAAACACACCGGATTGTAGGTACCATTGGACACTAACAATTTTTTGAGTATCTAAAGAATTATAAATAATTTCTGGCCCACACTGAGCCGACATCGATGTTCGACCTTCCTAGGAGGCTCGTCGTCTGGAAATACCCAAACAGTTAATTGCCGCTAAGTTAGTGGATCCAATTGATAAACCTAACCCGCGTTTTCATTGATAATATTAAATATGTTCCGACTCTTTCCATTTTCGAATTTTACGATCATTTCCCTTCACCATGTCACGTAGCTATCATTTAGCATAGCATAGCATAGCATTGTATTGTATTGTATTGTAGCTAGTTTTTTTTCAGCAGTCGGTGCATGCGGAACCCAACGCCAATAAAGTTTCCTGGCTTGTAAGTGCTGGTGTAAAAATGCATTAATGATTAAGTTTGAAATCTAAAGCATGCCTTCTATCTGTGTCTATCAAAATAGTTTTTGGATCCTCGTATAACATTTTTTTTACTACTTCGATCTTTTCATCTGTTGAAGTCGCAGGACTGTTACATCTATCAACATCTTTCAAGGATAATTTTCCTTATGTAAATTAAGAAACTATCGGAAACTAATCTATTTTCACACACATTTTCATTTGGAGCAACTTTGTTCGAACAAAAATGTTCACGTTCGAATTCCCTTGTTCTAAAAGTCGCGGAGATTTAATAAAAATACTATTTTTCGCGTTTCTTTTTTGATCTAAGGGCCTTCGAAATTCCAAAATTAAAAAATTATGACTTATTAAAACTTAAATTAAAATGCGATCTCATTTTAGTAAAATGTTTTAAAACTTCCTTAAAAACCACGTAGTGAGTTTTCCCAAATTAAGACAACTGCCCATAAGATGTTTTCCAAAATAAACCTATCTAAAAAAGTAACAACCTGGTTGCAAAAACATCAAAAACTAAATGTACAGCTTGCAAAAAGAATGTATGAAAATATTTCAGATTCGTTGATGATGAGACCAAGTCTGATTTTTGAGATTTGTGTATTTTTTTTACTTAGTAATAAACGAAAGTATTGTTTTATGGGCACATAAACGAAAATTTATTAAAATAAAAATTCTACATTTTTCCCCTAACCTACTGCTAAATCCTATCTTTTTTATTATATTTCTCAAATTCCATCTGGCAACACTGTTCAAAAGTCACAAAATATTTCTGAATAATGAATCCTAATAACTTAATCTTGCACTTTAAACTTACTCTTAACAAACTTCTTAAAACTTTCAACCACTCACCGCGTAAGAAACTGGCGCTAAACTGTTCACTAAAGTTCGCAAACTGACAATATATTACACAAACACATTATTATACTGTCTTAGGAAGTGAAAAAAGTCGTTGGGTATTCTTTAGATTTAAATGGAAACGGTATATGGATTTGCAAAATTATTCGTAACTCGCGTCAAACTATTTGGCGATCTTTGCAGAGAGCGCAACCGGACGTGTCTGACTGGCTCCCAGCATCGCGCGCGACTGAGCCGAGAGCGCGCCCGCTCGCTTCCATCCTATTTTATATAAACGCCTTTATATACCGATTTATATATTTACCCGCACTCATACATATTTAACTTTTTTCCCATTTCACGTCGTTTATTCGGCGTATGTAAGGCGAGCAGCGCAGCGCGCGTGTGTGCGCCGCCGCCATTCGAACCGACCGAACACTCGGCTCGCCTCTATTTACGTGTTTTTGAAAGGGTAAAGCTTTTATACCTTTCCTTTCTACTATTCGCACTGTAGTTGAGCGCGATGCTGAATACCGGCCCGTGAAATATTTCGCTTCGATTTATGAGTTTCATTTCTGAACGTCATATTTTTTCAGTTGGAAATATAGAACAGTTATTAAGGGGCTGGATTGGATGTTGGAAATGGAGCTGGCATACTACAGTTCTCAAATACATATGCAAATATCTATTGACAGTTCTCTGTAGTAGCTGTTATTTTTTGTCTATTTACGTAATCTTAAGAAAAATCCAAGTAAGTGAGTTATCGTAAATTACGATACATCAGGCATTTTAAAAATACACCAATAAAAAAATCTGGTCCCTTTTTTTATTTTTGGACATCTGAATAAATAAATATTTTGGACACTTACACCAATACTTGTACTATCGACACTAATGACTCCTTAATAAATGTTCGTATTCATCTCACAAATACTAATACGACATTCAATCTTAATATAATAATAACAATTCACTTAATAGTTGTTCTATCACTAAACAACGATTCAGCGCTATTTGTCCTAATTTAAAGAAAAGTGAGCCATCTGTTTATTTTTTTCATACGTCCTCAAGGTTGGCTAGCACTGATTGGCGTTGTAGATTACGTGGTAATGGTGTGGCAATAAAGTAAATGTCTATATCCTTAGTCCACTTCTTTAAGGCAACCAACACTAGGAATAATTTTGAATAACAAAGCTATCAAAACATTCAATAATTAGAAAACTCATATCGAAAACAAAAATTACTACTGTATAGAGATATTGAATGTCACTTTGTATTTGTTACTAAACGATTCTCATAACACGAGAATATTGTTGGGTAAAACAGAATTTGTGTTAAACCTACGAGATGTTTTCTGAGCCCTGCCTAGCTACTTGTGTGTACTAGTTGTATAATATTAAATAAATAAATATCCTTACACATACACACAGCGCCACCTAGTTCCACAGTAAGCAACTATAGGCTTGTGTTCTGGATATCAGATGGTTGATATACTACATAAATACATATTTTTTTTTGTAAATAAATACTTATTATAAATGAAAACATCCGTAACTCGGGTACACATATCCGTATTCATCACACAAACATATACCCCTAGTGGAATTCGAATCCTCAACCTTTTGGTATAGTTACAGTTGCTAACCACTACAGCAAACAAATATTGTGTTTCTTGTACGTGTGCCAGTGCCAGTTTATACAATAAACTATTTATCTATCGATCTTGTGTTAGTACGGTTCACTCACTCGTTTTTGCTGCATAATTAGAGATGTAAAATGAGCATCCCGCCGCGGTATTACGTATGGGGTTCTTCATGAATGAATGAACTTGTTCAGGGTTGGCCGTAAGGTTCTCCTGCATAAAGTCGAAAATCGGGATCCGTGCCGCATCTTAAGAGAGGCCTGTATCGAGCAGTCGGCCAGTGTGGTGTGACGATGAGATTCCCTTACTACTGGTTTCCAACCTTCTATATAGGTTGGTCTACCATCTTTGTCTCATTTTTATTATAAAACGGACTTTTCCCAGTTTCTAATGGTCAGTAAACAACCCGCGCAATTCTCTATGACACTACCTTCGAAGTTAACGATCGATATTTTTTATACATACATAAAGTCACGACCTTTACCCCAAATGGGGTGGTCAGAGATATCCCAAATGAGTCATGTTTATTAAAAATTTTATATATGTTTAACATCTCTTATCCATAGTAGGTATAAGCTTTGCATAATTTGAGATTAGATAATTGGTGTAAGACTATAAGTGTCTCAAACAATTATATTTATTATGTAGGTCGATGTCGAGGCATACAATTTCTTAAAAGGAGTTACAATATCTATGTTCATAATACACATGCGAGGTCACGTACCTATATAGGTACAAAATTTATGCTTACATCCCATCGCAATGCTGTCGGCGTAAGCGTCATTTTAAATTTACGACAGTTGTGGCTTGCATACAGGCTGGTCGCTATCGCCCCGGCGGGCATCGATCACCCTTTATTACACTCGTTCTATCGGTAGATATTGAACAGACTGGAGTCTGCTCAAAACCGATTACGTTCAGGAAAATTAATTTATATGATTTATTTATAGCTACCGCTAACCGGTAGGTATTGGAAGGGTGGTTTGTAAACGATATCAATGTTTTAAAGCGATTCCTTTATTTCTTGACGTCTGTGGTAAACTATTATAGTAAAAGTACTACAGAATCACTGAAAAAAACTATTTTAACCAAACTAATTTGGTTACGAGTGACTTGTTTATCAGAGCGTCGGTGGCTCAGCGGTTAAGACGCGGTCTCCCAATTTGGGAGGTCCGGATTCGATTGCCACGTAGTCCATGTACCAATGGGTTTTTAAAATTTAATTTAATTACTTATGTGCATTCATCCGACTGCTCCTAAACGGTGAAGGGAAACATCGTGAGGAAACCTGCATGCCTGAGAAATAATTCAAAGGCATGTGAAGTCCCCAATCAGCATTGGGCCAGCGTGGTGAACTACGGCCATATAGAGCTTTTTACGGATTTATAAATTTTGACCTTTAACCTAAGGCATCCGTGAGTCACATTGTAAAGGACGCGCGTTTATAGAAGATAGAATTGTGGATTAAACTGTGAAAAAAGGGTATTTTATGGGATTTTTTGGAAATAAAAGTAGTTGACACTTCAGTTAGCAGCTCAACAGCAAGAAACAATGTAATAATGTGTCAAATACGTCACAGGTAATAAACTATAAAAAAGTAAAAAGATACAAAAGAGGTGCGTCGCGCACACACATATTATATTATTATTTATAATATATATTTTATTTATAAAGCTTTCAATAGTTTCCATTCTCCTCACTTTCGGCTGCACTCCCAGCCAAATAATCGAGTAACCAGCCTCGAGAGTGTATGTCCGTAACAGCCATTACGGGCAGGTAGTGTGAATAATGTTATGTGGAGTAATTAGGCTTGATAGCGACGGCCCAAAAATACCTGTCCCGTCCTCCTCACCCATCCGTGGACGTGCCAAAGTTTTGGCAATGAAACAAGTTTAAAACGTATCACACAATCTGATTTCGTTTATTAGATTACATTACATTAGCTTTCGATTAACAAAGTTAAGCAACGTTTGACGCGGTCAGTCCCGTACGTAACACAATCGACCCCGATGGTATGAAATGAAGCTTGAATACACATAATTGCCAGGTGGTCGCTAGTTTGACGTAAATCTACCAATTCTCCGGGCCTGAGTGTATTATCTCCCAGTAGCAGAAATCTGAACCCCAGTTAGGTCGTTAGGCTGGAGATGACATTATTTACATCTTATGTAACCGTATGAGGCAATAAATGATATGATACGATGATATCTTGTAACTAATATACTAATAAATATAATAGCCATACTATCATTACCATTTACCATTATACACGATTACAAGGTTATACATAATTAAGGTGGTGTGTTTGACGGCGGTAGGTATGTGTGTCCAGTTGTAGTTGTGTTTCACTGCCGGAGGAATTAATGTCTATCTCCACCACCTGCCAGTACAATTATCTAATCTCAAACTAAGCAAAACTTATGCTCTGGATACTAGATAACGGATAAACATACATAGATATTTATATTAGCATCCATGACCTCGGGAATAAATGTTCGTATTCATCACACAAACATTTACCCCTCGTGGGAGTCCAACTAGCAACCGTTGGTTTCGCTAACAGAGTCACTATCGTTATTAAGTATTTTTATCTGAGCATTTTTATTTGGGCAAGAGACAGGCCACCTGATGAAAGTCGCGGGAAGTCGCTGGTTGCAAAACACTTCCAACCGGTCTTAGTGGTAATTTATGGGAGAGGCTTATGAACAACAGCAGCATGTTCAGTATTGATGATGCCTTTATTTATTCTCCTATTTTATTTTTAAACAAACATAAATAAATATCCTTGGATTTACTAAACATCCATAACTTGGGTACAATGTCCGTCATTATACAAACTTATGCCCCTAGCGAGTTTTGAACCTGCCACCTCTAAACGTAGTATGACCACTAGGATAGTTCTAACTACTGCACCAAAGAGGTGACAATAACATCTCGTACATAATGTATTATTTATTGCACACTTTACCTAGGCATTCTGTAGATTACCGAATGAACGACCGGCCAAGTTGTTCTGAATTGTAACAAAAAAAAAGATCTAACGGACGTAATCAATAGCGTCTCATTTTTCTGACAACCGAATCTCGCGAAGTGTCCTTCACCGATTCTGATGAATTCGGTATGATTGTAGTTCTTGTAAACGTGTTTTATTTGTATCATTTCATACTTTACCTGATATTCTAATGGTATTCTATCCAATTCCTAGGTATTTCATACATCACCTAGTATAGTATATAATGATTAACGATAGATAAAATATTTTACACATTGCCAAAATTAAATACATTATGTGAAATACCTAAAGCATTTTATATTGAAAACTGAAATATATCCTTACTATACTTTTCCTTCTAATGCAAGTCAGTCCAATTGAATTTCTATTTTTACGTACAAACGTCTGGAGCGTCTACGATGCAATACTCGTGGCACCAGCAACGAGCTACGGTATGCTACGACTGAGTGATTGTGCTTACACTACTTATGCACGTTTTATGGGAATATTTTTAAAATGAAAGCATCGTAACAATATCATTACTTTTAAGTTTTCTTCTGTCAAAATTGTATGTAAGTCTAAGTAGACCTTTAAATCCCATCATGGAAAAACTGAATGAATTTGGATATTTTTTTAACGCACGCATTTTCTCTAAACGCATTTTACCACGAATGAACATTTTATAATTTATTTTATTAATTAAATAATTTAAATTACTAATTGGTTTTGCTTCTAAGGAGAGTATAAAGAGAAAACGCTGCTTCCGCTCTTATGTAACGATATCTTAATTTCTGCCTGGTGTACGTATATACATATGCTGAAATTTTCGATCGAGTTGAACGATCGAACGGTTGAATTATGTAAGATTAAATATTACAAATGACGACATAAACTCTTCTCGCCCATTCTTCTGTGGGGAGTGCGCCTTTTGACATACATACATATGCTCACGCCTTTTTCCTATTGGGGTAGGCAGACTATTTATTTCCACTTGCAACGATCCTGACACTTCTTCTTCCACTCTCACCAAATGCTTTGTACACGCTCGTCGGTTAGTGGTTGACCACTCCTGACCTTTTGTGAGTACGTCAGTCACTTGATTGACTACGTCCTTCTTGGTCGACCTTAACCGACCCATATGCAGTTAATTGTATTCCATATGAATGTTTAGGTACAATCGGCTCCACAATTAATCATACAGGGTAATTTTACATGATTAATTCTAATTATAATATAATGATAGAATGATGTACCATCCTCATATCCATAAAATGATATAGTCTGGACTAGAGGGCCATTTTAAAGACCGGCGGTTGGTTATAACTTCAATAGCAATCACGCTGCCATTAAAACAGTCCTGTATAGGTAACTGTGACGCCGACTGTACACATGTGGATTCTGACGTGAAGGTGGCATGGCATGTACCGCAATTTCCGAATAGGGCTATACTAATGATACTCTGTTTTCACTTTATATTTGATATCAAAACATTGAAATTAAAAAAACCCCGAGATGTTATTCTTATTTCAGATAAACAAACCAACTGTGTTACAAAAAAATATTTTTGAAACGGCCTAATCGAGTTTCATCAAACATTGCTAAGAACCATCTCGTAAATAAACCAGCTTTCGAAAAAAGAAAACGGCAGACAGACACAGACTCACAAAGGCTGCAGACCTTCTTATCAGATGCAGATAATAACCTTCTTATTGCATCGGGGACTATAAATAATAAACGAAGTAAACTAATAGTGACTTTACTTGGTTAAGACTTGGTTAAAATTTACAATTCTCTGAATTTGATATTGTGGTATCTGTTTTCATGTGGCATTATGATACCTGTCGGCGATGGAGGCCGTGGACACCGCAGACCACGCGAGGAGCGCGGAGTTCGATTAGGTGGCTTAAACTGCCACCCATTTTTCATATGAACTTTTTAAGAACGAGCGAATTCTAAATTGGATACAAATAATTTTTGACATCTTGCGTTTCGGTTTTTTCAATACTTACTCTCTCTGTATATAAATAAATAAAGAAATAATAAATAAATGTCCTTAGACATACACACAGCGCCATCTAGTTCCACAGTAAGCAACTATAGGCTTGTGTTGTGGATACCAGATGGTTGATATACTACATAAATACATTTTTTTTGTAAATAAATACTTATTATAAATGACAACATCCATAACTCGAGTACACATGTCCGTATTCATCACACAAAAATATGCCCCTAGCGGGATTCGAACCCGCAACCTTTTGGTATAGTGGTCAGAGTTGCTCACCACTACACCAAACAGGTCGTCATATATTTTCATTATTATTATATTATACCTTATTAAGTTATTTTTTCCACCAGTGTACCGCACTTAGTTATCGTCGATAATACCTATTGAAGCTATGACATGCTATAGAAGTTGTATTTTTGGTATTATGTAACAAAATGTCTGGATCATTCTACGAAGTTTCTGGCATGAAGCACACCATGTTTCGCGACCTATATTGAAAATGGTTCGCATTGCTCTCCATCAATCGCGAAGCGCACTTATCCCAACCGAAAACACGTTCCCCTTAATGATTTCAATTTGGTATAAAGTGTTCTTCCCAACAAAATCAGTCGGGAACGAGGCCACCTCTCAGTAACTGGGTTTCCATGAGTTAACTGAATAAATAAGGCTTTTACGTACACTTTTTTATATTCGGAAATTCCATTTGAATCGGTTAGCCCGTCAAAGGATGTCAATATCAAAGGGAACGAATGGTTGTGTATGTATGTATATAGATATACAAACCCTACAGTTTATATGCCGTTATATACTGTTTAATTTTGTGTATGTAGCTATGTGAATACGCGTTAATAATAAAGGTGATAATCGTCAGAATTCTTTCTGACGATTATCACCTTTATTTCGCTGACTTCTGTCAGCGAAATTTAAATAAATATTCGATGATTATTATAACGCAATAGGTTAGTAATCCCACCTAATGTTAAGTGAAGATGAGACCGAAGGTGAATGCGCGCTTTCCTGAAAATCCTAATATATTTGCAGGACTGGCTATCTTATCTCAAGCAGACGGAACACAACAATGCTATCAACATTACGGCTTGGTGATAAACTTAGGTTATACGTTGTTTGCTGGCCAGGCTTAATATTATAATCACATTTCTTGTAGATGTAAATAAAGTAAAAATTTTATTTATTGAAACGTCTCGTGCATGTACATGTTTCATAGATCTGTCACATCAATTTGTAGAATTCTACTGGAACATAAGATTCTCTCTGTTCAGAATAAACAGTTCCATAAGCTCATTGGTAGAACTTACATCTTAGTTCACGACATCCCAAACGAATATGAGCTTTACGTTCATAGCTTAAAGTCCATACCCACTGGAAATCGCACCAGAGATTCAGAGTCCGGAGCCGCAGAAATAAGCTTACTGAACCAACACCCTGTAAGGAACAAAAGTGTGTATAACCATAGGTTTGCTGCAGTTTAAGTGCTTCTCTTATATAATTACACTTCGCTTCGGCCCGCAGCGCAGCTCGCGTAAATTATTTATATACTTTTCTGAAAAAGTAGCCTATTTACTCGCCGGCCCTTCAACAATCTCTGTGTAAATTTCACATCAATGCTTGATATGAAAGACAGACAAACATAGTTTCGCATTTTTAAACCCTGACGAAGTAAGACGGGTGTTATGTATTTGACATACATCAGGTCAACTACTGGATATACATTACCCAGTCTTTGACCTGATGTACCACATTAATGCGTGGTCTGAATTGAGTATGGTTTTTGTTATACATACCGTGGGAACGAGATATGTGACAGACTTCAACTATCGATGCTACAACTTAATTGGAGTAAAAAAGTGGTATAACACATAGTCGTAGAATGCTTAATTTATGAGATATTCGTTGTTTTTAATAATTTTCAAGTTAAAGATCTCAAGGATAACACGCCCTAATAAATGTGAGAGGTCACATGACTTAGCCACTTAAGTAGAAGCGAGAAATCTAAAGTTACTGGCCAGTACTTTTTTGGCTTCAGTTTTGTTCAAAAGAGTCCACGATGCAAAAATACTATTCACTTTCTCGGCTAACGAATAATGAAGCACTGTAGTTAATTGATTTATTTTGTAGCACAAATTAGTAAGTTAAATTGGCAAAATTGAACCTACGTTTATTAACATTGTTTGCTAGTAATAACATGAGAAATACGTAGTTTAAGTCTGTCGCATATCTCGTTCATACGGTGTGCTACCTAAGGGGATTATTAGCATGTTTGATGAAAATAATCTTTCAGGGATTTTCTACATTTTCAATTTATAATTATATAAATTAGTAAATTTACTTATTTATTTACTTATTTACATAGAACAACAGGTTTATTGCAGAAATTATATTATAGTAAACTAATTCCAAACTTATGCCAATTAGTGATTCTTATTATGTTACTGACAATAATTATCGTTATAAATGATTGGGTAACGTTTTAATTATATTAGAAGAAAATTTTTACTTTTGCATTATATAGGTATCAATAAAACAATCCTCAGTAATATACGAGTCGTTATGTTAATGTGTCTAAATTGCATAGTATTAAAAGTCAAACTAAAGAAATTAAGTAATTTTAGGCCAAATAAAAATGTCAAAACTGTAGATCTATGTAACAATTAACTAATAAAAATAATGATGAAATAAAATAAGTTGTCGCATGTGTGTACAAATTAACGACTTCGATTATAGTGTCTGTGGGTATATGTGTGTGTGTCGTGTGCATGTTTATTTGGTATGTACGGTAGTTCAGTACTTTTGCTAACCTTTGTAAACTTTATGCTAAAGGAGTTATATTGGTAAATATAGTAGAAACGAAACGACTGGGCCATACAGATAAAATATTTATCCATTGGCATTACGGCCGGCTACTGCTGACTGTGATAAACAAATAACAGAGCACATTTCTCTCTCATCGCGATATTTATGAACGTTATCCATTATTATTATGCGCCAAATCGATAAGTTTATTGATCGCTTAGTAAATTGGTACTCGAAATATGTGATGGATGATTTTTACAACTTTGGCTAAATGCAACTATGCTTATGAGGAATTGAAAATGAGGGCGTAATGTGAAGCTACCTCTGTACCTACTAAGTGTTTTAAAAGGAGACTAGGATAATAATAATAATAAATAATAAATAAATATCCTTAGACATACACGCAGCACCATCTATTTCTACAGTAAGCAACTATAGGCTTATGTTGTGGATACCAGATGGTTGATATACTACATAAATACATATTTTTTTTTGTAAATAAATACTTATTATAAATATTATTATAAGAGAAGTTGCCAAAGGGTTAAAGATTAACAAAGGCTTTTAACGTACATACTCTTTTAACTAGCTGCTATTTGTCTTGCATTATAAATAAGGCTAAGTAAAATATTAAATACACGCAGTGATCAAACGGATGTGCACTTTGATTCCATTGCTAAGTTCTACAGAGCAGCTTTGGATTCTCTAACACACTAAAATCTTAGAATAATTTAAGAACTTCGGAAGTGTTGAATTAATTATTAAGTTGTTATAAATATATATTGTTAGTGCATGTGGTGTTTACCTGTAAGTGATTGTTACACTTAACCGTATCAGTTTACTTAATGTGTATTTACATGTCTTGGTGTAAACAATTGTTGGTAAGCCTTGAAAATAAAAATAAAATGAAATACATATATCTGAAAATACTAAACAGATTAGGCTTCAGAAGCGCCAGCTTTGCTTAACACTGAAAATGCTATCTATATCTGTGTCCATATTATGTAAATGAAAATTAATCGTATAAATATAATGTAGTAAACAGTCGGCACACGTGTAATCTAATTGCGAATAATTCTCAAAATCCTAACTGACCTATATCTTACGCTGAATGAAAATGTAAAATAATATTTTATTTAAAAGTAGTTAAGCATTTCTCCAGGTTGTCAGTTTTGCATGGTTGGGCTTGAAAATAGCCAATTTCGAATGATAAAATGTAATATAAAATGGTTTAGGTTTATATGTACCTATCCACAATTCCATTAGGTACCATAGTAATATGGTAATATATAGATAAATTATTTATAGAATTTCGCGAGGAATTTATGCGTGAGGTTAATTACACGCATAAATTCTCAATTTCACATAATTTTGAGGAATTGGTAAAGTAATTTTTAGTTTACTTTTTTTACGTTTTTTTTTTCATCAAGAAAACTAAACATAACTTTATATAATTTATTGAACCGTCAAAAATTTACTAAACAACCGACTTCAATAAAGATCGCTTCTCCCCGGAGTGAATCCATATTTGATCTTCACCATAATTACCAGTCTTTCAACCAAAAAATAATTATCGAAATCGGTTCACAAGCGTCGAAGATAAAAAGTAAATAACTATTTAAAAACCAAAAAACCCGACAACATATTTTGTATTTTGGGGGCGCCATGTTGGATTTTTTACCATAAGGTGTAACAGGCATAAAGACGAATGGAACGATACCTTGCACTTCAAAATCGGTCAAGCAGGAGGTTACATAGAAATCTACATACATACATACATACACTCGAAAAATATAACCCTCCTTTTCGGGCTGTGGGGTAAATACAGTCGATTTCATAACTTCTTCCTTTTTGCAAGTAGGTTTAAAATACGTAAAATTCCTGCATAAAAACTGTTAGCCTATGCTATTATTATTTATATCTATTCTGTCAGCTACACGGACCCCTTTTAAGGTTCCATGGCTTTTTCTAAACATTCACACACCGTTTTACCGCTTTGGCATTTTTACTAACAGCTGCATCGGCAAGCATCAGTGATCTTGAGAGAAAGATAATTGCGGAATTTTAACATTAGCGCATAAAAAAAAACCACGTTAACGTCTTGGGTCAGCGTTATCGCCCATGTGAATAGTCTATTTAGTAACACGTCTAGCAGAGGTTATCTCTATTTGGTTTTGATTAGTTCGATTGGGTCGATCTGAACTATACAGAAGTTTCGGCACGTAGCTCCCCGATATTTCCGAAAAAGCCCTGAACACAATAAATATTTTTTTGCTTAGTTCTGCTACATTATTAGTTCAGTCATTGTTTCTACAAACATCATAAATGACCCCACTTTATCATATAGTCAGGGAAATGAATTGTGTTTATTGTCCAAGCACTAGCAATAAAGAGTTATTTAACGTTTGTTTACAAAAAACAGCTTTGAACTCGACAAAAACTATAAAACTTCTCTTCTGTTCTTTAAAAACTAAAGGAATAACGTATTCAACAAGAGAAAATGTATTAAACTCAGTCCGTCCTTCATTCGCATGTAGCTAGAATGAATAATTTAAAAAACCGTGCACGTTTTTGCGAACTATGCCAAGTTCCCCAACGGACCTACTCAATAAAAACTACACTTTTCTAAGATAATAAACTTTTTAGATAAGGAGAAACTTTACTTAAATGGTAATCTAATTTAATATTAAAAATGCGATACTTTGGATGTGTGATTGTTTGTTAATTTGTTGCTCAATCACAGCGAAATGGATGAACGGATTTGGATGAAACTTGGTATATAGGTAAAAAATTGGATATTTTATATCCCGATAAAATAGTAGTTCCCATGGGATAAATAAATTAAACATATCCGTGATAAAATTGTTACACGCAGGCTAAGCCGAGGGCGGAATGCTAGTAGCAAATAAGTATTTCGCCAAACCAAATAAATATTTAGGCACTCAAATAGAATAGAACTAACCCGTCTCTTCCCGTGGTGACGTAAAAGGGCGACTAAGGGAATTTCCACTAAAAAACATCTACTTTTTTGCACGTTTCAACGGCTATGGGCTCACGCCCTGTCACGTGTGCATTTCTTTATATTTCATAAAGTGAACCGAGAATGTTGTTTATATTCGTTAAACTTTTCATGTTTGGAATACCCAATCACCGTTGCTTGGGATATCTTTAAACACCCCATTTGGGATAAAGGTCGTGACGTTATGTATGTATGTATTTATTCACAGAACAGATTACGATTGACAAATAATCCAAAAGAAAATGTATCAAAGTGGCTTATTTGTCATTCACGACCTTTGTCCTAAATGAGGTGGTCAAAGATATCTAAAACAACGTTAAGTTGTTCCAAACATTAAAAGTTAAATACTTGAAACAACATTATCATTATATTATACATCCACTTATCACCTTTCGAAATATTAAAAATTACTACAAAAATATCAATTACAGACGACTTTCTTAGAACTTGGACCAT
Organism: Oegoconia quadripuncta; assembly: GCA_949316235.1. Taxonomy (NCBI): domain Eukaryota; kingdom Metazoa; phylum Arthropoda; class Insecta; order Lepidoptera; family Autostichidae; genus Oegoconia; species Oegoconia quadripuncta. Next base: position 8,944,409 of record OX438759.1, read on the forward strand.
ATCATGAAAATTAAAAGATATTACATCTAACATGGAACATGATTTATCACTCGACACCGCGGAGCCGCCTCGAGAATACTAGTATATTTCTATTATACCACAGAATAATACTAACTAGACAGATCGTCAGCACAGATTATCAGAATTTCACAACCACTTTTTTTTATTTTAATATCGTTTACCTACTATGCCATCAATTTTATTCCTTTATCAATTACACCAATGATGGGCAGCAACGCCATTAGTGCGGAGCTCCAAATAAATCTCCCAAATAACCGCCTCCATGGCTCAATGTAAACAACATGGGGTTTATGAATCGGAGGTCGCAGGTTCGATCCTCACTCGGTTTTGTTGGTAGTAAAGCATTTTTAATGTCCTCCTAGTAGTGCTATCCACTACAATCTTATCTACGTCTGCAACCAAACTGCAATGTTAATAGCATTGTTATGTTCCGGTTGTCAGAGATAAGATAGGCAGTTCCCTCAAATAAGATTTTTTTTATGGTTAACTGTGTACGCGTTTGCCACTTGGGACACTTCCCATCAGGTGAGATTGTTCGTTCGGCCACATCGTCACTATACGATGTGGCCGAAGATGAAGCACGCGATCTCAGTAGATGCCTATTCACCCTGCTCTTGAAGATCCCAAGGTTGTAGGATTCAGGAAAGACTGACGCCGGAATGGAGTTCCAAGCCTTGGCTGTCCGCATTATGAATGAAGAGTCGAACCGCTTAGTGCGACTTTTCGGTATGTCAACTACATACGGGCCGAATCCCTCCCCACGCCTAGTAGTCCGAAGATGAAATGAAATCCGAAGATGGGGTTTCCGGGCCAGTACGGTCTACCTTCGGCCCTAACTTCACTGTGTGATTGAGGTTAAGAGCTAACCCATTGAGCATAAAAAAAACTATGATCCTCCTCATGGAAGGTATTGCAAATAATGATGCGAAAGGTCCAGTAAGGGACTTAAGCTGTTAATGTATGGTTAGACGACTGATTGGTGTAGTGGATAGTGACCCTGTCAGCGAAATCAACGGTTGCGGTTCGAATCCCGCGAGGGGTAAATGTTTGTGTGATGAATACGAACATTTATTCCCGAGTCGTGGATGTTTATATAAATATTTATGTGTGTTTATCCGTTATCTAGTATCCATAGTACAAGCTATGCTTAGTTTAGGACTAGACGATTGGTGTATGTGCCCCAAATATTTATTTATATATTTATCTGACATTTTTTTCTACACTGTGGCTTAGATTACTAGTATCTATACTCTGCTACCTACAAGTATAGCATAGCATTCTCACAGTAACCCACTGTGCTTACAAATTATAATAGCAATTTTAATAATATTTAATAGTAAAAATATAATATGCACGTACTATGAAACCACATTAGCAATAAACAATTTGAATGGTACTAAGTATTTTTCAATTATCATTATTCGTTTAAGAAACCGTCAAAATGTCCTTAATAAAGGTCCACGTAAACCTATCCTACCATAATCCAGGTCGGACCTTTTAAAAGGGCAGGATTAAAATCGTAATGAAGTAAGTAATCCGAATGAAGGGACGTGGAAAATTGCACGAATTTCATTTCGCACAAAAAGTCTTGGAATGGGAATCATTTTAACGATAGCGATCTCTTAATATTTCGCCAAATTATGGCGACGGCAGCGTTTAGCACACATACTTGTAGCGACCTAGTTTTGGCCTCACGATTATTGCGGTTGTCGTCTTATTTCAAAACGAAATGAATACATAAACCGTGTTAATGTTTCACTAGGTTCTTACAGTAAATATAATTAACAATTGCCACCATCATCGATAAGCTTTATTTTAAGCCAGTCGTTATACAGTCAGTCTACTATCTAGTATTAACAGCCTACGTGGCTCAATGTAAACAATATTGGGTTTATGATTCGGAGGTCGCGGGTTCGATCCCCAGCGGGGTACATGTTTAAGTACTCGGTTTGGTTGGTGGTAGGGCATTTTAAATGTCCGCCTGGCTAGCTACCACCCTCTTATCTAAATCTGCCGCCAAGCAGCAATGTTAATACCATCGTTGTGTTCCGGTTGTCAGAGATAAGATAGCCAGTCCTCCAAATGTGTTGAGGTTTCCGGGTCAGTACGCTTCCATCTTCGACCTCATCTTAACTTAACATCAGGTGTGATTGAGGTCAAGTACCAACCCGTTGTGCATAAAAAAAAATAGTAGTTTATAGAAAATATATCTTATTACTTTATTTATGAACTTTTAACTTTTACTTCAATTAAGTTAAGAGTTACAGTATGTGTTTGTGAGCATCGACTCCGAGTACATTATTCTTGCATTTGTAGTCGAAACTTTAGGTCAAGCGCTCCAGGCGCTATGCAATTTTTTTTAATAATTCAAAGCGCCAGACTACTGAATGTTGACCCGGGTGGGCTGCTAGTTTCCTCGCTCAATGTACAAGTATTTGTATTCAACATGGAAATACTTCCAGTAGTAGTGATTTGGGAACCATATCTCGAGACCCAATATTTTAAATTTAGTATATTTAAGTAATCTGTGCTTAAATCGTAATTTATCTGTTCTTAAATTGGATAAATTTAAGTTAGTGATGATAAAATGTGTGTGTATGTAATTAGTTTCTTTCACTCAAGTAAATAAAGTAGTGATATCGATAATAAAGAACAATAAATATCTTTGCACATACACATAGCGCCATCTAGTTCCACACTAAGCAACTAGGCTTGTATTATGGATACCAGATGGCTATGACAAACTATACAAATACATTTTTTTTGTAAATAAATACATTAATAAATGAAAAACATCCATAACTCGGGAACACATGTCTGTATTCATCATACAAACATATGTCCCTAGCGGGATTCGAACCCGCGACCTTTTGGTATAGCAGTCAGAATTTTTAACTACTACACCAAAAACGTCGTTATCGATATTTTTGACTTATTTCAAAACATAGATGATTAGAAGTATACAATAGTAAGAAGATGCTGTATGTAAATATATTAATAATTTGTATGCTATTATAATATAAAAACAATCATTAAACTGACCACAAGTTGCTACACTTCATTGGTTCATTGGTATCATACTTTCATTGGCTACACTCCCATATGCCGAAGCCGAAGGGCAGTGGGTAACTTGTTTTCTTACTTACAGACCCTATTTCTTTCTTCAATTAGTCTGCGGTCCAAAGTATATAGTTACATAGGACACCGTCAACTTTCAGTAGGCGCCCAGTCGTATACCACTGTTGATCCTAGCCAATAGGAGTTACAGTGGGAGGAGTGTGGAAGCGGGATTGACCAGAAAGGCAGTCCTTCGTTACATGACAACGTTTGATAAAGAGTTTGCCTTTGAATCGGATTTTTATAGAGTTCTCCAAGTGTTTTTTGCTAAACTAAAAACTGTTGATTTAGTTACGAGTTTAGTTACTGACGAAATAATACAACAATAAATTGGTTTTTAGACTGAAGTGTAAGGTGACTTCTCTAAAGCTTCATCTAAGTCAATTCCGCTATGTTATTCCGTAAGCCTACAGGGACAACTTACATCCCAGAGATCCCAAATGACTACGAACTTTACAGTCATAATATTTGGTGTTTTTGCCGTCGACTCGCTAAGAAGAAGTCATGACTTTAGTCCATGGCCACTGAAAACTCCACGGCAGATTCGAGCGCGAACTGCATAAATGAGCTTACAGAATCAAAGGCCCACAATAACATTTGTACCAACTGTCAGTTTCCCTTCCCATCAGTTAAGTTTACTGTTATGTCAGTTTAACCAATATATCAATACAGTTTCAGTTGTTGCTTAGTTTGTTTACTCTTCAGTTAAAATTTAAATTGATTGGAATTCATATATGTACAAAACGACCGAGGAAGCTGACAAACAACTGCAATTGATGAACAGTAAAACTGCCCTAATAAGAAATCTAAGAAATAGACGTAACTGTCTGGGAAGGGAAAATGACCAGTAGTGGTACGCTAACTCACGTAAATTTTCTCTCAAAACTGTATTAACAACTTTACATAATAAAGTCGTACAAACGTATGTAGTCTGTGGTGGAATTTACCAATTACTATAATTGCCTATATGAAACTTGATCAGAGAATCAATTTCATTAACTTTAGGAGTATGTAGGTATTTATAGTATAATCCACCAATAGCCAAGTTCTTAAGTGATCGAATGATACAGTTTAATTAATTTGCAATTGACTCTGTCCTAAGTGATTCGGAAATTAACTTTGCTAAGATATTTCTATCAGACGATATTGAAGCGTTTTAATAAAATTGTTCCTATAATTATTATAATTGAATTCTATATTGATGGTTAAATAACTACTTACTGATAATACTTTAAATTTTTACAGTGTAATCTTCATTATTATTAGCACCCAGTTCAAGGGCGTTAATATAGGAACACGAATCCGACTCGCACTTGGCCGATTCTTTTCCCACAAGATTAACGAGAGGAATAATTGTTGGGCAGCGAAATATGTAGATCCATACCGCTAATTCCAGTCCTAGCCAATATATTCGAGAAAGCTATCCACGTTCAGGTGATTATGCAATATCATTTATAAATGATGATTTAATATGGTTTCTATGCAGACTCGGTAAGTAACTGGCTTAGCTAGCTTTGCTTATGCATTTCATATGCCAGCTAAATTTCGTCGGTGGAAAGTGCCCTATTCACATATCATATATCACAATACGGCTTATGGAGAAATAGCACTGATATAGTAATAGCTAATATTTAGAGTACAAAATGTGTGTGAGTTCGCTTTATGGCGCTATTTCCTAAAATGTAGACAACTATTCCGGAAGTACAAACTGCTTACGGTCATTGGTTTGTCTGTTTGTAAGATAACAGCCCAGAATCATCCAAAACAAATTATACCAGACTTAAAACGACCTGATAATATAAGAGCCAAAATCATCATTTACCGCTCCACTGCTGGGACACGTCTATTTAATGCACATCGGGTTAGCAATAGCCTTAATTACATGAGTTCTTAAAATAGGGCAAACATTTTTTTTAAAATTGCGTTCAAAATTCTTTATTTTCACTTTTTACACATTCAATGTACTCGTAGAATCCTACATACATTAATTCTTCGATAAATCTATCTAGAAAAAGGCAGGTACTTCGGAATAATGTTTTCAAGTGTGTAAGTAGTAGTAGTATACAACTAGCTAAATATAAGAATCTCTTGTAAAACCTACCACCGTTTCATTTACAAAGTTTGCAAGTTTAACCAGGTAATTTCTTCCACTTAACCGCACGTCTTCACTTCACACAAACACCCATTAGTCGCAGTTGAGTACATTTTTCGCAATTTCCTGCGATGCACGTTGAGAGAACAGTTTATTACTATAAAATAGGGTTGTCACTGTTCAAGACTATCATCACAGATGCGGCTAGAATAATAATTTAGCAAACTCCAAAATCCAGGTTTTAATTGAACGCTATTACAACATCAACAGCTAATGTGAAGACGCCGACGCTATAACCTTCTTAAAGTCATCTTATTTTTAGAAAAAGAACAAACTCAAGTGTTTGTTACAGTTATCACCTTCAAACAAAGGAAATCTATAATGTTACCTATTTAAAAACTCCGCACTGACAGCCCTTGCTTGTGCCCCGATCTAAATTTTTCACCATGACCGCAGTAATCTCATATAGCTGTTTATAGTGCCCCCTGAGTACTGAGAGGCGCTTTCGTTCGGCTGACTTATTGAATTTGGTCTGCCTGCACTAGAACAGACGTCGAGACCTGCCGACAGTTGGTCCGCGTAGTTCAGATCCTTTCTTTCTAAACTGTTATATAAAACTATTTGTGCTGGATAGCCTAGATAATATTGAAGATAATCAAAATAAATAATAAATATCACAATATATAAGGTGTGATCACGAACGCCCATGGGACACACACAAGTAATAAGTACTTAAATACCTGAATAGTTGATACACATATAGGTATATATAAGGTCTAACAAAATTAACCCTACAAATGTTGCAGTGTATGTATAGGATGTACCGTACCTATCATGAAAAAAATAAAACATTACAATTAACAGATTTTATTCAAAAAATAAAATTAAGAAATGTAAATTTTGTGAGTTGGACCTTAATGGCCTAAATACTTACCACAACACACAAACACATGCCGCGGTATCTTTGAAGATTCCTAAAGGCGACCAGAAGCCGCTCGCCGCCGGCGCTTGCCCCGGCGCCGCGATTTGCTGTGATTGATTGCGCCCTGTGCCACATATTTTAAGGCTACTTTTTTTAATGAATATCTTATTTTATTGTCATGTACGTGCAATTGCCAAAGTTTATCCGGTTAATTTTGTTAGACCTTATATAGATACACATACATCCTACTAATATTATAAATGTGAAAGTTTGGATGTTTGTTTGTTTGTTTGTTTATTTGTTTATTTGTTGCTCAATCACGGCGAAACGTATGAACGGATTTAGATGAAATTTGGTATATAGGTAGAATATACTCTGGATTAACATAGGATATTTATTATCCTGATAAAGTGAGTAGTTCCCGCGGGACAAAGAAATATCGCGATAAAGCTATTCCACGTAGGCGAAGCCGCCGGTGCAAAGCTAGTATATACTGTATCCGAGTGACTGGTGCACTTTGCGTATACTAGAATTGTTTAAGTGTGAAACAAAATCGTATATCAAAATTGGCACATTTGCACCGACCGTGAGCGCGCTCATAGTGCACAGATCTAGCGGAGCGCGAACGCGTAATAATAAATAAATTAAACAAATAAATAAATATCTATGCACATACACATCCACACTAAGCAACTAAGCTTGTATTATAGATACCAGATGGTTGATAAACTACACAAATACATTTTTTTTGTAAATAAATACATATATAAATGAAAAACATCCATAACTCTGGAACACATATCTGTATTCATCATACAAATATATGCCCCCAGCGGGATTTGAACCCGCGACCTTTTGGTATAGCAGCAGAGTTTCTAACCACTACACCAAACAGGTCGTCTAAAACTAATGAGTGATCAAAGAAAATTAATTACATTGGTAATATTGATATACCGAGCTAATCTAATTTATAATATATTTTATGTAGGCAATCATTTCACTTTGAACATGGCCAGATATTCTAGGTCTGTGGTCGACCGACGCGTACATACTCTTACATCGAGGTATGACTGAAGCGAGACCATGGTCCATATTTTGTAAGATTTATTCTACATGGTAATAAACAACCGCAGTAATAAAAGTAGTAAGGTTGTTCATAAATAGACTATTTGTTACTAACAAGGAACAGTGTAAGTATACAGGGCGTCCCAAAGTTATGGGACATGAAGGGGAAGTACCTTAAATATTGTAGATAGTGAATTTTGCTCAAAGAAGACTTTATGTTATTTTTAAAAGTTAGTAATTCTGCATTCATAGATTTTCTAAAAATTACTTGCTTCGGCTGGGAATCGAACCGACTTAAATGTGAAAAAAAAAACACCCTACTTTTATGATGCCAATCGAAAGAATAGCTAAAAAATAATAACTCTGCCTAAGTAACATAGTATTTTAAAAGAAAGGAACAACATAAAATGATTGAGTCAAATTTCAAGAAAGTTATTTATTGCCGACGACGTTCGAAAAGTAGCGATATTATCATTCCAAAGATAGCATTGATTATTCGTAAATAAGTACCCACTTCATAAAATAGGTACTAACATAGTTTTCCTTATTATAAGTGCACGTGTAGATGAAATGATAACAAGAGGGATCACATTTTGAGCATTTAATTAATTAATTTACAAAAAAATACCTACTTAATTGACTACGGCAGTTTCATGTATGTTTTTTATTTGATTAAAATGATTAATTTCACGTTGTTCCTTTCTTTTAAAATACTATGTTACTTAGGCAGAGTTATTATTTTTTAGCTATTCTTTCGATTGGCATCATAAAAGTAGGGTGTTTTTTTTTCACATTTGAGTCGGTTCGATTCCCAGCCGAAGCAAATAATTTTTAGAAAATCTATGAATGCAGAATTACTAACTTTTAAAAATAACATAAAGTCTTCTTTGAGCAAAATTCACTATCTACGATATTTAAGGTACTTCCCCTTCATGTCCCATAACTTTGGGACGCCCTGTATACGTACCCACTTACGTTGCTAAGAGCGCTGAGCGAGCTCACTAGTTCAATCTATGAAGCTAGAACTTAGAGCTATAATACTAAAAACTCTTTAGAGAAGGTGCAAATAATTACATAAATAAATACTAAAGCAAGAGTATCTGCGTTGCAGTGCAACCACTTTGACGTTTCATCATCATCAGATATATTATAACGAAGTACTTCACTATCGCTATAGTGATCAGTAAAATACAGCAAAGCACCGTACGTACAGTCAAGTGGCTGTAAGTACAGCTAAAAGTTTTCCCCTCGCTCGCAGATATATATTTTTTATGGTTAATTGGATACGCGTTTGACCACAATCTCACCTGATGGGAAGTGACGATGTGGCCGAAGATGAAGATCTATTGTGTTAATTATGTCGTACAAGACAAAACAGTTCATGGGTATCGAAATTTCATGCCCTAACAACACTACTCACGCAGGGTGTACTACACACCGCTTTGATTTTCTTTTCAAGACATAATTAATGTAATTGATGCAATAGATCTAGGGAACATGAGGCTATGTATACTTTTAGCTACAGGTGATTGTACTACTACTGAAGTGACAAAAGCCAGTGAAATTATCGGTGCCTAGACATTGATAGAAGCAAAACCGTGACAAGTTACCGTGAGGAAATTTTATCGACTTTTCAAGATGTCGACTATGTCCTAACAAACAGACAGATACAGTTATTTTCGCAGTTATTTAGGTACATTAGTGTGACTACTTTTGAGTCCTCAGGATTGTAATCCTGAACTTATAAATACTATGGTCTAAACTATCTCTGTGGGCAAGTGACTGTTTGCTTCTTTTGTTCATGCTTGCTATTTCATACATGTCATATAAAAGTAAACCACAGATGTCCACTCTAAATTCATTACACCTCCACGACTAAACAAACTAAGTAAAGGTGATAAGTTGCCAGCTCTACGAAGCTGTAAAACATTTGCCTTGCACTCAAGGACCTATAAAACTTAACGGGACTAAATCTAAGTAGAGAAACTACATTAGAGTAGTATTGAAAGTAACTTAAGGAGGACATAGACAGGCCCATAGAAAACAAGGTATGGGTATCTTATGCGCCATCTTCAATCCTATCTCTCGGTTTCAAAAACTGACCAACCTGCCCGATTTAACAGTTTATTCCATCGTTGCAATACTCTATTAATATGTCAACCCAACCACCTGGTATATAATAAGTAACTTACTTTTGACATCAGTAATTGCTCATGTAATTTAATTTAATGTGGTTGAACGTTGAATGCTGAATAGGTTATGGAAAAATAGAATAAGGGTGCTCGAAATCTAGGAGATAAGATGAGAAAGTACGACAGATATTGAGAATAGCAAATTTTTCTGAAAGAAAACCCGATTTTACTTTTAAGGATGAGATAATTTGCTTTCACGTAGCTACTTGTTTAGAAAAGTAACTAGCCAACCGAGCATCACCTTTAAATAGGGTATCTCTTAATATGCCTTAAATGCCCGGAGCAATTAAACATAAACTGAGCTTTCCTAAATTTTCCACTCGTGATATTTGCTGCTTTTCGTGATCATAGGAGTAAAGACCAGTAATGAAGAGAGGCGTCATTGGTGCGGAGCCATTAGCACGTCGTTCCACATAGTCGAGTGCAGCTAGTAGCATCCCAGAGGCACAGTCCCTGAGGTACATACTTAATGTCAGGACCTTTTTCCCAAATGGGGTGATCAGAGATATCCCAGTTTAAGGCTTGAACAACTTATATGGTCCACCCTTCGAAATATAAAGAAATGCACTCGTAACAAGAGGTGAATATAGCCATTAAGACGAGTCTAGATGTTTATTTTTGGAGTACCCTAGTTGCCTTTAACGACACTTACGGGAAGAGACGGAAACCACAAAGTATGAAATATTTTCTACTAAAAGCTTGAAAACAATACAAATAATATATAGCTCATTTGCTTCGTTAACTTGATCAACATTATTATGTAAGTTCCTTCATAATTAAAAAAAACATGGAAAGATTAATTGGACAGCTACTTTATTCAATTTAAATCTGCTACGTACAGACTGGCCTCCCAGTAATGAAATTTCCAAAAGCCGAGCTACGTTCAAGTGTCTATCACCGAATCAGTTTCAAAGTAAACCTTAATTACGTGGTTTCACAGCGAAAATTCATTGGGAGCCAAGACGGTGCCGAGCAAGGAAAGTAAATTACAATCTGTTGGAAACCGACTAAATAAAGAACCCACGAGCCAAAGAGTAGTCGGAACTCTCTCACTTCCTTTACCACTTAGGTATTTTATAATACCGACTGTACTGCAGTTTTAATTAAACTCTTTCTTCATCTATATTTTTTACTCAACCATTTAAAACTACGACTAACTTTCATTCATCAAATAATTTTCGTATCACAATTTCAACTTACTTTTTACATTCCCAACGAAAAACTGCTGAAAGTTATTTTAACTTTTAAAACTTTATTGGAATTATTGAATTTCATGGTAGATTAGAATTTTTAGATAGATATTCTTATTCGACAGGTCGGAGGAAGCTCAGGATAAAAAGGCATGGAGAGAGAGAGGGGCCTTTACCTGGGACAGTATTGGTTCCTAATAAATATAATATTATCGAACGGCTCTCAGACCCAAAGTGTTAAAAAACTGTTTCTCATAATTGAAACGCCAAAAATTGGCAAAAGAAACGACTTCACTAAAGTTCCAGTATTTGCCTCCGAAGTGCATAATCAGATCTTTACCAATTTTAAATGGAACTAGCTATCCGCCCGAGGCTTTGCCTGCATGAGAAAAACTTTATCGCGGAAATGTTTAATTTTGTTTATCCCGCGAGAACTACTCACTTTATCGGGATAAAAATATCCTATGTGTTAATCCAGGGTACATTGTACCTATATACCAAATTTCATCCAAATCCGTTCATCCGTTTCACCGTGATTAAGCAACAAGTAAACTAACATTCAAACTTTCGCATTTAAAATATTAGTTAGATTACCCTAGTAGTAAAGTATGATAATCATCAAAATCTATTAACAATTATTGATTGAGCAACAAACTTCCAAACATCATTTATAATATTAGTTAGACATATTGCTTGGCTTTATATCTTTAGCTTGGCTATCTTTGGTTTCCTACACTCAACGTCACAGAAAAGAAAAGTCGTTATTATTTTTCTTGTAGCCTTTAATGTTGATCAGTCTAGATTGCGATTAGCTGTATGGGCGGAAAACATCCTAGCTCGCGTGGTGCACGTGACAATCATGTAAAAGGATATGCATTCACATGCTTCCTGATAACGCGCGGCTGTGGTTGAATAGCCTATTGTTCGAGCCAGCGCTGTCCGATACGTTCACCACATCTAAGTAATATGTACATTGGTATGGATTAAACAAGGATGCTTTTAAAATCTAGCTCTTCAGTGGAAATTTCAAAATACTCTTTTCGAAAATATCGGAATTCTTCTATTTGAGTAAAGCTAAGTGTAGACATCTCAGCTGCCACGCTGAGCGACCTAGGTTATGGCCTTTAGAAAATGCCAGGTAATGCCGAGTTTCGTATTCTGGAATATGCATTTGGTGAGTCTTGAGTTTGGTCCTTCCGTTTTGACTGATACTAGGCCAGATGCCTTATTTATTCTCTGATCATGCGCTAATTCACATTTTGGTTGGTTGTTCTAGGTAGATATTAGAAATATTAATATGAAAATGTGAGTTGTGAGCTTAACATTAAGCAAAGAAAGGGATGTTAAAAGTTTGAAGCCTATTTCTGTTCGTGTGTCTGTCTGTGGCGTTGTAGCGAAAAAAGTGGTGAACCAATTTGAAAACGGTTGTGGATCAGACGCTCATCCACAATCTCACCTGATAGAAAGTGAGGATGTGGTCGAGGATGAAGCACGCGATCCCAGTACACGCCTATTCACTCTGCTTTTGAAGATACCAAGGTTGTAAGATTCAGGAAAGACTTAACCGCCTTCGTGGCTTAATGTAAACAACATAGGGTTCACGAATCGGAGGTCGCGGGTTCGATTCCCAGCGGAGTACATGTTTAGTGCTCGGTTTGGTTGGTGGTAGGGAATTTTAAATGTCCGCCTGGCTAGCTACCACCATCTTATCTAAATCTCCCGCCAAACAGCAATGTTAATAGCATTGTTGTGTTCCGGTTGTCAGAGATAATATAGCCAGTTCCCCAAATATTTGGGTATCCGGGTCAGTACGCCTCATCTTCACTTAACATCAGGTGTGATTGAGGTCAAGTGCTAACCCGTTGTGCATAAAAAAAAAGAATGACGCAGGGAGGGAATACCATAAATTGGCTGTTCGTATTATGAATGAAGAGTCTCAAACTCAAACTCAAAGTATTTATTGCATATCACAGTGGTTCATATATACATACAGTTGTTAGGTACATTAAGTAGTATCATGTGACACCCTGTTAGGGCACAAGCAATTTGAGAGAGCACTATAAAGTACGTGACAATCTTAGGCTTATTCTTATTATGTATTTACTTTACTTAGGTTTTATTGTTTGTATTTATATTTATACACCTACTTTTTTATTTATTTTGGTATATTATTATTTTGTTTTGCAATAATAGGTAATTATTATATATTATATTCATTTATTATATTTTATTCATTTATTATGTACATTTATTATAAGTATTAGGTTTATGTAATTTTTATTATTATTTGAATTTAGTATATGTATCTTTGTCTTTATCATTGAAAAATTCGTTAATTGTATAATAGCTTTTATTTATTAAAAACTTCTTTAATTGCGTTATGAATTGGTTTGTTTTGTCCAAATTTTTTAGACTGTTCGGTATATTATTATAAATTTTTATTGTCATAGAGTGGGGACCTGTTGTAAATAATTTTAGTTTGGAAAATTGGGTTTTTAATGTGTTTTGTGTGCGGTTATTTCGTTTATTAGTATTTATTGGTATATATAGAGTCGGATGCTTTTTGACAAACTTGCAAGCTTCCAAGATGTAGATAGAAGTTAGCGTGAGAATCGAAAAGTTTTTAAAGTGGGGCCTACAAGACTCCATGTTGTCGATATTTGCCAGGACTCTGATACATTTTTTCTGTAGAGTGAAAATTTTTCCTATTTCTGTACAATTTCCCCAGAGAATTATTCCATAACTTAATCTAGAGTGTGCATATGCGTAATAAGTCGAACTTCTTAGTGCGAATGTTCGGTATATATTAACTATCCAAAGCTTTAACTTTTTAAATTTTTTAACTTTCTAAAGCTGGTATTTATGAAATGTTTATTTGCCAGGTTTGATGGAATCAATTAAGCCGTTCCGAAGATATTTCGTTTCTTCTATGTGAAAGCTTTTAAGTTTACAGTTGTTTTGTTTCACTGGATCTCTCGGGGATTCTCTAAATTTTCTATCTATGGTTGTAATTTCATTGAAATGTTCCAAAAGAAGCTATGCTACAACCACACGATGTTTAGATAGACTGACGGAAAGCAAGCCACATCGGCGGCAGGCGGAAATTGCACAAACCTGCACTCTAATCGGGAGGAGAGGTTATTCTGAGCGCCAACATTAATCAAAACTTGCTACCACCTTTGCGGTAATTGGACAACGAGATTCCACCAAAAGTTACGTACACATGTAAGTCATAAACACATAGATGCACCCGTAAGGTCATGAATACATAGATGCCCTTAAGGTGACGTACACATAGATAAGGTGACGAACGACACGTACTGATAAAGTCACAAACATGTATTTGTGACTATCTATGAGTATCTGTGTATGTTTTTCTTCACAATTTAGGAGCACTCGGATAAATGCACATAAGTAATTGAATTAAATTTAAAATCTCATTGGTGCATGGCCTGCCTGGGAATCGAACCCGGACATCCTAAATTGGGAGACCGCGTCTTAACCGCTGAGCCACCGACGCTCCTTATATTTCCTTATATTATTTGCATATATTTGATAAAAATAAAAATCATCGATTTAGCATTTCATTCGCATAAACTAGCAGAGTTCGCTCGCAGTCAATCTTGGAAGAAAGGGTTCACGAAAAAAATAACAAAAGAAACGAGAAAGATATAAACTGCAGCAGTACCAAATCTAGACGAAAGTAGCTACCTATATAAATCGTAAACCAACCGAACTTTACGCTTTGATACGTGAAATACTAGTGAACTGAAATAGGTACAAAGTTCGCTGACATTGTGTTGCAGACTTGCAGAACGGGAGCAGAGCAGTAGCGCTTTTGTTTTCTTTGTTGTAAGCAATTTACGATTTTCGCTTCGCTTTCGCCACAAACACTGAGCTCACGTGATTTCGGCTGTTCTGAATATTGCTGAACGTGTCTGTACACATGATGTAAGTATCCCGGGCGTTAGGAAATTAGGTCAATTTGGTTTAAAAGGATGCGGTAGTCAGCCATTAGGTACACTGAAATTATTAATAACCCCATAATATTGAAAACTGGTCTACTTTAGGGGTAATCGAAAGCAACTAGTATACATAAAAACTATATAATCGATTACATGTAAAAAATATGCGATATTTTCTATATTTTAGTAATAAATGTTAAAAGAGTCTAGTTTGCCTTAGTGAAACCTAGTGAATTATTTCGTATTTTATATTTTTAGATGAAAAATTAAATTTTCTAAACAATTATAATAAAATAAAAACGGCAACTAAACCGTACCATCTTTAATTTTTATTATTAATATACAGAAAATATCGTATAATAAACCGACTGTTCCAGGTTTATCGAATGTATGAATGTATAATAGATTTTTTTTGTTACCTCCTGTAGACTAAATGGTCCGGTTTTGTAGTGCAAGGTGTCGTTGGATACGTTGATGCCCTGATTGTTGTAGGATATATTATTTTAATACATGAAATCCAACATGGCGCCCGCAAAATACACTGTCGAGTTTTTTGATCTTTACAATACAATACAATACAAATACACTATATTCCCTTATTTTATTTTATTGCACAACAGAAAAGAAAATACAGTTTCAGAAAAGTGGTAAGAATAGTGGTGAATGTACAATTTGGCGACCTTATCACTAAAAGCTCTTCCAGGCAACCCTTGGGTATAAGGACAGTACATTTGAAATAGGCAAGTTGTGCGGTATTAAATAGGGATCCAGATATAAACTACGTGAATAGATTTCATATATTTACATACATACATAGATCAATAGACAAATATACCTACTTAAACATAACATCTATAAAATAGCAACAAAATACAAACGTAAATACTGTGTACGGTGTACTAAATAAATATTTGTTGATATATAAAATAATAATAATTACTTAAGGGGGTTTTTCCAGTTCAGTGGCGCCCTCATTAGATAAATTAAGATTTCTTTTTAAATACAGAATAAATTTAAGCTCGACTGGACGGAATAAACCCTGCTAAATAGTTATTATGTGGTCAATTATAGTTTGTATGAAAACTAGTTAGTATGGAATATTAGTTTGGTTAGAAGTATATAGAAGAGTTTGTAAATACTATACACAATGTAACGGACACATAAGATACACAAACGTCGATTAAAACCAGACGTACTAATGTTATCGAAAAAGATAAAAAACAGGGCTGAAAAAGAATAATGTTTATTTTTTATTTCATTTATTATTTTGAAAGTGTCATATAGTTTTTTTTTTCATTTATTTATTAGGACCACAAACAAGTTCACAATTATATTGCCATGTAATAATAATAAACACTGACAACCAACTACAGAAACTTATATTAAGTTATAGGTGGAGTGTATATACTCGTATATAATCCATGAAATATAATTATTTATTAATACAAGGTATTTTGAGTATTATGAATAAAAAGGTAGTTGATCTACTTTTTAATACTTGTTTTTAAAACATCAGGTGTGATTGAGGTCAAGTACCAACCCGATGTGCATAAAAAAAAAAAAAAAAAAAACTGCTCCATAATTACAATAGGTAAACCCGTGTAGTATTTTGTATTTCAAAGCGTAATAGAGGCATAAATTATTTTTAATAATAAAAAAAATACATTCATAGGAATTTAAAGAGAATTTGCTAGAAATACTAAAAGAAGTTTAACTTCTTTAATGATTTTCCACAAATCTGTTTTTTTTTTACTTTATATAACGATAACTTATATAATGATAACTTTTACTTTAATAACTTACAAGTCAACAATGGACAAATAAAAACTAAAAAATGACAGGCGTTTTAACAGAACGTGATGTATCATCATCATCATCTCAGCCCGTAAACATCGATATAGGGCTCCCCTCGTATATGAGGGAGTGTGGGCCATAGTCTACCACGGATTTCACATTCCTTAGAATTTTTATTTCTCAGGCAGGTTTCCTCACGATGTTTTCTTTCACCGTTTAAGAGCAGTCGGATAAATGCACATAAGTAAATTAATTAAATTTAAAAACTCATTGGTACATGGCATCCCTGCTAATCGAACCCAGACCTCCCAAATTGGGACACCGCATCTTAACCGCTGAGCCACAGACGCTCCTATGTGAGGAAACACACTAATTTAAAAAGAAGGCAGCATAGGAGCTACGCTGCAGTATGTAGAATCTATTTTTCATGCAAACTTTACCTAAAACACAATTTAAAAAAGATTGTGTCCTATCTTCGTTCTTGAGTCCTATATCCCTGCTATTGCATTTTGTTCACTAATAATAGAAAGCTATTTACATCTGCTTTACAACATACTAAGGATTTCGAAGTGACTCATATTCAGCGGATTTCTTCATGAAATGTTGCCTGCTTGTGGAGATATCAGATTTATGCGTGCTTCATGTAAATAGGTATTACTCTATCGATTTTCATATCCAGTCAGATGCAGCTGAAAACGTATTATGGATGCCTTCGGTTTTGTAACAGGCCTGGCTCATTGATAGCTGAAAGGGTTTGTGAAGATTTCCTGCCCAGGATCGCTTTACACATAATAAGTTAATTGACATCATGAAAATTCGCTCAAGGGGAGTATATTAATTTAAAATTTATGGAATAAACAATAAATATCCTTAGACATACACACAGCGCCATCTAGTTCTACAGTAAGCAACTATAGGATTGTGTTGTGGATACCATATGGTTGAAATACTACATAAATACATTTTTTTTTGTAAATAAATACTTATTATAAATGAAAACATCCATAACTCGGGTACACATGTCCGTACTCATCACACAAACATATGCCCCTAGCGGGATTCGAACCCGCAACCTTTTGGTATAGTGGTCAGAGTTACTAACCACCACACCAAACAGGTCGCCTAACATAACATGTTATAATGCATCCAATCAATCCTTTTTGGGTAACTCATAAACATATGAAAAAAATAAAACAACACAGTGAATCATAATAATTAATTATTAGGCAGCTTCCAACCGGTCGGTCTGGAAATCTAGCCTATGTTAAACAATGAATGATCATTATTAATTTTGTCAATAGATATAAGTCACAATCAACATTTTTGACAGAGCGTATTGTATATTTTTATTATAAATATGGTAATAATTTGTGGTTGTTTCAGTTTGTTGTTATTCAGCCTACATTCCAGGTGATCGGTTCATAATCGATGAGATCAAATGACAGCGTTTAACAAAGATCTCTGATCGGGGAAACCAAGGAAAACATTAAATTATTGCGCCCTGCACGCGCTACATTAGCTATTGATATAACATGAGATCTTATTCTTTTCAGTGATTTCCGATAAAATAGGCAATATAAATTTATCTATCTAAATTTTGACCAAATATTCAAATTCAACAAAACTTTATTATATATAATAATATAGTATATGACGTCGTTTTAATGCGTAAAATTACCACTAAATCAAGGCCGCCTCTGGAGAACAAGGAAAAAGAAACTCAAGGAGTAATTAGTAGTATGTGATACATTACAATTTTCGTGTTTCGACAAAACTAAAATAATAAAATCTAGATACGCTCGTGACTTCTTAGATTAATGCTTTGGGTAAACGACTTGAACAGGAAGATTATTCTTGTCTTATATCTTGTATTTACACTGTACGAGTATGTCACTACTTTCATTATACAATTCGAGATTATTTCTTATTTAAGTGAAAAATATAACTCAATAGACTTTATAGTTTTACTGTATAGGTAGATTAGGCTGACATTTGAGTCAACGTGCAATGCAATTTAAGACCTGCACCCTGATATTTTTTCCAAACACACACTAAATCCATCTCTGTCCCGCGTCCTTTATTTATGTTCACTAGACGGAGCCGGGAATAGAGAGGATCACAGCAGTTCCGATCGACAGCTTATAACATTAGTTACGTGACTTTGAGAAATGAGTTTTTAAATTAATTCCGGACTCGCGCGCTGGGTCGGCCTCGCGTCTGTAAGATGTAGCGCGTTTGAGAATAACTTCGGCACGAACTACGAAGACTCAATTCCAATCAGTACATATCTCAAAGTTTCTTTGTAGAAAGGATCTGGTCAATAAGAAATATCAATATAAATTCATTTTAAAAACAAAAACCCGACTACGTAATAAAAAGGTAAAGATTATAACGACGACGATAATTGACGACTGTTTGGTGTAGTGGTTAGCAACTCTGACCACTATACCAAAAGGTTGCGGGTTCGAATCCCGCTAGGGGCATATGTTTGTGTGATGAATACGGACATGTGTACACGAGTTATGGATGTTTTCATTTATAATAAGTATTTATTTACAACAACAAAAAATGTATTTATGCAGTATATCAACCATCTGGTATCCACAACACAAGCCTATAGTTGGTTACTGTGGAACTAGATGGCGCGGTGTGGATGTCTAAGGATATTTATTATTATAACTATCCACTACTTCACAATCAGTCAAGCGATTCGCTTATGCCTGAAAGCAGATGCCATTGTATAATTTGCGGGAGTCATGTTTGATTTTTTACCAAAAAACATACCCTAAAAGCTACAGGAGATAACAGAAATCTACTATTTACCTACATCAGAAAAACATTGCCCTCCTTCCTGGGGCAGTTCAGGCAGTAAAAAATATAAATATACATGCGTTTATGTGGTGCCCTTTAGCCTGCGCTTTTCGAAAGCTTTGGCCAGCTGCAGCTTGCGCATTGTGGGCGAAATAAGTATACGTATTTATATGAAGCACTCGTGGCGTAGTCGCATTTGCTATTCGCTTTCCATGTTATAGAAATTGTGGTTGGTTCGTTTTCAATTCCATCATCGTTCTTTGTCCTTCCTAAAAAGATGCCCCATATGAAACTATATGCTGAGAATTATGTCTTGCCGGTCTCGCGGCGTTCACATTTCCTGTAGAATCGCGTGGTCAGCTTACACTGGTAGTGCTGCGGTTATCGTGCTGTCGACCGTACCATACAAGGCAATATTATCATCATTGTCTGTCAGTTTACTGACTACAATATCATGCTCTAAACTGAAGAATTTTAAAATAGGAATACGAGTATCAGGTGTGATTGATATCAAATGCGACTTTTTAAGGCTGGCTCTATCTAGTCATAAAATCCACATAAAAAATCACCGAAAACGGTCAGCTGTATTCAAAAATGATAAATGCCGGTAATCCGGGACAACTGCCTAAAGATCACAAAGAGTATTTGCATAAAATTCAGTCCGAGAGAATTCACGGTTGACGGCGAGAGGGTTTTTATGTGACCACATTAGGGGTGGGTCATTACGATACGTAGGCGTCGACCCCACTGCGGCGTTTACCGAAGATTACTTTGGTATTTTTCACGCTGTTGAGTTGCTTTTTATTTCGACGTTCGTAGGGAAATGAGATCCTAAGCGTAAATAAATCTCTACCCCTCAAGAGGCTTCCTTTGTTATCATTTTCCTTTAGACCGGAACTGCACTGGCCGCTAACGAAGAACTTAGCTATGGGCTTAAATTGAAACAGACTCCAAATCATTTTCTCTATTCTCCTCCTGATGATGATAGTTAAAAAAAATACCTAATAGTGTGACCCAATTAGTTGACAATACCTATCTATTCGTTATAAGCTGCAGGTAGGTATGCCTACTACCTTAAATTTTTACACATTTCATTCATAAATACCTTTGAGTATATTCATTATATCCTTAAGGTGTATCTATAAAAAAATTGGGTATAGTAGGCCGCACGACCAGCGCAACACTTCCAGTGTCAACTGACCGCCAGAAGCTTTTAACGAAACGTAAATGCTGCAAGACCAGCTTACACTGGTAGAATATTAGGATCACAAAATGTGCTTATCTCACGTTATATACGTAATTAAATGACCCAAAATAACTTTCCTGCACCAGACATCCGAAATGGCAATATCAACGAATCTTACAATGCCTGTTTTAAAATGTGGACATCTCGCCTATACGGGCCAGCTTCCGAGCGGGCGACATGTCGAATTCACATGAACGAAGTTACCCGAAGTTACGAGCATAATATTAGTGTAGAAAAGCTTTCTCTCAAAGGTATCGCTCTTTCTGGCATACAAACCTTAAAGTAACCCTTCTCAGAAATTTATCAAATATTCCCATTTGTACTATTCTCAATCAATGAAATCATAAGTGGGTTTAATTTTTAACCGACTTGAACAAAAAGGTTCTCAATTCGACTGTATTTTTTTTCAAATCTTATACTTTTTATTGCTTTCATATTACGTTACTGTTGTTAATTAATAATATCTTATAGAAATTACAATTTAGGCTGCTTTATCGTTGATAGGCAATTCCATATAAACCATTCAGAATACAAACAAGAAATGAGGTAGGTTGGCACAAATAATATAATTATTCAGTGCAGTAACTTTATCTGTTGCATACTTTGAAAAAGTTATACAGTGTGAATTTGAATTCGTGTAATTCCCATTTAACTGGTGACGCCACTCTTGATTACGAACAACTTTCCCCAAGGAACCATAGACTAAAAATTTTTCCATCACCCATACAAACTAAACCATTATGATACCACCTTTAGTAAGGAAGTAAAACAATTTTGGCTGAATTCGTCTATGGTTCGGTATAAAAAATTAAACACAATACACATACATTTTTATGTGTGCTCCACGATATCTCTGCCAGCTGTGAGCCAATATGGCTAATTATTTTTCTGTTTAAATACCTGTTTATACCTTAAATACTAGTTATATAAAGCTCGTTTTATATAAAGTTGGTGAAGATCTGACTAAATAACAACACATTTATCAACCCCCCCCCCCCCTACAGGCTTGGAAGGCTAGATCTCAATTGCATTATTCGAAACTGTTCTCATTAATCCAAATATAACGTAAAAGTGCGCATAAACTCACGCAGTCAGGATCTTCGCCTGTGTAGAATAACTTTTTCGCGGAATTCATACATACCCCGCGGGAACTACTCCCATTATCGGGATTAAAAATATTCTATGTCCTAATCCAGGGTATAATCTACCTACTACTACCTACCCATATAACCGCCTCCGTGGCTCAATGTAAACAATATTGGATTTACGATTCGGAGGTCGCGGGTTCGATCCCCAGCGGGGTACATTTTTAAGTACTCTGTTTGGTTGGTGGTAGGCCATTTTAAAATGTCCGCCTGGCTAGCTACCACCATCTTATCTAAGTCTGTCGCCAAACAACAATGTTAATAGCATCGTTGTGTCCCGGTTGTCAGAGATAAAATATCCAGTCCCCCAAATAAGATGGGGTTTACGGGTCAGTAAGCTACCACCTTCGGCCTTATCTTCATTTAACATCAGGTTGTGGATAAAAATAAAAAAAAACCTATATACCAAAATTTCATCTAAATCCGTACGTCCGTTTTGCCCGGATTGAGCAACAAACAAACATCCAAACTTTATAATATCAGTTAGATTATACATTAGTGTAAGGTTTTATTTAACTTAATAATATTTTTAGTAAAAGTGTAGCAAAATAACAAGATTCCAGGCCGAAAATTAAAAAAAGTAAACAAAAGAGAGAGGGTACTTGGCAGACAGGGGCATTCGTGGTTGAACGGTTAAAGTGAACTATTGCAAAAGGAAGGAGATCATTGGGAGATTTTCCGGTTGGAATGCTGGATGGATAATTTGTTAATAGTTAAGTGTTTGCTGAATATAGCTGTCAAAGTACAAAGGAGTTGTTATTTCGTCAGGATTACCTATACTTCTGAGATAGTTTACATTAGTTTATACTTGGATTATTTGGATTGGGTAGGTAGTTGGATGTATTAGATGTATTCGCTAGAACTACCCAGTTGACTAGTTCCGTTCGTCACTCGCCTGTCTCCAATCGGCAGTCGGCACACCGTGAAATCCCCAAGTTATTCCCAATATCCGCCGCGACACCGCAATATTTCACCTTCCTGAGGGCATCGTATGCAGTAATAAAATATACTGTTCACGCAACGAGTCAAGAAACTTTTTGCCAACATTAGATATGCCTTATCGAATTAAACATAGGAAGTACAAATCGATGATATATCATTACTTTTGTTATCGTTTAACGTGATATCGATCACAAATTACTGCAATGAATTGATACTTTGAGCGTTTTTGCAGGATAATAATAATGCTTACAGTCAATCATTGTGTAGATAGATAACGGCTACGCCTGTGTGCTACGAGTTGAACAACATCTACAGGGCGTAGCGATGGCGTAGCAGTGGCGTAGAGAGTGTAGCTATGGTAGCTATATTTTTGTATCGCTGTCACAGAATTAATGTAGTATGTCGCCGTAGTTGAAATCTATTTGTAGAAAGAGGTAAAATTAAATGAGATTTTAAATAACAGATAACAGATACGTATTTCTACTAGGAGTATTTACACAACTCTTAAGGTGATCTCATAAGGCGCACTGAAAGAAGAACACAGAAGTAATACTACGAAACAGAAAGATTAACAAATTACTTACGTAACAGATAAAGACAATAATATAACAACAAAACATTTCCATACATTTAATAAAATTTGTTTTGTATTTATTTTCTTTTGTACAATAAAACGTTTACAAACAAACAACCATTTAGCACAAATAAATATTCACAATATAGGAAACCGAAATGCGTGAGTGGGAAAGAACTAATAATGAAGTAATTGACATCTACCTGTTACTTTTACAACTGACTAGAAACTCCTTTATCGCAGACTTTATCAATATATGTATGATGTATCTTCGTGTCTCATCTCGTCTTGTCTTGTCTTATCTTAAAATGTTCTTATCTAGCTTCCTTATTACCATATTAATTTTAATTTCAATGTGATCAGTTTGGCAGTGAAAGCCGGGCAGAAAAACTTTCGCAATTATAATATTACTATGGAAGTCATTGAGGAATAGGTGACATCCATTAGATTTCATTAATTTAATTAAGTAAAATTATACTGATAATCTATGGGGGAGGTCTATATTTAGCAGTTTAGCAATGGTTTAATCTTATGAATAATAAAGTCGCCAAAAATTATTTTTCTTCCGCTTGCAATGGGACCACTAGCGATAAACTCAACCAAACAAAACACTAATCATCAAAATCGGTTAACAATTGACGAAAATATGAGTGAACATACATTAAAAAATATTTACAGACGTACATAGAAACTCCTCTTTTTGTTAAGTCCTTAAAAACGGTACGATTAATCTTCCTAAAGATCAATAGTATCGATTTTGCAACTTTGTACTGTAATTCGGTTGTACCTCCCGCTCGCACTATTAGAATACTTATGTGAACATTCGGAACGAAAACTAACAAACTGAAAACTTAAAATTCTTTGGGGAAACAAAATTTACGTTGTAGCTACACTGTTACTTTACGAACGTGAATTTTAGAGCCTAGAGCGTATTGCTGATTTCGGATCAAGTTACAAAGTCGAAAGTTTGCAACAACACGTCTAGTTTATGTTAGAGTAGCTTTTCGCCCGCGTTTCCGCGTGAAATTCGAAATAACTTTATATAGGTAGTCATCACAGTAAGCTGCAGACCCTTCGATTATCGTAAAAACATAATCTAATATTTATATCAAAAAAATCAAAAACTATTTCATCTCAATATGTTTCACTAATTTGTTTATGTGTGTGACTGCACGTGTTTGTGTCATTGACGTCACTCACTCATTTCTCATCCGCGATGGTCTGTGATGGTAGACTATTGACTGCAATGGTCTACCATTGCTTCAAACATCAATTGCGTCAAGGGCCGCTTCGATTATCTTCTAAGATGACCATTCACTCTAATAAAAATGTAATGCGAAACATTTTGTTTGAAAAAAAAAACTGTCAAATCAAGAAGTTAGCACAACATGTACGAGCCAAGGGTGGCTATCATTTAATAAGATGAGTAGATGCTGAATGATCTATCATCTACAGTAGATAACTGCATGCAGACACTTGCAGACTAAAAAGCGATGGTGTCGTTGAAGTGGGTTCGCTATAGTTCTCCATATTAACGTACGGAAACATTAAAACGAACTGTGGAGTCGAATATTGTGAGTTTGTTGAATGTTCAATGATGTTTGTTCATAAGCGTCTTACACCACCACGCAACTAATGAAAGGCGGAAGTTAAAGTGAGAAATTTCTCCATGTTTTGGCGAAGAGCGCTCTTTGTATATGTCATGCCTAGTGGGTGGGTGGTCTGTGCAGTAGGACTACGTCACTCGATAGGAATATAACTTTTTATTACTGAATTTTCAAAATCAATTCAGTAGTGCCAGGTTTCATACCAACACGTAAACAATAAACTTTATTGGATGTAGATAAAATAAATTATCACAGATTGATATTCCTTTTGATTTGTAGAGAAGAAATAGAAATCCTTTATCAGGAGTTTTTATCATTGTCACGCAAAGCAGCCACAAGAAGTCCACTGCTGATTTTCGGAGTTACCAGTTCGAAGTGACCAGCATCAAGGACTTACCAAGAGTTTAATAGGTAACTATATACCTGTACATATGAATTTTATAATGTGGACCTTAAGGCCTTAAGTTGGTTTTTATCTCATATTTTATCAACAACGAACAGTAACATAATTGTACCTAACTTAGAAAATGTGTTACTAATTAAAAAGGACTTGGACAAGGGACCAAGTGTGATGTTATATGTTTCATAACCATGATGGTTTCAGACATCGTCTCAACCTTGTATCTAGTTATAGTATTATGAGGAACGAAAAATTATGTATATTATTACCAAAGTTAGCGCCTAAATAACATGCCACATATTGCCTTAGAATAGAGATAGGCCTCTTGTCTTCGATCCGGATTATCTGAAAGCGGATTTCGTCGGGTGGCCCAATGATCTGATAAATCTTACAATTGGGAAATTTTATTCTTATTGTGCGAATAACGCTTGGTGCACATTAGAAAATGATTTTCATTTAGACTAGTGCCGATGACAGAAGTTCCAACTAGTCAGATAGATCAGACGACAATATCGGATCAACCCCCGTAGCATGACATTGTTTGTCGTTGCTTGTGCAGGACAAATATTACAAAAATGTTTATCGTGCCTTTTCATGCTACTAGTATAGAACTCATTTTATTTACTTGGGTAAGCGAATAATACTTACATCACTTATGTTAAGTACACAATAGTCCATAGTACAACCACATGTTGAAAATTTTGGTCTATTCCATCTAGATATACGGATTAAAGCTAAATATCTTCGAAACGGCTTAACTGGATTCAACCATCTCGTAAACAGAAATAGAATAACGTTTTATACTTACATATAACGGTCTTTTTTTGTGTCGGGGGTTAAATCAATATTATCTAACCTAATTTAACCGCGTTATGTTGCTCTTCGCGATCATTCGCGTCATTCGTTTCATGCTGTAAATTCCACCCTCAAACATTTTCCAGGTAATTCCAATTACAATTTCATAAACAGCAATCCATTATTATTCGCCTAAATGGAGGTCACGCTACTAATAACGTTTCGAAAATCAAACTATCGATCGTCTGTCGCCAAATGCCGAGTTAAGTTTTTGTCTTAAGTTTACCACACTTACCTACGTATTTCTTCCTATCTTTTGATTTTCTCTATGAATCTCCAAAACAGGGTGTTTTATTTCTTAGATCCTGTGTACATATGGGCTGTGAATCTCCGGCGCCGCTGCCGCAGCCGCCTTACACCCGCTCACAAATCTTATTTGCGCTCGTTCCGGGCGGGATTCGTCTCGCGTCAGTATCGACGTTGTTATTGCCTACCATCTATCTACAACGACAAAGTTTTTTAAGTCATGGTATGACAAACGATCAAACAGCTGACGGCTGATAATTATTACTACTGCATCTGACAACAGCAGGTAATCTACTAGAGATGACTTCGACATGGTCGACCTACATGTAATACCAAAAAAAAAGTTACAATAAGTTATTTCGCCAATGACCTATTCATATTTTTAAACACATTATTCGAGTTTTTTTATTAACTCCGTGGCTCAATATAAACAATATAAAGTTTGCAAAATGGCATATATATTTAGTATTGTTAGCTTTTACTCTCTAATGAATCGGAGGTCGCGGGTTCGATCCCCAGCGCGGTACATGTTTAGTACTCGGTTTGGTTGGTGGTTTTAAATGTCCGCCGCTAGCTACCACCATCTTATCTAAATCTGCCGCCAAGCAGCAATGTTAATAGCATTGTTGTGTTGTGGTTGTCAGAGATAAGATAGCCAGTTCCCCAAACATTTGGGTTTCCGGGTCAGTTCGCTTCCACCTTCGTTCTCATCTTCACTTAACATCAGGTGTGATTGAGGTCAAGTGCTAACCCGTTGTGCATTAAAAAAATCTAAGTCTGCCGACAAACCGGTTTTTTAAATAAGATAACCAGTTCTCTAAATGAAATGGGGGTTCCGGGGAACCTTCGGCCTCATCATCCCTGAAGCTGAGATGTGAGGTCAGCGCTGACCTGCTAGCTAAACGAAGCTAGCGGAGTATTAAACAAGTATGTATCACGATGCGAATTGACCCCGATTTTGGAAACCTCATGCAATATACATTAACCTTTAAAAATATTATTTATACGAGTATGTAGTAAGTAGGCCGCCTTTGTTCGACGCATTTTATGGCATTTTCAAATATCTTCTGACTAACGACCACCATCTAATCGAATAATATCAAGCTTTGTTCTCTTTAATTTATTTGATCGTGCTTATCTTTTCCTTTTCATTGTATTTATTTTATTTTCGTTTAACCGTAAAATTCTCGGAATCTATTACAGAGAATCGTAAAAATCAAGGATATACAACGGAGATTTTTACCAAATCACTGTGGATCGCTGGCCGGGTGTAAGGTGGGATGCGGAATACAAATCCAGGATGTTACCCCCACCAGCGCTCCGAGACCTTTCACTGACTCTGCATAGCCTTCATTTAAACCTCACTATCCTAAGGATATAAGGGAGGAGGAAGCTCAGATTACAGTGGTCCTACCAAGCCGACCACCTGAGATTTCAATTTCGCGACGGCGAATAAATTTATTCGAAATTCTCTTTCCTTTATTGAACTTTCGACCCAAAGCAATGTTGAAATTTATAAAATCATACCTTTAGTTTCATTTGAAATTCAACTAGGTACCTAATCTCTACAGGAATCCTATCGAATTAAAACTATACAAATTATTATCATAATCATAAGAAATACCATACGAAAGGTAAAAAACTCTTTCAGAACATAGTGTTTGTTAGAAATAGTTTTAATATTTCATTACAATTATTGAAAGGAACCTATTCTATGATGATCTTTATATCTAAATTTATAACAACTTTTAAATTTATATAAGGAAACAAATGATAGAGTTCATTCGATCGTGTCCGATCTATACTAAATGTACACTACACACTAGACTCCATAATTCGTGACCAACCTTGGGCCACACTTATACTGAATGTATCAATTACTATATAAACATCTACCAAACTGTGCATTACTTCCAAATAACGAACAAAATTCACACGAACATAATATTATAAAATAATTGGTTGCTTTAGCGTTATGAATAAAAAATACTGTGTAACTCTCTCATGCGAAACAGGGTACAATTCTCAACGAATTATTTGACGTGCAATTATAAAATGAGCGCCATAAAGTCTTTTAAAGTGTTTTTTGAAATATGCCGTTGTGCTGGAAAGGCGCCAAGAGCCGCTATCTCCGGGTCTGACTCGACACTGGCGCCCTATCTCATGACAGATATTTTAATACGAACGAACACAGAAAAAATCTGCCTTTATTACATTTTTCCAAAACCTCCAAGACGTTTCCATTACATTACTCCCTCCATTCTTATCTGAATAATTCAAACACGCCAGACATGAATGACAGAGCGAGAAAGATAACGAAAAAACCATTAAGATATTGCAACAAAATATTCGGTTTTCACTTAAATAAATAACATGTTTTGACGAAGGTATCGGAGGGCACAGTTCGTGAAAAGGACTACTGATTGATATGTCAGACCCATGCCACTTCAGACACATTAAAATATTGAATCATTTGATCGATAGGAACTATATCGAAAGTAAACATTGAATTTTTTTATATATTATTACATATTGTACTCTGACCACAATACCAACAGGTCGCGGGTTCGAATTATTGATGTTTTCATTTATAATAAGTATTTATTTACAAAGAAAATGTATTTATGTAGTATATCAAACATCTGGTATCCGCAACATAAGCCTATAGTTGCATACTGTGGAACGACATGGCGCTGTATTTATGTCTAAGGATATTTATTTATTTATTGATACCTTTATCCCAAATGGGGTTGCCAGAGATATCCCAAACTTTACTGTTTGGGTGTCCCAAACATTAGAGTTTAATGATTGGAGCAACATCCACGGTTCACCTTACGAAATATACAGAAAAGCACACGTGACAGGGGTGAGCCCATATCGCTGTTAAAACGTGCAAGTCTATGATGTTTTTTTGGTGGATAGTCCGTTAGTCGCCTTTTATACGAAATAATAAATTAATGTTGGATTATTGTAGTTATTAAACAATTTACTTATAAAATATAGAAGTCTACACAGTTCCTTTGAGATCGGCCTCTTTAAAATTTCCATTCCCGCTGTGTTGGCGCATATGTGAATTTATTTTTATCGTACACAAATAATCAACTGGCTTAACTACACTGTATCACTGCAAATTTTTCACGCAATAACTAATTTATTACAGTACACTGCATAACTAAATAAGTACTACCTACAATTTATATCGATAAACTCGAAAGCAGCCTTTTGGTATATTTTTATACAATAATTACGGATACATATATTTAGGTATTGTGATGTCTGAATAATTTTATTTCGAGAATTATATTCCAGTCCTATTTCTATTTTACAGAGACGACGACAAGATATGATGACAGGATGATCTATATTCGAAAAAAAATATCTTTCCCGAAATCCATCAATGTGTGGAGATTGTGTAGCAATAAACTCAAATCAAATCCTATTTCGACTGTATGCTCTGAATTGCGAGGTGAGTGAAATGAGTTATCGCGATCTATTTGCGGAGCTCTCCAAACCGAATCTTCGAACGCCAACGGTTAAATTATGGTTATGTCCCAGTTAAGTCTATTTTTATGATAAAATGAAATATTGCTTATGCTTTGTACATTTATGTAGTTATTAATCGAAGAATTTCTACGTATAACTTATGGACTAATATTGTCTAACACTTCTATTAAAATACTGGAAACTTATATAGAGTTTCACATTCATAGAGAGTGAAATAAACATGGCTTAGAAGACCAATATAAATTTTTTTGCGCTGTACGGTTTTATTTTTCAATAATTTCAACTTTAACCATTTTTATTAAATTTGTTTACTCTGTACACATAAATACATATGTTGCTTAAACTTATCTAATCGAGACCTTACATAAGATACCTATATGAATTAGGCATTGGAAAAAGAAATTGATAACTTCCATATTTATTTTTCCGAGTAAATACATAAATATCCTCGGACATATACACAGCCCTATCTAAATGGATACCAGAATGCGTAGCATGACATCGTTTTTCGCGCGGGACGTAGGAGTGAGAGTGAGATAGTTATATATTTCGTCCAAGCGAATGACCAGGACAAATATTATCACGCGCGACATAAACGGTTATGGCTCCTGTCATGCCACAGGGACAGATTGTTGATAGACTATACAAATACATATTTTTTTGGAAATATATACATTATCATAAATGAAAACTTACAAACTCTGGTACACGTGTCCGTATTCATTATGACCTTTTTGTATAGCAGGTAGGATTTCTAACCGCTGTAGCAGATATGAAACATCATTAATCCTGTCACTTTGACGACTAATACGAATCTAACTACACCTCATTAAATTTGAAATAAAATTATTTAAAATAGATCAAGCCGTTTAGGCTACAGGATGAGCCATAGAAACCAATACAAATACAATAGACTTGTACATGCACATAGTACTCGTATATTATACATACGCACCTCAAAAACATTAGACTCCTTCTGGTACAGTCGAGTTGCAAAATTAAGCGGACTTACTATCACTCATCGATCGAACTTGTACATTCCTGTCTCTATGACTAACATATTTTAATCATTATCAAATGGGCCACAGGACTTCCAATGCTAAAAATAAACCTCCCCCATAGATTTCTAGAGAGACGAGTTGGAAGCAGCCTGAGTTTATCGATTTCCGCGACCTTAATCAGGTCGACCGTCCACTCGAAAACCGTGCATGACTCGAAAACCTTAAAGCTCAACAGGTCATCGTGCCTTGCTCACTGCCACTCATTGATCAGTCTTATAGAAAATAACGAGCAATATATAACGAAAGCGTGAATGGAAGGATCGATAAAAGTCGACTAGGAAATACGTACGTCAATCGAGTGACTGACGTACTCACAGAAGGACAGGTGTTGTCAACTATTAGCAGACGAGGTTGTATGAAGCATTTGATTAGAGTGGAAGAAGAGTTTATTCTAGAGCCTTCGACTGCCTACATCAAAATCTTCTTCTGGACAAACTGGAATACTATGGATTCTCCGAGAATACCTGTAACTGGTTCAAAACATACCTCAATTATAGAGAGCAAATAGTGGTCGTGGAGGATAAAAATGGTGAAAAGAAGTACTCTACATTACAGACACTGAGTCGCGGGGTGCCACAGGGTTAATTACTGAGCCCTGTTCTATTCTCAATTTTTACAGCAGATCTACCCCTGGTTATGGAATCATGTAACCTTCATCTCTATGCCGATGACGCCCAAATATATTTTTCATTTGAAGGAAAAGATACGCAAGACGCTATAAATAAAATCAATAAAGATCTTCAATACATCTATGAGTGGTCCCAAAAAAACTCTCTGGTGCTCAATGCCGCAGTCGCAGTTATTGGTGCTTGGCACCAAACATCAAATAACAAGAGTATTGGATTATCCAGACAAAATAAAGTTAAACGGTGTTATTCTAGAAAAAGTGAAATCTGCACGTAACCTGGGGTTGATTTTGGACGAAGAGCAGAAGTATACTGAACACGTAAATCAAAAGGTAAGAAACGCTTTTTTTTAAACTAAAAATATTGTATAAAATCAAATTATATCTCAGAGAAGAGTTGCGTTTACTACTAACGGATCTGCTTGTGCTTTCCCCTTTCAACTACTGCAGCTCTACCTACGGTCCCAGATTGAATAGCACCTCGGAAAGAGCGATACAAAGAGTCCAAAATGCCTGTGTTCGTTATTGTTTTAATGTACCTAGGCGAGAATATATAACCCCCTATTTGAATAGGCAGGCTATTTTGAACATGAGTGCTAGAAGAAATCTCCAATACGCCTGTATAGTTCAAAAGGTAATTTGGAAAAAAAAGCCCGAATACCTATTTGAAAAACTGACTTGGGTAAGAGAAGAGATCTAGCACACAGAAGTCTCCGTACAGCGGCACTAGATATGCTCAAGGTCCCTATGCACAGGTCAGCAAGGTACAGGGGATGTTTCAAGTACAATGCTGCAAAGATTTGGAATGATTTACCTCCTCCGATGAAAAAGAAACTTAGTACCGATAATTTTAAAGCGAAATACAGACTAACATTATATAAAAGACAGGTGGCAGCAGAGAACTTGAAACATTCACACTGGAAAATGTTGCAACTCACAAAGTTCTTCACTTCTAGTTAATAGGAAGCAGTTATAACCCTATTACATACCGTGCTTATTATAAACTTTCACACACATTACAAATATACCTACACAAACATCACACACCATACCCTAATACCTACCACCACATCACACAGCCTACAGACAACACATAACACCTCTCACAAAGTAATAGTACCCGGAATTTATTCATTTCATTAATTGTTAATTTAGTATAGAGTTTAAACCATATGGTCTTATTTGTTTTTAGAATTTGGGCGCATTAAGTTGTGAATTATGTAGACATGTAGAAATAATTTATTTTAAACATATATTTCAAGCAAACATTAATTTCATTCAAATCAGACCATTAATTTAATATGAAACTTATGTTGTCTACTTAGCCGAAAATATAACAGAAAAACCAATTCGTTATTTGTGTGTAACTCATTCCGTATGTTATTGAAAGCCCTCCACAACTAGCTCCCGCCCAGCGTCTTAGGGAGAAGGGAGTGACTGAAAACCAGCGCTACTCGAGAACATGTTCTCAAGTAAGCAAATGCTGAGTCACTTCCTTTTGCCTAATAACAGTGCCTAAGTATGCTAATCTAATTCTACAGATAATTTTTTTATATATAAATAATCTATAACTAAGGAAACCAATTTAGTGTACCTACATCTATATACATAATGATTGTTGTGACTTTGTTATTAGAGCAATAAAAAGCATTTGTATTTGTATTTGAAGAAGCAAAAGTAGTATGTCAAGATCGTTGCAAGTGGAAATCAATAGTCTCTGCCTACCCCAACGGAAAACAACGTGAGCATTATGTATGTATGTAGAGTCTGTTAAGGAGTTATAAATTATTTTCCCTCAACACACATATATATATACATATACAATCGAAATGATGTTTGAGCCCGTGATGTGTGAGAGCAAACACCAAAAGCTATTCGTGATTACAGGGAGACGGATACGATCCCCGAGGTGGGAGGTGTATCTACAGCTGAATGCAGAAAATGTGTTCTGTTTTATTAGACGCCAATAAATTCTGTACGTGAGCCGACGCTGTGGAACGAGGCCGAGATCACGTGAAAAAATATCCCATTCGTTACATTTGCTGTATAGGTAAGCACGATTTCTTATTTTTTCTTTACAATAATTATGGTCCTCTTTTGTATATAATATAAAGGTGTTTTTGACGATAAAATTACAAGCCACAAATGCTTAAATAACTATAAATTGAAGATTTAGAAGACATAGCTAAGAACATCTCGCAAACACCATCTTTCGGAAAGAACAAGCCGTTTTCAAATCTATTTAGCTGTTTTGGCGGTCACACCTACCGGTCTCGGTGCGTCTGGGTGTATCTCGGTCACACACATAAAAGCTTCTTAAGTTATAACACCCCTCGTTTTGGGTCTGAGGTCAAAACTGCGAGAAACTGACTCGACTGCGAGAGTTCCATCCCTTGTTAAAATAAATTCATAAACCTGTACTATTTTTAAATTACCTAAAATTCTTAACATGGTTTGCGGATCGGTTTATTTTTTCAGCTGTTTCATACAACTGATACAAGCCCCGTAGATAAAATATATGAAACAGCAAAAAAAATTAAGAATTTTGAAAAGTTATGGAATAAAAATATGTCTGTTTAAAAATAACGAAAAAGTTAGGAGGTTTTACGGTGATTTGAAAAATAACCCTATTAAAATCTATCAACCAGTTGTAAGATTAATAAGTCATCTATTTCTCACTGCCCACAACGAGATAAAAATGCTACTTTGCCTTCATAGAACGATTTACATATTTGGCTGAATAAGGATATATTATTAATGTTGGTTTTGATAATATACAGTACTAATTCAGTGATTTAGGTTAGATATAGTTAAACTTCTGGTTTTATTGTACCAACTTTATTTATTCTAAGTGTTGGATACTGGCAATTACACCTGACAGATTTAGTTTTTAAGTTTGAATATGAATTTGCTTTCTATTGATGTCAGTGTGATGTTGTTTAAATTGCTGTAAATTGTACTTTTAGGTTATTTTTATTATCATATTTTATTATTAGCTTGCGATCTGCCTATCATTTAATTTATACAGTCCACTTGCTTCTTAGTCAGCCCGTTTTTAATAAGTATATTAATATTATTGCAGTTTTACTGAAGTGCGAAACTGTTCTTATTCCAGTTTTATACTTTTTCAAAACTAAATCACATTTTCGAAAACGGTGTTACAACTAGAATCAAACAATAATTTATAACACAAAAGGTGGAAAAAGTTGCTCGGCAACATGCTCTGACCGTTTTTTGCCAAGAATCTGCGCGTTTTGTGAAACGATAAATTACACGACGCTGTCAAACTCCACAAATGTAAATACTATTTGTAAATGTTATTACAAATCGTACTAAGTGACCTATACCTAGTAACATAACACATGTATTTAAATATACTTTTCCTGTAAGCACTGACCTCTTTGGTATAATTGTTAAAGACCGCGACCGCTATGTCTAGAGGTCGCGGGTTTGAATCCCAAATATGATTAAATGATGAATACGGACATGTCCCGAGTTACGGATGTTTATATTTATTATCTTTCCAAAAAAAAACATATATTCGTGTTTAATTTAGTTTATCTACCATCTAGTGTCCATAATACAAGCCTAGTAGTAGTAGTAGTTTAGTGTGGAACTAGAAGGCGCTGTGTAAATGATCAACGATATTATATATATATATTTTATGCACAACGGATTGGTACTTGATCTCAATCACACCTGATGTTAAGTGAAGATGAGGTCGAAGGTGGAAGCGTACTGACCCGGAAACCCCAACACATTTGAGGGACTGACTATCTTATCTCTGATAACCGGAACACAACAATGCTATTAACACTGCTGCTTGGCGGCAGATTTAGATAAGATGGTGGTAGCTAGCCAGGCGGACATTTAAAATGCTCTACCACCAACCAAACCGAGTACTTAAACATGTACCCCGCTGGGGATCGAACCCGCGACCTCCGAATCGTAAACCCAATGTTGTTTACATTATAAAAGTATTACAAAAGTATAATAGGTTTCAAAATTTATACCGAAAAAGACTGTCAAAATCATAACCCCTTCTTTTGCTTCGCCTTGGTTGAGTAAATATCATGTGTTTTTAAAGGATAATATCCATAATATACTTACGTCATCTAAACAGAAATATAGCTGAGTACAACAAGAATGAAGTGTCTGCCCCGGACACGCCCGCTCCATCCCAGGGACATATTTTGCAATTTCATTTCCCCTGGGCGGTCGCAGACACGGTTTACGCGACACCTTATTCTTTGGGAAGTTTAATATTTCCTACGTAATCTGCGTCCAGGCCAAGCTCGATGGACTTAGGCAATACTTTAAAATATTTCACGTACGATACAGGAAATTGAGAAGACGTGACTGTATGAGGTCAATGGATACTGTTTAACAGTTTATGAACTACGTTATGGGTTATTAGGGGTGGCAAGCAAGTCGATCGTGGTAGACTGGTCAAGCACTAGAGACTTAATAGTAACTATTTAAGTATTTTAAGGTGCCAAGTAATACTATTCAAGATAGGTTAGGTATACTTCTGAGTGAGTATTACTAATGACACCGCTAGATTTTGTTAATTTGTCTCCAGAATTGAAAGCACCAACATTTTTTTCATGATTGACTGGATTCGCGTTTGACCACAATTTCACCTGAGGGAAAGTGACGACGTGGTCGAAGTTGAAGCTTGCGATCCCAGTATGTGCCTATTCACTCTGCTTTTGAAGATCCCAAGGTTATAGGATTCAGGAAAGACTGACGCCAGAAGGGAGTTCCATGCCTTGGCTGTTCGAATGATGAATGAAGTATCGAACTTCTTAGTGCGAATGTTCGGTATATTAACTATATACAGGTAGAATCCCTCCCCACGCCTAGTGGTCCGAAGATGGAAGAGTGAAAGTGGAACAAGATTATGTAATTCCAACGCACACTCCCCGAAATGCATCCTGTAAAAAACTGAGAGACGGGCGACTTTGCGATGGTGGTCAAGGCTCTGGAATTTAGCAGTCTTCGAATTATCACTGATTCAATTAATTTCTGATGTCACTCCGGTGGCGAAAAAATGTGTCATTATCATTATCCGCATATCCTAGTCTACTGCTGGACATGATCCTCTTGGAATATGCCATTGAACCCGGTCTTCCGTTCTGTTTCCAGTTACTCCCGAGCACTTTGCATAGATAGTCCGACCATCTAGCAGGTATGCGTCCCATACTGAATTTTACGAGACGTGGTCTCCACTCCAGAATACTTTTCCCTTGACGGCCATCGGTTCTGCGACAGTTATAGTCAATTGTCACTTCAACTTACCAATTCTCTGAGATTTATCGTCAACTCTCGTCTCTGAGGAATCGTCTCACTTGAATTTATCCCTCAGGGAAATTCCGTGCACAGTTCTTTCCATTGGTTGCTGAGCGACTTTAACTTTGAACTGTCAGTGTTTGTTTTGGCTCCATATGTGGTACTGGTAGGAAGCGCTAATTGCAAGTTTCTTCGGCAACAAGAAGATATTACTCATCTTCTAAAAGCTGCCTAGCCCAGCTAAATCTTGTTATGGGTACTTATTGTACTAGACTTACTTCTAAGAACTTCAAAGGTTGTGTCATCAACTATGGTCCTAGATCTACATGATCAATGAACGTAGCGTCAGCGTTGTTCAAATTTATCTTCAGGTCTATACGGCAGGAGGCAGCATTAAGACTGTCCAGCATTTGATCTTGCGAGCAATGATTCCGAGCATAATTCCGCTATTATGATAATATAATCGGCAAAGCGTAGATGTTAGATGTACTCCCTAAATATTATACTCTGTTTTGCTCCTGTTCAACATCTTGAAGACGTCTGTATTCATGAACAATTTCGGCGATGTAACTTCGCCTGGTTCACTTCTGCGCAATTAGATGGCTCGTTTGTTGATTCTATAATTCTAGCATGTTTTCTATACTGTTCTGAAATTCATCGACTCCATGGATTAGGGAACTTTTGATTCTGGGCGATAATTCTAGCAGTGCGGCTCGTGTTCGAATTTTGTAGTGAGATTTCCAGTAGCCGTGGACTTTATCTAAGCAATGACCGTGAAGTAGTCGTTTGTGGTCGCACAGTGAATTACATCTTCGCACATGACGATGTTTAAAATTTATATGGAAGCCGATAAAACAAATCCTATTATTGTTGTATGATCCAACTTACTTTAAAGTTGAAAAGCACAAATGTAAATGAGTAATTACAAGCGAGGTACGCAATTAAATTCATTGAAAGCAGAAAATATATTACTTTGCGACAACCAGCGGACAGGTTAATAATTCACGGTGAGTAAATAGAAATTTAAAATGGAAATTGTCATTTAAAACTTAGCACTGCCCGTTTATAGCACGGCGGGCGTTGCGACTATCGACACATTAATGCGATTCAGTAATGCAACTCTCAAGGTTAACGGATGAACCTGATGAAGGTCGCGGGAAGTCGCTGGATTCAGGCTGCTTCCGACCGGTCGCTCTGGAAATCTATGGGGGAGGCAGTTCAGCAGTTTACGTCCTATGGCTGATATACTGATGGTGATGAATGCAACTCTATTCAACATCGAAATAAGTGATTATTACCCACGGGTAACTACTACATTTGGGCTTCTGGACTGATACAGTCGAAGTACTTGATTTCGATCTAAGGCGACGATTCCATTCTCACAGACTGTTTAAAATCCGTTTTTTTATGCACAACCTCAACCACACCTGATGTTAAGTGAAGATAAGGCTGAAGGTGGAAGCGTACTGACTCGGTAACCCCATCTTATTTGTGGAATTGGCTATCTTATCTCTGACAACCAGAACATAACAATTCTATTAACATTCTGTTTGGCGGCAGATTTAGATAGTATAGGATAGGAGGATAGGATAGGTACGTAGCCAGGCGGATATTTAAAATGCCCTACCTCCAACCAAGCCGCGTGCTAAACATGTACGCCGCTGGAGATCGAACCCGCGACCTCCGAATCGTAAACCCAATGTTGTTTACGTTGAGCCACGGAGGCGATAGACACTATTTTATAGAGTCATTGACTTTCTGTGTCTTTTACCGGTTATAAGGGCTGTGTACTAGACATCTTGGAGCAGAAGCTCCT
Source organism: Oegoconia quadripuncta (assembly GCA_949316235.1). Lineage (NCBI taxonomy): Eukaryota > Metazoa > Arthropoda > Insecta > Lepidoptera > Autostichidae > Oegoconia > Oegoconia quadripuncta. Next base: position 8,982,891 of record OX438759.1, read on the forward strand.
TAATATCGAAATGGTACCCCACACCGGTCCATTGTCATAGGTATTAATCGCCATGAAGAAAAGCTACTGTCGATCAACGGCCGTACACTTTTCACGATGCTCCGTTGTGCTTGCGTAAGTAGTCGAAGTAACTCTCCCATGTTTCCCTGAGGTCCTTCAAGAGGCGCGTGACTAGAACGATGAATGGGTTAGCTAGGTGTCAGTAACGAATACACATATTATATGTAATACATTATATGTTTTAAGTGCAGTTAAATTATCTAGTTATAGTTTGTAGGCTTAGTTCATGTATTTTAATCTTTACGTTATGTAATAATTACCATCTATAAAAATACACCCTATTGCTGCTATTAGTGCAAACCTCATCTACAGGTAGTTTGTATCTTTACCCTAAGGTTTGCGAGGAAGAGATCGCTATTAGCGATAAGGCCGCCTTTTTGTGCGATTAATGATGTACACTGTATTTTTCAGGTAGCTTTTGTTAATTGTGCAATAAAGATTATTTAATTGATTGATTGAATACACAGTTTCCTTGGTGTTGGATATGTACATGAATGGTGGTCATCTCCCATCAGGATTGATACGGTAGTACATTTGTTTGAATGTCTGGTATACAGGATGGAAACGATAAAATATTTGTCCGATGATCAATATCTCTAAAAAATAAAATAAAGATTTTAAGAGATATTGAACAACTTTATATTAATCAACTAAAATCAACTAATAAAATGTTATGGATTATTATGGAAAAATTTACAAGATGTATTCGAAATTTTGGTTTTTGTGCCCCCTTAGATTTCATTTCCGATAATTTTAATTTTTTTTTTCATTACGTTCCATAGTTGTAGTCTACATACCAATATTCTTTTAGAGCCTGTGAATCAGGACATCACTTTTTTTAAATATATTCCACCCCCTCCCTTTTTTGACTTGACATTCAGAAAATCCCTTGCTCTTCTCTCTCTCTCTCTCTCTCTTCTAAATAATCTAAACCTATGCAAAATTTCATCAATTCTTGATCTAGGACTACAATATGGGCATATAGGAAATGTGTTGGGGTTTCCGGGTCATTACGCTTCCACCTTCCACCTCATCTTCACTTAACATCAGGTGTGATTGAGGTCAAGTACAAACCCGTCGTGCATAAAAAAAATCCCATCATGAGGATTCTGAAAGTATTTATTACAAGTGAGACATGCTAAGTTGCAGACGTGAGGAGAGCTTCTTAATCACATAGGCGTTTCTACCTTTATATTAGGCTTACAGAGTCGGGTTTATATATTTTTTTAATTACTTAGATGGTCTACTCCTTTTACCCAGTGTTTGCATGAAAGAAATCATCATGATAAGGCCGCCATTTACTGTAACTACTGGAGGTGTGCAATAAAGGATATTTGTATTGTTATTTTATGATCTAGTTTTAATAAGTTGACTTACTGAATTCCGTGTTACTCTTTAAAGCGCTGCGGTTGCGGGCTGCGGGCTCTGTAGCCCTCCATCCCGCCGCGATTTTTACAAGTACCCATTTACACATTTAATTAAATTCTCACTGTTTTAATTTGAGCCGACATCGCTGTATTACTGCCGAAGTGCCGAGTAATTCGAGCCAGCAGCCGGAATGAGTAGATGAATAGGGAAATCGCTCACGAATGTTGATGGTTTTGCAAATTACAAGCTGGTAAAATTATTCTGTTTGTAATAAATATGATATCTATACAGGGTGAAAATATTTTCAAGCCTTAAACCACGCATATAGTGTGTTACTTGAAGACATTTCAATAAACCCATTTGTAAAACAGTACAAAGTATACTACTAAAAAAAGGACTTTTTTGACTCGTCCCATACGGAAAGTACGTTGCTTTTACATAAAAAAAATCAGAAACTCTGTGTTTAATGACATGTACTCAAGTAAGGTTATACGTGGTTTAAGGCTTAAAATTACTCATATTTATACGAAAACTCGTATTGATGCTGTCCAGATTCATACAGGTATATACATATATTACGTCACGACCTCCGAGGACGATCGCAAATGGGTTGGTCAGAGCCCAAACATTGGCGTTTAGGTGTTACAAATATTAAAAAATTTATGCTTGAAACAACGCCCACGGTTGACCTTTCAAAATATACATGACAAGATAAGATATAAGATAAAATAGCCAGTCCCCCAAATGTGTTGGGGTTTCCGGGTCAGTACGCTTCCACCTTCCACCTCATCTTCACTTAACATCAGGTGTGATTGAAGTCAAATACCAAACCGTTTTAAAACATGTAAATCTATGTATATATGTTTTTGGTGGAAATCCCCAATAGTCATCCTTTACGACACCCACGGTCCTATTATTAGACTACTTGCTTGCAATGCAAAATTAAGCTTAACTTGAGTAGTTACTGTCAATTCTATCAAAATAGTAGAGTTTGCACCGAAAAGAAAGTTATTTATATTTGTATCGAGTTTAGAAAGTTATTTATATGTGGAGCCCGAAGAGAGTTTTAAAACTGCCAGTGCTTTTATAAATCACACAATGAGAGGTTTATAATCTGCTTGTCTTCAAACTGCAATAAAAGATCCATCCGAATCGAATAAAGAACAAATAAATATTACATTAACACTCAATGACGTTTGTTTGCGTGGATTTTTTTTTTCAAATTATGAACAGCATTGCCCACATTTTATTTATCAATATTATTGGATACATCTCGTCGGTCAACCTACTACAATGATGTATACTGTACTATATTTATATATAATGTATTTTCGTATAGGTACTTAATTTTAATGCTTTAACTAGAGCATTATAGTGGTGCTTTATGAGTGCCACATTAAAAGTCATGTGGAAACTGTTAAGTCTTTAGAAGAAAAAAGAGTAACCAACCAAAAATCTAGAGAAATATTTATACCTACGAGTACATACATAACTCGTAAGTAAGTATTATCAAACTAGTAACACAGAGAGAAGTCACAAAGTACCTAAGTAGGTAGGTAACTAATGGCGTTCCATCGATTCTCCCGAACTCACAATTTAGCAGGTTGAGTAAACACTCTTGAGCTCGGATCCATTAGACCTCCGATTTTTCGAATTCCACAGTTGTGTGGGTACCTAACTTACCGACCCTTTTGTAGCGGACTAAGCTTTTCCACTCTGATTTCGTAAAGATATTATTTGAATTCTACGTTTATTATTAACTACGACTGCTATACTATAAAATATCGCGGGTTCGAATCCCGCTAAGGGCATAAACCGGATGAGTTTTTTATCCTAAGGAAAAAATTGGGCATGTTAGGTACGTGAAATAGAAGGTATTGGCATAGATAGTATAATTTTTTTTTCCACATCATAAAATGTTATAAAACGTTGTGTCATTTGACGATCGCGCGTGTAGCCTATTCTACATAATTACATCATTAAATGAAATAAATAAAAAAAAAACTTGGAGAAAATATGAGTTCCAAATAAATTTCATATGATAGGATGTATGTACATACGCCTTTAGGTGTGTGGGTCGATGATGGTTTTGAAAAAAAAATTTACTTCCTATGCCAATAACTTCTTTTCATATACCTAATGGGTGAGCCTTATTTTTACCTTACGGAAAAAACTCCTCCCGTATAGTGTGCCTGAGTTATAGATGTCTTCATTTATAATATGTATATATTTACAAAAAAAAAATGTGTGTTATACCCACCATCTGGTATTATTTAAGCGCACTTCTTTCATACTTTAACATCACCTACGATTTTTTTTGTTAGCGCTTGACCCCAATCACACCTGATGTTAATGAGGCCGAAGGTAGAAGCATACTGACCCGGAAACGCCATCTTGTTTCGGAGACTGGCTATCTTATCTCTGACAACCGGAATACAACAATGCTATTAACAGCGCTGTTTGGCGGCAAATTAGATAAGATGATAGTACCTAGCTAGCTACCTGGCTAGCAAGGCGGACATTTAAATTGCCCTCCCACCAACCAAATCGTGTACTAAACATGTACCCCGCCGGTGATCGAACCCGCGACCTCCTATTCGTAAACCCTATGTTTTTATTTTTATTTTATTAAATAGGTTTACAAACGCTTGTTACATCGCTTAGAATAATGAATCCTTATGTATATTAGTTATTAGCTAAATGTACAAACAATTATATGTAAATACCGCATGCATCAGATAGATTACATAAAAATTATTAAATTCAAAAACAAGAAAAAAAAATAACTTAACGAGAAAAAGTGTACCCATTTACCCTAAATAAAAGTTGATCGTTCAAATAGAAGAGAAGCCCAGCTTACATACATAGTAGTATCACGAGAACCATCCCAAATTGGAGGTTAGAAACATCCCAAACACAAGTGCTTAGGAGTCCAAATATCATGGGCCTTCAATGCATTATGTTAAACGTTATTCACATTGAGCCACGGAGGCGGTTAAAGACAGATCGCAAGCACTAACCTGTTATGCATAAAAAAGTATTTAGTACATGATTCACACAGTAGTTCATTTTGGAATTGAACTTGTAACAGTTGGTTAGGTCTATCTAGATGACAACCATTTGCTTCATCAGGAGTTTTCTACATTTTTATTTATTTTTCGTGAGTCATAATTTATTAACGCTAATATATAATATTATTTACTAATACGCTTATGCGTGTTAGTAAATAATATTATATATTAGAATGTCTTATGACATTCAAAATTTGCCTTTAAATAAATTTAAAGCAATCATAAAACATAAATTATTATCATAAGGCTATTATAAAAACACTGACTATTTGGATGATAAGCAAGCATGGGCAATAGCTGTCTTATTATTCATATAATAAGTATGTTCCTCTGATTATCAAAACTGTTTAAAAAGAGCAACCCTTGAGTTTCTTGCTCATTCTTCCCTGGGGAATCAGCTTTGTGAATGAGCAGTAAATTTAAATTTAATAGTGACGTTTTCAAGCGATAATTTTATCCCATGAAATAAAATATTTTGATTTGATTTGAAATAAAACAAATTAAACTAGAAAAAAGAACTGAACGCAGAAAACTATTAATATAGTAGAAAATCAATGAAACCAAAAACAGCAAAACACTTATTCAGCCCCGAAATCTAAGCAAGGTAGGAAACGTGTTCAAGATCACTATAATGCGGGAGGGTACCGAGAATGCCAGCAGCATTATCTCATTGAATATCGTTGGCCAAGGTTTGCATTAGCTCAACGATAACCGGATACCTCAATAAGGAGAGTTCATAGATTAAATTAATTGATAATTTTGAATTATTTATTACTATCCTATGACCATAATAATGATAGTGGAATAAATAACAGGATTAACTTCTGTAAGTTTTTATTTTTTTATTTTCATTGTATGTCTTCTAAAGGCCGCGTTTTACTTACTAGTTATTTCCCCTCTACCAAATAAAACTCCTTCCCACATGTCTGTTATTTCAGTTATAAATTTATATAAATTTTGATATCAATAATTGTCTAACAGAAATCAGAATTCAATCAACCTAATTCTACTGGTACGTAGATACTATCCTACTGTCAAATTGCAGTCCAATTAGTGATTTCAATAAACTATAATTGAAATATTGGTTCTGGCTGTATTTTCCTAGTAATTAATGAGTATATTGCTTTGTAAACAAATAGCTTTGATTAACCTTAAATAAATACATAGAAATATTACCTACACAAATGTAATAGCCATCACCTGTGGTTTTATGTTTGTAGTCTAATATTACCACATTACCACAGAGTAGTATACTAATACATTGAAGCAATTGATGAATCAAACAGTATTTTATAGTCCATATACTACAGATTATATATAAGTGTCAGGGCGTAATATGAGCTTCACCGCGCTAAGACCTCCTGAAGTATTCTCACGTGTTGCCTACTCAGCTCCTATCTCATGACTAGGATCTTCAAGAAATACCAACATGGTCACACACGTGATGCATAGGAATTATCCTTTGAAATACAACTCATTTTGTCATATAGAAATGCTGAATTATGACCTTTGCAATATTAGTTGTGGGAAACAAAACGGATAAGCGGTCCTCCTCCCTTATTAAATAGTTACATATATAACATTATAATAACCAAAAAACCCGACCGCATATAAATAATTATAAATTGAAAATTTTGAATATTTCCAAGAAAATAAATATTACAATGTCATCCAGTAATACAAAGTTACTGGAAATCTATGGGGGCGATATTAATGTAGCAAACATACTCTCGTTTGAAAAGGCGGCTTTCAGTTAAGTTTAGTGAAAATTAGATTTTGTAATTAGGTAATAGCTCGAAGAACTCATGACCGGTGGGGCATTGAAGTTCTCGAGTGGAGACCACACTCCGGCAAGCGCAACGTAGGACGTCCACTCACAAGGTTGGTGATGAAGGTCGCAGGCTGTCGCTGGATCCAGGCCGCTTTCAACAGGTCGCGCTGGAAATCTATGGGGGAGGCCTATGTTCAGCAATGGACGCCCTGAGACTGATATGATGATAATGATACAAAAATCACTGTTAAAGATAAATATTGAGATATATCCGGACAAAGAATGGACACACACACACAGAACACCGACAAACACATTACACCCGTCGTTTTTCGTCGGGGGTTAAAGAGTACTAAAATACTACTGCTTCAAAATCCGTTAAGCTGTTTCAATGTTTAGAAGCAGAGCAATTTTTTACTTTTCGAGCGTCTATGTTGATTATCTTAAAAATATCTTATATTATCATACTGAATACCTATCTTAAAATAACTTGTACCCTATGACGCTCTGGAGAACTAAGGATATTTTGGACATCAAAATCGCAAGCCATTTAAGCTACAGCAGATATCATCAAAATCTATATATACGTAGGTACATACCATCCAAAAACCATTAGTCTCCTTCCTAGGGCAGTCGGGTAAAAGCCGAAAGATGTCAAAACCCTACCGACGGATCCCCGAATCCGGGGGTGCGCAAGTCCTAATGATACAAATAGCTCTAAAAAACTCAGGGAGCAAACAAGCTACCAGGCAGGGAAATTTTTTTATTTATCATCACGAATCTAATTTAAAATTTTGTCGTATATATTTTCTTAACTACGAGGAACGATTTCCAAAGTATCTCCATGCTGCTCCACACTAAACACATTTTTACCAAAACCAATAAAATCACTATCAAGTTAAATAATAGTATGGTAATTTCTAATCTGCGTTGCAATAAACATTTTTTTAGTTATTGAAGGTATCACCGATCTGTATAGGAAATAATTTTACACAGCGATGTCACTCCGTAAGGATTTCCTCTGTTTTGATTTCTTGTATGTTGTTGTGGTTTTTTTTTTCGGTGTGTGGAAATAAATGGTTTAAATGGTAAGCTCACAGACACAACTCGCATCGAAATTTGCGATGAGATCCCAAACGACTACAAACTTTATGATCATAGCTTAAAGTCCATGGCTACTGGAAGTCTCACTATAGCGTAGGTCCTGTAACGAGCCGAACAAACTTATAGAATCAACGCCCAGATAACAAAGATAGACTAATGTATTACTATATATACAAGGTTTATTTAAATTTGTTTAATTCACCATTTATAACACGAATTAATGATTTTTAGCCTGTATATACAGTGCCTGACTATAACTGCCCACAGGGACAAACAAATTGACTTAAATACGATGTACTACGTAAAATCTTTCATTACCCATGCAAACTGCGGGCTCACACAGCCGCATATACATCAGGAGCCACTGATTAGTGGTCAACCTCGCCAGCACAGATTCGAAGCAAAAATATTGAATATTCGCTGCCAATACCACCGCAGACGGCCGCAGGAGATGGGCGCGGGTGTCACCCCCATCCTCCCCTTCGGCCGGTCCATTAAACCCCCCTCCGCGCGTTTATTCGCCGGAATAGTGTGCAATAAAACGCGAACGCCGGCCGTCCGCTGGCCACAGCAAAAAATACAACCCTAAAAATTATTCTTTTGAACTGGGACTAGCGGCTAGATAGATGTAGATAGCGGTGGCCAGAGCCGTATCTGTGGAATTTGTTACTTGTGGGTCGAGAGGTTATATCGTTTTATCCTTAGCCTGTAGTCATCCACTGCTGGATATAGGTAAGCATGTTTTTGTTTGCACGACGTTGCATTAATTCTTCATCTCAATTACAGCTGATGGTTAAGGGAAGATTCGGCCGAAGGTGGAAGCAAATACCGCTCCTCTATTTTTCACACCTATCAGTGGATAGGTGACTAGTGTACTGTCATCGACATAACTGCACCTACGGTCCACACTACGCTTCCATAACCGCTGTCTCCACTCAAAACTTTATTAGCTCTTCGTGTATCCTAATATACTCGTACTTCGTTTCAGAGACAGACGTATCAAACGTTTAAAATGTATTCTCATTAATTAATAAACAGAAAGAGTAATTTTAGAAATGATCCAAAAACCAACTTCTGGGAACTCTATCCAAAAGAGAGAAAAGTGCCTTGAGTTAACGCACTGACAGATAGAGGGATAACAAAGTGGTTCTATAATGGTTCCATATTTTTACAAAATGAGGCATGGACCCAACAAAACACGAGAAATCTTCTATGTAGTAACGCTGATTCAGTTGTATTTGTAATTAGTGTACAGACTTATGCAAATAAAATAAATTTGTTTATATCAAGTAGTCTCTGGAACTACTGATCCGATTACGAATATTCTTTGATTAAAAGAAAGTTACACTATTCTCGAGTGTCATATGTTTTACAGTCGCAAAATCTCTTCACTATAGCCGTATTTATAATTCTTGTGAGAGCAGAATAGGACTCATCTCTTCTCGTGGGTATCGGCGACTAAGAGACCGTGAGCATAACAGTATAGACCAGTAATGGGCAGCAACGTTATTGTTGCGGTGCCAAAAATGTTGCGACCACGTTCTGCGAGGGATTAGGGCAAAACCTCCAATAGAAAGCGATGAAAATCGCTCCATAGGAGAGGCTTATGTCCAATATTGGACTTTATCAGCTGTTGATATGTGTGATGTGAAATCTAATCATATTTATTTCGAGGTGCACGTGGATGAAGTCGCATGCGGAAATCTGGTAGGTAGGTAGTAATATAGTTCAAAGCATTCGGTTATTGTTCCATGATGATGATTGTTATATGATATATTCGAATATTGACATGATGTATAATATAATATATGATTATTATTATTTTTGGGTGATACTGACAATGTGAAAATATGTTAATTAATATTTGCACACCATTGACTATTGGTAGAGAGTATGACGACACGGATATGTTTTGTAAACCGTTACTCTAGCAAATAAATCATTCATTCATTCATCGTTCATTCATACATCCATATGGCCGTAAACAGATTGACGTAATAAATAGGTAGGTTGGTTCAATGTATTTTCCACTGCTTTCATTCTATGGGTACTTAAGTCTAATACATGATATACCTTTACAGGTCTGCAAATTTTTCTGGGGAAATCATGAAGGTTTTTCGATAATTTTTATTTAGTTCAACAACAATATCTAACAACCCATCGTTGAATGGAAGAAATCCCTATATGGGATAAGTCCGCCGTTGTACACAAATTCTGTATCTATGTAAAATTAATGTATTGCCTAAAAAAATGTATGTTGTAAAATAAAGCGTTTACTAACAAAGAAACAAACACCAAATGTACAATAATAAGTATACCGAAAAACATTCATGATTTCCTGAAAAAACTTAATTTGTATTACGCTGAAAAGATTAATCTGTTTCAGACTGTACAATACATTAATCTGATCAGACAATCAGACCAGGCTTCTTCCTGTTTTTCTCAGATAATGTTGAAAAGAATTCCTTCCGGCGTCAGTCTTTCCTGAATCCTAGAACCTTTTACTGGGATCGCGTGCTACATCTTCGACCACATCGTTACTTTCCATCAGGTAAGATTGTGGTCAAACAAGAATCCAGTCAATCATAAAAAAAAGAAATTATGGGCTGTTTTACTGATAGTCACTCCAATATTAAGGGACAAGCTCACTTTTGTAAATTATTTCTTACTAAGTACTTTGTACCTGTATCATTTTATTATTGGTTCAAGTATTTGAACCGTCAAAAATTGCCACAGTAAAAGACTTCAGTAAAGTCCGTTCTCTAATTACGCAGATTACATCGTAAGATCTTCATCAAATTTATCTAAAAAATAAATTTGTTTAAAACTACAGTTCTATGGATAACCTCCATAAGTCTGTTACAAAAGAATTGTTACGAAAGTTGACAAGTAAATTTTACAATCCCAACGACCCAAATCAACGTCCCATCCAGACTATAAACATATCGGAATAAAAAATAACATATGGGACAATATCACATGCCTGAAACATTGCATAGCAAATGACGTAGTAGGCCGGAACTGCAACCTCGGCAGTGGGTATTTGGGCGCTAACTGCGACGGCCTGCAGCCGTACCAAGTAAAAATTTTGCGTTTGACTCCTAAAACTTTGCTGTTTAGCTCGTTTATGCGTTGGCAGGTAAATTATCCATTCAGTAGTCTATCCATTAAACGTTTATCCCCTTGACCTTACTACAAGGGTGCTTATGTGGTACCATAACGATCGAACGCAAACGAGCTATATGACAAATTTATACACGGTGTGTTGGCAGGACATTATTTATACGTGGTACGTCGGCAGGACATAATTTATACGTGGTACGTTGGCAGAACATAATTTATACGTGGTACGTTGGCAGGACATAATTTATACGGGGTACGTCGGCAGGACATAATTTATACGTGGTACGTTGGCAGGACATAATTTATACGTGGTACGTCGGCAGGACATAATTTAAATGGGATACTACACCAAGGTCAACGATATAGCTCGAAGAATTGCCAATGTTCAGTGGCAGTGGGCGGGGCACATTGCTCCTAGGACCGACAGCCCTTGGAGCGGATAGGTTCTCGAGTGGCGACCACGCACCGGAAGACGCAGCGTGGGCAGGCCCTCCCCACGAGGTGGACCGACCATTTGCTAAAGATCGCGGGAAGCTGTTGAATACGGACAGCGCAGGATTAATCGTTGTGGAGATATTTGGGGGAGGCCTTTGTCCAGCAGTGGACGACTTTCGGATGATGATGACTACTCTTAGAGGTGTTTTACTACTAGTACTACTAGGACACCCGGAAAATATTAAGCATTTCCATAGTCAACAAAAATGTTGACTAATAATCATGACCCCCCTTTAAAAGCGCAATGCCGTTTTTAAGTGTGAATAGTTGGTGCATTTTCACGTTTGCAGCGAAATTAAGGCGGAATGCATGAGAGCAGCCGGACTAGCTAGCTTGTTATTAGATTTCACGAATTCTTTTCACAATTATGAATGCAGAAATATTTTATAAAGATAGAAAAAATAGGGTTTTGTTTTATTTTGAGGATTGCTAAAACATCTGATGTTTTTTTAAAACTTTAGAACCATAACCAAAATAGTTAAAAATATCTGTCAGTCACTTAGAATGTGTCCGTATGTATAGCGTTACAACAGAACCTCATATCCACGTTAATTTAGGTTAGTGGCAGTTGGCGGGGCAAATTGCTTGTAGGACCGACGGCCGTTTGGGCGGAAAGGTTCTCGAGTGGCGACCACGCACCGGAAGACACAGCGTGGGAAGGCTCCCCACGAGGTGGAAGGCGATGGATGCGACAGTGCAGTGCCGATCGTTGTGGAGATCTTTGGGATGATGATGATGATGAAGAAACTGTAAAGTGTAAATAAATAAAACCGGCCCAGTCGAGTCACGGGCCACGCGCAGTGGGTTTAGGCTTAGAAAGAAATTTTGTAAGTGTAAGTAATAGTTTACTCATTTAACTTGTAAAACCTACTTTAGTTTTCCTTTTCTTCTTCCTTCTTTCTTACTTCTTTACATACTTTGTATATGTAAATGTATATGTAATGAAGTAACATGGCGGTAGTATTAGCGCCATGAAATTTTTCACGTATCCAAAACCAACCGTTTAGCTTTTCGGGGGGACGACGACACTTAACAAAAATATGCGCTTTAAAGGCTTCAAATTTGTGTGTTTGAGTGAGTGAGTGCGTGAGAGAGGGAGTGACTGAGTGAATGAATAAATAAATGAATAAATAAATGAATAAATAAATGAATAAACAAATGAATAAATAAATGAATAAATAAATGAATAAATAAATGAATAAATAAATGAATAAATTAATGAATAAATTAATGAATAAATAAATGAATAAATAAATGGATAAATAAAAGAATAACTAAACGAATAAATGAATACAAAATAAAAATGAATGAGTAAATGAATAAATAAATGAATAAATTAATTAATCAATGAATTAATAAATAAATGAATAACTAAATGATAAATAAAAATGAATGAATGGTTAAATGAATGAATAAATAAATGTTTAAATGAATGAATAAATAAATGAATAAATAAATGAATAAATAAATGAATAAATAAATGAATAAATAAATAAATGAATAAATAAATGAATAAATAGATGAATAATTAAATGAATAAATAAATGAATAAATAAATGAATAAATAAATGAATAAATAAATGAATAAATAAATGAATAAATAAATGAATAAATAAATGAATACATAAATGAATAAATATTTATTTATTCATTCACTTGAATGAATAAATGAATAATTAAATGAATAAATAAAATAAATGAATGAATAAATGTGTAAATAAATGAATACCTAAATGAATAAATAAATGAATAAATGAATATATGAATAATTAAATAAATGAATGAATGAATAAATAAATGAATAAATTGCTAAATAGATGATAAAATAAATGAATAACTAAACGAATAAATGAATAAATCAATATTCATTTGAATAAATAAATAAATTAATAACTAAAAGAATAAATGTATAAATGAATAATAAATAAATAAATGAATGAATAAATAAATAAATAAATGAATAAATAAATAAATAAATAAATAAATAAATAAATAAATAAATAAATGAATAAATAAATGAAAAAGGAAATGAATAAATAAATGGATAAATAAATGAATAACTAAACGAATAAATGAAAACAGAAATAACGCAATGAATAAAAAATAAAAATGAATAAAATAAATGAATAAATAAATGAATAAATGAATGAATGAATGAATGAATGAATGAATGAATGAATGGATGAATGAATGAATGACTGAATGAATGAACGAACGAACGAACGAACGAATGAACGAATGAACGAATGAATGAATGAATGAATGAATGAATGAATGAATGAATGAATAAATAAATGAATGAATGAATGAATGAATAAATAAATGAATGAATGAATGAATGAATAAATAAATAAATGAATAAATGGCTAAATAGATGATAAAATAAATGAATAACTAAACGAATAAATGAATAAATTAATATTCATTTATTCATTTGAATAAATAAATTAATAAATTAATAACTAAATGAAAATGAAAATGAAATGAAAATGAAAATCATTATTCATGTAGGCAATACAATATGCACTTATGAACGTCATTTGTTTTTTAAACTACCACTAGCTCGGAACGCGACCACTACTGAGAAGAGCTAGCGAGAAACTCAGAGGGTTTGTCTCTTTTCAATAAATCATGTACAATCAAGAAAGGTTACAACAATTTTATATATCGTGTAGAGAGCCGTTTAATCCCATGGATTACTTTCATTAATATAGTCTGAAATTTTGTTTATCAGGTCCTTTATTTATCAGGTCGTCTGTCCACCTTGTGAGTGTGTCCACGCTACGCTTGCCGGTGCATGGTATCCACTCGAGAACCTGCTAGTTCTTCGAGCTATGTGCCCTGCCCACTGCCACGTCAACTTGCTAATCCTATGGCTATGGCAGTGACCTTCGCTCGCCTACGGATTTCATTATTCTCGATTCGATCACGTAGTGAGACGCCGAGCATCGCCTTCTCCATACTTCGTTGCGTGACCTTGAGCTTTTTTATGAGGCCCATAGTGAGAGACCACGTTTCAGTACCATAAGTCATCACCAGTATCACACATTAATTATTGTCTTTTTTTTTATGCACAACGGGTTGGTACTTGACCTCAATCACACCTGATGTTAAGTGAAGATGAGGTCGAAGGTGGAAGCGTACTGACCCGGAAACCCCAACACATTTGGGGGACTGGCTATCTTACCTATGACAACCGGAACACAACAATGCTATTAAAATTGCTGCTTGGCGGCAGATTTAGATAAGATGGTGGTAGCTAGCCAGGTGGTCATTTAAAATACCCTACTACCAACCAAACCGAGTACTTAAACATGTACCCCGCTGGGGATCGAACCCGCGACCTCCGAATCGTAAACCCAATGTTGTTTACATTGAGTCACGGAGGCGGTTGAAAAAAAAAGTCTTCAAGCAATGAGGTATTTTGGAGCAATGGAAACATTTATACCACAGCCTAAACCTCTATCTAAAAATGGACATAGGCTCATCAACAATGCCAAATACAAAGCCGCGATGACGTGTTTCAAATTAAGTGACATAATGCCCAAACAAGGTTCTCATAAGGACAAATTGACAGGTGATTCAATAATTTGACATGAAAATGACAAAGTAGCAAGTAATCGCTAATCGTATTGTACAGCCTAATCAAATCATTATTTAATTGGCTAAAAAAATTAATACGTAACTTATTATTTTTAGGTATAAGTTTGAAGTTTGTCTGTGTGTATGTCAATTGAGACCTGCAGTGTCACTTAAGAGTATAATATTCTAACCTTTTCGCCACAATACATTTAAATTAATATACATTAATAAATGAATAAATACAATAAATGAATGAATAAAGGTGTAAATAAATGAATAACTAAATGAATAAATAAATGAATGAATAAATGAATAAAGGAATGAATAAATAAATGAATATATGAATAATCAAATGAATAAATGAATAAATGGCTAAATAGATGATAAAAAAATGAATAACTAAACGAATAAATGAATAAATAAATAAATTAATAAATAAATTAATAACTAAAAGAATAAATGAATAAATAAATAAATAAATAAATGAATAAATAAATAAATAAATAAATAAATAAAAAAACTAATAACTAAAGGAATGAATGAATAAATGAATTAAAAAATGAATAAAAGAATGAATAAATTAATGACTAAATAAATGAATAAATTAATAAATAAATGAACAACGAAATGAATAAATGAATAAATATATGTATAAATAAATTTAAAAAAAAATGAATAAATAAATATCTTTGCACATACACAGCGCCATATAGTTCCACACTAAGCAACTAGGCTTGTATTATAGATATCAGATCGTTGATAACTACATAAATACATATTTTTTTTGTAAATAAATACGAAATATTTATATATTTTTTTATTTTTTTACATTTATTTTATAATAAATGTAAAAAAATACAAATAATTATAAAAAAATATATAAATAAAAACATCCTTAACTCGGGAACACATCATACAAACATATGCCCCTAGCGGTATTCGGACCCGCGACCTTTTTGTATAGCAGCAGAGTTTCTAACCACTACACCAAGCAGGTCGTCTCAACTAAACATGGCAAAACTATAAGTGTTCCTTGTTGACTACAGAACCCTAAAATTTAGTATTTCATTACAATTTGATCCAATTTAGGAAACGTTAAAAATTAAAAGAGAATCGCTTAGGTGTAAAATGTGAGACACACTGTAGGTACACTTGTGTAGATTTGAATACTATAATATTCATTGAAAACATACTAAAACTAACAAGCAAAATGGTTTTAGCGAAATTGAAAAACGAATGCTTTTACATTCTCGTAAAATGTGAGCACAATCGTCACACTTCTATATTCGTAAAATAAAACATCGAAATGTTTTTTAGGCGAATGAAATTTGCACCAATTTTATTTCGCTCTAAAACAGTTGGCGTCAGTTTGTTCTCTCTGGTGTACATTTTTTGTTTTTGTAATGTGAAGTAACTTTGCCGTTCGCTCCCACTAACCATCTCTTAACATGCAGTGAAATGCAGCTAACTGCTGGAATCTCTCCTCGGACACACTATACACACTAAGTGCAGGGGAACTTTGTCCCGTTCCAAGACATGTTGGACATCAGGTGTGATTGGAGTCAAGTATCAAACCGTTGTGCATAAAAAAACAGTACAGCTAAATACCTGTTTAGTATGAAGTTTCAGTTTGGTATACCATAGCCAGATAGCAGAGGCTAAACCCTTATAATTTAGATATATAGGGTGTAATCGTTAAGTGTGCACAGGCGATTATTCCGTAACTATTATAGATATCAAAAGACTTTAAACTGATATCGAAAATACTTTACCTAATGAGTAAAATACATTAATAACTTTTTTTAAATAAAACGAGAAATATTCAAAGAAATTACATTAAACACTCCCATACTTTTAGCATGAGATAGTAGAGATTTTACCCTTATCATTTTATAATTATGTATTATGATAGTGATGAATTTCAAGTAGATACACGTGTAGGTTAATTATCTTACCACTTCAAATTATAATAAACCTTGTTTCTATTAATAATAATCGTGATTGTTGCATTTATTAATTAAAAAATGGCATATTCCAATACAGAAAAAAGGGACATATTAAAAATGTACTACAAACATGATTGTAACAATAGGGCAGCCATTATTGCCTACAGAAGAGAGTACCCAGATAGAGAAGTTCCTTCTGGTACGTATTTACATAAGCTGGATAACAATTTGATAAATTATGGATCCTTTAACAAAAAAAGGTTCGAGAACAAGAGCTCCGGAATTTGATAATGACTTAGATAACAATATTATTAACTACGTAGTAGATAATCCACAAGAATCAATGCGTTCAGTGGCACAATTATTTCCAGTGTCCCATAATTATGTACACAAGTTACTAAAAAAACACAACTTTAAAGCATTTAAGATTTGATTAGGTACAAAATTTTGTACTTACTAAGAAATAAAATGTATGGGAGTGTTTAATATATTTTTTTTGGATATTTCTCGCTTTATTTTTAAAAAGAGATTTTCTTTGCTAACATCGGAAATTTAGGAAGGTATGGTATTTTTTTACAGAAGTCGAAAACTATGCGGGCTTCAAAGTAAACGAAAATATTTTTATACATTACATATCTTCAGGCTTCATAAAGCCTGTGATATGATATATTTGACCTAGTAACCCTGATTTAAAATTTCGACCTCCCATTTCGGCACATTTTAAAATGAAATTATAAACATTTCTCTCATATAGTAAAGGTGAGCAAGCATTATCTAAAACTGTTCCAAAAAACAAACATATGCGAGGGATTGAGAAACTCTTCCTTTTGGTCAGTAGGTTACAGCTGGCTAGTAATCTGGAACTATCAAACACAAATTCAAGTTAGTATAGGTATATTCTGGCTGAAGTAAAGTTTTATTTTGTATATAACCCGTCCAATTTAAATTTATGCACCCACATCAATTTCGCATTTTAAACATTTTGATCGTAACTGTTGAAAACCAGTCATATAGAATACCGAAATGTCGATACGATACGTCCGCCCATCTTCATAATAGAGTACCCAATTCCTTCTATTTTCGAAATCCGAACATAAATTGTCTAGTGTACGTTGTAAAAAGAGTTCAAATATTTACAAGTTAACAATACCTCAAAAGGTAAAACGGATTTCTTAAAAGATCACTTTGTAGTCCATCTGTCTGTCCGTCAAGAGCATTTCATCACGGTTACAGCACTAGTCTTCTTTTTCTGTATATAAACTTTACAACAGAATTTTTTATATTGTTATAACGTCGAAATTTAACCGCCTCCGTGGCTCCATGTAAACAACATTGAGTTTACGATTCGGATGTCGCGGGTTCGATCCCCGGCGGAGTACATGTTTAAGTACTCGGTTTGGTTGGTGGTAGGGCATTTTAAATGTCCGCCTGTCTAGCTACTACTATCTTATCTAAATCTGCCGCCAAGCAGCAATGTTCCAATCAGTCAGTGCCAGTCCCCCAAATGTGTTGGGGTTTCCGGGTCAGTACGCTTCCACCTTCGATCTCATCTTCACTTAACATCAGGTGTGATTGAGGTCAACTACCAACCCGTTGTGCATAAAAAAAAGTGGGTCATGCATATCCCTTGGACGTGTTATTTTAATGGTTTCTGTTATATAGCGCATAACAAACTCGGTATAGGTAGATCAGTTTAAACAGTGTTTCAATGGTAATATTATATACCGACACAATGCAGGCAAGCCAGAGAGGCCCTCCCGATGATCAACACCTAGCTGTCACGGAAGCTACTATAGCTAAAGGGGCCTCAATTCAGACTGCTCATCGCAGCTTTAACTGGCTATGCACTTTTAAACAAACACTTTTTACTCTAGGTGTTAGGGCAGAGCGTGCTTGGAGGCAGAAGGAACAGCCGCCCACATCATGTCTTATATACCTGCCCAGGTATGACAGTATACAGGGCACAAGACCTCGGGACACCGGGGTCGCTTCCAGAACCCGTCAGCAACATCAAGGGTTTGCTAGGCTTTTTGGAAGAACTAGGTTGGCAAGAGTAGTGACAGCACCCTACCACGCAAAATAGCCGCAAAACAGCGTCGAGTTGCGGAAATCCAGGCCGCGTAAACCTGTAACCTAGGTACCGACGGAACCCTCGAACAAAAATTCTACTCGCACTTGATCTTCCTTTATTTATTTTGAGCAGGTAACATTGGAATTGTACTGAGTTGTAAAGCATTCTTTTTGTGGGTTCGATTGTGATTAGGTATTAATGACGAAAGTAACGACTTTATCTTTGATAAATTAGAAATTAATTATACCTTCATATAAAACATAAATATAAAATTGACGGTTCTCTAATCTGCCATTGTTTAATGGACAAGACTTTGCACAGAGCATTCCATTGGAAGAACTACCGGATGTAACGTTTCACCGGTCGCAGCAGAGTTCGAAAACGAAAGAGAAGTCCCGTTTACTTACGGGGACAAGTCGGAACTTTGCTAGATAACTTTTTCTTCGGCCCTCTTTGATCGGGGCAGTTGTAAAACCTAGTATCAAGTTCTTGTAGCTATTGAGTTTAATACTGGTTTAGGTTTAACATGATGCTTTTTAATAAACCGGAAGCAATTTCAATCAGTCCGCTTCCACCATCGGCCTCATCTTCACTTATCATCAGGTGTGATTAAGGTCAAATGTTAACCCGTTGGGCATTAAAAAAATAGTAAAGAAATGTTTCATAGCGGTTGTTTTGAACCGTAGAATGCAACTCG
Source organism: Oegoconia quadripuncta (assembly GCA_949316235.1). Classification (NCBI taxonomy): domain Eukaryota; kingdom Metazoa; phylum Arthropoda; class Insecta; order Lepidoptera; family Autostichidae; genus Oegoconia; species Oegoconia quadripuncta. The sequence continues at coordinate 9,002,179 of OX438759.1, forward strand.
TACTGTTACTGTGTACGTGAGGCACAATGCCCTGTCCACAGGGTCCATGTCGTGATATATGTTTCTATCTGTACTTCTTTGTTTAAAACATTTTTCTACAAGACGCTGTCGTAGCTCGCTTATATTTATTATTATTTAGTGCTCTGGTTAGTTATCTTACCTTACAGTTTACGTTCGACTCGAATTGCAGCATGTTGGTTCACCTGTTAAATTAGAAATTTTATTTCCAATTTTTTACCTGAACACGCGTTCATGTATATCCCGCTCTAGTCCTTCAGCAATCCGCCTACCCAGCTTATTACATTTTACAGGATAAAAGCATTTATTTAATATCTAATCTTGTCCTTATAACAGTTTTACAGAGCGTTTAAAACATTTTAGATAGTGCCTCTGTAGGCACAAAGTCTTATTAAGTACTATTAATTTAAGTCCTAAACAGAGTCTCAGAGTAGTAAACAATATAATCACAGAGTAGTAACTGTTTGTAAAAATTAAAAATCATTTATTGTGTCAAAAACAGAGTTACAATATAAACAATGAGGTAGCCCTGGTCCCCACACTAGGATTCACTGTGTTGTGGGTAACCAGTCTCTTCCCCATCCAATTAACAAAAGTATCACAAGTGTTGTACCATATGTCTGTTCACTACTCTGCGACTCTATTTAGGGCTTAAATTAATAGTACTTACTAGGACTTTGTGTTACTCATAAAGTTTTTTTAACTAAATAGCGAACATTAACATTATTAATTCATGATTAGGTACTTTTAATCTAGCATTGAAAGTGTGCCTACCAAATATACATAGAGACCGTTAATAAATCTACGACTAGACTGTTTTCATTAAAATATAACTGATTGAATAAATGTTCTTTTATTGAAATTTCTGATATAAATAGTACAGTAAACATTAACAGATCTTAGCTATAATTTTAACAATAGCTTATTGAACAAAATGCTTGCAAATGTCATGTGTCATCATTACTTTCATCATTATCAATGATTTGTAAATTTTAGCTTGCCTTTTCAATATTTTTTCCTGTTCCTAACAAAATCACATACGTCGTTAGATTATTCCACGGTACACGACAGAACACTTACAATCTAAAACACTGACGTCCAAATTTTATGTAGGTGTAATATAATTTAGAAAAGGAAAGACTGACAATAATGTGTAATAAAAGTGACTTAAGTATGAATTATGTTTATTGTACAAAATCTACACATTTAACTATTTTGAATATCGCATAATATTTGCATGCCGCCATCGGCTAAACATGTGATACTGAAATGAATACATTATTGTAAAACCTTACTACTTACCATTTAAATCATTTCATTTCAAATATTCAAATGGTTTTTAACTTTAAGAGCCTATTAATATATTATTCCGTCACTTTGTACATCAACGACATGAAAGCGGCAGCTTCATATTTAACGGACTCTTAAAGTTAAGAAGCATACTTGCTTCTGGCCGATAATCTGTTTTGACTACTCTGGTGAAAGGGTTCCTTACGCCCGATATTTTTGGCGCCCAGCGTGGGCCTTAGAATCTTCGAGTACCTGGCATAATAATGCGAACGAATGTTTCTGCCCCTCGAATCTATTTAAGAACAGAGAACGGGAAAGCTGATAAGTATAATAATACAATTCAAATGGTATGAAATCTTTTCTAGATAGAAAAGAAACTTACCAAAAATAAAATGCCCTCATACATGAATTGGCTTTTTTTTTCAATTCTTTACGCTGTTTAACATCTTGATATATAAGTATTTATTGCTAATCTTTGGTGTTGGAAAGGCTTGGCGACCTTTTTTCACACAGGATAGTTTATTACTGCTTGGCAGAAATATAAGATGATTTGGCACATAATAACATTTATACCGGCATACCGGTTTCATGCCTCTGTCACACTAGGGAGAATGATGGGAAATGTTTGCCTAAGACTGACTAAGTGCCATTCAATCGTGAAGTCCGAACGGGACCTGTTTCCTCGTAGCCACTTGTAAATTAATCCAGCTCTGCTTGCATCAAAGAGGCGAGCTTCACAACTTTTCTCTTCAAAATTTCCCCCATTGAGCCAAGGCCAACTTTTTATTGTTTACAGACAAGCGTTTTATTGGTTTTCGTGAAGACGATAAGTTTTATATTATTGAACTCGCAGTTGGTTTTATTCTATGAAACGAAATAAAATGGAGGCTGTGCCTTATCTACTTGAAAGTACCGAAAGAAAAAATCATAAATTCCATCATGGAAAGAGCACATGTCACAACTACGCAACAGCAGTAAAAATATGCTTATAATAATTCGATCAGAGGGTTGATCGTCACAGTGTGCACCACAGACTAGGTACTCCTTGACCCCAGAGAGCATCCGTTCGCTAAAACATCCAGAAATTGCTCGTTCTAACTTCTCATTTTCTCTCGTCTCTATACACTAATAGTATTCCATGCTGTGCAGACGGTTTTTTTTTAATTAATTGGATACGCGTTTGACCACAATCTCACCTAATGGAAAGTGAGGATGTGGTCTAAAATGAAGCATGCGATCCCAGTAAAAAGTTAAAATTATCTATGTAGGCACATAACTAGTGTGCGTCACGTTCTTACGACTGCGACTATCTTAGTTAGACAATAAACTATTTATTGCTACGTATGAATATTTACATAAAACAGTAACAAGTGGAACAGAGCCAAATCAACAAATACGCTGTTATGTGCAAAATCTATGCAAATAAAACGTATAAATCTATGCAAATAAAGCGTATAAATCAACATAACAAATTTCAAGAGAATTGTTCAAAAAATAACACTTGCTCGTATGGTACTGTGAAGAGAACAAATTACGTTGCTATTTTTTAAAAGCAACACAATAGTCATGTGGTTATACCCTTTACAAGAGTTCACCTGTACCTAATTTCAGAGTTTACTAACTTATTTCAGATTTTTACTCTCATCAAAGCTAATTATGTATTATTTATAATTAGCTTTTAGGCTTCTTGAATGCAACTCTGAAGCACTACTCCTAGGCTGATGTCGTAGAGGATGTCCAGGAGTAGGCCACAGTATGTAGAAAGATGAGGATGAGTCGGATTTTTGAAAGTCGTTATCAGTGACAATTTATAATAAAAGGTATCACGTACACAAACAATTCGGAGAAATATTTAATATAACTTTTAAACTGCTTAAAAGGAATAAACAGAATTTATGTTTTTTAGTTCAAACAATAATAATAGAAAAGTATACGTCCAATCTTTTTAACGACAAATTATGAACTGACTAAACAAAAGCTACACAGAAAGAGAGAGATAGAAAGAACAGGCAGAGTTCAAATTTTGAATTTAAAATATTATGATTTAACCGAAAAAGAAACAAACAAGGAGAATACTGAAAAAAGAGAACCAACGAGTCGCATGGCGTCTCGTTACAATTCAGAGCAATTTTTTTATTATGTATTTAAAAAGAAATCCTAATTTATCCAATGCGAGCGCCACTGGGCGGCATAAAAACTCTTAAACGCATCCGACATGTGACACGATTAACATGACGTCATCACCATTGGACTCTGCCTACTATTACCTGCACGACAGTTATGCAATGATCCAACCTCCACGTATAAAAAGCATAGAATTTGTTTCAAAGTATTGTATAACTTAAATTTCAAATATTTTCCATCACATTCAAAGCATTCTAAAAAATCGTTGGGACTGAATATAATACACTTTAGAATCCTATTTACTGTACATCTGTATACATTAACTGAGTAGAACCTACATTGTGCACAGTCAGCTAAATGTGCAGAGCGTACTGATAACTTCGCCCTTATTACAAAGCAGTAGACTACACAAGGTGGTTCACATCACATGCCTCACTAACAACTGTTACAAAGCTGTTACACAACATACTCGTTCCCCAGTATTCCGGAATGTTCACAAATTTCCAGTTCGCGATTCCGCTTCCAATGCATCGCATCATATCATTTTATGCAACTGCTCGATGTGTATTGCGAACCATTTTATTGCAAATCCACGCCAAATACGTACAACTCCATGAATTTTGCTTTAATTTTAAAACGATAATACATTTTCGGTAAGAACATAGGTAACAAAGTGAGTCGAAATAACTATTAGCTTTAGATATAGGACCTCACCCGAAAACTTTGCTAACTCACCTCCATTTCAATTGTGCTAAGTGATATATACTTAGATACCCTTTCATCATTTATCTACAATACACTATTGATCGAGATTTCCCAAGGTCCACTAATCTTAGCTCTTTTCATAGGAGGAATTGGATTAGGTAACCGGCACGCTGCTGGGTAGGTTAGAGATTGTAGAATTCACGGTGATGGCACTCTGACCAAGGCACATTATACATTACCTAACTATATCTATCACATGTTGATGATGGGCAGTACGAGTAGTAGATGATGAGGACTAAAACATATACCTACTTAGGTTTACTTAAGTAAAATTACCTATTTCTATAATTTCTAGGATTCAGGAGCAAAAGATTCTGTCTGATATTAATCCCAACTAATATTATCAATGCGAAAGTTTATGTCTGTGTATGTATATATGTTTGTTACCTAAAATTTGGTGGGTAGACAGATTAGGACCTGGATTAACATATAGGCTATTTTTGTTGCTGAACTGATTTTGATGAAATCTTCCACTCGAACGAAGTCGCGGGCGGAAAGCTAGTGTTACATGAAAGAAATAGAAAACCCCCGAAAGACTATGGATGGATAAAAACACCAAAAAAATGTGTTAAAGACTACGTATCTATGAAAGGGCTTAATCAATTTTCATTAAACATGGCTAAGAAACTACCCTCTCGTCACAGAATTAATATAGGACTCTCTCGTTTAGACTTTAATAAAAAAAAACCGCACTCGAATCGGATCACGCTTTACAGAGAACAAAGAGACACACAACGTCGCCCGCCACTCAGTCAAACCGTCTCTTCGTCGGAGGTTAAACATACGCGTTAGGTATGGCTTGTTCGTACCTACCTATGTAATAAATAATATATGAAGGAAACAGAATTAACGAGGAAAAAGTTGAATGATGCGGGGTTTGAACCTATAAATGGAGGTTCGGCTCTCTCTCTGTCCACATGAATCATGTCGTTTCAAATATTTTCTCCTATTAGAGGATAATGTTGGCCACAGAAAAAAGTGGCATTACTCCTACACGGCGAGATAGGATTTTTCTCCAATTTTGTACAAACTAATTTTTCACTCACAATTCATAAAAGTTCTACAAAGTCATAATCTATTCATTCTAAACATATGAAAAACGACATTTTTGATGTTTTGAGTTTCAAATGTCTGTATATAGTTATGCGTTCGAATCTCAATAGCTATTAATTACATACATAACGTCACGACCTTGATCTCTTCACGTGGGTGTCATAAAGCGACTAAGGGATTTTACACGAAAAGGTTTGCACGTTTTAAAAGCGACGGGCTCATCCCTTGTCGCTTGTGCATTTCTTTATATTTTGCAAAGGTGAACCGTAGATGTTGTTTCAAGCATTAAACTTTTAATATTTGGAACACACAAACGCTTTTGGGATATCTCTGACCACCCCATTTGGCCAAAAGGTCGTGACATTATGTATGATGAATGTAATTTCTTTATTAAATCATCATCATCATATTAGCCGAAAGACGTCCACTGCCGAACAAAGGCCTCCCTCAAGGATCTCCACAACGATCGGTCCTGGGGGTCTACTCTCTAACGAAAATTCCTTCCTTTTTTAAACAATAAAGCGTATTTGATTGAAAAACTGAAAATAGCTTTGGACGGCCGTAACCTCGGACTTTTTCTTTTGCTAACTTCAGACGTTCCTTGCGTCCCGTACTATGTACAACAATATACAACAAAAGTAAAGTAATGACGATTGGTTTATAATTGACACTGCAAATTGCAAAAGAAAAAGTCCGAAGTTACGGCCGTCCGAAGCTCTTTTCGTTAGAGAGTAGACCCCCTGCTCTGCCCACGATTTTTAACAAATCGTCTTTATTAAATAAAGAAATACAAATGTTAAATACGATTTTATTATAGCCACGAAATGTGTATTATTTAAACAAGTGAAAAATATATACAAATTAATAATGTTGAACCATGGTCACGGATGACAGGAGTTTTAATAACAGCGCACAAAGGAAGGTAGCATTGTCCGTGCTTCATTCTGCCGCAAGCGGAAATCATTTGCCTCCAAAAATATTTTTGCAACGTCTGTTTTCCTAGCTAGGTAATCCTAAGCATGACAAGACAGGAACTGTTTCTTCTTTAGATTAAAGGTGCAGGGTTGCAGGCTTAGAATATTGAAATAGATAATCTGGACTAAGGGAGATCACCTAGACCTATACACGTAAAACGTTAGCGAGTTATATATATATATATTTAATAAGTAGGTACCTATAATTATACATTTGGGTTAAGACGCATTACGCACATAATAGGTAGGTAGCTTTTGCGATAAACTAATTACAATAAAAATAAATACATACCTACGCTAATTGAATACATACCATCATACAAACATAATATTTATAACAAATACATATAATATATACCTATATGTAAATGTATACTAAATATAAACATTGGTTTTCTCGGGGCTTTTCTAAATTTTCAATTTATAGTTAAATATGGGCCGTCACACTGACCCAATTATGCCTCATAATTTCTGTGCATGTTTTTCTCGGGATGTTTTCAAAAACAACAGATATTAATATTAGGTCTTTACCTATGAAATTGGAGATTTTTTTCTTCGTTAATCATAATGTACCAACTCCTACGATTCTATAACTATTTCCAAATTTGTTTTTTATTTGGAAAATAGAATATATTTTCAAAGTTTCACATGAAATATTTTTTAATGTCTGAGCTAAATCACATATTAAAAAAAACTTGAACACAGCTCTTTTCATGAGCTTCCCATATTATTTCTTAGATTCGCAGAAACTTTTATAAAGGGGTTACTTTTTAAAAAATTAACACTGCCTATATTTAACTTAATGTTATTCGATAATACACAAAAAGTTTAGCTAAATTTGGATTTGCCGTTCCCAAAAAAAATTCAAAAATGTTTGTATGGAGAAAACAGTCTGAAATTCTTCATACAAAACGCCAATTTCATAGGTAAGGACCTATTATATAACAATTTTAATTGAATAAACGTGTGGCTACAGAACTCAAAAACAAGATGGACATCTACGTAAAAGTATAGGTATGTTAAAATAGATACGAACCGCAATACGAATAAAGAAGCGTCGGGTCCTTCGTTTTCCATGAAGTGGGAAATGTCGGGAATGAGCAAGCGCTTAATAATGAGACCTCCTAAAACGGGACAGTTTCTTTTTATTTTGCTGTGATCTGACTGTCTTTGTCTCGTATATTAATATCAAGCATAGAGCTAACATTCCGAAGACCTGACACGAAAGATTCCATGCAGCCAAGAATAAATTCGATTGATATTCGTATAGGTTCACTTCACTTAACATCAGGTGTGATTGAGGTCAAGTACGAACCCGTGGTGCATAAAAAAAAAAGGTTACCTCAATGATTCTTAGTTCTATAGTATTTCTCCTGTTTTATTTTCAACAGAGTAGTGCGATTATTTGTGCATAGTTATCAGCTTTTATTCAATTGTAAGAATCGCCAATTTTTAACCGACTTCATGTAGTTAAAGGTACCATACAACAACAATTGTGCTAAGTGATATATACTTAGATACCCTTTCATCATTTATCTACAATACACTATTGATCGAGATTTCCCAAGGTCCACTAATCTTAGCTCTTTTCATAGGAGGAATTGGATTAGGTAACCGGCACGCTGCTGGGTAGGTTAGAGATTGTAGAATTCACGGTGATGGCACTCTGACCAAGGCACATTATACATTACCTAACTATATCTATCACATGTTGATGATGGGCAGTACGAGTAGTAGATGATGAGGACTAAAACATATACCTACTTAGGTTTACTTAAGTAAAATTACCTATTTCTATAATTTCTAGGATTCAGGAGCAAAAGATTCTGTCTGATATTAATCCCAACTAATATTATCAATGCGAAAGTTTATGTCTGTGTATGTATATATGTTTGTTACCTAAAATTTGGTGGGTAGACAGATTAGGACCTGGATTAACATATAGGCTATTTTTGTTGCTGAACTGATTTTGATGAAATCTTCCACTCGAACGAAGTCGCGGGCGGAAAGCTAGTGTTACATGAAAGAAATAGAAAACCCCCGAAAGACTATGGATGGATAAAAACACCAAAAAAATGTGTTAAAGACTACGTATCTATGAAAGGGCTTAATCAATTTTCATTAAACATGGCTAAGAAACTACCCTCTCGTCACAGAATTAATATAGGACTCTCTCGTTTAGACTTTAATAAAAAAAAACCGCACTCGAATCGGATCACGCTTTACAGAGAACAAAGAGACACACAACGTCGCCCGCCACTCAGTCAAACCGTCTCTTCGTCGGAGGTTAAACATACGCGTTAGGTATGGCTTGTTCGTACCTACCTATGTAATAAATAATATATGAAGGAAACAGAATTAACGAGGAAAAAGTTGAATGATGCGGGGTTTGAACCTATAAATGGAGGTTCGGCTCTCTCTCTGTCCACATGAATCATGTCGTTTCAAATATTTTCTCCTATTAGAGGATAATGTTGGCCACAGAAAAAAGTGGCATTACTCCTACACGGCGAGATAGGATTTTTCTCCAATTTTGTACAAACTAATTTTTCACTCACAATTCATAAAAGTTCTACAAAGTCATAATCTATTCATTCTAAACATATGAAAAACGACATTTTTGATGTTTTGAGTTTCAAATGTCTGTATATAGTTATGCGTTCGAATCTCAATAGCTATTAATTACATACATAACGTCACGACCTTGATCTCTTCACGTGGGTGTCATAAAGCGACTAAGGGATTTTACACGAAAAGGTTTGCACGTTTTAAAAGCGACGGGCTCATCCCTTGTCGCTTGTGCATTTCTTTATATTTTGCAAAGGTGAACCGTAGATGTTGTTTCAAGCATTAAACTTTTAATATTTGGAACACACAAACGCTTTTGGGATATCTCTGACCACCCCATTTGGCCAAAAGGTCGTGACATTATGTATGATGAATGTAATTTCTTTATTAAATCATCATCATCATATTAGCCGAAAGACGTCCACTGCCGAACAAAGGCCTCCCTCAAGGATCTCCACAACGATCGGTCCTGGGGGTCTACTCTCTAACGAAAATTCCTTCCTTTTTTAAACAATAAAGCGTATTTGATTGAAAAACTGAAAATAGCTTTGGACGGCCGTAACCTCGGACTTTTTCTTTTGCTAACTTCAGACGTTCCTTGCGTCCCGTACTATGTACAACAATATACAACAAAAGTAAAGTAATGACGATTGGTTTATAATTGACACTGCAAATTGCAAAAGAAAAAGTCCGAAGTTACGGCCGTCCGAAGCTCTTTTCGTTAGAGAGTAGACCCCCTGCTCTGCCCACGATTTTTAACAAATCGTCTTTATTAAATAAAGAAATACAAATGTTAAATACGATTTTATTATAGCCACGAAATGTGTATTATTTAAACAAGTGAAAAATATATACAAATTAATAATGTTGAACCATGGTCACGGATGACAGGAGTTTTAATAACAGCGCACAAAGGAAGGTAGCATTGTCCGTGCTTCATTCTGCCGCAAGCGGAAATCATTTGCCTCCAAAAATATTTTTGCAACGTCTGTTTTCCTAGCTAGGTAATCCTAAGCATGACAAGACAGGAACTGTTTCTTCTTTAGATTAAAGGTGCAGGGTTGCAGGCTTAGAATATTGAAATAGATAATCTGGACTAAGGGAGATCACCTAGACCTATACACGTAAAACGTTAGCGAGTTATATATATATATATTTAATAAGTAGGTACCTATAATTATACATTTGGGTTAAGACGCATTACGCACATAATAGGTAGGTAGCTTTTGCGATAAACTAATTACAATAAAAATAAATACATACCTACGCTAATTGAATACATACCATCATACAAACATAATATTTATAACAAATACATATAATATATACCTATATGTAAATGTATACTAAATATAAACATTGGTTTTCTCGGGGCTTTTCTAAATTTTCAATTTATAGTTAAATATGGGCCGTCACACTGACCCAATTATGCCTCATAATTTCTGTGCATGTTTTTCTCGGGATGTTTTCAAAAACAACAGATATTAATATTAGGTCTTTACCTATGAAATTGGAGATTTTTTTCTTCGTTAATCATAATGTACCAACTCCTACGATTCTATAACTATTTCCAAATTTGTTTTTTATTTGGAAAATAGAATATATTTTCAAAGTTTCACATGAAATATTTTTTAATGTCTGAGCTAAATCACATATTAAAAAAAACTTGAACACAGCTCTTTTCATGAGCTTCCCATATTATTTCTTAGATTCGCAGAAACTTTTATAAAGGGGTTACTTTTTAAAAAATTAACACTGCCTATATTTAACTTAATGTTATTCGATAATACACAAAAAGTTTAGCTAAATTTGGATTTGCCGTTCCCAAAAAAAATTCAAAAATGTTTGTATGGAGAAAACAGTCTGAAATTCTTCATACAAAACGCCAATTTCATAGGTAAGGACCTATTATATAACAATTTTAATTGAATAAACGTGTGGCTACAGAACTCAAAAACAAGATGGACATCTACGTAAAAGTATAGGTATGTTAAAATAGATACGAACCGCAATACGAATAAAGAAGCGTCGGGTCCTTCGTTTTCCATGAAGTGGGAAATGTCGGGAATGAGCAAGCGCTTAATAATGAGACCTCCTAAAACGGGACAGTTTCTTTTTATTTTGCTGTGATCTGACTGTCTTTGTCTCGTATATTAATATCAAGCATAGAGCTAACATTCCGAAGACCTGACACGAAAGATTCCATGCAGCCAAGAATAAATTCGATTGATATTCGTATAGGTTCACTTCACTTAACATCAGGTGTGATTGAGGTCAAGTACGAACCCGTGGTGCATAAAAAAAAAAGGTTACCTCAATGATTCTTAGTTCTATAGTATTTCTCCTGTTTTATTTTCAACAGAGTAGTGCGATTATTTGTGCATAGTTATCAGCTTTTATTCAATTGTAAGAATCGCCAATTTTTAACCGACTTCATGTAGTTAAAGGTACCATACGTAGGCACCACACCATATTCACTGAGTTCATCGTTCCTACATTTATTTCTTAGCATGCTGGTTGCAAAATGATCGCAAAGGCGATAACGGAAAAGAAACCCGCCAAACGTCTGTTTTATAAGGAAAGCCTATATTTACACGACAAAGTGTTACCTATAATAGATATGCGTTACGGTCGGAAAGGGTTCCATTTCGAATCTTTAAATTTAAATATAACTTAAATATTATCAGAGTGTACAATAGGTAAAAATCGATTCTCTCACTCTTTCTAAGCGATATCTCTTACTGGGGGCCTACAACGATCATTTTAAAAACCATCATGTTTCAGGAACGTTTTGTTTCAATGTTAAAGTAATATTACTCAAGTTCGTACCGCGATCATCTAGCGATAATACAAAACAATATTGTTTTACTCCTGCTTAGAGACGGGAAAGAACGAATGATTTGTCTATTCCTTGCAGTCAGAAGAACGAGACAACGTTATACCTTTGTATAGCGTTATCACTTTCACACCTCGAATAATAATAGCGTTCCGGTATACGCAATTATTTAAATATTGTGCATGATTTTTGTCGTTTATGTTCATATTTTTATTGTTGAAATGCGTAATTAGAAATAAAAGTTTTTTATATTTATGCATATATAAATTTAAATATACATTTTCATTGAAGTAATGCAAGAAAGCGTAATTTAAATGTGAAGTAACGCTGCTCCCGCCGCCGGTGTCGTTCCGTAAAATGAAACATTGTGTCAAAGTAATAAGCGCGGCGCTTTCTTAATTTCATAATCTTGGTATAAAATTTTTATTTGTTTGAAATTATTTTTTTACTGGTTTTATAGAATTTATATTATGGCGACTAGAAGTAAATACAAACTAATGTTTTAGTGATTTTTGTGCATTTATAGAATAAGCAAGCATCCTAGACAAAGAACTCGTCGAACAAATTCAGCTTCGTCAATATCGAAGGGATTACATTCTTCACGTAATCGCCTTCGACGTTGCATCTTCTCCGACAAATCCTCTGCGGCATCGTCTTCCAGAAACTCGAATAATTCGTAATCATTGGCCATCTAAAACCACATCACATTTAATGTATTTCTTATCGGTTTACGCAATGAACACAATGTATTTATAAAGAGTTATTGTGAAAAACACATCCACTTACTTTTTTAAGCGAAAATAACGGTTTATTATCCTTATACCACTAAAACAATAATAAATCCATCACAAGAGACTAACTTTTTTAAGATTGTAAAATTTGACGTTTGAGCAATATTACTAGCTGTCAAACGACCGTTAAACAACGATGATGGTACGAATTGAGCGAATGATTCAGCGGTGACGTCACAAAACTGCTTAACAAAACAATATTATAATAAGCTTGTTTTAAGGCGGTCGGGGTACGAATTTCCAAAGTAATATTACTGTAATATTGCTATAAGAGGTGATTGTAGGCCCCCTGGTGTACCCCAAGGTAGCATATTGGGTCTAACCCGGTTGAGCTCTCGACCTTCTGAATTCTTATTTGAGTAACCGAGTTCAGAGGGTTGATATCAGTGGTAATACATCGTCAGGGTCGATAGTCTGTATGGGCGTCCCACAAGGCTCCATTCTCGGACCATTTTTGTTTTTGGTTTACATAAATGACTTGCCAAACCTTGTAAACGATAAACATGAAATAGTATTGTTTGCTGACGATACCTCTGTAATGTTTAAAGTAAATAGACTAAAATTAAATTATGACGTCGTGAACAATGCTATTTCTCAAATAGTAGAATGGTTTACGGCAAATAATTTGTTACTGAATGAGAAAAAAACTAAATGTGTAAAATTTGTACTGCCTAATGTCAGGGAGGTGCCCACAAATATAATGATAAAAAATGTCACTCTAGACCTTGTTGAGTCCACTGTATTTTTGGGCATTACTTTGGACGCCAAATTACAATGGGGTCCTCATATCCATAAATTGGCGAAGAAGCTCAGCTCTGCAGCGTATGCAGTCAAAAAAATTAGACAAATATCGGACGTAAATACTGCTAGATTAGTATATTTTAGTTATTTCCATAGCCTGATGTCTTACGGTATCTTGCTGTGGGGAAATGCCGCGGATATCAATACAATCTTTGTTTTACAAAAACGAGCCGTTCGCGCAATTTATCAATTGAGACCTGCAGTGTCACTTAGAGACAGATTTAAAGAGTATAATATTCTAACCTTTTCGTCACAGTACATTTTTGAAAATCTAATATATGTCAAAAAAAATATAGCATCATTTAGGAAAAATAGTGATAAACATGATGTCAATACAAGAAATAAAGATAAACTTGCAGGTCACATAAGTCGCCTCCACAAAGTCAGTAATTCATTCAAAGGGTTATGTATACGCTTTTTCAATAAAGTTCCTGTTGATATACAAAATCTTCCTTTCAATAAATTTAAAGATACTATAAAACAGAAACTTATTAAGAAAGCATATTATAAAATATTTGATTATTTAGATGATAAACAATCATGGACATAACCAGCCCGTTCGCATAACCAGGCTATTTCACAATTAATAATGAAATATTATAATATAAAATAATAATTTTGTAATATAAAAACCTTTTTTTAAAAGAGCGACCTCTCGAGTTTCTTGCTTGTTCTTCTCAGGGGAAAATTGCCTTTTGAACAAGCAGTAGCTTTAAAAATGTAAAATCTGACTATTTTAAGTGTACCCTGTGTACCTACAAAATAAAGCATTTTTTTGATTTTGATTTTGATAACGCTCATGAAAATGAAAATGAAAATGAAAAATGAAAATGAAAATGAAAATGAAAATGAAAATGAAAATGAAAATGAAAAATGAAAATGAAAATGAAAATGAAAAAATGTTTATTTTCGTAGGATACAATTGATCACTTGAAAACGTTAATATATCATTTTAAATCTACCGCTCATTCGTAATGCTGTAATCCCCAGAGAAGAACGAGCAAGAAACTCAAGGGGTTGCTCTTTTCTGCGAGTCAAGATATTATTTAATAACAGTAAATTGCTTTATACTTTTTTTGGTATAGAGTCAAACATATTTATTAACAATAAATTACTAACTTTAATTTGGTTTATAGTTATACATACTATACGTCGCCAAATAAGTTTTAAGTCCAAGGATTACTGTCATTTAAATAATCACAAATTTTATAGTAACCTTTTGCACTGAGCTTCTGCTTCACGATACCTTTGAACTTATCTAAAGGCAAATTCTGCATATCTTCGGGAATCTTATTGAACAAACGTATACATTGCCCCTTAAATGAATTACTAACTTTATGGAGTCTAGTTGAATGCAGAGCAAGTTTATTTTTATTTCTAGTATTTATGTCATGTTTATCGCTATTTTTCTCAAATGAAGATATATTTTTCTTTACATAAATGACATTTTCATATATGTATTGGGATGCTAATGTCAAAATATTTACTTCTTTAAACAGTTCCCTCAAAGAATCCCTCGATTTTAACTTATATATTGCTCGAATGGCTCGTTTCTGTAGTATGAATATTTTACTAATGTCAGCTGCATTTCCCCACAGTAAAATTCCATAAGTCATTAAACTGTGGAAATAACTAAAGTAGACTAACCTAGCTGTATCAACATCTGTAACTTGTCGAATTTTCCATATTGCATATGCTGCCGAGCTGAGCCTTTTAGACAATTTTAAGATATGTGGTCCCCATTGTAGCTTAGCATCTAGAGTAATACCTAAAAACACAACTGTATCTACAGGGTCCAGCAATTCTTTTTTAATAACAACACTAGTGGCGACCTGTCTGACGTTTGGTAGAACAAACTTGATGCATTTAGTTTTCTTTTCATTCAAAAGCAAATTATTAGCCGTGAACCAATCTACCATTTTTGTTATACAATCATTAACAATACTGTAATCTTGTTCATTTCGTCTAAGTTTGAACACAAATGATGTGTCATCTGCAAACAGTACAATTTCATGTCTGTCTTTTACAAAGAAAGGTAAGTCATTTATGTAGACTAGAAACAGGAATGGACCCAATATGGATCCCTGGGGAACTCCCATGCTAACCGCAGAACCTGATGATCTCATTCCATTGACATCCACCACTTGGATCCTATTACTAAGGTAAGATTCCATAAGTAGGAGTGCTTGACCTTGCAATCCATAGTGACGTAGTTTTTTTACCAAAATGTCATGCCGAACGCAATCAAACGCCTTGGAAAGATCACAGAACACACCTACTGCATCCTGCGACTTCTCCCAGGCATCAAATATGTGTCCTATTAGCTCAACACCTGCATCGGTTGTTGAGCGGCCCCGGGTAAAACCAAATTGTTTAGTGTGCAATAATTTATTTGTATTAAAATGTGTTAATAATTGTTCAAGGATAATTTTTTCAAATATTTTACTAAGAGTTGGTAGTACTGATATAGGTCTGAAATTTGTGGGGTCCGATGTACTACCTGATTTAAACAAAGGAATTATCTTGCTGTATTTCATTAAGTCAGGAAAGACCCCCTGACCAATGCACATGTTAAAAACATCAGCTAGGTAAGGAGCCATGCAATCAATTACAGATCCAATAATTTTTACAGAGAGACCATCGAGATCTGCGGTATTACTCATTCTAATACGATTAAATGACTTTAATATATCGGAGGACACTATAGGCCTGAAATCAAATGAAACGTTACATGGACTAACACTTGACTTTAGCAGAGATTCAGCTAGGGTGGGAGATGAGTTTAGGGTTTTGGTAGCTAACACCGGAATATTAGTAAAGAACTCATCAAAAGCTTCAGCAACTTCCATTAAATTAGTGATATCTCGATCATTAATTTTTAACTTTAAATCGAAACTACGTGACTTGACCCTTCCAGTTTCTTTGTTAATAATTTGCCAAGTTCTTCATAATATATGTATATAAGTATACACTAGCCTTCCGCCCGCCGCTTCGCCTGCGCAGATAACTTTATCGCGAACTTTTTTCGGGAGGATCGATTGGTATACAAGGTTAGTTGGAAAGGAGGTACAAAGCCTTATTGTATTGTCTTTTTGTACAATAAAGCGTTTACAAACAAACAAACAAAGCCTTATAGCTCACCTCATCTATCCTAAGTACATGTATCTAAACCACCGCGCTTTACAATTTAAGTTATTTGTGAATGCCGTGCCGTGCGTGCCGTATGTTTCCGGTACATGGAAATAATTGAACCACCCCGTCACTTCCCGTGGGTGTCTTAAGGCGAATACTGAATTTTATACAAAAAAAATAATGTATATGGGATAGCCATATGGAATAAAGTTCGCTTATATATACAAGCTCTGCCTACACATTTCAGGTTTAAATTCCACACGTCAGTATGTCCAATTAAACCTCGATTTGTTATCCGCCGCAACTCGAATTAACACAAACTCAATCATTTTACTGCCCAAACTCTGGGTCATGTAAATACAAAAAGATTATACAAGGATATCCGGTATCCTTTCAAATTCCAATTAAAACATTTATATAATAATATAAATGCTTCTGAGCGAATTAAATTCTTGATTAAAAGTCAATATAATTTTTGTTCAAAGAATATTGGCGCTGAAAGGTTCAATAAAGGTAAGTAAATATTTCTTTAGGGTCAGCTGGTTTAATTTGACGGGTGGTATAATCGAACAACTGTCATCGTTTGATAAATAGAACTCCCAAGGCCCGTATTAATAAACCAATCTCAATACAAGTCTTGAGGCTGTATCAACCGAGATGCGTCTTAAGAAGTTGACGCTATCTCAAGCTCCGTGCTAATTTATAAACCAATCTTGAGGTCTACTCAGCTGAGATCACTTCTCAAGTATTCGCCTCAGCAGCCAGAGGTGTGACTTATCTAAGATACAAGTATCTGAAATACAGATACAAGATGCAAGATACGTATTTTCATTTTGTATCTAAAATACTTTTTAAAAAATCATTTTGTATCTTGTATTTAAATATATTTTGTTTGGTATCTTAGTATTTTATAAATACTTTTTCTGATAAAATACTTTTAGTAATATATTAGTAGAAATATATAAAATAAATGCGTAAAATTGAGCATGTCATTATTAGTCCAACATCACATTGGTAGATGGCGACTCTTTCTTTGCACTGCACTGGCCTGTATCTATACAAGATGTGGCAAATGCACAAGTCGTGCGAGCCAAACAATTAAAAAAAAAAAAACTGAAATGTAATTTCATTTGAGAAGATGACCGCCTTTTTGGCTTTGGCTTTTTGGCGGGAACTCGGCGAGTGAAGTAGCATTTTTCTTTATAAGTCTTATAATTTGTGCATTCTAACTTTTGAAGCTTAATAATGGCAGAATATTGTGCAGCAAACGTTAGTGATAGTGTACAAGTGAAGGGAAGTGTAAATTAAAGTGCGTAACGGAGCTTTCGGGTTCCCACAAGAAGCCGCCAAAATCTTTTGTAAAGCATTCTGCCTCTTTACTGAAGAATGACTTGACCGTGACTAGACTCTGTATACGCCAAGTATACGACGAATTACTTGTTTTGACTGAGACTGACTTACAAACTGAAGAAATAAGATAAATAAGACATGGCTGTTATGGGCTAGATCCCTTTGCCTTCTCCTAGAGGAGAAAATAAAACTAAAAAAAAAAAAATGACCGCCTTTTTGTATATATTACATTACATTAAGTTATTTACGAATAATTCGTAAATAACTTAATGTTAAGTTATTTACATACGTAAATAACATTAAGTTATTTACGAATAAATCGTGTTATGTTATGTAACGTGTGTGTTATGTTATCGTGTTATGCTCGTCTTATGTCAATTAAGAAAAATAAACTTAGAATTCATTAAAATAAAATCTTGTTTTCTTACAAAAGTATTTGTATCTTAAGAAGTATTTAGAAGATACGTATTTGGTATTTAGTATTTCAGATACTATTCTCGAAAGTATTTTGTATCTGGTATCTGAAATACTTTATTTAAAAGTATCTTGCATTTTGTATTGCAGATACTTTGTACAGGGTATTTTGTACATCTCTGTCAGCAGCGAATGAATGATAGTCTTGAGTTTCATACGAAACTTATTTATAAACATAAATAAATAAACGAAATTTATAAACATTAATACGCGCACCTCTCAAGTGAGTACTGCTTGAGTATGCACGTGCTATTCAGGTCTCAACTTCGGTTTATTAATCAACACCTTTACTTGAGACCAGTCACAAGACTGTTCTCAATCTTGAGATAAAGAGATAGATAAGAGAGAATATATATATATATATATATACATATAAGAGAATATATAAATAAATAAATAATATATAAATAAATAAATAAATATTTCGGACACTTACACCAATCATCTAGTCCCAAACTAAGCAAAGCTTGTACTATGGATACTAGATAATAGATAAACATACATAAATATTTATATAAACATCCATGACTCAGGAATAAATGTTCACACAAACATTTACCCGTCGCGGGATTCGAACCCTCAACCGTTGGTTTCGCTGATAGGGTCACTATCCACTACACCAATCGGTCGTCAAATACGTTTATTAATACGAGCCTAAGGTCCGTAGTTCACTCTACGTAGGGTGGCCATACGCCCGGATTTGGCAACCATGCCAACTCTTAATTAGGTACGTCCGGATTATTAATATTCGCTAATCGATTACACGCCTTTCCTCCGCCAGTGCAACGAGAGCAAGAAAATTAAACTGAGGATGGAGGATGGAATAGTCAGTAGCCATATTAATAATAATAAAGAGGTAAATACTTTATACTTTAACAAGTACATAATGGACAGTGGACGTCCTGTGGCCGCTATGATGAAGCTGATTTTGAGTTTTTTTAATTTTATTAAATTATTCTTCTTTGTCGATGACAAAAACATCAAATTCTTGAGAACCAGAATGCGGCCACGTACGGAGTGTACGTGCAGTGGCGGTACCTTCATATAAGCCGAGAAGCCCGGCATGCCTTACACTACTTGATATACATCAATATATAAACTCTATCGATCTTTATTTAAACAGTATAGTAAATCATTTTTTCGAACATTCTATTACTTATTATGAAACTTACAGCCCAGCCACGAATTTTATGTATTTCTCAGACTAGTAAATCTCATAATAAAAGTTTAATAGATCAGTGTACAAAACATATAATAATAATAATCGATATCTCAGGCAATTGCATATGACCTTATAGACTGAAGATGAAAGAGGCAACAAGAAATCATTCGTCAACCATATCTCGGGCTTGCCTTACTCTGAAACCCTAGGACGCCACTGCACTCCTGTACACTCAAAGAAGTTTTACTCCATTTATGACAATTTACTATAACCGAATTCAAATAACAAGATTTTTTTATCAAGATTTAACCTTCTTCTGGTTCGTCCGGTCTTAACTGTAAAATATTAGGGCATGCCTAACTATGCGACAGCGACACAACATTGAGGCAAAGAATCGCCAACATGGCGTACGATTTCGACTCGAATGTCGACACACACGTACCACGCGATTCGAAATAGATTTTATTTGCACGTGTCTTTCTTTTTTACCCGACTACGGCTAAGTAAATACTGAAAAAATACAAAAATGCAAAAAATTCATTTGTTTTTCCGGCATTCATTTGTTTGTTTCATGCTCAAAATGTCATGTCAAATGAAGAATAGATACCTAACCTCAAGTGGCCAGTCTTGATAATTGATAGCAAACTACATGGAGTCTTCTCCATGTAGAAACTACTTCTTAGTAGTTTTCCATCACAAGTTTTGTAAACAGAACTACTGCTAAATTCATTCCCATTGGTTCTATTAGCAGAATTAATGGGAAAAAATCCCAGTAGTTCTGACGGCAGAACTAATCAACAGAACAGGTGGGAATAGACGGACTAGACTACCCTTCCTGGTTGTTGTCAAAAGCCAAATAATATTCTTTAACTTCTTTAACTGAGGTTGTCTGGAAGAAATCGCTATCAGAGATAAGACCGCCTTTGTACACTTCATCATCTATGTTAAATATTCTTTCTATTTATTTTTGTGCAATAAAGAATTTGACAATAATAATAATATTGTAAACAAGTACGTTAAATTTTTGTTGGCGATAACCGGATAAGTAGGCGATACCTTCGAGAGATAGATCGCCAGCAAGCTAAAGGTACATACATACGTATCGCATAGATTATATTGATTTAATTTTTGTCGCATATAGATATCGGGTCGCTGTGTGTGTAGTGTACGACAGGACTATAATATTAGGCCCTTACCTATGAAATTGGCGTTTTGTATGAAGAATTTCATTAAGACTGTTTTCTCCATACAAACATTTTTTTTTGGGAACGGCAAATCCAAATTTAACTAAACTTTGTGTGTATTATCGGATAACATTAAGTTAAGTATAGGCAGTGTTAATTTTTAAAAAAGTAACCCCTTTATAAAAGTTTCTGCGAATCTAAGAAATGATTATGGGAAGCACATGAAAAGAGCTCTGTTCAAATTTCTTATATTATGTGATTTAGCCCAGAAATTAAAAAATATTTCATGTGAAACCTTGAAATAATATTTCATTTTTCAAATAAAAAACAAATTGGGATATAGCTTTTAAAATCGCAGGAATTGGTACATATGATTAACGAAGAAAAAAAACTCCAATTTCATAGGTTGTTGTATTCTCAGGGTCTGGTTGTTGGGGCACAACCTTTCCTCGCTAGTGGCAATCAGTGTTTGCCGATAATGCCATCGACTTGGCTTAATGACTGTCTTCAATTGCAAATAACCGAGAGTGCCCTCGGACGTACGAAATCGTTCGTATGAAAACGCTAAAGGGCACCTATTCAAGTACCCATGACGACCAAATGTTATACTCGCTGAGACGCCGGTGCTCTAGTGGATAGTAGTAGTGGGTTTAATCGCCTCCGTGGCTCAATGTAAACAACATAGGTTTTACGAATGTAAGGTCGCGGGTTCGATCCCCAGCGGGGTATATGTTTAGTACTCGGCTTGGTAAATATCCGCCTGGCTAGCTACCACCAACTTATCTAAATCTGCCGCCAAACAACAATGTTAATAGCATTGTTGTGTTCCGGTTGTGAGAGATAAGATAGCCAGTTCCCCAAATATTTGGTTTTCCGGGTCAATACGTTTCCACCTTCGGCCTCATCTTCACATAACATCAGGTGTGATTGAGGTAAAGTGCTAACCCGTTGTGCATAAAAAAAGTTTTGCCCTCGACACCAACGGGATCGGGTTCGAATCCCACTAGGGTAGATGTTTGTAAGATGAATGCAAACATTTATTCCTGATTCATGGATATTTCTATAAATATTTATGTATATTAAATACAAACAAATAACATTTGGGGACCTTAAGTTTAATTAAATAATTGACCTGTTTGGTGTTGTGGTTAGACACTCTGCTACTATACGAAATGGTCGCGGGTTCGAATCCCGCTAGGGGCATATGTTTGTTGATGAATACAAACACATGACATGTGTTCCCGAGTTATGGATGTTTTTCATTTATACGTTTATTTACAAAATAAATGTATATGTGTAGTTTATCAACCATCTGGTATCCAAAACACAAGCCTAGATGCTTACTGTGGACCTAGATGGCACTGTGTGTTTGTGCAAAGACATTTATTTATTTATTTATTCATAGATAATCTTTGTTAATCATGCAAACTATGAGACCGAAATTGGCTCAATGCCCCCACTATAATTCTGGCAACCGTAACAAATACAAGAATGGTGCTGACAGTACTTCGCCAGACGAAACTGGATAAAAATACACATTTCCTTTCAATGGTGTATTACATTCTTTTCTACCAACAAAAAGGAATTTGAATATGCTTATTTACATAATAATAAAACACGTAACTTAGAAATATTTCTCGATATTTACCACATAAATCATCAATATACATATTTACAACTTAAATAACAATAATTTACTAACACTATTAAATTCTCAATACTTAATTCAATCACTTCGCTTTCTAGGCGTCTATAGTGTCAAACACAATCACATAAGTCAATTAAAAGCCAACTTCCCGAAGACTTTACGGTGCTGTCAATCGCTGTGTATCTTCATTGGGTCTGTGAACTGCGCCGTCAGTATGTAGAACAGCGCTGGGGCAGGAACAAGGGACAGGTACCAAAGCTCTCTGAAGCCAGTCAAGGATATAATGCCGTAAGCGTGCACCAACCAGTGTCCAACAAGGATTATCAGGTTCCGAGTATTCGTTAATGAGGATATGAGCAACGCCGGTGCAGACTGATCTAGCTTGATCGAGAAATGCGACGCCGATGACATCATTGAGATTATTATTATGATGTAGGGGAACGAACAATCTGAAAAGAATGAAATTGTTTAGGTCGGGTGGGGTAACTATATTATACTTTTGTGTGTATGTGTGTGTGTGTGTGATGAATACGGACATGTGTACCCGAGTTATGGATGTTTTCATTTATAATAAGTATTTATTTACAAAAAAAAAGTATTTATGTAGTATATCAACCATCTGGTATCCACAACACAAGCCTATAGTTGCTTACTGTGGAACTAGATGGCGTTGTGTATATGTTTAAGGATTTATTTATTATTATTATTTATTATTACCTTTAGTTTTATGTAAAGGCAGACATTTATTTATCGTTAATAAAGCACATTACAAATTATAGTGACTATCCTGTACTTGATCTTCTTTCATGAATTACATAAGTGTACTGTTTCAATTTATGCCATCAAAGGAACTCTGACAAAGTCAGACATCGCATTTTTAGTAGGTACTCCTCCTTTACTATATTGATTGTATTCTGCTATATACGGACCGATCGTTGTGGAGATCTTTATAGGAGGCATTTGTCCAGCAGTGCACGTCTTTCGGCTGATATGTTAATATGAGATTCTAACTGTCTTGCAATTAGCTATAAAAATATATGCGCACAATGGTTTGGTTTCATTTACTCCTGGATTATGAGGTAAATGCACCAGTAACCAGTATCCCATGACAAAAAAATACATAATGATATAAGGTGAACAGTCAAGGCATGGAACTCCCTTCCGGCGTCAGTATTTCCTGAATCCTACAACCTTGGGATCTTCAAGAGCAGGGTGAATAGGCATCTACTGAGATCGCGTGCTTCGTCACTTCCCATCAGGTGAGATTATGGTCAAACGCGTATCCAGTTAACGATAAAAAAGAAGAAATGCAAACTTGTATCCATGAAATCAAATAAATTGGCGCCTCAATATTTCACTGATTGACAAACTAGCTAATAATTTCAAAATTCAGATTATATTTAGTAAGTTTCATAATTTTTAACCCAAGTTCATGATTCATTAGCAACAGCCTTACACGTCCCCACTGTGGGGGCACAGCCTCCCGTCACTGGGGGAGGGTATGGGCCATACTCCACCACACGGGCCCAGAGCGGATTGGTGGATTTGTGTCAGACTAGGGGCAATCTGACAGTCAATGTTTTAAAGCCGCCTCTGTAAGCCACCGACTTGGCTTAACGGCTGCCTCTTGCTTTCACGCATTACATTTTCAATGTTTGGTACACCCAAATGCTTATGTTTAGAATATCTCTAAACACCCGATTTGTATTAATGGTAGTCAATTTATGTATCTTTAAAATGATAATAATAAAAATGAAAATGAAAAAATGTTTAATTCTTTCTTTAGGAATCACATGCAACGTATTGTTAAGATTTCCTTTTAGGTATAAGGATACCTGTGCCAGAAAATCTTGCTCTTCCTTAACTAAGCATAGTAAACATTGTAATTATTAATACAATGTACATAATATACATGTATTTATCGAAAATGAGCGTCGGTGACTCAGCGGTTCAGACGCGGTCTCCCAATTTGGGAGGTCCGGGTTCGATTCCCAGGCAGGCCATGTACTCAGTTTTTAAATTTAATTTAATTACTTATGAGCATTTATCCGACTGCTCTTAAAACGGTGAAGGAAAACATTGTGAGAAAACCTGCATGCCCGAGATATAAAAATTCAAAAGCATGTAAACTCCCTACCCGCATTGGGCCTGGGTGGTGGACTATGGCCCATACTCCCTCATATGCGAGGGAAGGCCTATATCCCTGCAGTGGGATATTAATGTGATGATGATGATTTATCAAAACCTAATTGGGGCATAAACATAATACACTGGCCGCATTGCCTCGCTATGCAGCTAAACTAAGACGTTGAGCGAGGTATGCGCCAGCTCGAGGATCACACAACATAGAACCAATATGGTTGAGAGATCGTGGACGAAAAGAAAACATACAAACGGCCGATTTGTGCACCTCCTCCTTTTCAAAGTCGGTTAAAAAGAAAGAATATCGAAAGAGAAACCGGTGCATGTGCAGTTTATGAAACAAAAGAGGGTCTAATTCCGGGGTTTATATATAATGGGGTAATAATGGGGTTTCCGGGTCAGTACGCTTTCACCTTCGACCTCATCTTCATTAACATCAAGTGTAATTGAGGTCTAATATCAACCCGTTGTGCATAAAAAAAAAAAATAAGTCTCTATGTTACTTTGTAAACCGAAAAGAGTAAAACATTTGCCGCTGCACATAAAAAGTAAATACTAGACAAACTTTAAGTGTTGTCACAAGCAAAAGCTGGTCATGGTTAAGATTAGAATCAACCTGACACTTGAGACAAGTCTTTTCTTTATATTGGCAATATCTTTGAGAATAAAACTCTTGGTTTATTATCTCTTTTATTGTTTATGGCCTATAACATTATCATTATAGTGGAGATAATCTACTAAATGATAGCACACTGGGTATCATAAAAGGCATCTAATACATTTCCACAGGCCATTGACTGGTAGCAGTGACAAGACATTGACTGGTAGCAGTGACAAGCCATTGGCAGGTAGCAGTGACAGGCAATTTTCCGGTAACCAATACTGTTATTGTCATTAGGGGATAAACAATTTAAACAATCAAAACACTCAACGTCTAAATGGTAAACTTTAGTAATTAGTTTCATGCAAACTAAATCGACCACATGTAATTATGCAGTATTTTCTGTATTTTAATAATAAAAGTTAAAGTTGATCGGTTCATATTGTAATGATTATGTGATAGTTAAAAAAAGTTTGTAACATTATCTGTCCCCTCAACTCGCCCGGGACCAAAACATACCTTACATAACCTACCGCCCTTAGAAATGCACTTGTGACAGGAATTACTACACGTCTACAGATGTTTTTTGATGGCTAAATCCCCCTAGTCGGCTTTTATAACGCCCACGGGAAGAGATGGAGTTGTACAAATATACGTGCCAGAAAACACATGGCTCTATTATTATTCTGATGTATGTATGTGAGTACTGTTTTTTGAATATTTTGTCTATTCCTATTGTTCTCACGCATATCGCGAGGAAGGTAGATATCCCCACCCCCAGCAATGAACGACGAGTCTAAATATATATCTTAACAACAAAAAGAATAAGCTTACATATCAATCCGGCCGCAACTGTGTGTATAAGCACCAGGATAGGATAGAAATATAGGGCACAGTATATAGCCTTCTTGCCCGGGTTTGGTGCATGCCAGGTTAGTAGCCAAGGCCTCAGCGATATGGTCATCAGCAGACTGAAGGCGTAGATCAGGAGAATTATAGTATATCTGCAAGAAATAATTATAATACATATAATAATAATAAATATCCTTGAACATACAGCGCCATTTAGTACCACACTAAGCAACTAGGCTTGTATTATAGATACCAGAAGGTCGATAAACTACACAAGTGCCTGTTTTGTTATAGTAAATATATAAATATTTCGCATTTATATAATATTAGTTGGGATTGAGATATCATCACCACCGTCATCACCATCATTAGGAAAAAAACTCGCTTAGTGCCTAATACGCCAATCACCACCGTCATCACCAACATCATTACCATCATTAGGAAAAACTTCTACTACCGAATGCGTCTATCTATGACTCCAAAGCAAACCCACTAATAATACCTTTCCTAAAGAAGCCAGTCACTTTTCTGGGATAAAAGTTGCCTATATGCTAATCCAAGTCCTAATCTGTCTACCAACCAAACAACCAAATCTGCCCAGCCGTTTAGGCATGAAGAGGTAGCAAACATAGATACACACACAACTATCGCATTTTTTTTATGCATAACGGGTTGGTACTTGACATCAATCACACTTGATGTTAAGTTAAGTGATTTATAATATTAGTTGGGTTTAAAACTTCCATAACTTGGGAATATTTGTCCATATTCATCACACAAACATACGCCTCTAGCAGGATCCGAACCTGCGACCTCTAGACATAATGATCAGGGTCTATAACCACTACACAAGTGCAATTGGAATTTAAACTTTTTTAAATTTATACTTTAAAAAAATCTTGTAATTTTAACTGGAAACCTTAATTATGTTTATATGGACAAATTTCGACAAAGTGTTAATTGACTGTTTATATCAACAAACTCAGATAATAATTGGACTCTTGTCAGTTCATATGAGAGATCAACAAATGATGTTAGTTGCCAATAACCCATATATCATCCACAGATCATCATCAAAATGGAAGTGAATGCGTAATTGGTGAAACTAATGTCTGTCAAAACAGTGTCAACAGAGTTGAGGCATTTGTACATATTGTATTCCATAAGTAACTTCGAAATTTATAATTATTCTAGCTGTTGCCCGCAACTTTGTTCGCGTAGAACATTTCATCATAATCGGTACCATAAAAAATTTGCCTACACGTTAATTCAGGTTTCATCCAAATTTTAGGCGTAAAGACGCCTTTATGGAACTGATAACAAACACACATACACAAACATTCGCATTTATAATATTAGGGTTAAAAAAATCTTATAAGAAGTGTTTCTGACTTATTGTCATAATTAATTACAAAAATATTTATATGATTATATTTAAAAAAGCAACACAATGTATTGTACAGACGACTATTTAATAGGGCCAATAATAACAATAAATCCATCTAGAAAAATCTTGGAAAAGATTTAATTTGAGTTCAAAAGAGTTCCATTTTAAAAACAGAATTTGGATAACAGATTAATTAAATTCATATACATGACCCTGTAACCGACACTATTCAAGGTACTTACAAAGGATACACAGCTTCCTGTGTACAGTGCAAGGTCTCCTTATAATCAGGCTGAGGATTATGCAACAATGTATACCAGTCAGAGAGGGCCTTTGGTGAGCAGACTTGCAATGCTATACTGCCAGTCGGAGGGAGTACCAGCAATGCTGCCAGCGTGCCAGACAATACTTCAGTAAATGCACAGATATGCTGTGCCAAGATGCCAGTTTTTCTGAAATGATGATAATTACATGTGTCAGATAGCAGGACCTGTACAGTTTAGTTTACAGTTGTTTTTTAAAGCACACTGGGTGGGTGTGTGCAGCCCTCAGTCACACCTGATGTTAAGTAAAGATGAAGCCAAAGGTGTAAACATGCTCTTAACTGAATATTACATTATTAGGAAATATTATCAGATAATGTAATTAATATCTGAAATAATAGGTTTGCTGTCAATTATATGGTCAATTTATTACAAAATAATTATAATAAAAATTAAACTAAATAAATTAAATTTAACTGTTAACAACTGTACCACCAAAGACTAATCTAACCACCCCATTTGGGATAAAGGCTACACGGTGACCAACATTATGCATGAAATTATAAAATTCTTATTTATTTATTTATTACTGGATATGCCACATTGCAATAATCCATTGATTTTGTGAAATATAAGATGAAACTTGCTGAGTTAATTACATTGGAAAATTTACAATATTGTTCAGTATTAATCACATTGAAAAAGACCTAAATGATGTGATTTTTGAGAGATAATAATTGAAGAAAAGAACCATAACATATGTTCAGCTTTTTATGCCTGAACAAATAATTCCAATCCAGTTTTGTAAAATTTATTAAGTACTGGGTCGAGTGAGGCGCAGGTGGTTTTCAATTGACAACAAGAATTATAAAACCTTCCAACCATTATGTGAGTGTCAGAATTTGTTCAAGACTATTTTCTAAATGTATCTTTCCATTAGCAATGAAAGTATTATGAAATAAATATAAAATAAAATTACATAAAGTCAATCTATAATCAGTGTCAATAGGGAAAGGAGGCTCCCTTTTTCTGAGAGATGCGCTATAGTTCTGAATTTAAAACATTAATGGACACTCAGTTTTGAGTCATCTGTCAAAACTTCTTGGGCAATATGAAGACTTGAGTAACTTCTGAAGTGCTTTTTCGTCTTTACATTGACTAAGCCCTTTACTGATCAAATTAGGAGAAAAATTTAAAACTCACCCTTTACCAGCAGTTACTAAGTCAATAAAGAACCAATGCAGCACCAGTGGCAGCAGCACCATAAATCCTAGATATTGCCAGTCATACAGCGTAGGCTCGTCGGCACACGGCGTGCAGTAGCTGGTGGCGTTGGTTCGGAACCCCCGCGGGCAAGCTCCACACTCGCCCCATGTACCGTCCGCCAGCTCAGTACGACCGCAGTACCGACCTGGGCACGTACGTACTATTGACATTGTGTTATCTGGATAACGGTTACGTGGGGGCAAGGGGCAAGTTTACATCATGATTTTGTTAGAGATTAAATATGTAAGTAATGAAAATGTGCATTATGATACAAAAACGTCTTGCAACGAAACGATCAACAAATACTGTCACAGATAATAAATTTAGTGTTACCAATCTCTTCGAAATATTTCCCCTAATAAGTTTACAAATCCCTCTAACGGTCCTTTAATACCTTTACCTATTCTATTTTAATAAAATATCATTCTTTTTAAATATAAAATTGTATTAAAATTAATCACCTAATCGGATCAGACACTTAACACCTATTTTCTAGTCCCAAACTGCGCAAAGCCTGTACCATAACTATTACCATATATCTGTGCCTGTACTGTGGATACCTGCTAGATAACAAATAAGAATAACATAAATATTTATAAAAAGCTCCATGACTGAAATAAATACAATACAATACAATACAATACAATACAAATACCTACTCTTTATTGTACATTGTACATAAATGTACATATTCATTACACAAAAATTAACTCTTAGCGGGATTTGAACCCGCAACCGGTCGTTTCAAGTGCATGGTCACTACCCATTACAGCAATCGGTCGTCTATGAACAATCACTCTAAAGAAATATAAATAACTAGATAACCTCAAAAATTGGCACAATCATTTAAAAGAATAATATTTTCCCCTAGATTGGGGGTACCAACAACCACTGAACATCACTGAGAATTCACTGTCAATGCTGTCAACCAGCTGACTAGCCTGTGACAGCTGCTGGTTTAATGATTCGGATACACTAACAGAAGTAAGAAGCAGTAATCTTTGCACAGACCATGCAAGTACCGAGACTGGTTAACGTATAGAAAATAATTTAATGTTTCTAAGGCGGAAAGCAGAAAGACGTGGTCATTACTCCACCAACATAAGCATAGCTCTTATATTAAGGAAAAAGAAGGTACTGAAAATAATTAAATTTTTATTATTACAGCGTATGGCCCGGGTCGTTGAAACAATTAACATGGTACCCCTTCATTGGTATTAAAAAGGAGGGTTTGAACCAATGGGAGCTCAGTCATACACCGATTTCGTTCGCGAACTGTCGTATTAAATGCTCATTTCTTGTAAAAAATGCATCACTTACTACAGAAAAGTGACCAAAAAATGTTGCACTGAAGACTGAATACAGACTTTTTTTCATAATTATTAGAATACTATAATTTTACTCCAACTTAACATGAAATGAAATGAAATCTTATTTCAGTTAACCTTTATTTTCAAAGAATAGAAAACCCTAAAAAACTAAAGAGATATAGTTACAAAGCCTTGAATTTGCATTCTAAATCCATGTGGCGTCCAATGTACCTAGCACGACGCTTACAAACGTATCGTACGGTAATAAGCGATATCCACAAGATTGATGCTGTTCCAATCACAAAATAGATGATTAGGTCTAACAATAAATATTGAATAACTGTCACTCCTACAGCAGGCGAGCGAAGATGGTTGCCACCACCGTGACGGAGGATGTATTCCGTCCACCAAACAGCTCTATCGGGACCAGACACTTCGTTATTGAAAACTTTCGCATTGAGCTTGGACATTTCTTTTTTGTAACTGCAAAACAAAAAATGCACTTTTCGAGAAAACATTTTTTTTTTTCAAAATTAGGTATTATCTCTATTTCTTTCATAGAATTATCTACATTTACATAATGTAAATATCCTATTACTAATCACCAATCCTTACTCGGCCAGCATGCGCGTGGTGTCGACGCGACAATACAACAGTCCGTTGATTTCCGTCAAGCACTATACCGAATTGCTCTAGATTTTGTAATTGGCACGCGTTTGGCACAAATCATGGGTTTCACGTACCGGCCACATTCCCTATCAAGCAAGACCCACAATCCGCTATCAACAGACCTCATTTCAGAAAGCATATAAGACAGCTGAATAAACTATATGTGGCTATCCAGCGTCTGAGTTGCCTCCACTAGTAATTTTTTCAATCGTAGAATCTTCACTACCATTATTCTCTTCCAGTAAAGATGGAATGTCCAAACGGAATTTTCGAAGATTTTAGATCGATACCTAAACCACCACCACCTGCACGATAAGATCAACAATCTTTTTGGAGATGGGGTGGATGACAGTCTACTCCCAGAACAACAATACCATTAGAGTTAGTATAGGTACTAGGATACACGGGCTACCAATCTTTCTCGACATTATAGGAAACGACTAAAGTGTTCTTGATTCGAAATGGCTCACTGTTTGTCGCACTTTTTCATCTCATCAGTCGTCACAACATTTAAGTCCCCTGAATGTGAATGGTCATTATAGATCTGTGGTGAATGTGGATCGGACAACATACCACGTAAGATTGTCCACGCCTACCTATTCATGGTAGCACTTTACTAACTGAATTGCATTGTGTTCTGACATTACCCGTGGTGTATAAAAGTAAGAGGCCCGTGGCTCAATAAATTGTTTCCGTAGGTCAATGTTAAAACATAAGATTTACAAAACGGGTTCGATTACCATGTTTAGTGTTCGGTTTGGTTGGGGCAGGACATGTTCATAACTCCGCCTGTGTGCCACTATGAGCTGAAGCGGACGATTCACGTTATCGAAATCTACGGTATAATGCTGCTCATTGTGCCATGCGAGCGACAGTGAATAAAACGATAGTTTAGGTACTATAACGAGAGTAGTTTGCGTGTACTCATGGTCGCCTCACTGCAGTTCCCATCTTCTGCATTTAGTTGACCACACTTCTAATTTTCTATTTGCTGAGAGGAGAGAGGTGATCTTTGCACTGTGGTTGAATTGTGGGTATTTTTTATGGTTACATCATCGTCCTAGGCAAAGTTCTCAGACGATTTAACCACACAATTTTTTTTAAACGAAGTTCCTACCCTATATTTGTTGACTCAAACAAAATGGCGTCGTAAGCAGAAATGCGTGAATAATGCGCAAGTAAGATCTTTTTGTGTAGTTCTGCAATGTATGTATGAAAAACCACCTCAACCACCACATTACTGGAAACGTAAATGAAATAGGCAAAAACCTTAGATTTCTGATAAAACTTACTCTTCATTACTAGCTACAAGTGAAATTGTAGCTGTAACAATATCCTTCTCCAGTGAGTATGGATCCAGAATCTCTCCAGTTCCGTGTTTAGTTATCTCTCTGATGAACACTCTCCTGGACTTGACTATCGGAAAGCCAACAATGGGCACTTCATTAAATATCGCCTCTTCCAGAGAACGCGCTCCGCCGTGTGTTATAAACGCTTTCAAATTCGGGTGCGCTGGAAGAAATAGGTATAGAAATACTAAGTATCGTTAGCTTACACGTAAATTTTGTCGACATCACGCTTTTTAAATCTTAAGTACACGGTTCCAATATACACGGGACTCGCTGACTTCACATTTCCGATAGAGTCCCGGCGGCCAACTTACGCTGGTAGTGTTACGTCGTCGTGCTGTCCACTGTACAAGTAGGTTAATTTGCTATCACAGATTTTGTGCGAGATCCGAAAGAGAACATGGTATGTAAATACGTTTTCCTATAGATATATTTTATTGGAAGATAGTCTAATGAGGAATAGTCGTAGCATCGTATAGCTTAGTGCCGCCAGCTACATCATATTTGTAAATATATTGACAATACCATTGACATAATGTTTTTTGCTTTTATTTATGCAACCTTCGATCAATCTACAACTGTTCGAAGTAAGCAACACCACTTACCTATGCAGACTCGCTAGAGTTTTTTTGATGCTAATCAAAAAACCTTTCTTATAGCGATTTATACAAGTTTTGTCAGTTCTAATTCCACCATACCGTTACAGCTGATCGCTCTCTAATGAAAGCATGCATACCCAAATATTTACTTTATTATTCTTTACTTCTAATATAAATAAATACTTACCTATAATAAGAACACCTACCTAGTACTTGCTGCTGAGGGAACCAGGCATTTGCCACCACATTGTCCGGTTTGTTGAACATAGTAGTGTTTCCGATTTTCCATAAAACTGTATAAGGCAGTTCAGCGAACGAGTCTGCCAAGGTCTGCAGCATCTGTGGAGATAGCTGCTCTGACTCCTGAACTGCTCCTAAGCTAAAGTAGATGGCACCTTTAGTTGCAGAGTCTAGTAACTGTTGCAAATCCTGAAAGAAATATGATTATAAGACCTTGTTTGCAACCACAATCTTCCTCTAAATGTTCCAGAAAATTTTCTACGAAATGTGGAGCATTTTACCGTTTTCATCAGCAAGATCGTAAAAAAATATGTAAGTTGAGGTAATCCGAATCAAAATAAATAAATAACCACACTTCATTGTGATAAGCTATTTATCTACTCAGAAAGGTGGGAGTCTCTAGTAAGTAAATCGTAAAAAAAATCCCACCCCTAATTAAGACTTTAATGTTTAAAACAACTTCCACGAAACACCCTTTTACGACAACCACGGAACGAGACGTGTTTATAATCTTTTTACATGCCGAAACCACACAGCACCGCTGAAAGATATCCAGATTATAATCACCCCAGGTAATTTATATCCTGTATTAATTTGCAAACGATCGGTATAAACTATCCCAGGAACCGTTGGCCTGTTTCCTATAAGCAACGGGTTAGCAGCTACAAACAGCATATCAATTTGTTTCTCCACAGTTAGCAGGTCTCTTTCCAGGCCGAAAATCTTCTTCGCGGCGACTTCACACAGATGCAGATAATTGTTGTAATATTCGTATTTAGTTTGAAGATATCGATTGAGTTCTGTCAACTTTTGCCAGCAAGTCAAGTTCTCGTAGTTAAGAGAGTTCACATCTGGATACAGAAATGGATGAGTTGGGTTTCCTTTAGCTTCATACTGATGTATTTTGCCGCTGGACGTTGTTATAGCTATATGTTGCGCCTGATATTTATCAGCTGCAGCATAAAACATCGGGACGTCGGCCTCAGTGATCACCAAGTCGAATTTTATATTTGGATTTGCGAACAAGGATGTCATTGGCTTGGATTTTAACTGAGCTATCGTCAGTTTGACATTATACTCATTTATTGCCTTCAATTTTGGGTAATAGTCATCTACGTTTGTCAATAGTTTCCGGAAGTCATCCCAAAATGGGGAGGATTCTTTTCCGACGTCTAATTCCACAATACTCTCTGTGTCTGGGAACGTGAAATGGCCTGGATACGGCGTCATCATTACGATGGCATGACCATTCCGAGCAAGTCTGGATATTAGCCCCCTGTACACTATATGATCTGAGTACGACAGAGAAGAGAAGAGAGCAAGTATTGATGCACTCTCCACAGAATGCAGTAAATAGAAGAGTAGCACTATAAGTTTATAATACCACATAATGAGATATAGAACTGTAACACTGTAATATTAAATTAATACTGATGTCGACTCTATAAAAGGAGATCTTGATTTGATACTTACCGTAACAACTGAATAAATATTGAGTAATATTCGTGGAGTAAGTAGTGAGGACCTTGTGTGGTATATTTACCTGCCTGCTTATATTTATTTGAAGCCGAAATACAACTACATTAGCAATGTATGTAAAATCGTGAGAAATAACTATTTACGTATCAAAAAACCAAAAATCCCGACAGCATATTTTGTATTTTGCGGACGCCATCTTAGATTTTTTAATCATAAAATGTATCTGAAACTGCAGGTATCAAGACGAATCTAACGACACCATGCACTTCAAAATTGGTCAAGTTTAGGCTACAGGATTCGCCAAACCAAACATAGGATACATAAATACATACATGCTTACATACATTCACTCCAAAAATATTACCCTCCTTTCTTGGACAATCGGGTAAAACAAACATTATTCTGCAATTATTATCTATTGTCTAGAATGTAGGTATAGGTTATGATCTATACTATCTACTGATACTGAACAACCTCTACATAATGGTTGGTCGCTACGATATTACTAATGAAAGCAGATAAAGAAAGACTTCATTGTGAGAAAGCCTACTTATCAGCATCGCTCTGACACATACATATTATCTTCCTAGATACTATACATGTGCACATGTAGATAACCAAATAATGTGCGTGCTCCAATAAAGTTATTTACCCAAAGGCATCCTAAACAAATATAGAGTGAAGTAGAAGAAATGAGTAGTAGGTAGGTGCCTACTTATAATATAAGTATAGATAGGTCAAGTCAGATTATTTTCAGGGAATATTTATTTTGTAGTCTTCTTTTTAGTGACATGTCTCTGTTCGGCAGTGGACTTTGTAGTTTGAATAATAAACGGCCGGTTCAATATTAAAGAATGGAATTTATTTATTTCACAGTTGAATACCAACTCACCTGTCACCTCTAGGGTTGCCAGGTAGCTACTGCTGCCACAGTGTTGCTATACTTGCCAACATGCTACGGCCTCACAAAATATAATATAAATAACAATATACTTATACATACCAATTAACAATATCATTATATTTATCAATTAACAATATCAATCTATCTTATCATTAATGGGTAACAAACATACCTTATTAATAGCTCTGAGGTGAGTTTTGCCATTTGGCGTCTTTACTTCTACCACCCTAACTATATTGTCATGGCCAGGACAAACTCGGATAACTCGAGCCATTGGCCATGACATCGTGGGGGCATTATCAATTTTTAATAGTACCAGTGACCCCACAGTTATATTTTCTTTCACCTTGAGCCATTTGGGCCTATTTTGTAAAATATTTAGGTACTGTTTGTGCCACAGTTTCCAGAAACTTTGTTTTAATTGAGTAGATATATTAAATAATTTTAATCTACTTTGTGGGATGCCTAAAAGATCGCGTTCCGGATACATATTCAATGAATTTCCAATGATAAAATGACCAGGAGTTAAATAGCTATAATCATTGACGTCCGATGAGGACAATGGCATAAGAGGTCGAGAATTAAGTATACCTTCTATCTCTACTAAAACGGTGTTTAACTGCTCATAGGTAAGTACATTTTTCTGTAACACCCGTTTTAAATGATATTTCGTTGATTTCACGGCAGACTCCCAAAGGCCGGCCATGGTTGCCGAGTAACACGGTACGTAATAGAAATCAATTCTATTGCTTGAAGCAAATGCATTGACCTTGGAACGGTGGTCTTTGGAATTCTGCAAATCATACAGTTCAACCAATTGGTTCCTTGCGGACTTGAAAGTGCTTGCATTGTCGGAGTGGATTTCAGCTGGTAAACCACGTCTTGCGATAAATCTTCTCAAGCATGCAAGATAAGTTGAAGTGGTAAGATCGGAACAAAGCTCAAGGTGAATTGCCTTAGTCGTGAAACAAACAAATACACAAATATATCCTTTACCAGTGACCGATCGCCGTACGCGAGAGCACTTAACGTTTATTGGGCCAGCAAAATCCACTCCCACCTTCTCGAAGGGACGAGACGTGGCGACCACTCTGCCCGCTGGTAAGGAACCCATCAGCTGTTCTGATGCGCGAGCTTTTTGTCTGAAACAAACAATGCATTTCCCAATAATTTTCTTAATCTGTTGTAATCCATTAACAAGCCAAAATTTCTGGTTCAAAGAAGCCAACAACAATCTAGGACCTGCGTGCAAAAGTCGCTCATGCTCACTCCTTATAACCAACACTGTTATGTGGGAACCTTTAGGTAAGATCACAGGATGTTTTTGTGCGTATGGAATTAAGGCATGATGTAGCCTGCCACCTACCCTTAGTATACCCTTGTCATCTAGGAAGGGATGCAAACTGCGTAGAGTGCATTTAACCGTTTCGTTCTTCTTTATATTAGAAATTTCTTCATCAAAGAATATTTGTTGTTGATCCTTAATTAATAGCATTAGGGCATGTTCTAATTCGCAGCCCGATAAATGGCCATGCTTAGCACTATCCTTCTTAGAACGGAAATTATTGACAGCTCTTAATATATAGGCCAACGTGCGAACCATTCTGTGGATGTCAGAATACTTATGCAAACACCTAAAAACATAATTATCTTGTCCTATGTATACCTGATTACTGCACTGATACCTAACCAGTGGAGGTTGGATCTCGGGCAGATCGCTGGGCAGTTCTATTACAGTATTAAAATCATACCTCCCATCGCGCAAGAACTCCGGTCCATTCCACCAGATGTCACAGCTAGCCAACATTTGCGGCTTAATGCCTCTGCTCACTAAATCTGCTGGATTCTCTTTCGTATTTATGTACAGCCAATTACGTTTAGGAAAATTTTCATGTATAGCTTTCACCCGGTTTGCGACATATGCTTGCAAGCCAATTGGCTGTGTGTGAAGCCATGCTAGGACGATTTTAGAATCAGTAAATAAGTAAATATTATCAATGTTGCATTTAATAGTAAGTGTACTGTACACCCTAGCGATAAGTTTTGACAAAAGTAATGCAGCATTTAACTCCAAGCGTGGCACAGTCATGCGATTATCCCGTAGTGGGTTTATTCTTGACTTAGAGCAAATTAAATGCATTGTAGCTTTACCTGATTTATGTATGAGGCGTAAGTACACGCAACAACCATACGCTATGGAGCTGGATGCATCTGAAAACCCTATCAGCTCTACTGAATCCTCACCTGAAACATGAATATTCCTATTCAAAAGTATAGGTTCCATGGCAGCTAAACTGGATGAAAATTCTAACCAGTCGTTAGCAATGCTGTCCGGGGGAGATGCATTCCAATCAATATTGGCTAACCATAGTCTTTGCATTATTGCTTTAGCCTTTACCACAATGGGACTCGCAAAACCCATTGGATCATAAATCCTTCCTATGTAACTAAGAATATTTCTTTTAGTGAGTTTTTCACTTTGGTATGGCTCAGGACTTGAAATTTTTAACTTATCCTCTTTCATTAATATGCGAAGCCCTAAAGCCTTGTACTGACAAGTATCCTTCTGTAAATCGATGTCGTCAAAATATTGCTCCGATGGAGAGAGGTCACACAATACCTGTTCATTGTTTGAACACCACTTGTGGGTTTGGAAACTCCCAAAACTTAGAAGCTGGCGCAATTGCGTTTTTGTCTGTATAATAGTGTCTAAATCATTATGAGAATGCAAAACGTCATCAACATATGTACAGTTCCTGAGAACAAATGAGGCTAGCGGCATATCGTGCTCATGCTGTGAGGCTAGTTCTTTAAGACAACGTGTAGCTAGGTAACTTGAGCATTTCAATCCATAAGTAACCGTATCTAGTCTTATACACCTGATTGGTTCAGTGGTGTTGTCTCTCCAAAGAATATTTTGAAGGGAAGTGTATTTAGGGTTGACACTTACATTCCTAAACATCCGTCTAATATCAGTGGTTATTGTGTAATCTCCTAATCGGAACAATAAGATAATATCAAACAAATCTCTTTGAACTTGTGGGCCGTTCAATAATAAGTCATTAAGAGATATCTTCTTGTCAGTTCTGAGGGACCCATCAAAAACTGTACGAACTTTTGTTGTTTTACGCTCAAGGTCGATTACTGCATGGTGTGGTAAAAAATAGACAGCATCCTTATTGAGATCATATGACTCAATGTCAACATAGTGACCGTGATTCAAAGACAGGTACTCCTGAATGAACTTTTGGTATTCTATGAACAAATCAGGATTTGAATGGAATTTTTTTTCTAAATTGAGGAAACGTTTGAGTGACAAGTGAAAAGAATTGCCCAGAGCCGCATTGACCTCCTGAAGAGGTAATTTTAAAGGAAGTACAACTTCAAAACGATCGTCTTTCAGTTGAAAAGTATTTTGGAAAATATGCTCGCAGAGCTCCTGTTCCGAACTTTTCTCATGAAAGACTTCTGGTACACTCTCATTCTGCCAAAACTTCCCTAAGGTGACATTCAAATCGTCATCATATTTGACACATTTTAAAGATATCTTTCTATTCTTAGTTATTCCCTTGTGGCATGGCAGGCTTCCCCCGATTACATATCCAAATTGTGTATTAAGAAGGTGTGAATCAGGTAATTGGCTGCTGCTATAATTCTGTTCCTCCGTCGGCATCAGCACCTGAAACATAACGTCAGCACCAATTAACAGATGGATATCGCTGGGAATATTAAATGTATTGTCCGCCAGTAAAATACCGTCTGGGATTTTGACATCCGAAATGTCTATTTTAGTTTGCGGTAACATGCATGTGATTCTGTCAACGACATGACATGTTACAGATATCGTGAAATCATTTACTAACGAGTGTACATCTATGGGCAAGCAATATTTTAAAGTATTTTTTTGATTCGTAATGCCCATTACGCTTGTAAAATTTTTAGTGGGGTTCAATCCTAAAAGCTCCACTAATTTGGTAGTAACAAATGACAACTGTGACCCACTGTCGAGTAAGGCCTTAGCGTGTATTTGCGTACCATCACGCGCTATCAATTTCACCCGGGCTGTGGGAAGGAGGACCTGATTGTCATTACTGCCTGTCCATAAAGTGACAGGTGGTGGGCCCGGCATTGGGGTTGGTTGATGTAATAACGTATTATGCGTCCCTTTGCAATCAGCGCACTTAAAGTGAAATCTGCATTTGGCAGTATGCTTCCCTAAACAAATGCTGCACAACTTGTTTTGGGCAACAAAGTTTAACCTTTCCGTTATTGGTTGCAGCTGAAACTTCTTACACGTAAATAATTTATGTTCAGACTTACAGTATATACACGACGGACTCTCTTGGCTGGTGCTGTGCGCGACTACCTTAATTGGACGCTGGGAATTAGTAGTTGGATGATCTTGAACGTTTTCCAGAGCCATCGCCTTCTTCTCCAGGAACAAGATAAGGTGGGCGATCGACGCCTCACTCTGTCCGTGTCGCTCCAGCTGGTATTCCCTCGCCGTATATAAATCTAGTTTACGCATAAGAATACAACAAATTATTTTATCCCAGTACTGTGAGCTAGGATCTAAATTTTTTAAAGCTGCTAACTGCTGATTAACTGTCGTTGTAAACTCACGTAAGATAGTATAAGTAGACTTAGCAATAGGCTTTATATCCAATAAGCAATAAATGTGCTCATTAATTGTTTTATACGGATTGTTATACCGATTATCAATGATCTGAAGAGCCTCCTTGTAACTTTCTGCTGTGAGAGGTAGGTTCTTTATGAGGTCTAAAGGTTCCCCCTTAAGGAATGAGCGTAAATAATACAACTTTTGCACACAATCCATTGCCCTATCATTATCTATCATTGAACGAAAAAGACTAATGAATGGATTGTATTCAGAAAACTTTCCCTCAAAACACTGAATCTGAATATGAGGTAAAGAAACCTTACTGACAACTGGGGGGCGGTCTTTGCAACCGTCATTGCCCAGATCGCGCCGTTTTATTTCCTTATTCAGGGTAGACAAGACCCTGTAATACCTACTTTCGACCTCCTCGACATTCTCTGACTCATCGGTTACATCTAGGGTTAACATTTGTTTGTTACAATGCTCGTAATCACTGAAGGAGCTAACCAAACGATCCTTTCTAGCTATTAACATTTCGGTATCCTCTGCAACCACCTGATCTATTTCACTTATGAAATTAAATAGCCTAGTGATAATACCTTTGTGGTAGCCTCTTGTGCGCCTAAGCGCGGTTACATCGGCTTCAGCCATATTCAGCACTTATAAACAGATAATAACGAAAATAATATAAAAACACGCACAAATAAAACAGATATGTAAATAAAATGTCAAATGGCTAAAAAACAAATGCACGTCTTGTCAACTTCTCACTTGTTGGCTGCACGAAGCCCGAACAGAAATGAGAGATGAACCATATTCGATGATCTTCGATGATGTGATGATGATGAGGAAATTAATGACTTCCGTAGTTTGCTGGTATGCTTGCCCTTTGATCGCGTATCCTTGTTCTTGGCCTTCTCGAAGGCGGTGGTGAATGCCGATACGAAAGAGTAAGGTTTTGTCAAATTGCTGTGATACACTTTATTCTTCACTCCAGTTCTTATTTATTTCTTTTCGAAGGACCATGTTCGGCAGTGGACTTTGTAGTTTGAATAATAAACGGCCGGTTCAATATTAAAGAATGGAATTTATTTATTTCACAGTTGAATACCAACTCACCTGTCACCTCTAGGGTTGCCAGGTAGCTACTGCTGCCACAGTGTTGCTATACTTGCCAACAGTCTCCAATGCTTGATGTGATGATTATAATATTAATATTGGATCTTTACCTATGAAATTGGAGTTTTTTTTCGCCGTTAGTCATATGTACCAATTCCTACGATTTTCAAAGCTATATCCAAATTAGTTTTTTATTTGGAAATGGATTTATTTAATTTCTGGGCTAAATCACATAATAAAAAAAAATTTAACAGAGCTCTTTTCATGTGCTTCCCATAATCATTTCTTAGATTCGCTGAAACTTTTATAATGCGGTTACTTTTAAAAATTAACGCTGCCTATACTTAACTGAATGTTATCCGATAATACACACAAAGTTTAGCTAAATTTGGATTTACCGTTCCCAAAAAAAAAACAAAAATGTTTGTATGGAGAAAACAGTCTTAATTCTTCGTACAAAACGCCAATTTCATATGTAAGGACCTAATAGATACCTACACAATACTTTACAAGTTTCTTGTTCGCAGCTTTTTGGAAAGGATGATGATAGGAAGGCAGGTTGCGCAAATTATCTCAATGGAAGAAGGTAGGTTCAATAATATTTTCTGTTCATATATCACTAGCTTCCCGCCAGCGACTTCGCCTGTGTGGCATAACTTTATAGCGGATATTGGCGTCGATTCGGATGTACACCAACTAAACTTGTCGCGGTTCTGCGAACGCTCAGCTGCTGGAGGTATTATGTATGGAATTGGGCGCCGTAGAGAGGATGAGGTCCAGGGTCGTAGATTTCAGGCCCCTACCAGGACTGCAGCCACTGACGAACGATGAAGAAGGTGATGGGCAGGAAGAAGGGAAAAGCACTTGAAAACTCAATATTGTAATAATAATTTAAAGATAGAAATAAAAGGGAAAAGAAGAGAATAGCTTTGTTCGCAAGCTGCGTGAGTCAAGACTGACTAGTTTTTGAAAATAATTTAGAATTCCGAATTTTGAATAATGTTCCAAAAAAGAAAACGTCAAAGAGATTACCGAAAAGAAGACGGAATTTAGAAGAGGTTGTACACCTCGTTACAAACTAAAACCAGTTTTAAAGTAGTACTTCTCTTTCTCGCTGCAACAGTACGATGCGACGGCACCACTCCAAAACTGGTTTTAGTTTAATTTAGTTGGTGTACCATCCGAATCGACACCATTATTTAATTTGTTCAGCCCGCGGGAACTATTCACTTTATCCGGATAAAAAATGTCCTATGTTAAACATAGGATATTTTTTATTATTAGGATTTCATAGAATTAAAACCCGGGGTTGGGTTTAGGTACATGTTCTACCTATATTCCAAATTTCATCCCATTCCATCCGCCGTGAAACAAACATCCAATCTTTCGCATCTAACTAATATTGTAAATGCGAAAGTTTGCATGTTTGTTTGTTTATTTGTTTGTTTGTTGCTCAATCACGGCGAAACGGATGAACAGATTTGGATGAAATTTGGTAGAGAGATAGAATATGCCCTGGAATATGCAAGTAGTTTCCGCGGGACTTCTTCTTCTAGTCTAGTCGTTTCTTCTCCCTAACCATAACACCTTGTGAAGCG
Organism: Oegoconia quadripuncta; assembly: GCA_949316235.1. NCBI lineage: Eukaryota > Metazoa > Arthropoda > Insecta > Lepidoptera > Autostichidae > Oegoconia > Oegoconia quadripuncta. Next base: position 9,044,748 of record OX438759.1, read on the forward strand.
ATGTAGTTTAAAAAAAATAATAACATGTTGACTTTCAATAAGTGATATTTTTGTATCCTACAATGAATAAAATATTTTTGATTTGATATGATTTGAAACAAATTTCCGCGGTATAGTTATTCCACGTAGGCAGTTAAGTTATATTAGTAAAGTTATTCCACGCAGGCGAAGCCGCGGGCAAAAGCTGGTTTATAATATTTGTTAGATTATTCATTTCACTAGGTAGAGGTTGGTATAAATAAACCTACAAATAATGGAGGCAGATTGAGGCAGGTAACAAAAAAGCTCTGTTAGGCCCTATAAAGCGCTTACCTAGTAGGTAACCTATACAGAATGGAAACAAGTTTTATTCCACAGTTTAAAGAAATTTGATCCTCCCATTCTAATTTAGCCGATCACATAGTTGTAATTTTGTATATGTATGCTTTGATAACTAAAGAATATACATGGAACTTAATAACTACCTACCTAATAAGATAAAATAAAATTCTATACCTACTACCAATTTTACAAAATAAACGCATATATAAACCTAACAACAACTAGTCTAAAGAGCCTGTGCCACCTCATTACTTCAGTTTAGAAGGTGGCCAGGTTCGGCCCGTGTGCTTTGATTGTATTCAAAATATACAATAGATTTGATGATTAAACGAACTTACCTTAAGTGAAGTTCTATCATAATTATAATAGCGCCTCGTCCTCGAGATCAGTAACTGAAGGTAATATATATAAGCACATGTAGATTTTGAGAGTTAGGACGGAAATATGATCAATGAGATCTCTGGAAAGTATACAAATTTTAATTGTAAGTTATACAAGTGAGAATAAATGATCACTTAATATTAGTTATACATCAAATTATACTTAAACTTCTATACAATTGGATTATTAATAAGTAACTGATCGAAAAAAATATATTATATATGTAGTAGGTAATAAATTGTCACAGTTACTATTTGCAAACTAAGATCAAGTTGATCTGTTTCTGTGTAAATTAATTGCAAGCAATTTCACAAGGTCAAAAATTTTCTTACATATTTAACAAAACTTGTTCTGAAACCAAAGTAATAATTGGAGCGATTACTCATTAGCTGCTGAAAAAATTATTCGAAATTAATTTTAATCAATAATGGCCCGAGCCAAGGCCGTATTTTCATTATTGGTGATTATTCTATGATAGAATTTGGCAAAAGTATTTGAATTTCCACTCCACCCTGCGGTGTTGCGGATGGCATCAATGTTGACGCCGCGCGAGTGTGCGCGCGACGTGGCAGCGTGCCGCGTGCTGTGTGCAGTAAACACAGACACGTCGATCCCACACTCGCCCAGGGTGCGTTTTATCCAACGACTAAGCGTTTGCGTGCCTACCGATTTATATGGTTTCTTAATACCTATGAATAGGTTATCGGATGTTCTCAATTTGGATGACTTATCTAAATAGCACAATAAGGTTTTGGCTGGGCAAATTGTTGGCCTTTCTGTAAAAAAGGGCAAATATAATATAGGTTGCTTACAACCTATTCTGGAAGTTTTTATAATATCTGGGATTTTAATACTAATATGCTCTGATAAAATTTCTATGTTTTGAACATTTATTTTAGAAAGAGTCTGGACTCTGTGCGCGGTAACGAGTGCTATTAATGTGACTGTCTTATTTGTAAGTTTTTCTAACGACAGCTCCTCATTTGGATACCATTCACTCAAACGATCTAATACACAATTAGAGTCCCAGGTGACATTGTATTTAGGTTGTGGTGCTCGGAGCCGAAACACACCTTTAAAAAATCTCTGTAACCTGTCATCGCTGGATATCGCTGGACCTATTATCAGGGATAGAGCCGATCTGCATGAATTTAAAGTACCGTACTGATATCCTTCGTTAAATAATTTAGTTAAAAAGTAAATCACAGTAGGTACAGACGCCTCATAAACGTTAATGGAATTAGCATTACAAAAGTTCCACCATTTCCTAAGATAGACATCATATTGTTTGATTGAATTGGCTGACAATGAGGCCGTCATAATATCTAACGAAGATGTTGGTATACGTCTCCTCGATAGTGCGTCCCGGACAATATTCCTGCCACCAGGGTAAGCGAGCTGTCTATCCCGCGGGAGCTGGAATGAGATATTAAGGCATTGCTATGGGGGGTGAATGTTACAGTATTCGAAATGAGTAGAGATGTAAATACTGGGTACCATGGTTGCGTTGGCCATAGAGGCAAAACCATAATACCCCGTGCTTTGTCCGAAATAACTTTTCTGAGAGTTTTCAGTATGATAGAAAATGGAGGAAAAGCATAAAAATAAAATTTCGACCAAGATACAGTAAACGAGTCTACAGCAAAAGCGTCCGGATCTCTATGCCACGAGATATATATCGCGCATTTCTTATTTATGCGACTCGCGAATAAATCAATTTCAGGGCATCCGAAAGAAAGAGTTAAAGAATCGAACGCCCAATCTTCTAACTCCCATTCTATGTCTGGATGAGACCTACGTGATTCGAAATCTGCGACAGTGTTATCGCGGGATTTAATATAAGATGCCAATACGAACAATTTTTTAGTTTCGCACCAATCCCAAATTTCTCGCGTTATTTGTGTTAAATGCGGATATTGTATACCGCCCATCCTATTGATGTAAGATATCGCAGTAGAGTTGTCAACGCGTAATAATATTTGACAGTTGTATAAGTCTTGCGCAAAAACTTTCAAAGCAATAAAAGCGGCTAACAGTTCCAAGAAATTAATATGTCGCTTTTGCTCTGAAACTGACCACTGTCCACTCGCAGTTTCTCCATTACATGCGGCGCCCCACCCCGTAGTTGAGGCGTCAGAGAAAATTTCGGTACAATAGTTGTCGTCTCTTATACGGTGGACCGAATGCTCGATATTATCTAACCACCAGTGAATATCAGGGTGGAGTGAATCGGGTACATTCATAAACCTATTATAGTCGTCATTGCCTTTTAGGTTAAGATATTTGCATCGTTCCATTTCTTTAGTATGCAGCCACCCGTACTCGATAGCGGGACATGCTGATACTAAGAAGCCCAAAAGTTGTGCGAATGCCCGAATTTTACAGCGTTTAATGTTTAGAAAACTTTCTAATCTTGACTTTATGCGCAATCTTTTATCTATTGGCAAATATACTTGAAATTGGTGTGAATCTATTACCATGCCTAAAAATTTACACGTTAGTGACGGTTGAAGCACGCTTTTTTCTTCGTTAATAATAAAACCGAGTGAAATTAACAACCTTTTTGTTAAATTTATATTTGTCAAGCATTCTTGGTGAGTGTACCCGAATAAAAGCCAGTCATCTAAGTACAGGGTAGACAGGAGACCCGCAGAGCGTAATAATTTCACTATCGGTTTTGTTATCTTTGTGAATATATAAGGTGCGGTATTGAGACCGAATGGTAAAACGTTAAATTCGTATATTTTTTTCTCAAATGCAAATCGAAGGTACTTCCTCGATTTCTTATGAATTTTTATTAAAAAATAGGCGTCCTTAAGGTCCATGGTTGCCATGTAACAATCTTGTCTTACCAATTTAAGGGCTGTCCGTAAATCTTCTAATTTGAAATGGTCTGTTTTTATAAATTTGTTTAAATTCTTTAGATTTAATATAAAACGCATTTTACCATTCGGTTTCGGAACCAGAAAAATACTCGAAATAAATTGACCAATACATGGTTCGCATTCAGATATAGCACCTATGCTAAGCAAGTTATTTATAGCCGCCACGTAGTGTATTCTTTCATGGTCTGTGTATGAAGGACTCATTGGTAATGAATGTTGAACCACAGGTTCTTTGAAGCTGATTTTGTACCCATTTATCCAAGATAAAATAGTGCGATCAGAGGTGATGAGCGACCATTGTTGGTAAAAGAGAGATAACCGGCCAGCGTACTTAACTGTATCTAGTAGCGGCGGCGTGGATGCGGCGGAGGGTGCCCGTGCGCCGAAGTCTTCGATGAATGTGCGCGCGGTTGTGGGTGAGCAGGCGCGCGCGGGGCTGTGGCCTCGTGGCTCCTCGGCCCCGGCCCCGGCGGAGGCCTGCGCGCCTGGGGAGGAGCCCTGCGGTTTAAAGACTTCGATGCCGGCGCCGCCTGCTTGTACTTCTTAGGCACAGCTTTGTTGCTAGAATCAGCTTTTAGCTCGACACCCGATTTGTTAACTGCTTTTGCAGATTTTAATGTTTCGGCTAAATTCTCGCCAAATAAATATGTATCTATTTTTGTGTTTTTAAGATGCTCCTTCATATCATTTTTAAGGGCAAATAATATGAAATTCCTTCTTGTAGTGGAATCCGCGTGTTGTATATCGCATAAAATGCGATTTGTGTCCATGAGCTTTTGTAGCAACTCATTGTCTTTATTCTTAGAGTTAAGTTGCAAATTAATGACTTCACTTAAGATAGATATGGCACTTGCCATTTGTTTTTGTTTTGCCTCGATTCCCTTATCGCGTTTAACGGCGGTTTCTGGGACTGCTGCCTTAATTTCTGGATTAATTTTTGGGGCATCAATGTGAATACAATTAGCAGGTATTGGATATTTAGAAATCAGATCCTTACGACTCTCCTTACTGAGACCTTCTGTGGCTAAGTGCGATAGCCTAGTAGCGAGTTCTTCGCGTATTTCTGGCCCATATTTTACACTATTGGAAGGATCGTCCCCTAAAATTGCCATTACATCGGAGTCTAAGTCTAAGGTAACGTCATTCGTTATGTTATTTCCATCTTGAGACTCGGTTGTCGCGGCAGAGGGGGCCACCTGGGGTGTCTCAGAATTCTTAGAATTGTCCTCAGTAACGGTAGGTCCCTGAATATCTTCGAAAACTTCTGGTTCTGATAACTCTAGTGGCCAGTCTTCTGGTTGTAAAATGGGTGTGGCTGGAATTGGTAATCAATATCACCAATATTAATGTGTCCGAGTAGGCAAAGTTACTACTTGAAGATAGTAGTAGGAGATACTAATTGAAATCATTATTTTGTTCATTAGATACCTACTTAAACGATTGGTGAAAAATATTTATATAGTTTCTCATATAAAACAACGTACATAATATGCATAATGCGGAACTATCATGAATATGATAGTAATGACATAGTAAACAATGGCATTTATTTAAGAACTATTAGGTAACGAATAATTCTTTGTATTTTATCCAATTATTATGCCTATACAACAATAATCATATAGGTACCTAGTTATTGATTGATAACGACTGTTATCGATACAAAAGGTTAGGTTACAATCCCCAGTGGAAGGAACGCCAACCATGAATTTATGCGTCGAGACAGCCCCAGTGACTGCTCTGATTGCATGAAAGATATATACGTCAATACGTATAATTATTATGTATAAAACAAGCATTAGGCATATACCTGGTGTAATATCCGGGGTGGGTATGTTGTCTTGCTCCGTTGAACTAATCGACGATTCACTATTTCGGTGTTTGCGGATTTTCCGTTCCAATTTTTTAATTTTACTCCTTAAACGATCTATATCTACATCACGATTCTTAGAATGTTTCCGTTTTGGCATTTTTACAACAATGATAATGCGAAATACGAAAAGTGACTTGAGTGGTTGAGCACAAAATTGCTAAATGATAAGTCAAAGCAGAGCTGGATCGAGGAAATACAAATACCTACCTGCAAAAAAAAAAAAAAAAACTATTTATCTCTAAACTATGTGCAAGAGTGGTGTCACATATGCGTTACTACATGTGCTTATATATATTACCTTCAGTTACTGATTTCGAGGACGAGGCGCTATTATAATCGTAGGTATATCAGAAGTTAAGAAATCTTCGTTGGGTTGATGGTTGCTAATTTTACCTCAATCGTTACCATAGCAACAGAAAATACTGTCAACACAAACATGTCGACTGTGTTCACGCGCAACGTTATTTATTTAACCTCTGAGAATAACATGCAAAGTGTATAATAATTAAACCAGAAGGATAGATGATTCAGCCGTCCCTATATGAAGCATCTATGAATAACGACGTGTCTAACTACTCAGTGGTGGGCCGAATAGGCGAAGGCGCTCACGGGCTGGTATTCAAGGCAATCCATTTGCCCACTAACAGGGAAGTGGCACTGAAGAAGATCCTCATCAAAAACATTGACGATGGAATACCGGTGAACGTAATGAGGGAGATCAAGGCGCTGCAATTGCTTCGTTGTAAATATGTTAGTATTCTTCCTAGAATTAGAGGCGTTGTAGATGTACTTGTATAATTCAGAGCATCGTTTGTCATATTTACAAATGTCACACCACACAAATTAGACATGGATATTTGCAGCTTATTGTAATGAATAAATTAAAGACAGATATTTTTCAATAGCTTTTCGAAATCAGAATACTTCTATAGGTACTACATGTACTTATATGCATGTAGATGTGATTATTTAAAAAAATAAACTTCATGGCAATTTGCTTCTGCTGGGTGTGTTTCAAGATGAACATTTTTATTTTCAATGTAGCGAAGGTTAATTTTCCTTATCGCCATTTTAAACAGGTGTTTAAAAGGTTGGCTGCTCAGGGACTTTTGATACAGGCTGTACCACGGCATGTAATCGTACATAGGTTGATTATGATAATTTTAAGAAAAATAAACTTTAATGGCAATTTGCTGCTGCTGGCTATGTTTCCAGATGCAATTATTTTTATTTTTAATGTAGCGAAGGTTAATTTTCCTTATCACATTGAAATTTGAACACCAAAGCTGCTCAGCGACTTTTAATTCTATAGCTGTAGGTACAGGACCTACGTAGTCACTAAGAACAAAGATACCTGCATACTTCACATATACTTATTTATGTATTTGGAAAATCGAAATCAAAAGAAATGCAAAATGAGATAAGTATTATTCTGAAATGTTTGAAGTACCTAACAAAACGTTTAGATGATTATTGGCTCCTCCATAAACGACTGGCACCAAAGTTTTACATTGACGAAGAATATGTCTGCGTAAACATATCCAGGCATCTTTTTTTATTCCATAGCTGCTCCCTTGGGATATTGCGTGCGTCCCTTTGTTTATTTACCTAGGTACTCAAGTTTCGGATCGCTCGTAGTTTAACTTTCCGCTTAGGGAATCACACTAAACTTATCCACATCCAGAATTAAATATACCAAGTAGGTACCTTCGCAAGCAAGAGGTATTATTTAGAGACTATTATTCAGTGACAAGACTTTTAGTAAAGGATATAGTAAACTTTTGACTTTAATATTTGAGCATAAATAAAAGTAGTCTACTTATAAATTAGCATTTAGAGTATTTAGAGTACTTCGCAAAACGATACAAATCGCTCTACGGGAGAGGCTTACCTAGTATGTCCAGTAGTGGACTTTATAGACTGTTGATGTGTATGTGTAACTACGCCGATTTTTATTTAGGAATGTAATTAGTAAATAGGTAAATAGGTACGAGTGCCATCTACCTATACCTACTTACTTACCTGTACATGCCCATTGTAAGCTGAATAAATGTTTTCTTTCTTATGCCGAATTTCCGAATTCTTATATCCAATCACCATAGAGTTGTGTACGAGACCCACTTAGACATAGGTAGGTATTAGGGCGTTATCACATTAGCGATTTGTGAGCGAGTTCAAGCGAGACCCCAACGAGATCGCCACGCGGCAAACTCGCTGCGCATCCGCTCCCCTCGCTTTGAATTCGGTAGGTAATAAAACCCAGGTACCTACTCGTATATATGACTGCATGACTGACACTTGCAGTATAAATAAGTCTCGCTGCTTTCATACTTCGAGTATTCGCGCATCCAGTATACACTGAATTTATGGTCGTCGTGCATTGAACTGTACCCACCTTAAAACTGCAGTAAAACCTACTTATCTCAGATAATAAAGCTATACGAGATGTTCCCTCGCGGTATGAGCCTGGTCCTCGTATTGGAGTACATGTGTTCCGGGTTGTGGGAGATGCTGCACCACAACCAGCTAGAGATGACCATGCCGAGGGTTAAGAAGTACGCGCAGATGCTGCTCAAAGGGACGCGGTACATGCACGCCCACTACGTCATGCACAGGGTGAGTTAACAATACCTACCCCAGAGAGCACAGTCTCCTACGTTTATGAGGATGGCAACTATGACTGCCAAAGGTCTCACCTACTTTCTCACTCATCTTTAACGTTCACTCATAATTCAAAACGGAATTCGTATCATCAAAAGTAACAATACCTAGTTCTTCTCTTGGCTATGACTGCATTGCATCAGTTGACTTGCATTATTTTGCGTCACATAAGATCGGACGGATTCGGCCTAAGCAGATCTGGGTGTTTGATGCTCTTAATGATTTTATTATAGTTGCATGTTGTATGCCTGTAATAGATTGTACACTTAGTTTGTAGGATTCTGCATGCTTCATTTATTTGTTATCACATGTGTAACAATTGTTGGCAGACCAAATAACTTTTAAAAATAATTATTTATTCAAAGACTGAAAATTCAGATTTTAATTTCTGCTAACTACTTACATTTTGTCTATGGTCTTCATACCTCTTGTACAACTGAAAAAAATTTACGCACACACGTAGAGCGTAAGCCGGATTCTTCGACTAAGCACTCTAACTTACTTTGCTCGCACGTCTACCTCCGTGCGTCCCTTACTGGCTAAAGGTTCAATTACGTAATTTCATTGTTAACGTCATCTGGTACCTATGATTGGTTGGTGCATGGCTCACTCGGAAATATGAAGGTTTCTCATTGGTTAACGTTATCGAGGACGATACCGATGAGGTTACATACCTACTTTAAGGACTGATCCCAAAGACCCAATTAATTAAACAATCGGTACGCTAGAATTCAGCTATTTTGATAACAACAAAAATTGTGAGTAAATAGTGCCCAAATTCCTTTATCATCCATTACCTTAAATTCATCATTATTAACATGTCGGCAGGACTTAAAACCAGCAAACTTGTTAATCAACCACGAGGGCATCCTAAAAATAGCCGACCTGGGTCTGGCGCGGCTTTACTGGCCTGATGGCGGCAGGCCGTACTCACACCAAGTGGCCACACGGTATATATAACTAGACAGAGTAAAATAGTATTTTTTCTAGTTCTATGCCTGTATCTTAAAACCAAATACTTGCGTATTGTTCTTCAGATGGTATCGTGCGCCAGAGCTGCTGTATGGGGCACGGTATTACACTGAAAAGGTGGATTTGTGGTCGGTCGGCTGCATTATTGCAGAGATGATTACGAAGCAACCTCTCTTTGCGGTATGTAGCAACAATACCTTTACATCGAAGGCATCAACTGTGTAAAATAAGTTAGCCAGTCTCTTTATAAGTTGGCTCGGGGTTAGACTTCGCTCAGGGGTATATTTTTAATTAACCACTTCATTTCAATATTATTGCAAATCTTAACTTTTACCTGTTGAGGAACTTATCCAAGTCACTCGTCCCGTCTTCTCCTTTTCGGTCTGCCGCGACGCCTTCTTTCTAAAGGTGGAGGTGATTTTGGCCCACAAGTCATCGGACATGCGACAGACATGGCCAGCCCAGTTCCAGTCAGAGGAAGCCCGGGACAGAGACGTGGAGAGCGAGGGACGCCTTTGCCCAGCAATGGGACAGTATGGGCTCCTAATACTTAATGTTGATTAACCTTTACCGATTTTCTTCAACAACGCCTCTATTGTTGATAAATTTGAAAATGATATACTTATATATAATATCTAACGTGTTCTTCAACTTTTCCTGGATAGAATTATTCAGAATATACCAATTTGGAATGTAGGTCACCGATTTGGCTATAAATTTATAATTTTATGGAAGCGTTTTTGAAAAAATACAGAAGATTTTTGAGATAAACAAAATGCCTGACGAAATATAAAGTTAATAACTTGTCCTGGATGAGTTCTTAGAAAAATCCAATTTTTCACTGTCAAGGGCGAGTCTGACATCGAGCAGCTAGCCATAGTGCTGCAACACCTGGGAAGTCCCACTGAACTGTCCTGGCCTGGCCACTCGGAGCTCCCAGACTACCACAAGATCAGCTTCCCAGAGTCTGAGCCCACGCCGTGGTCGGAGCTACTGCCTGGTGTGGAGACCGAAGCTGCGAACTTGGTTAAATCCTTTATACTATACGATGAGAAGAAAAGGATATCAGCTAAAGAGGCGAGTTGTTTATAAGTTATTGCAAGATATGATGGTAGATTCTCTGTATACACTCGACCGCACGACAACCGTAACACAATGCGAAATATTCTCGATGGTCCCACGGTGTTAGGATTTTTTCTCATCTGCCTCACTAATAATGTTGGTGAGCAGCTCTAGCTGGAAACTGGAAATGACCAGTGGCGCCGCGCGATCGACACCAAAAGAACGACACCACCTACTTACGTAGTAACCACTAATAAGTACCTAGTCTGTGATACTGCCAAAAACAAAGAAGGCAATTTAATGTTATTATTTAATGAAATTATGCATAGGCATTTAACTATTTGTCTAACAAGGCTATAATTGTTGTCACGGACTTAAAATATGCTTTTATGAATTTTTCTTCTTCAATCGATTGAACGGGGAAAATAGTGTTTGACCAATGAAGGTCCGATTGATAGAACCAGATGTAAAAAAAATTACCCATGGATCGATCAGTAGAACTCGGCGTCAGACCACGGGCAATAAACGGTTTGACCAACCATATAGATACGCCTACCTATGATAATTTGCAGGACATCACTAATAGTCGCTAGTGTCGAACGGAATAGTGATTCCAAACGACACTTAGATTCCAATTCCATTTAGTGTGTTACAGTCGTCGTGGCAACTGTACCTTACTTATTCGCAGTCAGTCAATTTCACTAAAATCTTTAATTTGTCAGTTTCGTACTTTATTGTACAGACACACACTAATATATTGTTATTTCTCAGTCGAAAGGAAGGATAAGGATTATTACTCCTGATCATACGAAGGATTTACTGCCTAATTAATTAGACCGTGTGTCCATCACCAACAGGCACTGAGGCACCCGTGGCTCCTGACAAGACCTCTGCCGGCGACAATGCAAGACATGCCGAAACCAAACATCAATAAAACGAAATAATACACATAAATGAAATGCATTTTTTATTTTATCTGTAATATAAGTAATAACTTAAACATAACGCAATCTAATTAAAATTTAATTACAATGTGAAAGTTGTACTTTTAACGTTATGTACATTTGAGCCAAACAGTTTTAATAGCGCGTCAATAATTTTATCTGACCAGTTTCAAATTAACCCCACACATATTTCATAAAACTTAATTACAATGAGGTTAACAGAATCAACGAAAAGAAATGAGGCATATTACCGTTCAGTGGAGCCTTCATCACAAAAATTAAAAACTATATTATTTAAAGAACCTCCATCTATCATTTTTTAGCAATTCGCATTATATTTGTCGTATTTAGTTGACGTAGCAACAATAAAAATAAATTTTCTCGATGGAAAAATAATCCAAACTTTGTCTCAAAGTACAAACGGCTGGCATTACGAAAATCATCATCATCAGCCCGTAAACATCCCACTGCAGGGATATAGGCCTTCCCTCCTATATGAGGGGAGTATGGGCCATAGTCCGCCACGCTGGCCCAATGCGGGTTGGGACGTATTACGAAAATACTTTATGTAAATTCACGAAACTTCGAGTAATAATTAAACCAAAATTTAAAATAATTACATTCGAAATGTAAAGGAAATATGTTTATACGTGCAAGGGAAGCGGAATAAGCGGTATATACTTATACAAATGTATAATTTCAATAACTTCTTTACATCTAGAAATTAAGTATGTGTGCAATACAAATACCTTTATTGCCCATTTATATTTTGTAATAAAGAGAAATAAACTATCAAAAAACGAAAAGTAGGTATTTTGGCTTCTCATTGGCACAGTTCGTTTTTGCATCAGACTCAGTAAATCCCATACCCTACTACATCGTGTGTTTACATATTAAGTCGTATTAATAATCTAGAGATCTACGCTCATTCTCAATACTATTTTTTTGATATTGTTTAAACACACAATAATCTCCAACTATCACATTAAGTCGATCCCAATCTTGAGATCATTTTATTAATATGAGCCTTACGAGTTCTACCTAGATTAAAATAATTATAACACGGTTCATAAATACGCTCAATTGCTTCGTGAAAAGGATTGTGCAAAGCGAAGAATTGGTTAGGGGCCCTAAACTGTCCTTTATGAGATATAACATTTATCGAAATAGACCATATAACACCCGAGAAATAATAATATAATAACATACAGCGTCGCAGCCGTTATTTTAACTGGCTTCTAAGGCACTGAACGCTGTCACTGAACGGTAATATGACTCTTAACATTTAAATAATTTAGCCAAATGAGCATACTAATTTAATTCCTAAAATATTAAAATGTAGACAAATATAATAAGAGATCAAATTAAAAACGAATCTAAGATTTTTCTAGTATAAAATGACATGCAAAGTATTCAAAAAAAATCTATTTAGTGGACACTAAACTGTAATAATGGATGCAATAAAATCGCTATCTTACATCAAATAATATCATGAGGCATGCATGACAATAATGATATAAGTTACATTTAAATTAATAGACGAAATTGCACAACACAACTATGAATATTAAAATACTAATGCTGATTTTACTCAACTAAATTTTGCTGGTGGAAATGGTAATAAACTTTACACAACACAATAATCCAGATTTTTTTTCTATTATTTTCGTAATAGTTCTGGTGACAGGCACTGGGGTTATATTTTTGGAAATTTACCTGAATTCGAATTCTAAACTGTTTTCTTGTGATTCCTTTTATCCGTATTTTTAAAAGCTGTTTATATTCATCATATAGCCAAATCTTATCCATTTCACGCCAAATACATATAATGTACAAAAACTTTAAAAAATGGAATGGAACAGTTCCACACCATATAATTATACTAACCAATAATTATTTCGACCAACTCACACTGTCAAACTTTGATTGGAATTCGACGGAAATGCGAATGTGAATTTTCAAAAATATGATTTTCATAATCAAATAACTCCCAAATCATTCCCCAGACCCTGCATGTGAGCGCTTCTGTTGGTACAAACAGAGGTCTCGGTTATTATCTAACTTCAATGGCTCTATCGCCGACTGTCAAATCCATCCAATAGCGAAGTAGATGACAATTAAGTTACACGCCATTACAATTAGAGAATAATGGTGTAAGTCTTGACCGGTGAATTGAGAGAATACAACACAAATAATCATTTTACCGAATAAGTAATAAAATCATGCTGAGGTAATTTCGCCCAATAACTAAATGTTTTTATAATACATAATATCTCTATATCTCATCCTAATGTTTATATACAAACTATAGAAACTAGCACAGCCACTGTTACAACTAAAACGTTAAGTAACATTAGACTTCGATGTAGGATAAGACATTTTAAGGCCGCCTCACACATCGATATTTTCTTCAGTCATCACTTTTTCAGAATTTTCTGAAATGTATGTCTATGTTTACATATTACATCGATTAAGAATTGAACGTTTCGACAATTAAAACGGTCAAGTGCGAATCAGGACTTGGAAAATGTCTATTCCGTACTATCAGCTTTTTACTATTAAAGGAGATATAAAAGTAGATAACCGTAATTAGTTATATCTAACCCTGGTTTCAAGCAAATATACGTAAACCGCACAACAAAGTTTATCTAAGAGCTTTCTTCCTAAATATGTATACAAAAAAGTATCCAAAGTAACGGAAACCAGACAATTTTCCTTCAAACGACACCAACTAATAGCCCAGGGAAAATACGGTTTGACCTCGGGAAAAAAGAATAACCGCGATTTTCTTGAAACATGTAATAAAGTGTTGTAAATGTAGTAACAATTGCTAAAAATTAAGCATTTGTAAATAAGCTAAAATTGAAAAATGTGTTTCTTAAAAAAAAATGCTTAGTTGATGGGTATTTCTTTAATTTCTTTATTTCTTCAAAAAATGTTGCGTGCGTTTTTCAGTAAGTGGTACTGGCAGAATAACCAGCGCTGTGGTATGGACCACTATCTTTGCTGCAACATATGCTGAGCCAGAGCCCTTTCAGTGCACAGTGGGTACAGCCCGTCGCTGGGAAAATCTTGTATGTTGTGCGTCAGTATATTAAGCTTTCATTTATTTATTTAATTTATTTGTTGATTACATAGGATTTATTGTTTGTGTTCTTCTATTTTGATTGTATGTACTGTGCAGTGAATAAATGTTTCTATCTATCTAATTCAAAACATTTAGGGAAATTATCATTACAAAATATTAGTTCTTATTTTTATTTCTTAAGCAATGCAGCTCGACGACATTTTCAGCTAAAACACATGCATGCCTAACTATAACATGCTTAGTTTTTATCCATCAATAAGTTAACTGTGTTTAACAAAAGTCTACCTAATTAAATATTGTAGTATTTATTGTTATTAAGATACAAATTAAAAATAGGTTTTCTAAAAAATCTAGACTAAGCGTTCGTTTTTTTAGGCTTAATTATTCAAAATTACATGTCTAATATACCTCCATAAGATAGCAATTACATAAGTGGGTTCTGAATTATGTCTAGCTAAGCTAATTTTTTACAGTATTTTCCCTGGGCTATAATTCCATTGTTTATGATTTTTTTTCTATTCCATTTTTGAGCATGCTAGATGGAGGACAGCCCTTTAAGGCCCCTAAAACCTCTAACATCGAATGTTTACTTCTCTAACTACATCCGTATTCTTTTCTACAACTAAACCTAATTTCAATTGTCTATGTCAAATAGTTTCTGAATTAAATGGCGCCGAAAATACGACTGATACCGAGGTGATACCAAGTATTCGGGTTTACCATTTTTGGTACTGAATGTTATATATAAATAATATATGAAAGGAAGATCGCTTGTGCACCAACTGCTTGTAACGAGATTATACAAAGAGCACGCGAGCGTCTTCCATTTAATAGCTGCGGTCTCTTTTCATGTGTGAAAATATGAATTGAATTAAGCGCAGAAGCGCCCTTGCAATTATATAAAGACTAATTATATACCATATGTATGTAAAAAATTCACGACAATTTTCCCAAATGGATGTCAAAAATATCTCAAACATAGCGTGTTCCAAACCTAAAAAATTAATGCTTGAAACAACATCCACATCTCATCTTCAGAAATATAATTGATGAATTTCTATTTATTAAAAAAAAATACTGAAGTGAAAAATTAGTGAGTGCACAAACAATCGTGCAATTATTATTGAAGTGGCTACTTTGGATCGTTTCTCACGAATGCGATAATAAATCGTATTCTTGTAAGTATACACAATCTCTAAACCCGCTTTAACGAGGGCTCCCCATAAATAATGGAAAGTCGAGGCGCGATGAGACTAAGAACATTATTAATAAATCGATCTTGAGATTGAGATCGCGTCTCGTCTCGATACTATTTTTTTGATACTGTTTTAATATGCGACAGATTCTCAAGCGTCAACTTAAGGTCATCTCAATCCTGAGAACGGTTTATTAATACAGAGGCGCCTATACTTGCCTTATATTTTACTATAATACTTTATCGAACGATGGTGGGTAAACGTGTCGTTATTAAAATAGTGTATCAGGTACTACGAAGTATCTTCTTACCCAATTTACCTTTCTATTACTTTAGTGTAATCTATTTATTTCAAATTCGGCACAATGGTGATTACAATTCTATTATTATTTTGCGCTTTAAAATATTTCAACTATTGATATTCTATTACATACCATTTGGTAATCAAGCTTTAATCCTATATATTAGCTAACATTTCCTGGACCCGTTACATTCATAAATAAATTTATATTTAACAATATCTATCTACATTTGCGATGGCTGTCAGGATCACCAACTCAAACTAAGTAAAATTATCTAAGTCAGTGAATTTTCTTAAAAAGAATATACTTCTCTATATATTGTGTAAGTACTACAATAAACAGCCGATTGATTGAAATTACTGAACTGTTTGTTGGTTACACATAAAATAGTACCAAAGTCATTTAAGGCATTGCCACGGAGTAAGTTCAAAGAGAGACAGCGTCCCATGATTCCCAATGAGCTGTAACGTCACCGTTATCCCTTGTCGGGTTCACATGTGATTGCACCAGACACCGATCGTTAAAAAAATTGAACACTTTGGAAATATCTACAAAACGGTGAAACCCTGTAAGTGTTTGTGGCAATAGGATAAGATTACATTTAAATTGGAATTATAACACATAGTGAAAAGTCCTTCACTATGCAACAATAAACCGCCGCTAGATGGTGCCACAAAAATATGGCTAACCTAGCAGGGTGGCGCCAAGTTCCATAATAAAATATGTTTAGACAGTCTCCTCTGTGCATTTGCTCCGTAGGCATAGCGTACAATTAAAGGTAGATAACGGAAAGTTTTTAAAGTTACTGTTGGTCACATGTGACGTCTTCTGATACCGAACAACAATCGGCCGATGCCCTACGACTTTTTCCATCAGAACTACTTCCTTCTAACGCTAACAGTTCAACTATAATAAATAATCGATGGTGCAAATCTACTTAAAAACGGTTATGCCCTAACGAGCGACTTAAAAATCACAACAAACAGCAAACCTCGCATACATATAAATTCCTTCCTCACTAGACCTATTTGTATATTGTTAATCAGAGCTTTGACGTCAATAAATTAATTTAATCAACTATAGTTCCCCTCGACGGTTTAAGCACTTATGAAACTTGATAGAAATTAGTGTCGTATTTGGACATTTCAAATTAAAGCGACGTAAGCAAGGATATCTCTCTCGCACTACTCGACCTTACATTTACTTTACTACTCTGTGCTATTACGTCAGCGGGAAACAGCACGCGAATAGTTATTGCTTTCATACTGAACACACTTATTGAATATTTTTTAGGGTCAAGCGGAAAATGCTCGAGCACAATTAGCTGAGTTTTTATTAATAATCAACCTTATCCTTGTTGCATAAAGTTTCAAAATTACGTGAAAGTAACAGCAGCGGCTCAAATTGGAGCGGCACGTGTACAACTCTAATATTTATAGCAACAATGACTTGATTGGAATAATAAATATACTCAAGCATTTTTCCGCTAACACTTCAACATCATAATTTCTACCGCATAATAAATATGTCAAATAATGTCACACGTCGGTTTTGTGTTAAAATAAGTATAGCCCATTATAACTTATTGTCTTCGGATAATATTTAAAGTTGAAAATATAGTACTAGTAACATTATTTCAGAATGTTGTTGTCGCAAAATGAATAAAATATATGTAATCATAAGAAAATTGTTTGAAAAACATCAACAGTCTAACTCCCTAATCGCTGAGAACTACCTCTATCTACCTACCCTTAGAACACGCACAGGGTCACTATTCACGTTGAATTTCTATTAATAACTAAAATCGTTGCTCCGACTCCAAAACACGCAAATCTTTCTGCACAAACAATACAAGCTTACAACCAGAATGTGTGGGAAATGCATGTAAGTGAAAATATTTGTATTCTCACACTTGAATTAAATCATTTAACTCTTATACGATGCCCGAATAACTTTGGCATTAGAAAAAGGATAACTGGGCAAAGAATATAATGGGCAAAACAACCGATTTAATATTCTTTATCATCAGATCTCAGCTAAATTTACATGAAATTGAAAATTTCTTAAATTGAGCTAAAAATGTTTACCTCCGTTCCGTGTACACCACAACACGTCGCAACTAATCTCGCCCTTTAAAAAAAGAGTTTTTATAAAAACAATCCGGGCACCCGTCCTACTTTTCAACATTACTTTAACAAGTTTCTATAATAGCTGTATATTTAATTTATAACAATTTTGGACTGTTTCAACACTTGCTGATAAAGTTTCCAATATCCAATTCAGGGCTTATTTGCCAGATACCTTTAAAAACTTTGTTTCATAAGCGTCTGGTATATTTACCTAATAAATAAAGTTTTTCATAAATAAACAAGGCCAGTTATTTTGTCGTCTCGCAGATGAGGATAACTTTTACGTTATTTGAGCGGAATCAGACTTGCTCGGTGCAACAGACAAAATATATAATATTTTATCATATAATACATTAATAAAATCATTTTATATATGCATATTTTAACGCTGTGGTAATAGTAATTATTATACAATTTGTTTTAAAAAAAGTCACAAATAAATAAATATTGCGGACACTTACAAACTAGGCAAAACATATGGATAACGGATAAACATAGATAAATATTTATATATACAGCACGATTCCGGAATAAATGTACCAGCAAGTGATAAAACTTACATATTACAGAATGTTCCTCAAGTAGAGATCTCCGCTTGAGGACAGTTAAAAAGGGACCGCTTAATGTAATTTGTATAGCGGCATCTCTTTCTAACTATGCTCAAGCACAGATCTACGCTTGAGCAACATTCTGAAATACGTGCCAGAAGTATCAACTAACGCGCAGGTCACGTATCTGATGGTGCTGTCTAGTTGCGTATCCACCCAACTGTGTGCAGGTAGTGGCGGATTGTGAGGTCCAGGTCGCTGTCGGGCGCCGGCGGCCGCCGCAGGAGCACCCCCTTCATCGTGACGTACTGCGCCGCCGGCAGGCTCAGCGCGGTGCACAGCTGCGCAAACACATGCGTTTTTTGTTATACTTTAGAAGAATACTCGTCGCTAAATATTCACAGTACAGACAATGTTTAGCGTAAAAATAGGCAAAGTGCGATTATGGATTCAAGCAATGCGGTTCGAAATATTAAAGAATTTGTCTCAAGCGTAAGCCCTGCAGTTGGTCTCCAATGTATAGTCCGGACTGGTGAACGCTGTGACCTTATCTAATCTTTGTTTCTACAAAAAGTTTTATCTAACATTATAAATGTGAAAGTTTGGATGTTTGTTTGTTTATTTATTTGTTTGTTTGTTGCTCATTACGGCGAAACGGATTTGAATGAAATTTGGTATACATATGATATGCGATAAAGTTATTCCACGCAGGCGAAGCCACGAGCGGAAAGCTAGTATTTACTTATACATTACATAGTATTTATATATTAGTTTAAGGTAATGCAATACTGTTATTTCTCCTTCAATCTACACCTTATTGCCCATGTTCCACAGCCAAGGCAATTAACAATTGCATGCTGATTTTCTTCGTAACAAACTTTGACTAATCTAATATTTGCAGCAATTATTTCACCAGTGTTACTTTATTCAACAAGAGTGAGATAGAATTTCTGGCTGTACTTTAGAAAAAGTTCATAGAATGCCTTAATTTTTTAAAACTACAATATCTAAGTAAGGTTCATCAAAAAAGAGGTGGAACTTTAATAATTCAAAAGTTTAACTTCAATTTCAAACCGACTATGACCAGCCAAAAATGAAGGATTATAGTTTTTTTACTGATAAATAATATTGTGGTCCAGAAACAGGACTCTGGACTCCAGATTCAAAAAATTATTATATGACTATTCATTTTGTACTTATAATTTCTACGGATATAGGTGAAGGCACTACATAAGTTTTATGAATAGATTATATATCCTTTGTTTTATAACAATGGCTCTTTAATTATTATCACTATATAATCAATATAAGTTTTGTATCTGTATACAATGCACACTCGTGTAGCTATTGTATTGATTAAACCTACATTACTTCGCACACTCTCATTTCCATACATACTTTGACTTTCCTTATTTCTTTCTTGAGCCTCATGTATATTCTTTATTGCACCAAAAAATTACATCTAACAGAGTAGAAACGAGATCTCTTCCAGCCAACCTGAGCATTGAAGTAGGGAACGGATTCATGACTTTAAATCAAATTGAAATATTGAGTATATTTAATATAGCTAGAGATAGATAAGTTAAAAAAACCCTCCAGAGATAATAATTATATAATAACAAACAAACTGTGTTAAATACCTTGAAACGGCTTAACCGATTTAAATCAAACATAGCTACCAGTAAGAACCATCTAGCAAACACCAGGAGGCTCAAACTTATTACCCCTATTTATGTGTCGGGGGTTACTAAATAGAATCACCTCGGCGTCAATCTGTTATCGCCATTTATTTCAGAAACATTGGACGTAAACAATTTAAACGTGGGTTGACTTTTTTTTTATTCTCTTATTTTATTTAGTTTATTTATGAAGAATAAAAAAAATAAGTCGTCAAGCCACAGCAATACCGTAAAGAGAACCATTCAACGGTCAATGCGCCAGTTGTGTGGGATATTGCGAATACCATGTTTGAAAGATCAAACATTTTATTTCTTTGAGTTAGAAACTTAACACTTTTTCACAGACTGATAATATGTAGTCTCTGCACTTTTTACACGACTTTGAAGGCCGTAGACATATTCTTTTTCGTTTTAGGCCCGTATTAATAAACAGTTCTCAAGATTGAGATGACCTTAAGCTGAGGCTTGAGAATCTGTAGCATATTAACACCAGTAACAAAAAAAATTGTATCGAGACTGAGACGCGATCTCAATCTCAAGATTATTAATACGGCCCATAGTTTGCCAAGGCCTTTTCGTAGTTGGGTTTCTTCTTACACATGACTCTTTATTATTACTTTTAGAACAGCACTAAAACAACTCGGTACTGTCATTGTCCGAGTGCCGACTTGCCTTTAGCCGGTTCTTAATTCACCCTTTTTAACCGACTTCAATCAAAACAGGAGAAGGTTCATGTTCTTTTTTTTTGTATTAACGTGTCCAGGACCCCGATTCTCGCACCTTCGACATTTCACTATCGATAGACATCCATAGGGTTGTCGCTTTTGCACACCCTTATAAGTGTGAAAGAGATAGAGATACCAATCTCTATCGACAGTGAAATGTCGAGCTCGAGAGAATCGGGGCCCTGGAGCCTGATTCTCACATACTCGAGATTTCAATGTCGAACGACATCAATAGGTTTGTCACTTTTACACACGTATATAAGTGTGAAAGAGATAGACATCCCAATGTCTATCGATAGACAAATGTCGAGTGTGCGAGAATAGGGGTCCTGAACTATCTCAACTAATTAGAATATTCTAATGGAATAGTCATCAATACAAATAAGCAAACATTGCGAATTTTCTCTTAAACAAAAATTATGAGTGCCTTAATATACAGATACTTTTAAACCCCAGACGAAAAAGGACAGGTGTTATATGTGTGTCCAGTCTTTGTCCGGATGTATCTCAATAATGCGTGGTCGGATTTGTTTTAGACATGTTTTGATGTTTAGCCAGTTCTAAAATATTTAACTTTTAATACGATTGCTTTGTATACCTTTTGTAGACCTTTATCCCAAATGGGGTGGTCAGAGATACACACAAACAATAGTGTTTGGGATTGAAACACATCCACGGTTGACCTTATGAAATATACAGAAATGCACAATTGACAGAGGGTGAGCCCATCGTCGTTGAAATGTGCAAAACTATAGATGTTTTTTGGTGGAAAGTCCTTTAGTCGCCTTTTATGACACCCGCGGGAAGAGACGGGTTGGTTCTATTCTATTTGAGTGCCGAAACCATACACCACTTATACCTCGATGATATTGTTAGGTTTAGTTCCTCGAGGCTTTTCTAAATTTTAATTTACGTTAATAGCGTCAGTGTATGTACATGTGTCAGGGCGGCACGAATCGAATAGAGTAAATGAATATGCTGATCAATTTTGTAGACGTTTCTTTTATTGGTTAGAAAAAATGGCGTCTGCACGCTACTCTCTCTCTCTGGTCCTGTGACCAACAACCAAAAACAAAAACCCATGTTGCTCAGGGCACCACTTTAAAAAAAATTAAAATAACATATAATAGCGGTGATATAGATAAGAAACACATGAACATCGAAACACTCGTAAAAACACCAAAATCGGCTGCAAATTGCAAATAAACAGTGTGACACATTCTGTCTTTATCTTTGGTGTGGAAACCTTTCTAGCAAACAAAGAAAGAAATTTATATACCATTGAGCAGATATAGGTGACCATGACTATTATAGTTACCTGCATCTCATTATTGGTCAGAAGATGCCTCGAGCATCCGCCGCTGCATGAGCTCTTTCTGGAGCATCCACATACGGTACTTCCGTCCCGTGTGCACTTTGGGCTGGTGGAACTTGAGCCGCTTTCGCCGTCTCTGTTGCACACATCAAATTGCACGTTTCAATAGGGGTTTGTGGGGTGGGCGGGTATTCATAGTGGGTGGAGCGTGTGTCTATTTCAAAATATTTATGTAAGAGCAAAGTGTAACAATTCCATTATTCTTAGCTTTCCGCCCGCTACTTCGTCTGCGTGGATCGCGAAGTAAAATATAACCCATCACTCGTTTATCCATCTGACTTATATGTACCTATCACTACAATTTAATTCGTGTAATTCCTGTTTACTGGTGATTCCCGATTAAGAACAGCTTTCCACTAGAAACCATAGCCGAAAATTGTTAGACTTCCACACAAAAGATGGTTTCAGAATGATTTACCTTGTATGGGTAATCGAAAATTGTTTGATCAAATTCAACTATGGTTCCTTGGTGAAAGTTGTTCGTAATCAAGAGTGGCGTCACTAGTTAATGGGAATTGCACGAATTCAAATTCACTCTGTATATTTATTTCAACTACACTGATATAATTATCATCATTTATGGAATGATGAATCATTTACTAGCAATCATTATTGCTGCAACCAAATCAATAATTTATATCTAACTAGCGACTCGCCCCGCTTCACACGGGTGCAATTATAAATATTATAATATGCATGTATTATACATATAAATCTTCCAGAACAAATTCTCTAAATGATAATGAAAACCGTATCAAAATCCGTTGCGAATAGCGCACAATCATTATTACCCGCCTCCATACTCCTCCCACTGCTAAGGATCACCAGTGGTACACTGCACGGCGCGTACTGAAGGTAGACGGTGCCCTATGTGACTCCATTGTTATCTTGGACCCCAGACTAGTTATAGCAGAGTTAAATGTGCGAAATAGGAAAGAATTTACTCGGCAAATGGGAGTCTAACTAATTAAATTCAAAATCAGCTATAACTAACCTATAGGGAAGGGAATCAAGTGATGCTTGACCCCCTAGTTTTGATACACCATGGACAGCACCACAACGCAGTGAGTGTTAATGTTCAGGAAAACTGTCTTACAGGCTTGAAGATTATGTCGGCTCGCCAGTAAATTGGCGAAGAAGCGCTATAGGCTGTCGCGGATAAACATTGAACTTTGTTTTATACTATTTAGATGGTCATTACTGTGGGAAGACTTTATAGGCTAAATTTCGGATTATCCGACCACTTAGATATGTCTCTCGCCTCGCATTGTTATACTTCGAAGGAGGAAAAAGGAGAAAGGATCTTGGGATCTACAAGTCTGGGGTGACTAGGCCTTTAACAGGAATCGCGTGCTTCATATTGCCTACGTCACTTTCCACCGGGACCCATTTGAAAAAAACTATTAGTTACAAGTACAATTCTATCCACAATGGCGTAGCCAATTAGTATAATATTAATCTTCCTAGTATCATAATGCTCATTAAATTCGCATTATACATTGAATCGTACTTTAACTTGAAAACTGTAGTTTTGCAAAATAAAATGTTGTCAAATGCGTCTTCACTTCTCCATGAGAATAAGAATCAATAGAGAAATAAAACATACCTTTTTCTTAGCTGCTGCGTGTTGGTCAGCATTTGGTCTTTTGTCTGATTGGTGTCCAGGCACCCACTGCTGCCCTGGCGAATACAATCGTTATACGAGATCAAACCCAAACCACACGATGCAAAGGGCGCGAGAATCAGGGTATCTATCCTCTGAATAGTCAAACGCTTAACTTTAAGAGACCTTTAGACATCACTTCGTCACTTTAAATATCAACGTCACGAAAGTGACAGCATGATATTTAAGGAGCTCTTTTTGAGAAGCGTTGAGTATTCGGGCGTGTGTCGCTGTTACAATATGGTTCATCTATGAGAGCTTTATCTATAATTGTGAACCTTATTTTTTAAGAACCGGAATCCAAGTTTGCACTTATTGTCTGTCAATTAATAAGTTGTCAATGCTTTCAACTAAAATTCTTAAATAAAGTTCTGTTATACAGGTGTTCCATTAGTAGCACCATTTTCGAGATATTGTATTTATTTTTTGTTGCTGTAAATATGCGAATAAGCAATTTTTCATATTTTTTCTGTTCAATACCTATCCTCGAATAATTGGTCTACCATATTCAAATATCATTTTGATAATAATCATTAGGAAATCCAGAGGATTGAAAAAGAACTTTATATCCTCATTGTTACTTTTGGAAATTATTTTAATTATTTTTTGTTCGGTAGTTTTGTCTCTCTCAATCTATGTTCCCCTTAAAGTCGGACGCCCGGTATATTATAGACTTGTACAGCATTCTGAGGCCCGTATTTCAGAATGTTACCCAAGCAGAGATCTCCGCTTGCGGACAGTTAAAAAGGGACAGCTTTATGTAACATGTATAGCGGCATCTCTTTCTAACAATGCTCAAGTAAGATCTACGCTTGAGCAACTCTGCCTTCTCTGTCAAAGAATCTCGCAAACAATGGTCGTATATTCGACCGCACATTAAACGTAATACTTCAACCTTGGTACCGTCCGCTCGTTGCATGAGCGCGCTATAGTATGAGAGTTTATTACTGGCAATTTTAAGCTTGACGTGTGGTCGACTGTACTACTGTAGGTCGTCACAACACGCTCATAATTGACATGGTCGCGGTATGGCGTTACTGTCAATGGCAATTATACATGGTCGTTGCAAAAATAAGTGAAAATATTTAAGGTATTTAGACCAACTTTTACTGTGGGTCCATGGCAAAAATCGCGGAGATAAATCTGTCGTTAAATTAGGCCAGAAAATTATTTTAAAGTGCCCAATACTTATATCATCTGTACTGTACCTATCCGTCTTAAATTTTTTTTTAACAAATCGGTAGCTTCCTTTTACTATAATGTAGGTATATTTAGTAATAAACCTAAAATTTAAATTACCACGTAAACATTGCATTGTACAAGATAGATGTCATAAAATAATTGTCGTGACCATTGCCCTGGTGGAAATTTTTCAAGAACATAAAGAAATTATTGATCGATGTCTTAGAGTCACAGCTCTGAGTATCTTCTGCGATGCTAATTGTAATTTAACATCGTACCTTTTATAACAAAAGCAAGCTACCGATTTGTTAGAAAATATTAATATGACTTAAAACACGTAGAGGCCAATTCTCACCAAAAACACATGTTTTTCATGAGTGATTCATTCGCAACTTTATAGTGACAAAAAAGTTAAATTCAGAAGATGACTGATTGATTAATTCTGTCACTGACAGGTACTATCACATACAAAAACTAGGAACTTTAACATTACCGGAAGAAAAAATCGTTCGCTTACTGGTCTGAATAGAAAAGTTCAATATTCAATGAAACTTTTCTTTACCAATACACCAGCTTGGATATATACATCAGCATCTGCTGCTCGCCTATTAATCTATAATAATAATAACCAATATGAATTGCATTGAAACTGCAGATTTTATCTTCGTTATTAGACTTGAACCCACAGTAAGATTTAAGGGCCAACCTACTATTAAATTATGTAAGTAACTTCATCGGTATCGGCTTCAATAATACTGATCATTGAGAAACTGTCAAATTGCCGCGACGAGTCAACCAATCATACATTGTAATCATAAACGATGGAATTACATAACAGAATCCTAGCTCTCAATAACCTTGAGCACTAGCGCCATTCATTAAAACATCATTTTCTCGCTAAATAAACAAATCATCGAAAATCTGTCATATAGGATAGATGCACTATTTTGATCTGATCTAATTGTCTAAACATGCATTAACTACTAAAATTCTATAGACTTCAACACCGCTCTAAGCATAAGCTAAGCATGGTCATATGAAGCATGAACTTAAAACCATGCGCAGGTATGGAGTGGGGATGAAATGTATGAATAACATAAATAAGTCAATAACAAAAAAAAATTCTACAACAAAATAGATGATAAAATTATAGGTACCTAAACTAATAGCAGAAACAATAAAAAAAAAGAAATGAATATGTAAATGTAACCATTGCACACAACGCCAATGCTACCTACTTTATAACTCATCAAGCAATGTTAATGAAAAACGACTGTAATGGAATAGGGTAAGGTTTATATTACATTACTCGTTGTGAAGTATCTTCTAGGAACGGAACTAACAGCTCACGGTCTGCAGCTAATTGTAAGACAAAAACTCTTTTTAAGTAATGTCAATGTTAACATTAAAAATACTAAAATGAGTATGCTTCTTTGTTTGCTTCCTAAACACCTTAACGCTTCTTAACCTTTAGAGCCGCTTAAATATCATGCTGTCAATTTCATGTCATTATCATTGAAAGTGACGGAATGATGATTAAGGGACTGTTAAAGTTAAGAATCGTTTGAGCATTCAGACGAGGCTACTCTTAATCCCAGGAAACTTTATCATTATTTTGACATTTGGAAACTGGAAGAACAAGCTAATTGTGTAATTCCTGATTACCGGTGACTCCTTTCCTGACTACGAACAACTTTCCCCAAGAAACCATAGTCGAAGTCGATCAAAAAAATTAAACTTACAAAGTAAACCATTCTGAAACGACCTTTAGTATGGAAGTCCAACAATTAAAATTTCAGAATGGTTTACTTTGTATGAGTAACCGAAAATTTTTTGATCGAATTCGACTATGGCTCCTTGGGGAAAGTTGTTCGTAATCATGAGTGGCGTCACCAGTTAATGGGAATTAAACGAATTCAATTTCAGCCTGTATATACATTAAGGCGCAAATAAAACCCTATTTTGCCCCTACACATGTCACCGATAGATCGTTTGGCGTTATGCGCATAGGCAGCACAGCTAAAAGCATGAAGTACCACGGTGCGGGGTCTCACGTCGAGATGGTGGGGCTGGGCGTTGGGATGTTTCCTATGGGCGGCGTGTTGCTCGTAGTGTGAGCACTCCTCGAGTCGCGTGACGCCGGCGAGCCGGTAACGGTGCAGCTCGGCAAGGCGCACACGCAACTCGCGTTCCCGCCACAGACCAGCTACTACGCCGGCTTGCTCGGCGCGCCCGTAGAATTGTGAGGACCATCGGAGGCGTTCCATGAATTCTCTGTGAAAGACATATATTGCTTTTAAGGATTTGCGTGTATGAATACAACATGCTCGTTGTGTCAATTGTACCGTCCAGGTCATGTGTTGTTACATCATGCTTAGCCCTCAAGAAATAATGGCTGATAATTTCGGGCTTTTTGACATCATATAGACCCGTATTCTAAATGGTTCGATATTAGATTCGGTATCGGAGTTTCAAATGAATGAGTTATTGTTCATGATGTATTCAAACTTCAAGCATTTATTTCAACGTATGATACACGATATCATGTTGAGTGTAAATTTAAATTTACTAGAAATAAAAATAGGGCTTATTGCATTAATCTGTCAGTCTGTATGTCCAACCAAACTAATACCGCATTCAAAATGTTAAACGGTTATAGTTTAAACAACTACATAAATAGCTAACCTAACCTTCTTGACCTTGCAGTAGCATAGTCTATTATTATTACTAACTTTTTCTCTTTGGCAAGTTTCCCCAACGTCTTCTGTTTATTCCTCTGGTTGTTGAAGAAGACCGATACAAGCTGAAAGTCTCGCACCAGTCTTTTTCTTCTCGTCCTCTCACGAAGACGCCGTGTGTAGATATCCACTTGGGATAGTTTAAGGGCTGTAAAAGATCATAAATATTTCTTAGTTCGCCAATCGTTCGCCAGTCAGAAACCGCCTTCGTGGCTCAATGTAAACAACATTGGGTTTACGATTCGGAGGTCGCGGGTTCGATCCTCAGCGGGGTACATGTTTAAGTACTCGGTTTGGTTGGTGGTAGGGCATTTTAAAATATCCGCCTGGCTAGCTACTACCATCTTATCTAAATCTGCCGCCAAGCAGCAATGTTAAAAGCATTGTTGTGTTCCAGTTGTCAGAGATAAGATAGCCAGTCCCCCAAATGTGTTGGGATTTCCGGGTCAGTACGCTTCCACCTTCGACCTCATCTTCACTTAAAATCAGGTGTGATTTAGGTCAAGAACAAACCCTACGTATATAAAAAAAATTGGTAAAATTTACTTGTTTTATTTTATTTACTTTTATTTTAAACTTTAAGGAAGACTATCGACTTTTATGCATTGTAAACTCTTGACTTGAATACAGACAAAGTCTTTTACAAGTCTCCACTGATAATCAACACAACAAAAATTTAAACCAAAGGGCGTTTAATGTGTATTTTGCTAAGTAAAGAAAGTTTGAAGTTTCCTTAGGGCCGTATCAATAAATAGATCTTGAAACTGAGGTCGCGTCGATCGATTACGATTGATACAGTTTTCATATACAACAGATTCTCAAGCGTCAACTTAAGGTAATCTAAATCTTGAGAATGGTTTATTAATACGGTCCTCAGATACAGTAAAAGACAATTGATGTGGTTTTTCATAATTAAAAAAGAATAATAATTACCTTAGCAAAGCTAATAGGAATAATAATTACCTTAGCTAGTAATTATTATTCTTACAACAACTACAACTTACCAACATCGAGTTCATCATCCTCGGGGTTGAGTGCTAATGTTGATATCAACTGCTCAGCATCATGATCATGCTCCTGAAACAAATCATTTGGTACAATTTGAACTAAATATTTTGATAATGAAATATGTCCTATACTAGTGCATAATAACATTTATTTAACTTATAGACATAGACATATATTTATTTGACACCACAGTATAGCAACAATATAAAATAATTATTTAGAGTCTTGTCTTTGTGCCAACTACTCCTAATATTATGTGAAGATAGGTCTGAAGAAGAGAGCATGCCCAGAATCTTCAAATCATTTAGAGGATTGGCTATCTACAACAGCTGGCACACAACAATGTTATTAACATTGCTGCCCATTGCAACCAGGCGGACATTAAAACACCTACTTACTTAACATTACTTAATCATATCTGTTACCTTTATTTTATAAACCTAAACTTTATATTGAGCCAAAAAAGCATTTAACATCAACTGATCTTAATTTGTATATTTAAGGTCCAAACCAAACAAGGATCCGATTGTAGTAAATTGACCAGTAGTTTCCAGAGAAATCTGTTGTCATATTGAATTCTAAGTGACCTTCTATAGTTAGTTACTGACCTGAGATGTATTCATTTATAATAAGTATTTATTTACAAAAAAGAAATGTATTTATGTAGTATATCAACCATCTGGTATCCACAACACAAGCCTATAGTTGCTTACTGTGGAACTAGATTCCTCCTCCTCCTACCATACACGTTGCTGTAGTCTTGTCTGGCTGCCAAGCGTTTTGGGCTCAGTTTGACATGTAGGACATCCATGCCTAGTGGCATTGCCCTATTAAAATTTGTACACCTTTTCATACAACGGCCTAATATAAAACAGACTAACATTTTACAAATATTACTTATCACAATTACCCTTTCAAAATCATCTCTGTTAGGCATGTAGCCAAGTTGAGAAGCCTCATCTGAAGTAACAGCAAGAGGTGGTAATCTGGAGACAGCGCTGGGACCGAGAGGACCGTCATCCCTGTCTGCACAGTGCAATGAAGGTCGGGAAGTACTCTCCACATTACCCCATGTTGCACGACCAATACTGCCTTCCAAGTATCTCGTGATGTACTCATCCTTTGCCTCTGGAATGAAAATTAAGTGTCAATAGCAGAGGCCTGTTATTGGGTGCAATAGCCGAGACATGCTCATGTTATTAACACCTTCGTGTACACTATGTGAATGGATGGCACTTTCAAAAAGTGTCCCTACATCTTATGACGTGTATGAGCAAGCAAACTTGAATTGCGATGATGTGTTCCTAAATATTATTAATGACACCCACAGGACGAAACGGGTTTGGTAAAATTGATTTCAATAGGAAGGGGGGAAACTTTGTATAGAATTTTCTACTGTCACTTTGAACTCGCCAATTGGGTCTTGTGTCCACGAAAGTATTAGTTAATAGAAAGTAGAAGTCCGATTAAATCAAATTAATTTAAATAAATTAATAAAAATATATTTATTTTTATTAATTATACTAGATAATGGATAAACATACATAAATATTTATATAAATGTCCATGACTCGGGAACAAATGTTCGTATTCATCACACAAACATTCATCTCTCGCGAGATTCGTACCAGCAACCGTTGGTTGGTTTCGCTATCCACTACACCAATCGGTCGTCGAGATGTAAGTCACTCATTGGCCCTCTGGGTTAGTATTAACGACTACCTATAAGAGAACATGCATACAACAACGTTTACTAATAAAGTTAACAGTGGAAGAGTCAAAACTCTGCTTTCATACAGCAGTAGTGTATAGATTTTCCGTTACAATGAGGGAGAATAGGTATGAGAAATTATCACATGCCTCAGAATTTATAATAGTATAATTACCCTCTGGGGTCCGTGTTTCAATATGTTTTGCTATATCCTCCCAGTTTCCGAACCCAAATTGTTCTATAGCATCTAATAATCTAACTTCCTCATTCGCTGACCAACTACTGCGTCCTAAAAATATTCCAAATGCCCCAGAGTCCTGAAAACAAATATTTTTAAATTAGGCATTTCTCGTTGTAAAATAATGTCTAAAGTATTTATTTAAAATTCTAAAAGGTAAGGTGGTACTGATCTACTAACCATAAATTGATAGGAATGATCATTTTTGTGAGATCCAATTTCAGCACCTAAAGAAAAACACTGAAAAGAAAAAAAATTAAAAGTTTTGTTTTAAATTTTGCGCCAAAACTCCAAACAAAAATGGCAGCAACGCTACTTTACCTGCAAACAAATATCAAAATCTAAACATTCTGCACATCTTACACGTATACCACTAATCTCTTCTTGACAATAATTGCAATCATATTTTGCATACAAATCTGAAAACGACATAATTTCAATTAGTATGGAAAATAAAAAATATACGTTGGCAGTTTCCGCAAAATCTACATACCGGCCATTTTTTCAGTCATAGACAAAATAATCCCAACAGTGTTGCATGCAAGCAATTTATTTATTCATGAATTAATTAACCATAAACAAAGTAATGATATTCACAGACGTAAATCGAATAGGCTTATAAGCTCAAAAGCAAACAAGCTAATGTTTCAAAGCAAGTTCAAATGCGAAGTTGCGAAGAAATTACATTGTAATAAATGTTAGAAGTTTGTATATTCGACGACAGAGATCAGCTAGTCTTAGTTTATTTGTATAGGGGAAAGGAAAATCAATCACGTTAGCTAAGTCGAGGATGCAAATATGGCAGTATGTACGATTCTTTTCTCGTAGCAACGTGCACTGAACTTTAAAGACCCTATCTTTGTTACAGTCTCCGGCAAAGAGAAATATAACATAGAGGTCTCCGGCGGCGTTCAGGAGAAACAGCAATTTAACCGTTAGAGATGCGCTATGGTTACAAAAAACAATCAATCAACTGCAAGGCTGAAAATATTATGTACAGTACCCATGTGAACTGTAATTAAACTGACAAGATCAGGATGGTGCGTTGAGGAATTGCAGCCGTTCAAAGGCAAAAATTAATTTAATTAATTAAATTAATTGCAAAAAATTAACGATCAGCTGCAAGGCTGAAAACAGTACAGTATTATAATATGCGCAATAAACATGAAGGAAAAAAATTAGGGCGGGCATAATGAAATCTTTTTGACCTACACAGCTGGGAATCGAACAACTCCGTTTATCTCAATGTCAGCAACACACAAATTCAAATGTGAAGTAAATTTTTTTTGGCGGGAACTCAGCGAGCGGTGTTGTATTTTAATTTTATTTCTTGAAATTTGTGCATCCTGAGTTTTGAAGCTTAAAATTAAATCAAATACTTATATTTTTATTATTCTTACTGTACATTAAAACATAAAAATCTACGTAATAATACATTATTTATTTATTTATAAGAAAGCTTTAATTAATTACAAGCTTCATCAAATATGTCATATAAGTAACTGTTGCAAAAAAGGGAGCCTAAATGCGATCATTGCGGTAGTCCTGTGGGTATTTCAATAAAGTCCGACCTAAATCTCCCCACTACAACTGCTTGGGAACAATTAGAAAGGTAGGATTGAATCCATCTTAAGAGATCACCATGAGTCCCCAGCCTTAAAAGTTTGTTTAGAAGGATGACGTGATCCACACGATCAAAAGCTTTTACAAAATCCGTGTAGATCGCGTCAATCTGCCCGCCACTATCCATGTTCGTTAAGACAAAGTTCTTAAAACACGTTGTTAGATAGTGTTGAACGGTTTTTAAGAATCCGTGCCGGTTCTCCGGTATACTTTTGCATATAATAGGATAAATAGCGCTATATATTTTTTTTTTCAAAACACCTTACCTACTGTGCTTAGAATTGAAATCCCTCTATAATTAATAATTTATGTTTTGGACCCTTTTTGTGTATGGGCACTACATCTTTGAGTGATTTGTTGAAGAATACAGTGATTGGTTAGGCAAGACTTTTAGCACAATTGGCCAAGAATACAGGTGGAATTCCATAGCTACCAGCACCTTTCAATGTATTTAGTGAACTCAATGATTTCTCTACCGCTTCAACGCATATTTCTAACCTAGAAATAGTATCGCCTCTAAGATTGTCGCATTCTACTGAAATTGAGTCAATAGAGGACTCGCCGAAGACACTTTGAAAAACTGTTAAAAGCATTGCAGATATTTTTGCTATCGGTAAGTTTATTATTGCGATAAGTTAACATTTTATGGTAATTAGATCCACCACGCATCGACTTAATATATGTCCAGAAGCTTTCGGTTTAGTTTTAACAGTATTTTCCTTAAGTATTATATATTTTTTAAAACAAGGCATCCTGCTCACGCCTGGGGTTTGATTTTTGTTTTTATTTCTTGAAATTTATGCAGTCCGAGTTTTTAATAACGGCAGAATATTGTACAGCAAAAGTCAGAAGGGAAGTGTAAATTAAAGTGCGTAACGAAGCTTTCGGGTTCCCACAAGAAGCCGCCAAAATCTTTCGTAAAGCCTTCTGCTACTTTACTAAAAATGACTTGGCCGTGTGTAAACCCTGTATACTTCACTAAAGTGAAGTACGATATGGCTGTATAGACTTTCATCTCTTTGCCTTATCTGAGAGGAGTATTAAACAGAAAAAAAAATGGCATTTTGGCGGGATCTCGCCGAGGGAAGTAGCATTTTTGTTTATAATTCTTATAATTTGTGCATTCTGACTTTTGAAGCTTAATAATGGCAGAATATTGTGCAGCATAAGTTAGTGATGGTGTACAAGTGAAGGGAAGTGTAAATTAAAGTGCGTAACGAAGCTTTCCGGTACCCACAAGAAGCCGCCAAAATCTTTTGTAAAGCATTTTGCCACTTTACTGAAGAATAACTTGACCGTGAATATACTTTGTATACGCCAAGTATACGACGAATTACTTGTTTTGACTGGGAAACTGAAGAAATAAGACATGGCTGTATGGGCTTAGATCCCTTTGCCTTCTCCGAGAGGAATAAAAATTGAAGTAAATGTCAAGGTTTCTGCTGATTGTGTATTTATTTTGTTAGAAAAAATTGTATTTGCGAAATAATACTATCGCAACATAAAATTAAACCTCGCAGTAATTGCTAGTTTATGCGTTGTTACATGTGTTGAATACTTAATTAGGTACGCGAGTCCATAAGCAATGTGATAGGTCGGATAACTAAATACTTGTGACCATGAAATCCAGCAAACGAAGACTACAGGCGCTTGCAGAGGGTTCCGATGGATTGCTTAATTATCTTAAAATGGAAGATTCTGAAAGCTCAATACCACCAGTGTTTAGATCTCGTCTACATGAGCTGTTTTCTCAGATAGAAAAAGAATTTGACCTTCTCTACACTGAAAATCTAAATCGTAAGTCAACATACGTATCAGATTATGTACCTACAGTAAACAATTTTTGATACATAAATTCAGTGATGATTACCGTTACTATTTCTGATTGGAGTGTAGCTAAACGGACACAGAAAGGACAGAAAAATCCGATAGGTTCAAGTCTAAGGATTTTTATTTATACAGTTTTCAGGACTAGTTCCTGTCTTGAAAATTATCTTCAGTGCCCTCTTATCCACACTCTGAACAATTATAATTATTCAGTCTACTGTGAGCTACAATTTAAACATTCTTTGATTTTTGATTTGATTACTGGTGGAATAATTACATGCCTTCACATATTTTATATTTATTTTGTAGTTCAAGAAAAAATTGATATTCTCAGTGAAAAATTGGAACGTGAGAGCTACGTGGGTGACCGTCAAAATTTGGACTACATTGAATTTGAGACGTCAGGAAAGAATTCCAAAGTCAAATGTATGTGTTTTATGTTTTTTATATCATATACCAATAAAAAAAAAGCAATGTTATTGTACTGATAGCCAAAAAATCACACTACAGAGTAAAGACTGAAATACTAGTATTATTAACTAGTATTGTGGTTGTTAGGTTGTCTCCCTTATTAACCTTATATAACC
Organism: Oegoconia quadripuncta; assembly: GCA_949316235.1. Classification (NCBI taxonomy): domain Eukaryota; kingdom Metazoa; phylum Arthropoda; class Insecta; order Lepidoptera; family Autostichidae; genus Oegoconia; species Oegoconia quadripuncta. The sequence continues at coordinate 9,079,465 of OX438759.1, forward strand.
CAGGAGTTTTGCATCTGGATATTGGGGGCCCATTACTTTGCAAACTTTAACCATTTATTTTTATATCGATTTACATGTATTAGCACTAATATTCGCTTAAACTTGAGCATTTGCTGTTTGTCAATTGCTATCCACTAACTACTACCACTTGCACTTCTTTACAAATGTGTATAGATTTCAGAGTTGTGAAGTAGCATTTTAAAATTAAGATTGCAAAGTTGCAGAGTAAAGTTGATCAGCAGTTATTATTGTCTAACTTCAATACCTACCTTTGAGTTGACATTTGAAGGTTATTCATGAACTTCTAACCACAATAATATAAAAACTAGATACCTCATTTTGGTTTAAATTGTTTTCCACAACTACCAAAGGCCGATTTTAATGACACAAAGAAACTACTTTTGTATGTATTCTAAGTGGCTACGCTTGTTTTTTTTTTCTAGTATCCCAAAGTAACTCACAAAAAGTAAAAGCAAGTCACAAGCTGAGAGTGCAAACCAGCAAAATAGTGTCCAGTTTCAAGGCTCCCACCTACAACTGCCAGCTGGTGAGAGAGTTCTCAGGGCACAAGGATGGTATCTGGGATGTGGCTTCAGCAAGGCCTGGACAAGCTTTGATTGGGACAGCTTCAGCTGGTAAGGTCATTGGTTAATTTTGTAAATTAAATAATGTAAATATAGCAAGGCCTCTAATCATCTGGATCCCTGGCCAGTACAGTTTGCCCTGGCCAGTATAATTTTTTAACCCCAAAGAAGAACATGAAAGATATTCAGAGGTTGCTATTTAAAAAAAAATACTGTTCAGATCAGCAGAAGTTACCACATTAATTAGTTTAATGAAATGTCATCAGAATCTGCATTTCATTAAACCAAAACTTATTAAAGTGGTGATTTCTATAAATAAATACCAACAGCCTATATCATAGAAGTAGGGCTATCGAAAGTTGATGTTGCAAATTTTTTTATGGTATTATTTCGGCATTACAAGGTAACAATGATGTCACAATTGTAATTTTATTATAATTCAGTAGACATTAGGTAACTTGTTATATGCCAGAAGCAGCAATGCATCCCAATTTATCATGTTAAATTATAATTGTCACATTTATTTATCGGGTGATATGAATTCTAATAACTTCACTAAACAAGTGGTTTATTGAAGTTATTCAAGAATTCAAGCCATGTATCTGAAGCAAATCTCACCATTTAATAATTTAATAACTGTGTTTAGACCACACGGCGTGCGTATGGAGCGTCGATTGGGGCAAGTGTTTGCTGCAGTATACGGGCCACTCGGGGTCAGTGAACTCCATCCGGTTCCATCCAAACCGCGACATTGCGCTAACCAGCAGTGGTGACAACACTGCGCATGTGTGGCAGGCCGCCGTCAACTGGGACTTGCCGGTAATTAATTCTCAAACAACGAACTGCAGTAAGGTTCCGTTCTCTATCTCAGTCCTGCCACATCAGATCTTCACCAAAATATGAGACTACCCTTTCACACAATAAAGAATTACTAAAATTGATTCACAAATGCCGGGAATATCACAGAACATACATACTATAATATGGTCCAATTGATAATCTCTTTATACTTTCTGAAAATCGATTTTTTTAACAGTAGTTTCACGTGTCCTGAATCGCACTACGATGCAATGAAACTCACGTGTATTAATTTTAATTTAATATTGTACAGTCTGCAACACATTTAAAGTTAGGCCTTTATTTATGGAGAAAGTCTGAAGGAAAATTAAGTTAGAATAGAACCAAGCCATCCCTGCCCTTTGGAGTCATTGAAAGCGACTAAGTTCACTAACCTACCCATGGATGTTGTTTCAATCATTAAACTTTTCATTTTTGGAACACCCACACTATTGTTGGGAATAACCTAAAATTAATATGGGATTAGCAGAAGTAAAAATTATTGACTTACTGGACTATAGAACAAGGTATTAATTAAAGTTTAAAAGATATTTTAAGTAACTTAAAATTCTCGAAAATAATCAGAATCAAAGCTAATTTTACTTCCTCTTAACGTGTTATAGGAGTACCTTTATGCAAACAACTTTATGTCTGTAGGCTATACAACTTATTGTTTAATATTGTTGATAGAGAGGCCAATCCTCTGAAGAGGAACTGGAAGGTGGAGGCGAAGAGAGCCTTGGCGAAGGCGGCGATCGGCCGGAGGTGTTGCGCACGCCCCTCGCCGAGCTGTCGGGCCACCTTGGTGTGGTGGTGGCCGCTGATTGGTTAACCGGCGGCGATCACGTAATCACCGCCTCCTGGGATCGCACTGCCAATCTGTACGATGTGGAAACCGGCGACTGCTTACAGATACTTACCGGTGCGACTGTTTTCTTTAAAGCCGAATATCCGTTTTTTATACACAAGTTAACTCGTTAATGTCGTCCTCAATCACACCTGATGAAATGAAAGTGAGGACGGAGGTGGGCGTTCACTCGGAAACCTAAATTTATTTGAGAGATGTACTATCTTAACTGAAGTAGCTGGATCACAACAATCCTATCAACATTCCTGCTTTAGCTCAGATAACGGTGGCGAACCAGATGAACATTTAAAAATGCCTACCACCAACCAAATCGAGTGCTAAACAGAAAACATGTACGCCACTGGGAATCCAACCTGCAACTATTGATTTAAATCTTACATCTTTCCATCAAGCCACGGACGCTGTTAAAAAGGTTTTTTTGAGAGTAGTATAGGTTATTTCGGATAGAAAATAATAATTTTACCCTTAACTCTAGCATTCGCAACTGCTTAGTATATTTCCGTTCACATCAGTATGAATCAGCTGTCTTGACAATGCATTTCGAGGAAAGATTACAATTTGCTAGGGTAGGCATTGCCTTTCTGTCTGTATGGAGTGCACGCAAAAAATTGCGTTAATAGTAGGCTTATCTTCTAGTAAGAAATCTTTGTAAAAAATATATATATTACCATAGGTACCTATAAACATGGTTTCAAGAATTAATATTACAATTCAAAGTCAGTCTAATAATAGGGCAATGACAAGATTATAAAATATGATTGAAACATGCAATAAAAATGTCAAGTTCAAATGCAATAACATTAAAACATTAGATAGGTATGTGTTAGGATTATGTAATTGACATGATAAATGTTGCATAAAGAAATGCATACATAGTTATTGTTATATTTTATATTATTATTACTTGTATCATGGTTGACAGTTTTTATGACAATCCCTGTGTTATCATCATTATCCGAAAGACATCCACTGCTGGACAAAGACCTCCCAAAGATCTCCACAACGATCATCCTGCGCTGCCCGCGACCAGCAGCTCCATGTATCCATTCATATTCAATCTATACTATGTCTTGACACGTCACTTTTGTGTTGAAATACATATATTTTATTATCATATAGATATAATTACAACATTGTAAAAGTGTGATAAAATAAATCTATATCTCCCTCGTATGTGCAATAAAGTTATTTATTGCTGATTTGTTAATATAACTTTATTCTTGCTGATTGCAGGCCACGATCATGAGTTGACACATGCGTCCGCGCACCACAGCTCACGACTAGTAGTGACTGCGTCGAGGGACACTACTTTCCGTCTGTGGGACTTCCGCGAGCCAATACACTCCGTCTCCGTCTTTCAGGGTCACACTGAGTGAGTACAATCAATCTCTTGGTGTTTGATACGACTAGGGTATTTGTTTTTTTTCGTACTTTGCATTTTGATGTAGCTTTGGTCGCCGTTTCTATTCAGTTGAGGAAGCATTCTCGTAAGAATTAAACTTGACTTGTTTTCATATCAAATAAATACATACTGTTTTTAACTTCTTTTAGGAGCGTGACTTCAGCAGTGTTCACACGTGAGGACAAAGTTGTCTCTGGATCTGATGACCGTTCTGTAAAGGTACTTATACTTGTATATACTCGTATGTATTTAATTTACATTATTGGACTGACAAAGGAAACTGGTCTCACTTCAACAGCCTATATAATTTAACTACTGGGCAAGGGCCCCTTCCTAAGTCCGATTTGTATCGCTTTTCATGAGAGAATTTGCCCTAATCGCCACACTGGGCAGGTGGGTTTACGAATCGGAGGTCACGCGTACGATATGTCCATGCGGATATATGTCTATTTTAAATGTCCGCGTAGCCTACCACCATCTTACCTAAATCTGCCGCAAGCAGCAATGTTAATAGCATTGTTGTTCCGGTTGTCAGAGATAAGATAGCCAGTCCCCCAAATAAGATGGGGTTTCCGATAAGTACGCTTCTACTTTCTACCTCATCTCACTTCAACACAAGTGTGCTTGAGATCAAGTGCTAATCTATTGTGTATAAAAAAAAGAAGTGCTAATCCTTTGTGCATAAAAAAAAATGTACGATTTAGAAAACTGCTCTCACGTCTATTAATCTAGAATAGTACAACACAGCGTCCCGTCGATACTGTGCCTCTATTCACGAGTCGAGTTTTTTTATAGGTTTGGGATGTCCGCAACATGCGGTCTGCGCTAGCCACGATTAGATCTGACTCGTCAGTAAACCGCGTGGGTGTCAGCAGCGGGGGTCAAATCGCCATTCCGCACGACAACCGTCAGGTGCGGCTCTTCGACCTGCAGGGACAACGGCTGGCAAGGCTGCCCAGGTCTAGTCGACAGGTGACTATTTTATTATTATTTGAAGCAAAAATTAAATCTCATTCGTCAAGTTGACGTCGGAAGCTGAGGTCAGACCGCCATTCCGTACTATAACCATCAGATGCGGTCCTTCGACCTGGTACTTACCACCTGTGGTCCAGGTGTACCCAGGCCTAGCCATCACAAGTGACTCATTTCGATACAACTTAACCCATTTTTCTGAATTGCGAACCTGCAATGAGAGTCGCTGTAATTTGCAGCCATTTTAATTTACTTAGTAGTTCTTCAGTGATATCCACCTAAATCTTACCTAAAACGAATCTACATAATCGAAGATTGGAAGAAGAAGCAACTCTGTAAGTTGTCAGGGAAATATATCAAGCATTAATTCCAAGTCCTCGGGGTGAACATGCATTTCTGTTACCTATATTATATGGTGGACCTTATCTTTGGGAAGTTGCACTGCATAACATAGGCAGTAGTGATAATTTTTCGTTAGGTGAGATGTTTGTTTGTTTATCTATCACACCATTCTATAGAAATAAATTTAGTAATCTAATCGACTTATTTTCCTCAGGGCCACCGTCGTATGGTGACATCGGTGGCATGGGCCGAAGACATATCGTCCAATATCAACTTCTTCAGTTGTGGCTTCGACCGCCGCATCCTTGGCTGGTCTATACAGCCATCTAAGGACAACTGAAGTTCGTTACTCCCCTAGTTAGGTTATTAGTGGTTATAGGTCTATCTACAGTGATTAGGCTGACAAAAAAAAATCCAGATGAAAACTCCGGTTCTGAAAATCGATTATGCCAAGCAAATTTGTTTTATAGCTATTAATAATAGGATTAGATCGTTCGGCTGGGATATATTAGCAATAGAATTATCACAACGCTTCGCTTTCGACGATTTTCCGAATACAACTACACAAAATACGTTTCTCGAACAAAACCATGTATGTAGTACTAATGTCAGCCTGAGGGATTGAAAATATTTAAGTATACTGGAAATATCACGGTCCCTTACAAATCAACCGCGCCAAAACTTGTTTCAACGATCTAGAGCTCTCAGCAATCATTACCTTTCTAAGAAAATAGGACCTCAACACCCCGTCACTGTGAACAAAGTGAATGAACCGGCACCAATTTGCTACGAGGCTGAATCAGCGAAGAAAAAACGAATTATTGTATTTAATTTAATTAATTTTTATTTGTAATGCGAGTTCATGTATGTAACATTCACTACTAAAATTAATATCTTTATAATTATTCATTCCGATTGTTCGAACAATGTATCAATCGTTCGAACTATTGTTTATTACGCTTTGTGGCTAATTTGTAGTACTGTGAGCACAAAATTTAATTATTATTAAGTATTGTTGGCTTTTAGTAGTTTATTAGTGTTTTACAGCTTAGCCAGTACACAGGGGACGTGCAGAATGTGATATGTCTGAGGAAGGATATATGGTATAACCATACACTCAATGTAGGAGACTTCACGGATCCTTCCTCGCCATTTTCTGCACAGTCTCTGTGGAATGGTCAAGCGTGTCGTTTGTTCGTCCAATTATAAATATTATATAATATGTAATAATTGTGTGGGTTGTTGGTGGCATATACTCGTTTATTAGGTATACTAATTTCAGGCCAAAAGGATTTGGGTGGTTCTAATTATAAACTTGTATTAGGTGTGATTGTATTGTAAAATATTAAATTGATGTGTAGAAATTAAAGCAAGAGGATGTAATCATTGCAAATGGTTATTAAGAGCCCCATACAACGATCGCGGTGCGGCCAGTATCCCTCCAATGCAACTGCTGCGTCTTGGTTCAATTTCTAGTACCGAGGAATAAGACTGAAACGGATACACGTCGCCAGCAATAGCCAGGGCAGCCTTTTCTCACGTGATACATGTATCTTATTCATCGTGGCAGAATCCCATGACCGGCAACTGGCATCAAACAGCGAGCTAAAGCTCTGTTTGTACGGGGGGTCAATCTCACGATAGATTCACATGAATCTTGGCATGTATAGCCTGTGCAGTACGACCATCCTTTTTATTACAAAGGGATTTAGGGTGCAGTACTTTATCTTTTGCTTGTCTATTCGTAGAACGGTAGACTTTTTCGGGCTGTGTAGGACATTTTTTTATAGTGGAATAAAATGGATAAAAAATATATGGATTTTATGGAAACATAAAGTCGTGAAGTGATTGCCGCGCTGTTTGACGCCGTTAGACTGAAATTCATAAATAATAAAATAAGCAAAGGACAGCATCCTAAATCCCACCGATGATGACCAAAATTTAGTTAGTCATTGAAAGAGCGATCAATTCCACGTGAGATTTGTGTCAAATGTGCTGATGTAGAATTCGTCCGTCGCGCCGCATTGCCCCTTGAGCTCTTTAAAGTAAATTTTTCGTCATGAATAGAACTAATCACTAGACTATGTGTTGTTGTGAGTGATGATGGTTTGGTTACTTCGTTTTTAATCTTATTTATAAATTTACGGCACAATAATACAAAGAAATGGTTATTTGAATTTCTCTTCAGGGTGTTAGTTAAGTTAAGGTGAAATTATGTTCTCCCTTGATTATAGAATGTAAATTAGTGTTGAAGAAATTGGTTTATTATTTATTCAGTCTATGATATTAAACTTTATTTAATATTATTTGAAAAATTATAATTTGAAATAATATCAACATAAAGATGTGTACCTACTCGAAGTAAGTACAATCAGCATCAAAAGAATATTATCATCCAACATGGTCCATGTCTAATAATCTTAGCGTTTAAGAAAAATTATGTCACACTGGTAATATAATCCATTTTTGCTTGTTTTATGGCGAGCTGCGTTAACTATTCTTACATGTTATGAATAATTTGACCATATCAAGCTGCATACAATAGTCCAGTAAAAATACGCAATTTTTGTGGTTTAACTTCCTATAATTTTAAAGTTCCTGATTTTTTGCTGAAGGATAGAGTACCCATCAGTAATCAAATAAAAAATGTTTTTCTAACAATTATAAGTGTAAAAAAGTTATTGATCGATTTATTTGAAAATAGTTACAGGAGTTCCAAGTATATTCTCCGATGCCATGAAATGCACAGTGGTAATTTTAATCATATAGTCTATGTTTTATTACTAAATATCTATATTATATCTAAAGCAAGCTACCAATTTGTTAGATTTTTTTTATTGAATCACTGATAGGTACTCTACCGAGAAAAGTTGATGACAAGTTAATTTTATAACAACTTCATAATGATAACTAATGATCGTCAATTTTTGTTGCCGACATTATTATTTTATTGTAAAAATGCTACCCTAAAATTGTAATGAATTTAACATGAATTGTGACATATCTTTAGGTATATCAGTGTTATTAAAGGTTAAATAAAAAGGTATCAGAATCAACAATGTCAACCTAGAAACCTAGTCAACGACAAAATGTTGTATAGGCAAAGATCGAAGGTCACTCCTTAATTCTGCGTCACACGACTATTAAAAAAATATATGTAATTGTCTAAATTTTATAAAACATCTATGCATACTCGACCTTACGACGATCCTAACACTTCCGTTATAGATCACGCTGCGTTCACATTTATCGCCAGCTTAAATTGATAGTGTTACGCGTCGTGCTGTCGACTACAAAAATTAAACTTCGACCTTAGACTAAACTAAATTTATTAGGCTGACTAAACCTGCACCAAAACATAGCTTGCGCTTGGCACGCATTTATAAACTCGATTTATAGGGTTCCGTAGTAAAACTAGGAACTAGAGATACGCCGAGTACTAATTTTACCGAGTAACAAAGTATTACTCGATTCATAAAACAATCCACAAATGGCATATCTAGCACGAGTATTTTTGTGTGCGTCTACGCAAGCATTGTGAACAGCAAGCGTTTATTTTCTGAAGCAGGCAATGTCTAGCCTTGTATGCCGGCATCATAACTTGCTCTTGCTAAATTTCAAATATGAATTGTTTTTTTTTTATTTGATTAATAAACGAATTTGATCACCATATCTCTTAAACTCGAACCGAGTTATTCGGCTGAGTAAGAGTATCAAAAAAACACCGAATATGCCGAGTACCGCGTAGTAACCGAGTACTCGGCTCATCTCTACTAAGAATCCTTCTAGTTTCACTATTACGGTCTGTATGTCAGTTACAGATGTTTTAGCACTAATAGTCTGAGGCCTATTAGTGCTGTAAAGCTAAATTCTTTCTTATCGTCACGTTCACGGATTCTTTACATTGTATTTTACGTAATTTAAATTGTAAATAATTTGGAAAAATTTGTTCATTACGTAGCGACAGCGACAGTTCATTGACACTTGAAAGTATTAGAACCAACGCAACGCATAACGTTGCATGAATCAACTGCAAAAATAACTTTGCATATAAAGATTTATATTCTTACTGCGGAACCCTATTACACGTGGCCTGACATGTACTTGCCAGTTTTTTTTAAATTTATTAATTGAAAAGATAATTTTTAGCCTCATTTTTCTTGTTAGTCACGCCCAGTCTATTTCTTTTGCCTTAGTCAAAGACTGACACATATCATCCCTGATATTACATTTGTACATATTTTAGAAAGAAAGAATTATTTACGATATTCCTTACCTCTTCAATTACCTATATTATTTCATTACTTTACATGCATTACATGTTGTTTGCTCATTAAATTCATGATCCTTTACTATCAAAAGTCGATTTGCACTCGTAGCTTGTCAACAACATCAAGTTTGGTATAATGGCCAAAATTTTTTGACAAACCTTTTTTTAACCATAATAATCATGTGAATAAGCGAAGAAATGGTATGTAAATATCAAAGAAATTTTATTATGTTTGTCTGGAGTAGCATTCTTTTATTTCGCAATTTAGTTTAGCAACGATAATAAATACAGTTCCCAAAATTATTAGACAGTTTCTTATATGGATATCCATACACAAATAATCCGTGTTTTATTTTTAGACAGGTTATCTACAGCACTTTCGTTAAGTTTATAAACGATTTTTTGTACAAAAGAAAATGCACGAGTTTCTTTAAATATCATACTTTGTTTCCCCTTTTTTGTCTTGTTTCTTTTTATGCAAATACTTATTATAAATCGATTTGATCTTGTGATGTCTTTACTCGAGTAGCAAATCTATAAGCATAATATAACATTATTAATATTAGTTTGTGTTGTATAAATACCTAATTGAAAGTTATCCGTTGTTGAATATCTCCTATAAATGATCTGAATATTTTTGTTATGCCTAAAATGGTATGAAGTATATAAAATTGTAAAATAGACTAGTTTTTTTCTTACCTTATTCCATGACTGTTTTCTATATCCTGTTCATAGAGATAGATTTTTTTTGTATATTTGCTATGAGTTTTGTACGTGATTGTACAGGAAAGCTGGTCCGTGCTACTGTGGCGCTACTGCACATAACACAGTGCACATTCAATTCAATACCTATGCAATGTCAAATTGTGGGTTAAGCCCTTGGGCTAAGAGGATATAATCACTAGCCTTAGTTTGCACTTACATTGTGGGTTAAGCCTTGGGCTAAGGGGATATAATCACTAGCCTTAGTTTGCACTTACATTTATGAAAATGTCCGTATTATAAAACCATACTCAAGTCAAATTATCTCTACTTAAAATCAATTGAACTAAAGACACTCACTGAAATTAAAAAAAGAAAAATTATTTATTTGATAGACAGGACCACAACTCAGCGCTCATGGTTTCCATCTAATATCCTCAGATTATAGCTAAAACCCACAGACCAATCACCCGGTCTGTGCTAAAACTGGCTAAAACCAGTTAAAATTTGCAGGTACCACCTAAGGGTCCCACCCAATTGATAAATGACCCGAACGGCTCGTTTCTGTAATACAAAGATATACGACTATCCCACTCTCACGTCGCAACGCGCACGACAAACGATTACGTGCTACGGGAGCTGGATACCGTAAGACACCGCTATGGAAATAACTAAAATATACTAATGTAACAGTATCGTCCGATATCTATTTTTTTTTGACTGTATACTTACGCTGCAGTTCAAAGTACCTAATGCCAAAAAATACCGTAGAGTCTACAAGGTCTTCTAGAGTTACATTTTTTATCATTATACCTACCACAGTATTACAATGTGATTATACTTGTGGGCACCTCCCTATATTAAGAAGTTCTAGAAAAACACATTTCGTTTTTTTCTCATTGAGTAACAAATTATTATTATTTCACGTCACGTTCATCATTAGTTCACGTCGTCATAGTTTAATTTTAGTATATTCAGCTACATACTACTTTATCCTTAAGGGAACACAATTTTTTTTATAGAAATGTCTGGAAAAAATTATGAAAATAACTATTTACTTTTTTTTCTACCTTTAAAAATGGCTGATGCTGAAAGCGAAAATGCACATTTTCGTTCGAGATTATTTAAAAACGCAGGCGGCACTCGATCGCGGGATGACGTCACCAGTCCCTTCGCCGGCCGAGTAGGATGCTCCATTCGTTAACTCGCATGGCGGAGGATAACATATCTTATGTGGAGGCAAGCAAGCTACATTCAATACCAAAAAAATCATATGCTAATGCTATTTCTTCCCCTCCCTCTCCCCCAGTGTCTAAAACCAGCAAGTCTTATAAAAAAACAATTCTACTAAAACCTCGAGCCTCTGCACCTACGCCTAAAGGACATGATAAAGAGGCTCATTCAGCCCTTCTTGATGAAATAGTCTTGCCCGCTGCAAATGGTTCGGCTTTAAATAACCCCCATTCTACAGAAAATTCCGTTTCTCTGATCATGAAACTTTTAACTATCCTTACAAAATTATTTTCCTCCACCAATAATAATTTGATGTCCCACGCTGCTTCTCTACTTCACGCATTTATTTCCTCCCTTGATAATGGATCAAGTTCTCCTACAGTGGAATAGTCGTAGTGCCAATAGTAAGAAACATGAAATATCTTATTTAATCAATAATTATAAACCTCTAATATTTGCTATATCTGAAACTTGACTTCAATCAGGAACCCTTTTTAGAGTACCTGGCTTCATCTGCCTTAGGGATAATAGAAGTGATGGATATGCTGGCTGTGCACTTCTGGTTAAGAACAGCCTGTCCTTCAATCAACTCCATACTTCTTCATATGATGGATTGCATATTGTTGCTGTTAGGGTCAAAAATTTTACTTTTGTGTCTTTATACATTCCCCAACCTTCCCGTACTATTTTAAATAACTTATCCTCAATCTTAGAATCTCTTCCTCCTCCGCTTTTAATACTTGGAGACTTTAACTGCCACCACCATGTTTGGGGTTGTGGTAAAACCGATCCTGAAGGAAATCATTTATTGGATATGATGGATGCCCTTAGTCTGTGTTTTCTAAATACTGGCAGCCCTACTAGACGCACCCGACCGGGCGAAGCATCCAGCGCAGTAGATATTTCTCTTTGCTCCCCGGGATTGGCTGCCCAATTAACGTGGGAAGTTCTTGACTCATCCTTTGGTAGTCACCATTTCCCAATTGTGATAAACTTTCCTCCTCTCGCAACTAAGAAACTTCCTCCAAAGTGTCCTCTACTTAAATATAACCTCAATGATGCCGATTGGGATAGCTATAAAAATCAGGTAGATTCAAAATTAGCAAGCCTACCTTCGATATCTATCGAAAATGTATCATCGTGTGCCAATGCCTTTTCGCGGGCCCTATTGTCAAGTGCTGATTTAGTGTTCCCAGTCAAAAATGCCGCTTCTGGCAAAATCCCATCTCCTCCATGGTGGGACCGAGAGTGCTCAGAGGCCATCAAATCGCGTAAACTGGCTGAGAAAAATTACAAAATTGATCTTTCGGAGAAGAATTACAAGGATCTAAATAAGGTTTTAACAGAAACAAAGCGACTACTTCAGTCCAAAAAACAAAAGGGTTGGAAATCCTTTTGCGCGTCGCTATCTCCTGAAGTACCTGCACGTTTAGTATGGAAAAACATTCGTAGATTCAGAGGTGTGGCTAATAGTTCATCCCATTCGGGCCCATCATCTAAAGACTGATCGGAATCATTTATGGACCATCTGGCCCCACAAATCGCCCCATGTTATTTTGAAACCCCAAATTTCACCACCTGTGTCCTCTAATGATCCCCTTGATGGTCCCTTCTCTTTAGTTGAATTAAAAAATGTGTTAAAATCCGTTAGAGATTCCAGCCCCGGCGTTGACGGAATCCCCTACTCTTTCGTAACCAATTGTAGGGATTCCATCTTGTCTTATTATTTAGACTTAGTCAATTGCATCCTTAGTACCGGCCTCCCCCCTTCGCAATGGAAATCTCAGCTCATAATTCCTATCCTGAAATCAAAAAAGGACCCCAACCAACCTCAATCATATCGCCCGATTGCCCTGTCACCAGTACTTTGTAAGATTATGGAGCATCTAATCAAAAACAGATTGGAATGGTTTGTCGAAAGTAAAGGTCTACTAGCCAGGTCTCAGTTTGGCTTCAGAAAAGGAAAAAGCACAACTGACAGTTTGGGTATTTTTACTACCGATATCCGACTAGCCTTCTCTCGTAGGGAATCAGTTATAGCTGCCTTTCTCGACATTACTGCCGCTTATGATAATGTTCAGCTCTCTATTCTCAGGAAGAAGCTTTATGATCTGAGAATCCCGGTGAGATTGAACAACCTTATATGTAACCTCCTCGCAGAACGCTTTATAACTTTACGAGGTGCAGATAGTTCTATTAGCCCATCTAGAACAGTGTGGAAGGGTCTGCCACAAGGGTCAGTACTCAGCCCTCTATTATATAATAATCTACACTTCCGACTTAGATTCTTCTGTTGGCTTTTGCCGAATTCTTCAATATGCGGATGACCTACTAGTTTACGCGAATCATACTCAAATAGAAAAGGGTATTGTAACGTTGAATAACTCTCTGAATTCTTTATATGCTTGGCTGGAAGTGCATGGCCTTAACCTATCCTCTGATAAAAGCAATATAGTTATTTTCACTAGGCAGAGACGTGTTCCTAATGTCACGGTAGAGATTAATGGGTCACTTATCCCCATTAAACCTCACATAAAATTCCTAGGGGTGATACTGGATTCTAAATTATCTGGAGTTCCACATTGCGATTATATTGCTAAAAAATGCAGGAAAAACCTTAACATTCTCAGATGTCTTTCAGGTGTTTGGTGGGGCGCCCATCCTTTTTCCCTCAATCTGCTATACAATGCTTTAATAAGCAGCGTGTTAGAATATGGAACTTTCTTATTGGAACCCGCTAATAAGGCGGCTCTGAAAAAACTCGACCTAATACAGGCGTCAGCCTTACGCCTTATGGCAGGAGCCATGAAATCAAGTCCAATTAACGCCTTGCAGGTTGAATGTCTGGACCCTCCTTTGGACCTTCGCCGCCAATTCCTCTCAGACCGCTTCTTCTTCCGTACAATTCAGTACTCATTACACCCTATTTACCCCAAGCTGCGGCTTCTGGAAGAATATTTGCAAAAATCCCCTTATTGGAAAAATAAAGCCCCCCCTTGTCTTATCTCTAGCCTCCGCAGATTTAAATCGATTAAAGATCCCACATTTCATTCTGCTAACCTCCCGATTTTTGAATATCCATATACAACAATTATTTCTCAACCACGTGTTATTCTTAATTTCGACATAACTAAAGGAGACCAACATGCTAATGAGTTCTCACGCAGCTTATTAAATAGAGAGTGGCGTGGCTGGCATACGATCTACTCTGATGCATCCAAACTATCTCCTGAGGGCTGTGTGGGGGTGGGCGTTCTTCACACCCAATACAATATTGTTCAAAAAATAAAGTGTCCCCCTGATACATCTGTTTTTTCAGGGGAATGCCTGGGCATTCTAAAAAGTATAGATTACATTTTAATTGCTAAACTTAGCCAGACCATTGTTTTTTGTGACTCCCGTAGCTCCCTGCAGGCATTGTTATCTAACCCTTTTTCTGCCAAATCTCATAACCCCTTAATTTGTCAAATTAAAGAGGCTCTAGAACATTGTGCAATAAATAATTTTGAGGTGGTTCTCACGTGGATCCCCGGCCATTCGGGTATCATAGGTAACGAACATGTGGATCAGATTGCCAAGGACGCAGTTGTCTGTGGTGACAAAGTCCCCTTTAAAAACTTTCCTCATGACTTGATGGCTCTTCCTAAAACCTATATTTCAAAGGTTTGTTGTACTCGGTGGAAATTTAGTAGTTCTGGGAGTGGTGGTGGTTTTGCCAATATCCAGCCTATATTCCCTGTAAACCATGGTTTGCTAAGATGAGGCTGGGTAAGGGTATGACCTCCTCTCTTATCAGGATGAGACTCGGTCACAGTTGCACCCTTGCCAAGATTCGGATTCGGGACTCCTCATTATGTGAATGCGGACTAGATGACGGTGACTTAAATCATATCTTCCTTGCTTGCCCCCTGTAAGATCACTCCCCTCTATTCTTTTGCCTGAACATTCTTAAGGTTCCATTTCCCACACACATGCCAGCCTTCTTAGCATTTAGTGATCCAAACATTTACTATAAATATTGAGAATTTAACTTTTTCTAAGCGTTTTCTTTTCTAACAGTCAAGTATTCGTGTTCCGTCCCCTAACCTACTAATAAATAATGAATTCTCTCCTTTTGCCTTTTACTCGTCTTCGTATTTAGAACTAATCTGTTTTTTATTTATTTATTTTAATTATGGTAATTGTTTTAACATTACTGCCAGCGTCCCGTCATTAACAGAGTGTTCCAATCGTGTTCCAATAGACAAATCTAAGTATAGACGAATAATTTTGAAAAGGTATTTCTGAGTACTGGATCTCTTCCTCCTCTGCAAGCTTAATGGACAACACAGAAAGGTTATTATATTATATATTATCTAAGATAAATACACAGTAAGATAGTACAGATAAATATATTGTTTTAGGTTGATTATGGATAGAGGGGGTTAAAGTTTGATATCATTGAGGGCTATAATAAAGTTAGATAAGCAGTTATATATTGATTCGTTATCCAATGCTGCGGCTAATAGAGAAGTTATGTTAGTTGGGAAAGGGATTTTTTGCGTTATTAGGGAGGAAAATAGTTCAGAGTGGTCATGGAGTGAGCATGAAAAAAATACATGGTCAACGGTACCCTCATCCAATCCGCATTCACACATTGATGTATCCTTGATTCTGAGCTTATGTAAGTGGACCGAGGAGCAGCAGTGGCCCAACCTCAATCGCAAATGACAGAGGTAGCTCTTTTACTTAGTTTGGTTTTAAAGAACCATGGTTTCGAAGGGATTTCTTGTTGGATTCGGGCGTAGTGTTTTCCTTTTGTTTGGATGGATTCTTCCCAGTTCTTCGCCCAGGCAGATTTCAAGTGTTGTTTAGGGAGTGTCACCAGGTCATGGCAGTAATTCCTGAAATTAAAGGTATCCCCACAGAGAATAGCTTCCTTGGCAAGTTAGTCAGCTCGTTCATTTCCCAATATGCCCACATGGCTGGGGATCCAAGCTAGAGTGATGGAAAGGCTTCGTCGCTCGGCTTGACAGAGATTTTGCTTAATATCGAATATTATGGGGTTATGTGTTTTAGAGTAGAAGGGTGCTTGATTAAGTGATTGAAGAGAGCTTAAAGAGTCTGAGAATATGGCACAACACTTTAGTTTCATAAGGATACAGTATTTGATAGCATGGAGTATCGCCAACATTTCGCCAGTAAATACAGTAGTCTCTGGGGGAGATTTAACTTTTTGTGTGATGTTCCAGTTTTGGTGGAAAACGGAGTACTTATCCGACACAGCCTTGTGGGTGGGTCTTGGAGGCGTCTGTATATAAGTAATGTGAGTTGGGGAAATTTCTATCTCTGGTGAGTAGAAATTCTTTGTTTGCTTCTAAGGAGGTCTTACTGATGTCTAGATTAAAATTTATTTTGGGCTTGTAGAGAGCGATATCATAGGGGTTATCAAAAATGGGAAGGGTAGTGAAACGGTGTGTAGGGTCCTTTAGGTTTTTGTATTTTTTAAAACTTTTTACCAAACAGGGAGTGGATTTATGTGCCCAGTATCTGTTACGGTCCGCGTATTCTGAAAGCGCTGAAATTTAGGGATTAGGGGGTGGTTATAGAATTGGAGGGCGCGAAAGAAGTATCGATCGGCCAGATATTGCCTCCGGAGATCGAGCGGGGGATCACCGCATTCAACCTGGAGAGCGTTGATTGGGGATGACTTCATGGTCCCTGAGACAATTTTAAGGGCCTTGGACTGGATGATATTCAATTTATTAATATGGTTCCTGTTTGCAGGGTCTAAGAGGAAGGTTGCATAATCTAGATGACTTCTAATAAGGGCGTTATATACAAGTTTTAGAGAGTATGGATGTGCTCCCCACCAGACTCCACATAGAGCGCGAAGAATATTAATATTTTTCTCGCATTTTTTAATTAAGTTGTTATTATATTGTTAATATGTTGTTAATAAGATTCATGCTTGACACTAAACTAACTGGTATCCCCCACCAGTTAGTTTAGTGTCAAGCATGAATCCTAGAAATTTTATTTCCTGAACATTCGCAATAGGGGAGTCTTTAAGTTTTAGGTCGATGGGTGGGATGTTACGCTTTCGGGTGAATAGAATATTTTTACTTTTGGCTGGGGAGAGCTCCAGCCCGTGCCTATTAAGCCAATTATTTAGAGAATCTAGATCATCATTCACATCTTTTATACACTCTTGTATTCTGTTATGGATTCTATAAACTACAATATCGTCGGCGTATTGTAAAATTCTGCAGTTTAATACTGTTTTCTCTAGGTCCGCAGTGTATATATTGTACAAGATAGGACTCAGTACTGAACCCTGTGGGAGGCCTTTGAAGACCTTACGTGATTGGGTGAGCTCTCCGTTTACACGTAGGTGGATGGACCGATCCAACAACATATTGATAATAATATTTGTCAACTTCAATGGTATTCTTAGATGTTGCATCTTTTGCCTAAGGATAGGAAGCAGCACATTATCATATGCAGCCGAGACATCGAGGAAAGCCGCCAGCAAAGATTCATTGCGAGAGAACGCAAGCCTAACATCGGTAGTAAATATACTGAGGTTGTCAGAGGTACTTTTGCCTTTACGGAACCCAAATTGTGTAGATGCTAATAGGCCTCGGCTCTCCATAAACCACTCCAGTCGATTTTTAATGATATGCTCCATAACTTTTGCTAGAGTAGACGATAAGGCTATAGGTCGATAGGATGAGCTGTCATTAGGGTCTTTGTGAGGTTTAAGAAGGGGTATAACAATTTGTCTTCTCCAGGAATCAGGGATCATACCACTTTCCAAGATGACGTTAATAATTTTTAGGTACACTGATAGGACCTCATCTTGACATTTTGATATAAACGAATAAGGGATACCGTCCGGGCCTGGAGCAGAGTCACGAACATGGGACAGAACGATCTTAAGTTCAGCCATCGAGAATGGCTTATCCAAAGGGTCAGACTGAAAGTCGCCTTGCTGACAGGTGTGGTGGGGAAGTTCATCTTGTGCAGGAACGGAAGGATGAGCAAGTTTATTTAGGAAAGCATCTATGCATTCCTATGGGATGATTCCGCTTCCACCCAGGCTCTGTTCCTGGAGGGAGGATATAAACCTCATATTTCTCCATACTAGCGATGGGGCTGTACCTGGGCTTATGGAAGAGCAAAAACTGCGCCAACCTTGCAGTTTTTTGGACTGCAAGGTCTTTTTAGTTTCTTCCTTAATTCTTTGTAGGTCTGTCAGATTTTCATCAGTCATACGCAATGAATAAGTTTTTTCAGCGTTTTTCCTGTTTTTGATGGCTTGTGTACATTCTGAGTCCCACCAAGGGGGGGAGAGACGTAGTTTAGGACTATCTTTAGTGGGAAAGGCCTCATCAGCTGCAGAAATGAGAATTTCGGAGAATGCATTCATGCATTCCACCGAATTTTGCGGGGTAATATCTGGTAGGACTTGGAGCTGTCCTCTAACCAAACAATTAAATATACCCCAGTCCGCATCTGCTAGTTTATACTTCATTGTTGGTTTTTTTTTCATGTTCGGACTACCTTTAGGATAAGATGTGATTATAGGATAGTGATCGCTGTCATGCGAGCTGTTCAGAACATTCCAGTCCATGAGTGAAGCTAGCTCAGGGGAACAAAAGGATAGGTCCACTGCACTACTAGCCTGATTGGGGGAGGGGCGTCTGGTAGGTATACCGGAATTCAATAGGCACAGATTTAGCTCATCAAACATGTCATAAAGAAATATTCCATTACGGTCCATTGAGTCTGATCCCCAGGCTGGATGGCGACAGTTGAAATCTCCGAGGATAAGGTAGGGTTTTGGCAAAGTAACGAGAATTTTTTTCAAGTGTCTAAGAATGGGAGTTGATGGGGTGGCAATGTACACAGAGAGATAACTGATGTTTTGAGCTCGGATGGCAACGGCGTTGATACCATTGTGTGGGGCTGCCAGGGTTACCTGCGTGAATGGTATGGAGTTTTTAATAAGGATGGCACATCCGTCATAGCCGTCTCCTCTGTCATCCCGGACACACCGAAATCCCGGAACCCTGAAGTGAGAGTCCGGCGAAAGCCATGTCTCCGAGATGGCCCAGATGACCAAGTTATTTTTATTTAGTAAGTATATTAGCTCTGATATTTTACCAAACACACTTCTACAATTCCATTGAAGGATTGTCGGGGGAGAGAATGTTACGGATAATGGTTGGTTGTATTTTAAGCTTGCAGGCAACGTCGGGCGGTAGGGAATGCGAATTTACCAAGATATTCAAGATAGATTCAATTAGGATATTTAAAAAGTTGTAATGTGATGGTGCTGTAGTATTTACTGACTGGCTACCATTGAGAGCACAGCCATCAGCTGGTTGGGGTATACTATATTCATTGATAAGGGCATTGTGTGCCTTTTTGTAATATCCAGGTTGTAAGTTGGGTCTCTGAGAGCGGGGAATAAAAATAGTCTTACGGTACGAGGTCCTGGGGTTATGGGGGTTTGGAGATTCTTCCATAAAAGGGGGTGGAGGAGGTGCCATGGGTTGTGAGGCCGTGACCTCAGTAAAAGACCTTCTAGCAAGCGGGATTTTTTGGGAAGCCTCTAGGTAGGAAATTGAATCCTGTGCCATAATAGTTTTTATATTTTTTTGTCGTATCTGTTCAGAACATTTTTTGTCCGTAGCTTTATGGTTACCCGAGCAGAAAAGGCATCTGTAATTTCGGGCCTCTACATCACATTCCTCAGAGGCGTGATTGTCTCCGCATTTTGCACATCTGGGTTTGGAACGGCAGAGGGATTGAGTGTGTCCATATCGGCAGCATTTGAAACATTGAATTGTTGGGTACTGGTAAGTTTCCACTTGTAGAGAATTGTAACAGAAGAAGACTCTGGCAGGCTGTACTTGGCCATCAAATGTCACAACCACAGACTGGGAAGCTTCCCATGAGGCTATGCCGTCCCTAACCACTTTATAGTTTAGCCTCCTTACCTTGAGGACCGGAATTGTGTTAGGGGGAGCGGAGAGTTCTTCAATTATATCTTGGTCGGTTAGGTCTCCTGGAATCCCTTTGATCACTCCAAGACGGGTCGTATTAAAAGGCGGAATAAAAACTCTATGTGTATTTAAAACTTCGGAGTTGGTAGTGAAATCATTTGCCGCTTTAAAATTGGTGAATTGGATAGAAATTCTATTGCGATCAATCCGTTTAACTCCCCCTTCGGCAATGTGGCAGATACTAAGTTTTCTCAAGAAGCGTCCAAAAGAAACAGCATTTAAAGTTGTGCCTGCTGATGGAGAAGTTTCTTCACGCTGTACATGGACCAGAAATGGACCTAAGTCCTTTTCATTATAAGGGCGAATGGTAGTGGACCTGGATTGAGATTGTGATTGTAAGGGGGAGGTATTCATTTGTGATGTATTCTGATCCTTTTACATTACATGGTACCTGGGACACAATCACAGGCTGTGCCTGACTAACTGCGTCGTTTTGGGAGGACGTTATTGAATTTGGATTATCCTTGGGAATCGTAGACGCTTTATGGGGGGTATGGTCGTTATCTGTTGCTGATGATACTGACGAGCTCCCTGATATTTGACGACTGAGATCTAACCTATCGGCGGATGGTTTATGCTTTCTTGATTTTTTGGGTTTCTTCCGATGTTTGTGTTTGCCCAAAATTTCTTTATATATCTCCCGGGTGAGGTACTCATTAATGGGGGAGGAAGGGCCCTGTGGGCTCTCTATCGTTGTGTAAGCGGCTGGAGAGGGGACCGAGGGACCAGCTGAGACCCTGGTAAGACTCTGGTCCGGCGGTTTGAGTGGAATAAAATTGTAGTCCAAGACTCACTCGAACATTAAGTAGGTAGGTAGTATAAATTCCTTATCGAAATATCGCACATGAACATGCACCACAAACACAAAACATATAAATACGAATAAGGACGTTCACAATTGTGTAGGACACTTAAAGTAGACAGAAAACACCGATTTAACGAAAAATAATCGAAAAATTCCAAAAAGCACGTGGAACACTCAATGACGTTCAACCGGAAGTCCAACCCTAATTATTAATCCAAAACTAATCTGTTATGGGCCTATCCGGTCGTTTCTAAAGAAATTGACGAGATACTGGCAGAAATGTCCAAGTGGGACAAATTGCCATTAAAAAAAAAAAAAAAAAAAAAAAACGCGCGCGCATCTAGCTCGCTGGGCTTTTTGGCGGGAACTCGGCGAGTGAAGTAGCATTTTTCTTTATAATTCTTATAATTTGTGCATTCTAACTTTTGAAGCTTAATAATGGCAGAATATTGTGCAGCAAACGTTAGTGATGGTATACTTTCACTTTCACTTTTTATTTTAATGGCAACTACTACTTTGTAGTAATTTTGCCAAATACTGGTGTTTGAAGAGGCTAGCGTATGTAAGTGAAGGGAAGTGCGTAACGGAGCTTTCGGGTTCCCACAAGAAGCCGCCAAAATCTTTAGAAATAAGAGAAATAAGACATGGCTGTTATGGGCTAGATCCCTTTGCCTTCTCCTAGAGGAGAGAATGAAACGAAAAAAAAATAAAAAAAATCTAGCTCGCAGTTTTTTAGCTTGCTGAAGAATCAAAATTCTTGAAAGAAATGAATGACAGCTATACGAGGAGTCTTTAGACGTACTCAGAGCTTTAGACATTATCTGAGTAATCTGTGACGAGGAGTGGATTGATTCAAACGGCCTAAAACTGAAGGGTTGTGTTGTGAAGATCATTTCGATGTCACTACCTAGGTACCTAACCCTTGTGTAATCCTACTACTTGTGCATTTTTTGTAAATTTTATGTCTACCTCTGACAAAGATAGCCCCAAAAAATATTCACAGATTTCGTGACTTAACGTAACCTTCTGAATAAGTATTTAGGAACCAGATGCGCCAAAGGAACGGACATATACTTACATACATACATCCATACCTATTTCTAAGAATTTACAAATAAGCAACTAGGTAAGGACCACAGCCCAACGTTCATGGTGCAAAAATCTCAGGCGTGTGAGAATTTGAGGATGGTAGAGAATTAACCTCAAATTATTTACGATGATCGGTTTATTGCTAATTCGTAACAATGACAAAAAACATAGTTGCTAAGGTTTTATCTGTTACTGTTCCTTGGTCGCGCGCGCCTTTTCGTAAATTAGAGATTATATTTTGTTTCCAAAGATACAAAATAAACAGAGAAATAGATCGAGAGGCAACTCGATCGATACATGTCTCGATAAAAATCTTATTTGTAATAAGGGGCTAGTTTCTTGTGATAAATGTTATCGTATAATTTTTTGCCATTTTTACAGTTTTGGTGTCTTTTATACAGTTTAAAAAAAGGATTACATGTAATTTTGAATTAGGTATAGTATATGTGTAAATAAAATATGCATACTGAAAAAAATTGGCCAAAACGAGTGATTATTTTTGCAATTTTCAATAATTATAACAATAACATGACGCACATTTTGAAAAGTATGGCAGCAAGTTTAACACGATGTGAAGATAATTCGACAGACTAATTGACAAAAATTTGGAATTTTGAAAACTGGCGAAAAATTTTGTAAGCATGCGAAAACAAACGTATATTTTATTACTTACACTACCAATTTGCATACTGAAAAAGATTGATATTTTAGAGCCGATTATTTAACAATGTTATTATTTACAAAAAATTATTCGCGAATTTTGCACTTGCACGAATTGCATCATCGAGTCGATTTTTTGTGAACGTGACAAGATGAGGGAACTTTAACACTAAATATGTTATCTGTCACTATCTATATTCAAATTCGTTGTACTCGGACGAGAAAATTTTAATTTTATTGCTTACTGATCTCGTCGTCTATGGGCTGAAACTGCACGCCTGGTCACACTTTTGTGCTGCGCGGACGGTGCCTTTATTAAATAAAAACCTTCTTATCTGGTAAACTATAACAGATATAGCGACAAAAAAAATACGTAAGTATAGGTGAAGGATTACAGATTACGTGGTTTAACCCTTTTGTATTCTCCATTGCCCATTTCGTCTCGTTTTAGAGGCATTTTTATGAAGAGTTGGTTACAAACAAACAAACAAAATATTCTGTATTGTACAACAATAAGAAGCATAAAAAAAACCCTTACCCTACCGTTTACCCTAGATTTAGGGCCATTTATATTTAGGGAGGTATTTTGCGTCTCGTGAGTATTTTTGAGGAGTTGGTAACCCCGTTTGAAATTTTAAATTGGATTGGGTAGATCAATAAAAAGTACTCTGTGGGGTGGATTGAGGTTTGTTGTCAATGTGTTTGTTTGTTTGTGTTCTTACGTTGACTGACTCGGATTATGTAGCTAAAATACTGCTTATCCATCCATCAATATTCCGTGTAACAAAAAGGTAGGTAGGCTAATTCGGTTCTATTTGTTTCATTAAATTCGTCTATCTTGTCTGCCTGTACTTACGTGCGCTTTCGGCGCTCCGCCTCATAGTATCGTAGGTAGTACCTTTTTACTTTGCTTTGAGTCGAACAACTACTATTGACGCTCTCTGTCCAGGTGTTTCCAATGGTGGGTCACACACATGCTTGCCAGAAGTTCGTGCTTCCACTATGGATTTACGGCTTCGAATGACCCCATAATTGTGTCACGTTGTTCTTGCGTTGTTCAATGTCAGTTACTTTCATTCCATGCATTAATTTATTTTTATTCCATGCGTTACATGTCCATGCATTAATTTTTTAACTACGAAACGAATCTATGAAAAGAGCAACCAGAAGAAGATGTGTGGGTTGCTGTGAAAAACTTATTACAGAAGGTAAATCGACCGCACACGCACAAAATGCATCAGGAGTGGAAACAATGTAAAAATGGATATTTAGCACTGCTTGAACTATTTCATGTGTAAAATAATTAGTGTTTATTATTAGTTTCCTTTAAGAGCAAATTTTTTAAATTAAGTTGGTCCTTTTTATTGTCCAGAGTCAGACTAGTTAAATAAATTATGTTTTAGCAGTATTTATACAATTAATTCCTAATACAATTCATTTAACTTTAACATGTTCCGGGACACACCACCAGACAATAAAAGATTTATTGTTATAATGTCCGGTTGTGTCTGAGAACGTGTTAATAAAACATCATTGACAAACCAAGGGGTATTGCACAATGCTCCAAAAAATAACGAAACAAGCTGACAAAACATGTTTGCTGAACATGTTAGCAAAACATTTCAGTCTCCTGCGACTTTTAAACAGAAACCAACAAACTTCTACTTAATATGGAAATCGAAACAAACAAGACACCCTTACTGCTCGCAAGCAACTGTGAAATGAAAAATACCCCCATCCCGCAGACGAATGTGTGGATGTTTTCCGTCAGCCTCAGATAACTTGCTCAATTGTTTTTGCTAACAAAACAGCCCACGATCATATTTGGTTAAAATAACATGTTAGGTGTTAGAAAGCCATAAATGGCATCGCACCCAACCCGGTTTAAGAAAATCAATATTCACACCGACTGACAAATATGTGCCTGTAATTTGGGGTCATGTAAATTTACTTTGATTAGGCCATGTTCTCGAACTGGAAGCACACTTGGGCCCGTATTAATAAACCATTCTCAAGATTGAGAACAATCTTGTGATCGGTCTCAAGTAAACATGTTGATTAATAAACCTAGGTTGAGACCTGAAACACATGTGTATACTCAATCAGTACTCACTTGAGTTTTTACTTCTTCTAGAACTTGTTTTCCCGCTCATTGTTTTTAAAATTACAATTCTGTAAGTACAACCTATTATATTAGGTAGGTTTTTACTTACCCCTGACATTATAATTTATTTAAATTTATCACTTACTATGCAGAAATACCACACGTCCTGCAGGGTGGCGAGTGTTGAATATTAGACTGGAAGTCTTTAAGTAACTGAATTGAACACTGTAACTTAGTGGTGAACATGGACGAGATCCTCGCCTTTAGGCGTGGCGAGCTGAAAGTGACTAAGCTCCGCGGTTCGCTAACGGGCGGGTTGTACCTCACGAAGAATGACTCCTCACTAAACCACCTACAACGGCGTGAGGAGCATCAGCATTCTGTCGTTCCAACCGGCACGGACTATGCACGGGAAATCAAACAGAGAGAAACTGAACATTATTTGAAGGTAGGCTAAAAGGAATTTGCATTAAATAAAACAAACTATACACATATACACCAATTCAAACTATACGAATAGTACAAAACTAGAAAATTTTGAGAAAACTGATCCACCCATAGACTCCAAAACATAGTCAGCCCCAAAATCTATGTAAGGTAGAAAATGTATTCAAGAATTGCTATATATGTGGGAGAGTACCCAGAATTGCTGTCAAGGCTATCACATTGTTGAGAAGGATGCCCTGTACAAAAGTATTTACATTTGCATGGTACATCCATGGGTTAAGCTGTACTTTCCAATTACTATTTCTTTATTTATTAATTGATTGACTGTAGAATTGTAGCACATCCTCTAGAAGTCTAGAACCTGTAATGCCCTGATAGGTTGTGTGCTTCATAAATTCATAAATAACATAAATATTGGTACTTAAAACAACATTAATAACATAGATTATCTAAACAGATCAGTAATTAGATTCTACCTCAGTTTCTTCACAGTAGTGTCGATTCGGATGTACATCAATTAAACTAAAACCAGTTTTGGAGTGGTGCCGTCGCATCATACTGTTCCAGCGAGAAAGAGACAGTACCACTTTAAAACTGGTTTTAGTTTAGTTGGTGTGAGTGAATTCACAAAAGTCGCGCTTTATGTTGTATGTTATATTTAGTAGCTAATGATTAGTATGCCTAAATTACAATTTTATTGTTTTATATATTAACTATTATACTATTTAGCTGGTTCGTACATTATCGCATTGGTTTCGACTGTAATGATAATGTATCGTAATAATAATAATAATAAATAAAAAATCATGCCTGACAAGGTACATATATAACAAATACTTGCATTTGCCCATGTATTGTAACTATGACATGTGTAATGCCATAAATAATCGAATTATAGGTAAGCTATTTTACTTTACAATATCATCATCAACAGCCCATAAACATCCCACTGCAGGGATATAGGCCTTCCCTTGTATAATGAGGGAGTATAGGCCATAGTCCACCACGCTGCCCCAATGTGGGTTGGGCACTTCACATGCCTTTGAATTTTTATTCCTCAGGCATGCAGGTTTCCTCACGATGTTTTCCTTCACTGTTCAAAAACTGTCGGATAATGCACATAAGTAATTAAATTTGATTTAAAAACTCATTTGTACATGGCCTGCCTGGGAACCGAACACGGACCTTCCAAATTGGGAGACCGCATGTTAACCGCTGAGCCACCGACGCTCTACTTTACAATTTAGTTACTTCCAAATAATACAGCAGTATTGTCAGCATTTAGCATCATGAGTGTGAGATTTCTCAGACAGACACAATTTGACATCATTTTTAACTCCCGACTCAAAGAGTATTAGTATTATACAGGGTGTAACGGTTAAGTGTAGTCATATTTTAAGGGCTTGTTCTACCCATCAATACGAACAACTTTTACTATGGGGGCAACTTCGAAATCGCGAAAAAAAAAATCAGCTGTTTCATACGAGGGGAGGTCCAAAAGTTCGTGGAATGAAAGGGTTTTAGTAAAAATGAAACAGTAAATTTATTTTTCCTTTTCAATATAATCACCCTTAAGCTGAATACATTTATTAGATCTATGAATTAATTTTTCTAAAACATCGTAAAAATATTTTTTATCTTTTCCCTCAAAATGAGCCAAAATTGCCTCCTTTACCTCATTGTCGTCGGAAAATTTCCTTCCCCTTAAGTCTTTTTTTAAATTGGGGAACAAATAAAAATCACTTGGGGCCAGATCTGGACTATAGGGTGGGTGGACTAGTGATTCGAAGCCATGCGTGTGTAGAGCAGCCATTGCAACTTTGCTCTTGTGAACCGGCGCGTTGTCTTGCAAGAGCAACACACCCTTGGTCAATTTTCCCCGACGTTTTTCTTTGATGGCATCCTTTAATTTTTCTAGTATTGTTGCGTAGTATTCTCCGGTTATGGTCCTGCCCTTTTCTTTATAATCAATCAGTATTATCCCCTCACAATCCCAAAAAACAGTAGCCATCAACTTTCCAGCCGACTCCGACACTTTGAATTTCTTTGGCGGTGGTGTCCCCTTTTTATGCCATTGCATGGACTCTTGTTTGGACTCGGGCTCAAAGTGATGAACCCATGTTTCATCGCCGGTAACAATTCGCTCCAAAATCGGTCCAGGATCGTCGCCACACAACTCCAAAAAATGTTTTGACGCTTCGACGCGCTGCTGTTTTTGAAGCGGCGTGAGCATTCTCGGTACCCATCTTGCACTGACTTTTGTCATACCCAGGTGATCATGTAGGATTCGCAAAATGGTGGTATCTGATACTCCAACTAATGCAGATAACTGTTTTTTCTTCAAACGGGTCCTCCAGTACAATTTTTTCCACTTTTTCGACGATGTCTGATGTGGTGGCCTCAACTGGCCTTCCTGAGCGGGGGTCGTCTTCAATCGACTCCCGACCATGTTTAAAAAGACCATGCCACTTGTAAATCATTGATTTACTAGGGCACTGTTCCCCGTAAACAGTTTCCATTTCATTCAAAATGGTCTGAGCGTTCTCTCCTTGCTTGGTAACGAATTTAATGACAGCACGGTGTTCAATTTTCTCCATAGTTTCAGTTTTCTTCCGGATTGACGTGTTTAGCAGGCGAGTGTTCGTAAACGAATGACGCAATAGAAGAAGAAGAAGAAGAAATAGTCTTCTCACGCTCCCCGAAGGGGAGCGTGGGGAGGCTTTTCGGGTCTGTGGACCCCTTCAGCGGTTTCTATCGCTGCTCGCTACATGCGAGCAGGGCGTTGGAGTGCCGTCATGGCGTGGTCCTAACTAATGCCATCTAATGGCGTTGTGGTCGTTGGTCTGCAGTTCTGACATCGAGTGGGTCAGGGGACTCCGGTGTGTGTAGCAGGTCTCTTGGGAGCGCCTTGACGTGGGTATCCGGAGGACGTGCATGATGAGGCGCGATTCCCAAGAGGTGTTGGAACCTCGAGTTGTCGGCGCGGTCGAACATTGCCCTGGCGAGTCGAGTGATGAAGTCTGGACGTCCTTCCCAGTGTAGGTCTCGTTGGATTGTTGCGTTGCGCACGAAGCGGGGAGCCGCCGTGATGGTGCGCAAGGAGGCGTTTTCTTGTGCCCTAAGTCTTTCCCTGTTGTATGGGGCTGTCAGAGCGTACCATGCGGGTGCCGCATAGGTTAGACGCGACCGCAGGTACGTTTTGTAGATCCCCAGCTTCGTGCGCAGGGGGAGTCTTGAGGAGAGGACTGGACGCAGGAGGGCGCGTGCTGCCTTCACGTTCTGGACGACGTTGCCGACGTGGTGTCTCATGGTGAGTCCCCTGTCGATGGTAACTCCCAGGTATTTCACCGTTGGTTGCCACTCGATGTCTTGGCCATGTAGTTTCAGCGGCGGCAGTCTGTGACATCTCCCCGTCATCAGCGCTTGGGTCTTCTCCACGTTCACCGACAACCTCCATTTGGAGAGCCAGTCCGGGAGGGCGTCCAGGGTGGGTTGCAGCTTAGTGGCGGCGTGCCTGCAGTTTAGGGACGCCGCATAGTAAGCTGCGTCATCTGCGAATAGTGCTAGGTGGACTGGCCCTACCACCGGGATGTCGTCGGTGTACAGGGCGTAACACGCTGGGGAGAGATACGATCCCTGGGGGACTCCCGCTCTGATTGGATGGTCCGCTGAGGTGGCGTCTTCCACAGCCACGGAGAAGCTCCTGTTGGATAAGAAAGACGCGAGGACGGCGACGATGCGACGAGGTGTGCTGGTCTTCGACATCTTGTATAGAAGTCCCTCATGCCATACGCGGTCAAACGCTTTTTCCATGTCCAGGAGTACTGCGACAGCGTACTCCTTCTTGCGGGAGCTCGCTGCCATGAAGTGCAGTACCCTGGTCAGCTGGAGTGTTGTTGAGTGTTCCGGCCGGAATCCGAATTGTTCCGGTCTTGGGACGATGTGCGGTTGCAGCTTGGAGAGAAGCATCTTCTCGAACACCTTAGAGAGCGTGCTGAGGAGGGTGATCGGGCGGTAGCTTGCCGGCCTTTTGGGGTCTTTCCCCGGCTTTGGGAGCATAATGACCCTTCCGGTCTTCCATTGTTGTGGGAAGTGCCCCGAGCGTAATATCCCGTTGAACAGGCGCGTCACCGCCGCTATGGAGCGGTACGGCAAGTGGCGTAGCGCCATGTTCGGAATCCTGTCCGCACCCGGGGCCTTTCTGGGTTTCGTGCGTTGGAAGGCTCGTTGCACCTGGCCGGGGGTGAAAAAGATGGGGTCCTCTTCCGCCGCGATGGGTGCTGCGAAGTACTCCCTAAGGTGCTCGTCCACGCACTGGACGTGGCTCTCGTTGTCCGTTGGATTCGGCCGGAACTGGTCTTCTAAGCACGAGGCAAAGATTTCGGCCCGTTCGTCGGCGAATGACGCAATAGGGCTGAAACTCCATTTATATACTAATTATGAGTCCCCAATTAGTATGACACTAAGCGAGCGCCCCTATCCCCACTCCATCCCCTCCATTCCACGAACTTTTGGACCTCCCCGCGTACATTGCATCGGGAGGTTATTTAAATTTTCTATGGAACAGCTCATTTTTTTTTTCGCGATTTCGAAGTTGCCCCCACAGTAAAAGTTGTTCGTATTGATGGGTAGAACAAGCCCTTAAAATATGACTACACTTAACCGTTACAGGGTGTATATATATGAAGTCTATGCTTGTAGACTGTGTGTCAAATTGGTTGAACCTATTTGAAAACTGTTTTGGTTTTCAAAAGCTGAGCCTTACGAGATGGTTCTTGGCCATGTGTGAAGAAAATATTTAGTATACAATACATTTGATTTGTGTACCTAGATAATGGTGTCCATTCGGATGTACACCAACTAAACTAAAACCAGTTTTGGAGTGGTGCCGTCGCCATACTGTTGCAGGGGAAAGAGACAGTACTACTTTAAAACTGGTTTTAGATTAGTTGTTGGACATCCGAATCGACATCATTATATTAGTAGTCTCATAATTGTATAAATGTGTTTATAGTCTGGTTAATTCAGGCCCCGTTGCATGACATCGTTCGTCGCGCGCGACGTAGGTGTGAGAGTGGGATAGACATATATTTCGTCCTAGTGAATGAGCAGGACAAATATTATCTCGCGCGACAAACTTTTATCGCGCCTGTCATCCTATAGTGCTAGCTTAGAATTCTAAGAGTGCTGATTTGGCACAGATATAATGACACTTTGTGAAAAGCTAGTTTGTTTGGAAGTTTCTTTGATATGCAGTTAGTATTTAAACTTGTCCTGCTGATTTTGTATAGTAAGGGTTTAGAGACTGGTAATTTTTGTAAAATTATTATTAAATCCTTTGTTGCACACAAAATAAAATACAAAGAATATTTAACATAAATAGTAAAAGTGTACAGAGGCGGCCTTATCGCTTATAACATTTTCTTCCAGACACCTCATTTAATATGTACAACATGTTCAAAATATAGTTATCCTTGACTGTGAATACATAATCTATTCGTAAAGTATATTGTTTTGGGGCAAAATCAATTCTATCAAGAACTTACATTGCGGTGTCAATTTTTAAAGTTAATTGTATTTCAAAGTGAAATCTATTGCGAATACTATCGCCGTTCGCGTTCGAACTGCTGTCTTTTTGTAACTGTTAATCAAATTTCTCACACAGAATGAAGAAGATCGTAAAAGATACGAAAGCATGGCATGTGGCCTCGAATCTATGGAACAGTTGTCATCATTGGGGGCCTCGGTGCAGAATATCGGAGAACTAACAGAGGAAGCTATGACGGAGGTGTACAACAAGTATTCCTTCCAGATGAAGGAGGACACCAATAATTTGGCTATTAACGAGTATAAAGAAGAGGTATGACAAGTTATTTTTTTTTGTAATCTGTAAAACCTGCTATATAATATTCTCTATTGCACACGGACAGTAGTTACAATATAAATAAGGAAGTTAAAAATACGGTACTAATATGTATTATAAATGAGAAAGTTTGCATAAACAAACATCCATGATTCTTATGCACAAATTTTGCCATTGATGCTGTTTTAATGCAATTAAAAACATTTCAGATTCTTGATAGGATCAAAGGTTTTCCAGTGGTTATCATCGAAGGCCCCACGGGTTGTGGTAAGACAACTCAAGTGCCCCAATGGATTCTGGACAACTGCTACCAGAACCGAAAGCCATGTAAAATTATAGTCACTCAGCCAAGAAGAATCGCAGCTGTTTCAATTGCTAAGAGAGTGGCCCAGGAGCGTGGTTGGGATGTCGGCGGGCTTGTCGGTTATCAGGTTAGAATTTAATTTTAGAAACACACACCCACCTTTAATATACTGTCCTTTGCTCCTTTATTTCGAGTGTATGCTATCTCAAAATGAAAAGCTGAACCCTTATAAGATCGCAGGTACATCTGGGGTGTAAAGTCGACAAGCACAGTTTATGGTTAGTTATTTTATTTTTGTTAGGCTTTAAACCAGCAAGTATTAAAGTAAACCTTTAAAGGGAGTATGGATATGGTGACAATAAATAGAAAAGATTGTTTGATTTGATTACCTACATAAATTTACTTAACAATACTTCACATAAATTAACTTTATATCTATATACCTATTAATATATTCGAGTCAGTCATATAAAAAGATACATCTAACTAATATTATAAATGCGAAAGTTTGGATGTTTGGTTATTTGATTGTTGCTCAATCACGGTGAAACGGATGAACGGATTTGAATGAAATTTGGTATATAGGTAGAATATATCCTGGATTAAGACATAGGATATTTTTTATCAATGGCTCATTCCTTAGCTTTTTGGATTGTAATAATGACATCAGAATCCTTGCTATAAGGTAATATAGAATTTCAACAAAGTCAATATGGTACCTTTCCTTACCTTAAAAATAGGGTCAGATTAGGTTTTCAGATATGAATAGACTTTAACTCGCATTTACCAGATTTTTCGTGTTAGTGGGTTAAATTCTAATTTGTCTATTTGTCAAATTAAAGAATGTCTTATCTAGTAATTTTCAATCAATTGCTCTTTCTTTATGTACGCCTTTTTTTATGTACGTTTAGGTCGTTTGGAGATGTGTGGTTTATCTACCCTACTGCGTTTTAGTTGTTATGAAATGTTGATATTAATATCCACAGGTTGGACTTGACAACACAACATCGACAGATACGCGTATTCACTATGTTACGACTGGAGTTTTACTTCAGAAACTTGGTAAGTGTTGTTCTTGTAACACCTACAGAATCCTTCTAGATCAACTTTGAAATTCCCGCGTTAACACTCTATGACTTTGAGCTACTTATAAAATCGTTATTGTAATTTTTTCCATATTTTGTTTGAGATTTCTTTTTAAATACTGAATAATCTAAATTATCGCCCTAACCTGCACTCAAAAGCCTAAAAGCAATTATTTAAACAGGTTTTTTCAGAATTCACTAATATAAAAAAAAATTACCACTTATATTTTTATCATTTATATAATTTTGAATTCTCGAAAATACCTGTATGTATGTACGTACTGTACCTATACCTATGTCCTACTTACTGTGTTATTCTCAGATTAATTAAAAATCAATAAAAAAAATATATATTATTATTAATATGATCAATTTATTTAGGAATTTGTTGATAATTTATTTTTAAAGCAAAAGGCATACAGACTCAGTTGCTGTATAGATAATGAAAGGTTTCTCGAAATATTTTCAGTTTCTTCAAAAAGTATGAATGAATACACTCATATAATTCTGGATGAGGTTCATGAGCGAGGCCAAGAAATGGACTTCCTCCTGCTTATGGTGAAGAAGTTTCTCTACACAGTATCTTCTACAGTAAAGGTCATACTCATGTCGGCCACATTCAACAGAAAAGCGTTTGCTGATTATTTCCTAGTCTCCTCATCTATTAAGATTGTGAAGAAAGAACCCATGTTTACTGTAAAGACTTTTTACTTGAACCACTTGACTAAATTTGGTTCGGTGAGTTTCATTCGAATTTCAATAAGTTTTCTTATGATTAGACTATCCAGTCAGCATCATATTGTTATGTAGTTATAAAGCAGCACTGGGGGCCTACAATCACCTCTTATAGCAATATTACAGTAATATTACTTTGGAAATTCGTACCCCGACCGCCTTAAAACAAGCTTATTATAATATTGTTTTGTTAAGCAGTTTTGTGACGTCACCGCTGAATCATTCGCTCAATTCGTACCATCATCGTTGTTTAACGGTCGTTTGACAGCTAGTAATATTGCTCAAACGTCAAATTTTACAATCTTAAAAAAGTTAGTCTCTTGTG
This sequence comes from Oegoconia quadripuncta, assembly GCA_949316235.1. NCBI lineage: Eukaryota > Metazoa > Arthropoda > Insecta > Lepidoptera > Autostichidae > Oegoconia > Oegoconia quadripuncta. The sequence continues at coordinate 9,113,145 of OX438759.1, forward strand.
ATGGATTTATTATTGTTTTAGTGGTATAAGGATAATAAACCGTTATTTTCGCTTAAAAAAGTAAGTGGATGTGTTTTTCACAATAACTCTTTATAAATACATTGTGTTCATTGCGTAAACCGATAAGAAATACATTAAATGTGATGTGGTTTTAGATGGCCAATGATTACGAATTATTCGAGTTTCTGGAAGACGATGCCGCAGAGGATTTGTCGGAGAAGATGCAACGTCGAAGGCGATTACGTGAAGAATATAATCCCTTCGATATTGACGAAGCTGAATTTGTTCGACGAGTTCTTTGTCTAGGATGCTTGCTTATTCTATAAATGCACAAAAATCACTAAAACATTACTTTGTATTTACTTCTAGTCGCCATAATATAAATTCTATAAAACCAGTAAAAAAATAATTTCAAACAAATAAAAATTTTATACCAAGATTATGAAATTAAGAAAGCGCCGCGCTTATTACTTTGACACAATGTTTCATTTTACGGAACGACACCGGCGGCGGGAGCAGCGTTACTTCACATTTAATTTACGCTTTCTTGCATTACTTCAATGAAAATGTATATTTAAATTTATATATGCATAAATATAAAAAACTTTTATTTCTAATTACGCATTTCAACAATAAAAATATGAACATAAACGACAAAAATCATGCACAATATTTAAATAATTGCGTATACCGGAACGCTATTATTATTCGAGGTGTGAAAGTGATAACGCTATACAAAGGTATAACGTTGTCTCGTTCTTCTGACTGCAAGGAATAGACAAATCATTCGTTCTTTCCCGTCTCTAAGCAGGAGTAAAACAATATTGTTTTGTATTATCGCTAGATGATCGCGGTACGAATTTGAGTAATATTACTTTAACATTGAAACAAAACGTTCCTGAAACATGATGGTTTTTAAAATGATCGTTGTAGGCCCCCAGGTGTTGAAAATGTATCCTTTTTTATCAGACTTACTATGAAAGCCTTTTTCATAAGTTTACAATTTTTTATTGCATCAGATTTTAAATCATCTGTAGTAATAAATAAATAAATACCGGGTGAATTTGAATTCGTGTAATTCCTATTAACCGGTGACGCCCCTTTTAATTACGAACAACTTCCCTAAGGAACCATAGTCGAATTCGACAAAAAAAAATCGATTACCATACAAAGTAACTATTCTGAAACCACCTTTTGTATGGAAGTCCAACAATTTTTGTCTGAATTCGGCTATGGTTCCTAGTGGAAAGTTGTTCGTAATCAACAGTGGAGCACCAGTAAACAGGAATTACACAAATTAAATTTCACCATGTATAGAGAAATTTACCTTATTAACAGTGCAATAAAATTCCGTTCAAGGTAACGGAATGTAGGTGCTGGTGACGTTTATGTTATTAGATCAACATCCTCAGGCTTACACGTTGGCGAAACAGTCGCAGCTCACTGGGAGAGGGTATGGGCCATAATACACTACGCGGGCCCAGTGCGGATTGGTGGGTTTGTGTCAGACTAGTGGCTACCTGACAGTCAGTGTTTTAAGACGCCCCTGTAGGCCACCGACTTGACTCAGTGATTGCCTTTAATAGAAAACGAACGGCACCGACTATTTGACGTGCCGTCTGAAGCACCGAAACACATGTATTAAAATGCCACTATCAATCCAAGCACTGACCGCGCCAGACATTGCTTAACTTCGCTAATCGAAAATGAAAAGTTAATTTATCTAAGTGGTGATATTTAAGCATTTTCATATGATTGTCCTGTGTGGGCGCACGTGATGTGTAATTTAAGTAAGTCAGTACTTCATTTAGACGGTGTGATTGCTTTAGATTCTCCAACTCTTGGCACCGAAAGGAGACCCTACAATTGCTCCTGAGATGTACCACCTTGTGATAAAGTTGGTGAATGCTTTCGAGCAAATTGACAAACAAGAGGATGGCTATGAGGACCGCGCACAGGCTGACTTGCCCTCTGTGCTGATATTCCTGCCTGGCATCCATGAGATTGAGGACCTGTTTGTTTGCCTTAATGATGTCACTTTGAGGTATGCTTAAAAAGGAAATATTAAAATAAGTAACATTACCAGATACAACAATTAATCGTAGCGAAGCTTCATGCGTTAATTAGTACTAATCTACATGCAACACACTTGCGGAGCCATTCAACGCGGGCTTTCATTTATCAATTCTCGATATTTATTTGAGAGAATGTATATTTACATGAGAGGACAAATTCGGATCGTGTCCTAGGCGCAGTGAGTATGCGAGAGAACTGGTGGCGGCACTACTGTATGGCTGACATGGATAGCATAATTATACGCTATACGTGAAGGCTTTGGAAATTTTCACGTGTTTTCCTCGGCAAACGTCGTATCTGGCTTCATTTATAAATATGTATAACCATACCAAATTTCAACTTTATTTATTAATAATCTGAGTAAAATAACTGTGACGTGCAATCGGACAGATGGATATGGCGACACTATAAAGATCACACCAGGTTTACAGAACCCTAGAATTGCAGACAGACTTACAGATCTTGAACCATATCCTTTTCAATGTTTTTAAATCAGACAAAACGTAGTGGATGCGGAGTGCTCCAAGTATAAGTGGTGGGTGCTGCCGCTGCACTCTACTATTACCGCTGACGAACAAGTCCGCGTGTTCCAACGCGCACCGCCTGGAACCCGCAAGATCATACTCTCCACCAACATCGCCGAAAGCTCCATCACAGTGCCTGATGTCAAATACGGTGAGTGGCCGTTACAAATTTCTGGTTTTTCTTTAAATGTAAAATTCTTAAAACAGTGTGTTTACATTCCTTTAAAGGATCGATTAATGGGTTTAGAGCCTAAATATGAATAAATGGCACATGAGCCTACATTGGACCAATTCTACAAATGCCTAATTTTCAAAAAGGGGATGTTTGTGAGCTGAGATGATGATGATATCCCAGAACTGCCCACTGGAGATAAAATGATGCAAAACCGTCTTTCGGCTTAAGATATCAACTATCAAAGGGTTAAATTGAACGACATTTTCAAACAGTTTCGAGCCATTCAGATTTTCTTAGTATCGATATGTATTGTGCAATTAAATTAAGTAAATACTAGAATATAATGTATTTGTTTGAATTCTGGCGCTATAGTAATGTCAAAGCCAAACTACCAACAAATCTATGACAGCCTAGGACTACATGTCATCCCCTTATATATAATATACTACTAGTTTTCCGCCCGCGGTTTCGCCTGCGTGGAATAACTTTATCGCGGAAATTTGTTTATCCCGCGGGAACTATTTTATCGGGATAAAAAATATCCTATGTTTCAATCCAGGGTATGTTCTACCTATACAGGGTGAATTTGAATTCGTGTAATTCCCATTAACTGGTGACGCCACTCTTGTTTACGAACAACTTTCCTTAACGCACCATGGTCGAATTCGCTCAGAAAATTTTTGATCGTATTCGGCTATGGTTCCTTGGGGAAAGTTGTTCGTAATCAGGAGTGGGGTCACCAGTAAACGGGACTTACACGAATTAAATTTCGCCGTGATTGAGCAACAAACAATCAAACATCTAAACTTTCGCATTTATAATATTAGTTAGTTTTGTGGTACCTTGTTTATTTTTACCCGACTGCCCAAGGAAGGAGGGTAATGTTTTTGAGTGTATATGTGTATATATAGATAGATAGATTTCTATGTTATCCCCTGTATCCTAAACTACTTTACCGATTTCGAAGTGCATGGTTGTCGTTAGATTCATCTTGATGTTTATGGTAAAAAATCCGACATGGCGCCCGTGAAATACAAAATATGCTGTTGAGTTTTTGGTTTTTAAACTCATATTTTTATTACTTACAGAACCTACTGTTTTTTGCAGAGATCGCATAATCAAATAATAAACTGCATGCGCACTTTCTTATACTTAACAGTGATCGACTTCTGCCAGATGAAGATGCTTGTAGCCGACGAGCACACAAATTTTACGTCGCTTCAGTTAACGTGGGCTTCGAAGACCAACTGCGAACAACGGGCGGGCCGCGCTGGGCGAGTCAGGGATGGGCGTGTCTATAGACTGGTCACAGATAAATTCTATGTGAGCAGCTGATATTATGTTTCTTGCAATGTTTTACAGCACATTTAATCACCCAATATTTGGACTTGACTGATCTCGAATTTGTTCTATCCTCACGACTAAAATAATGAACTATGTAAAGCTAGTGTCTAATAAGTGTAGAAGAAAAATATTAAATCTATAGATATTAAAATTCACACTAAGTTCCAGATTAAACCATATTATTATATAATTCTCATTTGGGTGGTTTATAAATATTCATATTAGATGACAGTGTCCTGTATTAAAATCAACCACTGACTGTAAATTGTCGTTTTAGGACAACTTGCCTCAAGAATGTCCACCGGAAATCCTTCGCTGCCCATTGGAACGGTTGGTGCTACTAGCCAAGATGCTGGAAATGGGCCCGCCCAGTGATATACTGGCGTTGGCCATGGATCCACCTGATATGTCCAATATTCACAGGACCGTACTTGTCCTCAAGGAGGTAAGTCAGAATAGTGAACCAGCCTTGTTTAAAATATTTTTGTTTATTTTTCTCTTAGGCTAATTAAATAAATAAAATATTTTATAATGTTTCTTACTTGTTCTTCTCTGGGGAGTCAGCTTTGTGAATGACCAGTCATTTTATTGTAAGTTAAAAATGCAAGGTTTTCAAGTGATATTTTTATAAAATCTATTGACTGTTGGTCACAGGTTGTTCGCGCAACATCGGAGATTATCTTTTATATGGTTACGTTTCGATGAAACGGCTGGACCAATTTTGTATGCAATATACATTGGTATCACTTCAGAGTAAAGGTCTCCTGTAGGAAAGAGAAAGTGGAGCTATTATGAGTTTACGTAAACTATACTTACTATTGAAATCTACCGGTAAAGCTGCTCTGTCTCGATTTATTGGGAGCTCGGCATCGCACGTCACTGGTGTATGCTTGATTATGATCCTTAGTCGCCTTTTAAGGCATACCAGAAGAGATGGTTTGCCACACTGCCGGGAACTAGACGGCTTCATTTGAATATAGAGATGGAGAGGAGTTGGCGAACCCTGAAGTCCTTTGTTTTACCAAACTTATAGAATATTTCGCTTCTCCATTGAAAGAAAATATGCTTATTTTGGCTAATAAGTTTCTTTCTTAACATTTTACCTAAATGGCTGGATGGTGTTAGATAAGTTTATGATGACCACAGTCGAGATAATTGTTACAATTTGTTAATATTTCAGGTGGGAGCGTTAAAGAAAACTTTGGAAGGAGAATGGAATCCAGCAGACGGCGATATTACGTACCTGGGCCGTGTGATGGCCAAACTCCCGCTCGACGTGAGAGTCTCAAAGCTGATCATGCTCGGCCATATCTATGGCTGTTTGGAGGAAAGCATTATCATGGGTAAAAGGCATTTGTATACTGGTTTTTATAGCGATTACTTCGGAAAATACGACTATGAGATTGTAGTCATAACATCGTAGATCAGCGATGGTCAGCAGCGTCATTGGTGCTGCCAAAAATCTGCTCTCGCCAATACGGTCCCATGGATATAGAAGAAGAAGTGCCTCGACAGACATTACCCCGGAGGCATGGCAGAATTCAATGTGGCAGAATTCAGAAGATCAGTGGTTGTAGAGTGGATTCAGAGCTTGGACGTTAATTTATTGCAAGGATGAGTTACTCTTGGCTGAACAATAATGAATGAGCAGTGAACTACTAGTGAGATCGCTTTTAGTGATAAAGTTCTACTCTTACCACTTTCTGTAATATTTCTTTTCTGTTATGCAATAAAATGTATTGTATTGTGCTATATGCTGATGTTTAGGTGTAGCGAAGCCTCTAAATAACATGTGATTGATTCCATTTTACCAATTTCAAATATGGAAGGAGGGATTCAATTGCACTTAATTTTTAAAATGTAATTTCCGGAATACCTCCGCTATTAGATGTTGTTTTTAACCCCCGACCCGAATAGAGGGGTGTTATAAAGCTTGAAGCCTGATTGTCGCATTATAGCACCAAAACTGGTGGTTTGAAAGCTACTGTAAAGAAGATTGTTAGCCATGTTTGATGGACACTTTGGTTTGTCTATCTGGAGGATATAATCGTTCTTTCGGGGATAGTGGATTTACTTCTTGGGCGGTTTCATAAAAATTTGGTGAGGATCTGATGTTCTACTGCGATTCATTGTCCATTTCGGCTCAGCTGTCGGGTGCCCGATTCTCTATTTCTATCACCAATAATGATATTGTGTTACTTGCCGGCTTTGACGTGATGGTGGTGAAACTAACAGCAAGACCCTTGAGATTGTGATGACCCAGACCTGACAGTTTGTTAGATCAAATGTGATTCTCAATTTAATAATGAAATTCCATTTTTCAGCTGCTGCAATGTCAGTGAAAAATGTATTTAGCAGTCCATTCCGCGAGCGCCTGAACGCCTACAACTCGAAGCTGACATGGGCGGATGGCTCTACTAGCGACTGCATCGCTTTCCTCAATGTCTACAAGGTACGAGCTAATAGACGTTAACTGACGACCCACAACTAACTCAATACTGTCCTTGTCTATACTGTTTATAAGGATTGCATGCAGACCGTCACAAACTTAAACTGAAAATTTTGTGTTGTGCGAGAATTACATTAAAATTTATAATACAAATCGCACGAAAAAGGGCCGCATCGATGGCTAGTTATGTTAGGCTTCCAACTAATATTATAAATGCAAAAGTTCGGCTGTTTGTTTATTTGTTACGGATTTGGTATATAGGTAGAGTATACCCTGCATTAAGACAGGATATTTTTTATCCCGATAAAATGAGTAGTTCCCGCGGGATAAACAAATTTCTGCAATAAAGTTATTCTACGCAGGCCAAGTCGCGGCCGGAAAGTTGGTATCTGATGTATGATGGAGCCCCACTCAATTTATGTTTGTAAGTACTAGTATTATATTTCTGTTTCAGTATACATATCTCTATAATCACTGAAGTTATCGAAAAAAACCAGCCTAGTGCGTGTCGAGTCACGCGCAGTGTAGGGTTCCATCATACCCTCATAATTTTCAACGGAAAATTCATTTTGCGTTTCGACTATTACTTATTAACCTGTAAAACCTACTTACCTGTAATAATTTTCCTTATAACTTCATTATACAGATTTTTTTCACGTATCTAGAACGAACCGTTTAGCTCGTAGTGGGAGGGTGGGGACACTCGACTCTTAACAAACATTTGCACTTTAAAGCTTAATATTTCTTAAACGGATACCTAAATCAAAAAACTGCTTAGCGTAATATTTTTAAATAACCTATCTGACGACACCCCACATGAAGGGTTAAAAAAAACGGAAATTGATACAGTGTTACCCTCAAAAAAATATTTTTAATATTTTATTTTACCACTGTCGGCGTGATTAATATGTATATCCAAGCCAAATTACAGCTTTCTAGTACTAAGAGCCTCTGAACTAAGCCTCACACAGACATACAGACATGGCGAAACTATAAGGCTCCTTGTTGACTACGGAACCCTAAAAACATATAGTATATAATGCCAGAGTTCATTATATACCATCGTATAACTTCACCGTTGTTTCCCCATAGGTGTGGAACCACCTCCGTCAGCAACAATACTTCAAGCAGCCTGGCAACAATGAAATTCAATGGGCGCGCCGCTTCTACGTTCAAGTGCGCGCTTTAAGGGAACTAGACGATCTGGTGCGCGAGCTGAAGTCGCGCCTAGCTCGCGAGGGTATCGAGCTGCAGCAGGGCCAGTCGCCATGGGACAAGAACGAACTCTCTCTGGTCCTCAAGGTACCTACTACTACCAATGGCAGATACAGGGTGGCCGTCCTGTGATTCATCTTTCTTGTAACATTTCCAATTGTTTTTTTTTTTATTAGATTTATTGTTATTTTGGAGCCTGTGAATAGTGCTTCAAAAACAACGAAGTTATTTAGTTTTCGGAATAGGGGCAGCGCAGTTGACGGACATTTGTAGGCCAGACAGAATATCCAAACCGGACAATTTTGTCCTGGAGAATGGCAGTGGCGGTACCTTCATAGAAGCCCAAAAGACCTGCTTTTCTTACTAAATACTGGATTTAAACATTTGCACTTGTCAAACTGAAACGTCGTGCTTGGTTAACTATCTAGTTTCATTCGCTGTGTAAAAATCACAAAACAAATTGATGGGATTGTCCTACTTTGAAACCATAGGCACGCCACTGGAGGATGGAATGTATAGTATTATAAGCAATAACACACACGGCGAACAAAAAACTGCGGTCGACAAAAAGTTCGTCGTCTGCGTTTCCCCTTTTCATAAATATAAATAAACTTCGTTGTTTTTGAAGAAATGTTTGTGGGACTTGTATATTTCGGTAGCACTATTTATGCACAACTTATGGAATGTAAATTATAATCATAGGTAAAGCAGTCTCTACGTATGAGAATAAGGAATCCAGCAACACGTGACGTCAGAATGTTCACTTAAAATATTGAATAACTCTTAAACTACAGTCGCACAATTTTTTTCCTTTGGGCATTATATCAGCACCATTTTTTGACATTGTGAAAATAGCTAAATTCCATTTTGTATATTGTTGCATCACATAAGTAAATTAGAAGTATGGTGGTCGTGAAATTGTCAACGGTGGCTTTATCATTAATGAGATGAATATATGTACAATGAATATTATTGATATTTTATCCATAAACTTATCCTACAATCCACCATTTGTCAAGCTATGAACACCTGCAGACTACACAGCGATAATTTATGGTGACATTCAAATGGGTTTACTGTAGAGTTGACTATCATAGTCACGTACAGGAATATTAAGACAATCTTTGAAGTCGAATATTGTGAGTTTATTAGATGTTTAATAATTTTCAGAAGTGTCCGATACCACCACGTGACCAATAAGACTGAAGTAAAAGTCAGCAATTTCTCGATCTCGTCGCATCGCAACGCGGACATGAACTCTCTGTTTATGAATTCACACAGGCCACCCACCCCCTAGACTTGAAATACGTAGAGTGATGCACGCTGCAATATGGAATAGCTGCTCTCTTTAACTCGAGAGCAATTTGATTAGCGTTCGTCATCCATAAGTATCAACGACATGAATGAATCCTATCATCACATTAACGATAAAACCGCCCTTGGCTCGTACACAACCCTCGTACTTCCTGTAGCGTTACAGAATGTTTTAAACAAAATGTTTCGCTTTACTCGTGTATTGGGATGGATGGTCTATGCATATTATTATTCACTTATTGCATCGCTTCGCAAGTGGCGGCACGGTAAAAGACATTCCCGAATCAGATAACCAAAAAAAACGAATCGGCCAGTTTTTGGGTAGTCCTATCAGTTTATTGCACTCTGATTGGCTCTGTCAAGGACATGTAAATTAGAGCCAATAGAAATGCGGCCCTACTCCCTCATACCTCAGCTAAAAAAATAATCCGGAACAGTAAATCAAATATTAGGCGTGTATGCGGCTGTGTGATCGATATGTGATACTAATGTGTTTCAGATAATAATGGCGGGCGCAGTGTATCCGCAGTATTTCGTACAAGTGTCACAGGACGAGTCCCGCGAGCGTGAGGCTTTACGGGTGTTAGGCGGACACGACCCGCGGACCACGGTCAGACATTTAAAATTTTACTTCCATATAGTTAAATCCTCATTGCGAAATCAAAAACAATTTCAAATATCATATTCAATCATTCCAGCTTTATTTTCTGTTACAATACCCTCAATCATTCCATATAAACTTTCAAGTCCAAATTTTCCGGAATGAATAAACAGATTCTAATGATACTTTTGACTTAACTTTGACTTTCAAGAGGGAATGTAAAATGTGGTACTTACATAAACAAAAAACCGCATGCATATGGTCCTTTCAAAAAACTTCACACCTGGTCATGTAACGTGTGCATTTTACATAAATAGTTTCTTGGACGGGTATTTCTCTGCCAGTATGATTCGGATATGATTTAAAATTTGTTAAATTAGTAATAATAATTTGAAAACAATTAAATTCACTCGCACAATCACACATAAGTATTGAAATTTATAAATACCTACCTATATGATACCTTCTCGTATCGTGTCTTTTTATGTTTTTTATAGTTTATCACTTGTAGTTGTTTTTGAGTTATTTTAGATATAGTTTTTTCTTTTTGTTTGCTTTTAGTGAATGTTTAAATTTATTCATAGAGTAATAATAATTAATTCCTTGGTGGCAGCAACTACTCTACTTGGGGGGGACTGAAAATCAGCAAATCTGCTGAGTCCCTACCTTTTTATCACAGTTTGACCTAATTTTTAATCAATTAATTACTTGTTAAATTAACTTTGTGGTGAATAAATGCCTTTTAATGTTATTATTATTATTATTAAAATCAGGATACATAGATCTAAAAAGTTAGTAGTAAACATTTTCAAAATATTGAATTTAAAAAATATATTGCATTTTTTCTGTTATTGTGGAAGAAATCTTAAAAACACTCTAATTTAGTTTCAATAGTCTTTTCGAAAATGTTCTCTACTATTTAGATCTATATATGTACGTTATGCGTATAAAGTTGCATTAGAATCGGTTTATTCATTTCGAAAAATTTGATTTAAAAACTTGTGTACAATATCGTGCGGAATTCTTAAAGTATCAGGCTAACAGAATGGACTAAGAGGTGTGGTGACTCTTCAGGGAGGCCGCCTACATTTTCCGGCATGCTCATTATTTGTGTTGTTTATGCACTTTGCTAATTATTGATGTCATTACTTATATAGGTTTTTTATTTTGTTCATTTTGTGAATATTTTAACATTATGATTATATTAAATAACCCTATAATTCGAAACATTTTTGAAATGTATGTATAATGTAATTTTTTTATGTTTGATAATCACTTTTATTTTAGAAATCATTAATTTACGGAACTGTATAATGTATGATATGATATTGTGAAAGTGAACTAAATAAATCTAAACTAATCTATAATAAATAATACAGGTGTACTTGAAGAACTTCCCGGACCAGCAACCGGGACAGCTGTATGCGGTTGCCATCAAGAACGTCGTGCGGTCCCAGATCGGCGACGAGCCGCGCGTCATCTTCGACACCAATAGCAGGTGAAGGTTTTAAAGATGTCGCCTACACCGGGATCGGTGTTGAGTGATAATCTTCGACAGACATTGGATTCAGATAGTTCAATTTGAGCAACCCACATTAGTTTATAATGCATCATACAAGCCTGAAATCAATTTTGTCTCGTAGGAACAAAAAGGAAAATAATCAAATGCCAATAAATACTGTCCGCGTCAATAATAAACAATTTTTCCTTATAGTTCAGAGGTTAAACTAGAGTGAATGAATGAATGAATTTGTGGTACAATCTAAATATAACTGATAAACACTTGTTTAAGGTTTTTATAGTAAGGCTGGTAGAGTTTTAAGACTCACTTTCGTGTTATTAGAGAAACATGAAAGCCACTTACACAACACTTAAGCTTAATTTACAACGCCTTTCCGAAACTTGTTGCTGACTTATAATTCAATTTTCACGCCAATATAATATAAAGTTTGATTTGTAATCACATACAAATCTTTGGTTCCAGGAAAGTGTTCCTGTCGTTCCGGGAGGAAAATCAGGGCTCGCGCAATAAGAACAACATGAACAACGACCCCACCATACCTGGTCAGGTGGTGCTTCCGATCTACAAGGCAATCAAAGCTCGCCAGCTCAGGATGGACATCCGTATACAGCTTCTGCCGTATGTAGACTATTGTAGACCATTCAGGAAATTCATTCCGTGAGATCAGCCAGAGTTTGCGCAATAGCGGTTATATGAATAACTCCCACCATATCCGACAAATGATATTATCAGTCAGGATGTCAAATTTATCTTAGCATCTATGAAACATTCTGCAATAAATTATTATTATTTTACTCTGGTACTGCATGCCTACATTCGTTTAAGTTTTGTGAACTAAATGGTCCAGAACTGCAAGAATTCAATTAAATTTTCATCCGGATTTTAAAGGGTCGAGAAAGCAAAACACCTGGCTGAGGCTTTGGAACTGGAGAGCATGGATATCAATCTGCACAGGACGGTGCCCCGGTTGCCAGACATAGATGACACATATTTCCCTCTCTGCATATCTGATGTAAGCCCAAATATTTATTATTATTTTGACGGACCCGCCTTTCTCTGAAGTTCAGTAATGCGTTCCATTTCGAATTAAATTCAAGTTCAAATTGTGAATAGACCGCAAAAAACCCTTGTGCCACTGAGTGGTGCCAAACTGTGACAAAGCTGAAAGTAAACGTTTTCACAATGTCTATTTAAATATTATATACTATATATAAATTATAATGGCTATGTAACAGTGCTCGTTAGCAGCCAACTTCATATATAATGCAGAAAAACGTTTTAAATGTAGGCTGTTTGTAGCATAATTTAGTCTGTTAACATGTCATACACGACAACTTTCAATATTTCACCATTTGAAAATCTTGTAAAATATACAATAAGCTGCTGTAGTTTTCCAGACGTTAGCATTCATTTATCAGTTATATAGTCTATTAGAACTCGAAATTGCTGCACAGTATGGTTTTATTCCAATTGAGTATTTAGAATAGTGTTGGCATCTACCTCTTAAAACGCATAGGCATACAGAGGCAACAACACCAGCCTCCTACTGCATGATACTGCACAGTATTGGTCTCGAAGATTTTTTTAATTTATACGTAATGTTATTGTGATCTAGGTTTCAACTATGGCATATTAAAGAAACATGATTGTTGTAGGATTTACTCCATCTAGAACTCTAGACGCCGGTATCTAGCTGAAGCCTTAAAATTGTCTAAAATTATATCTATACAGCTGATCGACGTGAGCAATTTCTGGGTTCGATACGACGACGAATCGACCGCGAGCGAGCTCCGTCAGATACAGAATTGTCTGAACACCGGGAAATTGCTTTCCTACACAAGCAGAGTGGGCGTGGGTGACCTCCTAGTAGGCCCATACGTGGACAGCCAGGGCTCAACTATGCACCGTGTGAGGATAACCAAGACACTGCCCAGGGATATGGTTGAGGTGCGTCATTATTATTTACTCTATCACAAGCGCAAATTCCTTCCTACATAAAACACGATATTCTAAATTGTTCGATTTGCATAATTCCTATCATAATAAAATTAAAACATTAACATTTCTTCGGCAATATCAAATCTACGTATTGTTTTTTTATCATGACATTGATTACACATCCTATTTTCCACCATATCGGTAGGTACTATAGTTTTTGTACACAACTTGACTGTAACCCAGTGTGTTCGCGATAATTACGAAGGCCACTGCCGGAGGACCAAAAAAAAACAAAATTACTTGTAACATATTTAATTAAAAAGAACAAATTACAATTGAATAACTGTACGAAAATTATGTCTAACGCAAATCGATTTGAGATAAGATAGCTAGTCTCCATAAGCTAGTCTCCATAAACTTAGCGTCAGGACTGAATTCTACCGCTAACCCGTTGTGCATAAAAATATTGAGACTGTTCCCTATCCTTTGAAATTAACTTCGTATTTTATAATTTGTGATGATGATAATCACTGTTCACTTGCAGGTCTTGTACATCGACTACGGTAGTGTAGCCCGTCTCAGTGTGTGCAACCTCCATGTGCTGCCCGAGGGTTTGTGCCAGGAAGCGGCGCCGTTAGCGATGCGTTGTCGGCTGGCGGAGGTGGCACCCTCACCGCTGCTCAATCAACACGCGCAGTGGACCGATCAGGCGCTCAGGCTGTTGCGAGACCTCACCAATAAAGGCCACCTGCTGGGCAAGGTATGTGGGAAGACTACACTGGGCTTGCACATTATAGCGTGACCGCTGAAATACAGTTTTTTTTCTTGGTTGATGTAATGTAACATATCACGCTAAAAATATCTTTTATCTTTAAAAGACATTCAAAGGAAATTAAACCCAAAAATCGATAAGCCACTTTACAAGAAACAGTGGTTAGTGAAGCGTTGTTAAAATTTTGATAGTGGTGGCTCAAAATATTTAGAAATACCAGATATTACTTAAGTAAAATTATGTGCAATAGCTTTAATTTTTATTTTAAATTCAATGCAAATGTGTATTTGACGAATACAATTGTGCGTTCAGCTGTTCCGGGACTTGATGGCAACGAGGCACCTGGCAAGGTATCTCAAGAGGTGAATAGGTCTATTATAAACTGGTGTGAGCCTACAAGGTTAATACGTCCATTATGTTTGTGTGACAGGTGTATTCGGTGGTTCATGGCGAGGTGGCGATCGAGTTGCTCGCTGAAGGCGGCAAGGTCAGCATCAACAAGGAGTTGCTGCAGAAGCAATTCGCTGTGCCCAGCGAGGAGAGCTACGATTCTAAGGTATTGGTGCCTTCTTTACCTTCACCGTGAGTTTTTAATTTTGTATTACCCGGCATCAATAAGGAGGGTAAGTTTTTCAGGTGTGTGTGAATTTATATTGATTTTGATGGTATTGCTTGTAAACGACTTGACCAATTTTGAAGTGCAAGGTGTGATTAGATTGGTCTTGATCCTCGAGATTGTCATAGGATACAATTAAATTATAAAAATCCAAAATACAAAGTGACGTCTGCTTCCAAGCATTCAATCGAATGGCTTGACATATTTTAATTTGAAGTAGTAGTTTTCAGTTTCTTTTTTATATGCAGTCGGGTATTGTGGTCTTATAGTTAATTACTTATTTAAGCTAAGTGCTGAAACAGATAGTAGAGTTAATAAAAAGTCGTTTTCACGCATTGTTTTTGCGTCGAAAAAGGCGCAATACTGGGGTTCATCTGTGAAGGTATTCAGGAGGCAGTCCTTATTTGTCATAGTTGTAAGTACAGCTTAAGTGTCCATAGCTTCTTTACGCATAACTTAACATGAACCAGTTCTTTAAACCTTCAAGCTAGGGAATTTATCTCCCCAAACTCCTTGGGCAGCTATTATCCCCCGTAAATTGGGAGCACAATCAAACACTATTTAATAAATAACGCTTATGTTGACCCATAGGCAGATGGGCCACAGTCGACTCGACAGAAAATCATTAGCGGCCGCGTATAGTCATAGCAGTATAGTTATGATATATAAGAACACCGTCCTAAATCCTTCAATTGGCGGAACTAACAGTTCTTTTTGTATGATGCCCAAGGTTAACCATGATCTTCGGCAAAAAGCGCCAGAGCTCAGCCTGGTACAGCGGCGCTCCCACAACAAACAGCAAGCTGAGCACGCGTGGTACCACATGCGAGAGGTGCAGCCGCCTAACCTGAAGGAGTGTGTCTCCGACGTGTGCCTCAAAGGACCCTTCAGGTAACATACATACATGGATAGAACAAGAAGCCAGCGGGCGAAATTGATACTGGAGTTTGAATCTGCCGTAAATATTTTGTGATATCTATGACATTTCTAATAAGTCATTTTTTTTAAGCACAATAGGTTAGCGCTTGACCTCAGTCACACCTGATGTTAAGTGATGATGAAGCCGAAGGTGGAACTCTTATCACAAGCAACGGAACACAACAATGCTTAGATAAGGCGGGTATAGAAAATGCCGGACCACCAGCCAAGTGCCTTCAAGATCTGATCGTTTCTGGATATACTTGTTATTAGTTCTGGAAAACCCATTTCTGGACTTGTCCATGTCCTTATATATCCCATTCTTTGAACATACGTCGATAGAACAAACAGCCAGGAGGGCAATATTTTTTGCAGTCCATGATACATGGGTCTATAGCGATGAACAGGTTGAATATGTGGTACACGTTGAAGATGCCGTTATGTAAACAAGGGCACGTGGTCTTTATCGCTCTTGTGTAATCGTGACTAAATCAATATAAAAATAAATAATGGTAAAGTGTTTGTACAACACACCTACGTATAATAACTGCATAGAAGCGTTACACATTTACTGCCGCGAAGCAGACGTGATTGAAAATCCATTGTTTGCGGACACTTAAGTGTTCGCGTTGGCGTTAAAAGCTTTAATTAAAGCCAAAAGTGGTTCTACGATAGAAACCAAGTTGGGCGGGTCGTAAAATAAGGACAGCGCGCGCGCCAGTAAGCACTAATCGCGTGCAAGCTTTGCCTATGAGAGAGTGAGTGCTTCCTTATATTTACTGTAAGGTTGTTTGCGTAAATGGAACTAAAATCAAAGCGGCAATTATAGGAGAGGTTTCTAAACAATTGTTACTCGTAGTAACACGCGTAGGTCGATAGATAAATCCATATTGAACTGGCTGATATGACATAATTGTTACGCCAGCCCATTGGAGACAACCATCCACAACATGATGTACGCGAGCCGCGAGAAGCAGGTTACAATCGAGTGGAACTCCGTCAACTCCGTGCTACTGGACACCGAGCCACAGGAGATATACGAGAGGTACAGTCACTACCAGATAGCCCATAGTTATAGCATATATATATTAGGAATGTTTGTTTTACGTACCGAATTGTCTTTCTGACGTATTAGGGAGGCCGGGTACCGCTTGCTGATTGGCCCTGCCAATGCTGTTAATTGCCTTCGATAAAGTCAATTGGAGAGCAATAAGCTGACAAGATTAGCTAATAACTGATTTGAAGTTCCTAGTACAGACATTTTATGCTTAATTATTTCAGAATTTTGTTGGTTTTTTTTTTGATTTGATGAGCTCTGTTTTTAATCCTGATTTGTTGACAGATGCTCCTTTGCTGTTATTAAGAGTCTAGGTCGATGGATACACCCAATGATATTATGTAATCGATGCGTTTCGGCGATATGATATTTTGCCATCGACTCGATACGAGAACACTAACCGACGAACGACCCAAGCGACATATCTAGCGGGGATAGCAAACCCCCTCTACAATCATTTAGATTCTTTACGTCTCTCTTACTCGCATAAAGCATGAACAAGACAGCTCGTTTCTATTCATGCCGTTATAGAATTTCTATGTGTCATGCCCCGCATAGTAGCTAACATGTATAGGTTTTAGTGTCATACATAAGATTGAACTACATTTACTATTTTTAATAACACTGAAAATCAAAATTTATTTGAAGGTTTTAGCGCTGTACTAAATTTTTTTGGAAAATTATATTGCATAATCTTTTTGAGAAATCAAGCAAAAACCGAGTAACAGGTCTTGTCGAAGGACAGAGCCTTTGCCCATAACTTACATTAGTTTAAAAAAGAATAAGAGTATGTCGATATTATTTTGTGGTTTGCTTCACAACACATGAACAAAGTTAAAATAAATTTTTTGTTTAATAAACTTTTTTAGCGAAATAATGCAACATTGAATAATAATCTACTTATATTCTTTTAGGTAGAAATAATTTCTAAACCAAAAAAAAACATATAATAAACACTAAAAACTACGTAAGTTTCATCTGATAATAAAATAGGGGGATAGAAAATTTGCAATGTTGTCCGGTGCGGAGACATATTGAATAATGCCTAATAATATTTAAAATATCAGTAAACATACAGTAATGTATTTAATAAACTGGTTATAAAGAGAAGCGGAATTTGTGGTGAAAATTATTGGTGCTATTTTCACGTTTGTTTTACGTCGTGCATTGTGTCGCAGTCGATTGTTAAATCATCCCTTTAATTAACTGCTTGCCTAGATCGACAATTGTGCAGCTCAAAACTGCAGGGTTCACCTTATTTGTATAGCAAGATAAAGGAAATTTAATAGTAAATTGAATGTTGTATTTGAATCCGATTGATCATTTACGGTGTGTTTAGACTCCTGGTTGCAGCGGAGGTGGGGCAAAACGAGATGAGCAGCAAGCTGACGCTGCGTCACACGACGCTGATGCCCAATATCCCCGGCCTGCCCGCTATCATCTCGCTGCTCTTCTGTCCTGTGTGAGTGTCACTGATCCTCCTAACAGTACGAACGTTACACCATACTGATGCCCAACAACTTAGGCCTGTCTGCCATCATCGCCCTGCTGCCAGCTCGATAGTGACAAGAGCTGAAATGCTTATTCACAATGAAGTCTGGTTATCGTGACTGTACCGTAAACCGACTTAAACTGTTAAGTGTGTTAGTGAACAATTTATAAGTCGACTTATAAATAATAGCAAACATTAATATGCTCATGCTAAAGTCGACTCGTACCCCATGCAGCTTATGTCAACAACGATACTTTTTATACACCAATGTTCCTTGTTTCCAAACAAAATACTTACGAGGTGTTAATGAATTCGTAATCTGATAAACCAAACAATTAGAATCCCATTTCTATATGTCAAAGCCTAAACATAGCTAATACTTTTGTATGGAAACGGGCTACTCTATTTTTAATGTTAATATTAATATATCACTTCGACATAATACGTACAACAATTTGTTGGATAAATAATATAATATGACATTCAGTGAAGGGAAACGACTCTGCTTTATGCTGAGGTTATAAAAGCGCTACATCTGTAGCACAGTATGGAATAAAAAAATAAATTAACGTAGAAAATTAAATCGGCAGATTCCATGTGAAAATGCTTACGTATAGACAAAAAATCGCTTACAGCGAATCGAGTCTACTCGCTTACAGCGACCCTCTACTCGGATTACATAATCTCTCGCTTCATTTTAAGCTATTTGGCGGAGATAGTGCCTGACCGTGCCGATAAGTGTGTGTTATTATTTTTATATATAAGGGATTACCTTTTGGATCTCAATTATGCTTGATGCTAAATGAAGATGAGGAAGCGCTCTCACCCGGAACTTACTGACTGGCTATCTTATCTCAAACAGCCGGTGGACAACAATGCTATCAATATTGTTGCTTGGCGGTAGTCATACATAAGTAGCTGGTTGGGCGGGCATTTAAAAATGCCAGGCAATCAACCAAACCAAGTACCAAACATATATCCCGCTGAAAATCAAAGGCGCGACCTTCGTTTTGTAAACTTTGGACCAAATTATGAACGTCGAATAATACCTATTTGTTACCTACCAACATGGCCCGCCATCGTGATTTCAAGTGGCCAGAGGGCGGAGTGTGAGTTTTGGTTCGACTTAACTTTATTACCGCGTTCACGTTTACGTGATGATTTGTATGAAGAAATGTGCAGCGCCTCTAGCGGATAGTTTGCAAAAAGATTTTTTTCATGGATACTTTTTGCGTAAACGCGAACGCGATGATGAAGTTAAAAAACGAGACAAAACTCGCACTTCGCCCACAGACCACTCCTGTTTGCCTAGATTCACGAGCTGTAACGATGGTCTATCTCATAATGTGAGAATTCCTGTAAAAACCTTAAGTTTGTATGACACATGTTCTCTCCAGTGCGGAGCTACGACGCGACGACGCTGGTACTCGCTATGTGAGCGCGCTGTGTGGGCTGGGCAGCGCGGACAACGGCACGCCCTACTTCCCCGAACACGACCTGCTGGTCAACATCGACGCGGACCTCTCCGTCGAGGACATAGGCACCGTGAGTCGCTGTAACGCTTGTATCCCCTCCGGTCCCAATTTTACTGCGTTCATTAGTTACTGCGACTTTGCCTGCGTGTAATAGCTTTATCGCGGATATGTTTAATTTGTGCATCCCACGGGAACTACTCACTTTATCGGGGATAAAAAGTATCATATGTCTTAATCTAGGGTATATGCTACCTATATACAAAATTTCATCCAAATCTGTTCAGCCGTTTGAAAGTGTGGATGTTTGTTTGTGATTGAGCAAGAAACAAACCAAACTTTCGCATTTATAATATTAGTTAGATGTTTCGCTAAATTTATACACGTATATGTCCCTAAATGGGTCAAATGAAGGATTCTTATTGGAAAAATAAAAACGTGGCATAAGAGATTTAATTTAAACTAGCTCTCCGCCCGCGATTGCATTCAGGTGAATGAAAAGATTTGGCTGAATGAACTCTGCACTCTATGCCTGTCCGAAACCATAAACTTTACAAAAAAAAATATTTTTATTTTTTACCACGGTCACAGTCCACAGAATACATTGTTTTCATATTCATATATTAATTTACCAATAAAGTAAAAGAGTAAAGAGCACCATTTTTCAAAATTAGGACAATTATTTTAAAATTAACTACAACAAATTTAAATGATTTTTAAATTCAATTTTTACGATATATTTTAAAGTTATGAAGTTACATTTTGAATTTTGATTGCATTTGTGTTTTTTTACTAAATTTAGCCTAAATGTTGATCCGAATTTAGTTATATTTCTGAAAATTCCTTCAAATTGCGTTCAGCAGTTTTTCCGTCATGCGCGTTTAAGCAAAACAACAAACGATATACGATTTTATTATATGTATAGATAGATTAAATTTCGGCATATATGTTATCCAGGCCATGTTACACGCGGCCGCACGACGGTCGTACCATTTCCAATGTAAGTAGGTCTCGCAACGTTCACATTTCCAATAGCGTCGCGCGGTCAGTTTACACTGGATCGTGCTATACACTACATCTCTATACTAAATTTCAACAAACTCCGTTCAGGCGTTATAGCGTGATTGAACTAAAAGTAATTCCAGTCGTAATTCGTAACAGATCAACCACATCCGCCACCTGATGGACTACATGATGTTCTGCGGCGAGGGGCAGGACGTACCGTCCGACAACGAATTCCGGCCGCAAGTGCCTAAGACTATACGGAAGGACATTTTGGAGTGAGTAACCAACTATAGTTCTCGGCTATATGAGTCATTAGCTGATTGTTTTCTGACGCTTTTTAGTTGGTGCCATAATAAAACTTTTTCATTTTGGTGGTCTGAACTTCCTTGGTTAATACATAACGATGTACAAACCATGGTGCAGTTCATCGCTTTTTATTTACAGTTTGTGCCGTAAAACTTGATTTATGGGGATTCATCTCAGGATTGCTATGCTCATTGATATTTTTACGTTTTATAGCATATCGATAGGCAACAGCAGTCTACTCCTGGTAGGCCTCGCTAAACGACCTTCAGCGTCATCAGCCTATTCTACAGTCTACAGCATGACAATAGGTCTCTCTAATCACCATCATCATCATCAATTTATCCTGAAGTACAACAGTACTTCTAAATACAGCAGTAAAAGACAAGGATAGGCAGATGATGATGATCTTCATCATTTAAATAATAATTTAGTCTTTTTTTTTAATAATTAACTGGATACGTGTTTGACCACAATCTTACCTGATGGAAAGCGATGATGTGGCCGAGGATGAAGCACGCAGTCTCGGTAGATGCCTATACTCCCTGCTAACGCCAGAGAGGAGTTCTATACCGTGGCTGTTCGCATTATGAATGAAGAGTCTACAGCTTAGTGCCAATGTTCGGTATGTTAACAAAATTATGGATAGACCTAGACTACTGCTCGGCCTCTCCAAATCCTGCTAGATATTGACTTTACAAAGCAACCTTCATCATCTGCCTATCCTAAAATTCTGGTAGGCATAGGTTTCTCTAACGATTTTTATAATCGCCAGCCTATCCTAAAATCTATCGCTAGATATGACTTTCCAAACGACCCTATCTATACGAAGAATTAAAGTGAAATATCTGTATGCAATTTCAAAAGTATTAAGAGAGATAAGCAACAATAGACTAGACTTTTTGTTTGTCGGCAGAATAAATGTTGATGGAACTTTTATCGAACATAATCGGCACTGTTTTCTTTAATAGTTTAAAGGATTTCGAGATTAAATATTAGTGTGACGTTTCTAGTAATCCCATGCGACAATAAACTAATTAAATGTGGGCGGAGCCGCAGGCGGAAGCTGGTAAATGGAAACCTCTTATCTTTAGACTCTTTCGTAAGCATCGCAAGCATCGTGAGCCTCAAATGATCTCCAATGCGTGGGAATGGAAGTCTGTACCTGAGGACGAGCTTCTAGAGATCACAATCCCAGACATGGTGGAGGGCGCTGTCATCTATCCCCTCCACGCTCCGCAGGAGTTGCATCCACTCACGCACGAGCAACTTCTGATACTGAAAAAGGAGAATGAGGAACTAAAGCTTCAAGTTAACAGGTGGGTCATCTCGGTCATATTAGTGCAGACTGTGGTCTGCTGATGTATCGATCTTCGATGGTTTATAATTTATGAACAGCTAAATTATCGATAGTATTGCACTCCGTCAATACTATTGCCTCGGTCCAATAAAAAAGAAAATAGTTTATTCATACTTAAAACACCTAACAATAAGTACATTACAATTTACATTATTAGAAATCACATTGTTAAGAACTATTAGAAATTAACAAAACAAGAACTAGGCTATTATATTATATAGGCATAAATATTTGTCCCAGTAGTGAAGTGTAACGACTTAGCATAATGCTTCGCTCGAAGAGTGAGGCGCTGGTTTTATGTCGCACCCGTCTGGGATGGATTGGCGTGATGAACATAAAGGACACTATCGATATTCTTGTTCTCGCTCGGCTTTCGATAGGCTATCGAAATACTATCGATCGCCAACATTATCATAGGGCCCTAGTAGCGTAATTATTACGACTTACTTAACGGAAAAAACAGAAATCAGTAAGTCAATATTGCGCACAATCTAAGCCACTGACATCTTAACATCAGAAGATGTTAAAAGTAATTGTATTTAAGATCGTTGAGATCTTTGGGGGAGGCCTTTGTCCGGCAGTGGACGTCTTTCGGCTGATATGATGATTTTGATGATAATCAATCAATAGGGATAAAGGGCATTACATAATTATATGAGCATTAATGAAATAATTGAAAAATACACGAGAAATTCGATACTGACAGTTTGCTGGAGAACAATATTTAGAAAAAAAAAAAAATTACGCCCCGAATACAGAACCTCCTCCTTTTTTGAAGTCGTTTAAAACACCAGTCTATTTCGAGGATCGTTTTGTATCCTACGACATTAATTTAATTTTTGATTGTGTTTAGAGCTGGGATGTCATTGTCGACGGAGCTCAAATGCACGCTGTGCATTACACCGCCCATGGCGGCGCACTTGATGCGCATCCACCTCTACTCCAACGCGCACAAGGAAAAGGAGGACGACCTACGCAGTGTCCAGTCCTAAACCCTCACCGAGACTGCTCCTCTCTAGCCGGGTAACTGAGGAGTCAAAGGTGGGTTACTATTTCAAATAATTAGACCTTATATTCCTTTTTAATAATATCCCTATGATGATTTTGTCGCGAATTCCTGTTTCATTTGAGTATGACGTATTATGTAGCTAAAGTAATTGATATGATAATAAATTTGTCATAGGTACTTGCTTAAATAAAACGACATGATGAAACATTGGTTAAATAATAATGATAAACACTGTATTTAGTTCTTTTTATATGGAAACCCTGCCATCTGTCAGACCAACCGGTGGGTATCTGCCCCCCTTATTGTCTTACTTCAATGTTAATGGACTGTATCGCCATCTTCGCCATTGGTCGAATTTGAAAATGTAAGCCATACTATTTGTTGAATTTGGTAGTTGGTGATACATTCCATGCCAATTTGCCAGGTCGGCGAGAAACAAAAATAAAGCGAGTGAGTGAATTCCCACCTATTATCTTATGGGGTAAATGATAGGAATTAATTTTCATACAAGCAATAGTTGACCACATCAAAAAAAATGTGCTATATTTTCAGTATTAAACTTACCATGAATGTAGCGATGAGTTAAAATGTTTATATTGTTTTGATTATTTTGACAGTTTTCTTATAAATTTAATCCTATTTCATACTGAGAGTGAAGTTAGGTGTTGGTAACAACATTAATTTTTATTACTAAAATTCAGAAATTAATTCGCTTATTTTTTTTACATGTGGTTGATTATTAGTTTATATAAAAACTAGTTACTGTCGATTTCCCATAAGTAAACTCTTACTTTTACGCAAGATTTATACGGTATTCCTGCATTTGAGCGATAAAATTATTGCTCGCCCGCCTCTCGTTTACTCGCCGGCCTCCGAGAGCCCCGGCGCAGGGGAGTACTGAAAAGGATAATGAGAGTGGCAAGGATTCTGCCCCATGAGCATTGTAGCTCACTGTTTCTTACACCTATGGCGGATTTTATGTAGAGCAAATTAAGAAAGCTATAAAACGTTGTTAGTTTGCTCAAAACGTTGATTTTTTGTAAAATTTATGCTCCTAATATTTTGATTGTGATTAATTTGTTAGTTTCGAAGTATTATTAAGGCAATCACCTTAGTGAAACATTCAATAACTTAATGAAAGTATACCCTTTGGTATAGAATCCAATGCCATCCGGGGCCTAGTGGCCGCGCGGCAAATTCGGAAATCGATATCGATATCGATAAAAATCCTGAACAGGGGTGCCGCTCAATTTTTTTACACGGAATAGTTTTGTGATAAGATGTTTTACTGTATCGGTAATGTAAATGTGTAACTGTTATGTAGTTGATCATTTCAATTAAGTAGGTACGGTAGATTAAAAGTTTATGAAGTTAATTATTTTAAAAGTTAATAAATAATCGCACAAACTTTTAAAAAGAACTATCAGAATCAGTATCGAGCCAATAAGTTCGGAGATATGGCCATGAAGTAAACAAATAAAATTTATTTTAAAAAAGTTGACAGGAAAGGCCTTTTTAAGATTTTTTATCGATATATTTACATCAATTTTCTGAATATCTCGGGCGGTCACTGGCCCACGGGTGGCATTGTGTTGTTATATTGTATGCTATCAAGATTACACACATATTATAGATGTAGTAATAGAATAAGTAAATATTATATTTAAAGTTTACTCTAGACAATATACCTCCTAAAGATTACATTCAATAATTATTAAGTTCAGCTATATTTTACAAGCAAATACCAACAAAGATATGTGATTAATAGACTGATGTAGCGATATTTTCAAATACATTACTCATTTCATAAAATTTCGTTATTATTACTTATTATTTTTTAAGCACTTATAATTGTTAAAAATGTGAACTGTAACTTGTGTAAGATTCATATCTGATTAAATATGACAAATTAAATGTTTATATTATTTATACACCTCACAACATACGTTATATAGATACACACCTCATTCAAATTCAATTGTTTGCAGTTTTCTATTACTCTGTGGTTTTTACTTATTATTCGATGTATGTGACAATGATTTGCATGAATATTCTAGTTAGGACGCGATGTGTATTCTATTGACTTAATTTTAGCCTTCGATCAATAATAATTTAACACATGCCAATGTCAGCTCTATTGTATTACATACCTCATTGATTTCAATACACTAAACACTAATTTCACAGCTGATTATGTAAATTACAATACGAAATCAAGGTCTCTTTTTTCTTAGTTTCGTTCTTAGTTTTTTCCCCTAAGATAGTGAAGTCGACGTTTTGTAATTCTATCTATATCATAAATGGATGTGACTAGCAAAATTATTGTATTTATTACGAATCAGTGGCAAGGCCGTAGCGCAATTAGTTTTGCAAATATTTATGTATCGTTCATTTGGACATACGCAATGTTATTGATATATCTAGTATGATTATTGTTGCATTCTCGTCCTTATAAACAATTATTGAAACAGTAAGTAGATAAAAGTAGTGCTAGTGGTAAAGAAAGAAAGACAAACATTTATTCAGCTTACAATGTCCATGTACATAAAAATGTTTCATTTAAATAACAATGCAAGCTGAAATAGGTTCCAGCTCAGTATAATGCTGTGGCATGGACGATAGGGCTGATTATCAGCTGGCACCTTTGAAGGGGCTTAGACGCTCATAACAATAATTACAGAACAAATAATCAACTGCACATATTGTTCATAATATGTGGTATGGTATTTTTATTTGACTTTCAAAAAAGGTTTGAACTTTTCGAAATATACCTAAAAATTCCTACGGGACAGGGGGTGAGCCCATCGCCGTTAAAATGTGCAAGAGACTATGGGTCACCTTTTACGACACCCTCTGGAAGAGATGGGTTGGTTCTATTCTCTTTACTCCGATACCACACGGTACACTTTATATATTAGGTCCTTACTTATGAAATTGGCGTTTTGTATGAAGAATTTCTTTAAGACTGTTTTCTCCATACAAACATTTTTGTTTTTTTTTTTTGGGAACGGCAAATCTAAATTTGGCTTTATGGGAAGCTCATGGAAAGAGTTCTGTTCAAATTTTTTTATTATGTGATTCAGCCCAGAAATATTTCATGTTAAATCTTGAAATAATATTCCATTTTCCAAATAAAAAACAAATTTGGATATAGCTTTGAAAATCGCAGGAATTGGTACATATGATTAACGAAGAAAAAAAACTCCAATTTCATAGGTAAATACCCAATATTTACAGAAGGTATATCCATCTACATAAGCGGTACGACCGGTGTAACCAACTGATGGCTAGAGTAGAAACCTGTTTCCGTTCCACGTGAGCCTCCTGTCTGCAGTGGCTGTGTTTTTGCCGGTTACGCTCATTCATCGTAAAGCCTTTGATAAGAATGTGCGCTTGATAAACGATAATATAGTGTATTGTGATAATACTGAGGAAATGTGGACGTCCCAAGAAGATTTTCCCGCAGTTTTAACGTAAGTATTACTTTTTATTTATATTTTGTTTGAAACACCTATTTGGTATAGTACATATAGGCTTCATTTATTGATTAGTTAAGTTGCAAGATATTACAGTGTGTCCTAGGAAATAGTAGGATGAATAGAGGTAGAGGCTCTTAGTGTGGTCTGAATCACATTCATATAATCCGCGATTTTTTGTAGTAGTAATGTTTTAGTGATTTTTGCCAATCTGCGAGTTCATAGTGACAGGAATAAGTTAGATACTACGCAATTTCATTTTGCAATTTAACTGAAGGGGGAGACAAACACGACTTATGGCCTCGGGAATATTTGAAAAATTTTCTTTAAAAAAAAAAAAAGCTGTCCCTTTGTATTCAAATGTATTATGTTAAATTTGACCCATTCCCGGTGTTTCATTGAGCTGAAATGGTATGTAAATAGGATGACAATACAATATGGTGTCATAGAGCTGGTCTCATGATGGAACTCGAAGGTTGCCACAGGTACTTTGTTATAAAACAAAGCAATCCTATCGAGTTGGGCTCGTTTGACTTGTCTTGGCAAGGAGTTAATTGTAGATGGTATCCAGGGTCTGATAATTTTCGAATTTAGTATTACGTTGCTCGACTTTATTAAAACTAAAATAATGTATGATTTTCACTTAGATCATTAAAAGCTGGTTTAAAAAGTATTTTTAGCGTAGAACATTGTGCAATATTCTCGATCTCAAGATTATGATACCTTTCCAAAAGTTACAAATAATTTTTTCTTTCTTTTATTTTTACGAAGCTTACTGCCTTTTGATGCTGCATGTCAGCTTCATTGGGAATTACGTCGTTTTCTATGAATTTTCTATGGATGCAGCTCTTCTCTAGAATCCTTTTGATATAGGTATATACATTTTTAGCCTTTATTGTCAGATGTTGGCCCAGAGTGATATTAATTTCTCCGTTGTACCTTTTCACTTGAGAGAGTGATCAGATCCGGTAGCCAAACATTGAACCTGGCTATTAGTTGACGGGATCTCATTAGATGCGGCTGGCACATTACCGCGAGATTTGGCGTAATGCAGAAGCGGTCTATACCCAGCAGTGGGTGGCTGGGGACTGAGATTGATTGACCATTTGACTTTGAAATTATTTATGTAAATGACAATGCGATTATCTTATTCATCATAAGTAAATCAAAATATTGTAAGTTATAAAAATAACACATGAAATGGTCGTGGCCTACATTTACCATTGAACATGGCAGTAATAAGATAACATGATAGTGTGGACCCGTTTTCATACAACAGAAAAAATAAAACCTTTTTTACCTGTGAACTAGACTGCGACAGTGCAAAAGAGACAACCAACGCCTTCGTGTCTTTAGATTTTTTTTACAGTTCTATCATGTAGCTATGCTCTCTATAATATAATATCTCGATGGGAAGGTTTGGCAGCACAACGTCCTGAATGGTGCAGGTTAATGCATAGGAGAGTAAGCGATTTCGGGAGCAACGTAAAACTGACCTCGACGCTAAACGCGACGAGCTGAAAACCCGTCCACCCACTGCCATTCATTATCACTACGTGGAAGGTGTGCTTACGTGCCCACATTGCGCACGGGAGTTCACCGCAAAGATCAGCTATGTTGGCCATCTTCGAGCGCACCAGCGCCAAACCGATTAAGAGTCAAAGTTGTCGCCTTGGCCGAAATCGGTCGGAAGCATCACCAATATTTATGGGTATTTCATTTAAGGCACCGTCATGTGTTGCATTTGTTACAGTTACCTTTAAGTTTTAAGCTTATATCTGTCTATGGCACTTCAGCACTACTACGACTGAACAGATTAAAAATTTCGAAAAAGGTTTTGCGAGATAGTCTTCGCCATGTTTGATGAAAATCGGTTCAGCCGATGTTCATAGTTTTTCAGGAGTTTTCTATAAATAGAAAATGAATAAATGTTATTACAGTTTATTTGTAAAACATGCGAAGAACGTATCGTAACTTTAAATCGAAGGCAGGTAGGTGGCTGATTTAAACCTTCCCACACGAAAACATCGTAATCGCGCTAGTTGTCACTTTTGTACTGTGTTTAAGCCCTTCTGTCGGCTCAGGTAGTAACGCTGGATGGTATGGATCACAGGTAAGAAGGGTGAGCTCTTTGTTTCGATTACATAAAAATGGGTCCGCGGCGTTATGTTACCATCACTACTGTCGATACCTCGGGGCTCAATGGGCGTAACCGCCATTTCGGCGAAATTGACTTTTTAATGCGGTCCCTCTCATTTTTGTTCTCCTCTATCGATCTGTGTATTTAAAGTCTTCTTCCAATTCGCTAAAAAATGGCGTTTACGACCCTATTTTTTTTATTCGGCTCTGGTTCCTAGTAGAAAGTTGTTCGTAATCAGGATTCGAGTCACTAACCGAAAATTGTTGGACTTCCATAATAAAGGTGGTTTCATATATAGTTTACTTTGTATGAGTAATCGAGAATTTTTTTAGTGAATTCGACTATGGTGCCTTAAGGAAAGTTGTTCGTAATCAAGAGTGGCGTCACCAGTAAACAGGAACTACACGAATTAAATTTCACCTTATATACACCGATAACTCAGAGATTCGACGGTTGATTCACGTGATTTTTTGCCACAAGATAACGCATATGAAAACAAACGTTTTTACGTCGGATAGGCGTTCTATTATCAGTAAAAGTAGCTTTGAACCTTCACTTTGGCAAGAAAATCGCGACAAGTTACCAGGGGTGATTGGTCGGATGCTACTGCCTCTGGGCTTCTGCTTAACACTGTTTCGTGGGATACCCTCATCATCTGTTGATGATGTTTCCTTACACGTCCCCACTGCTGGGGCACTGTCTCGTCTCTCTAGGAGAGGGTATAAGCCTATTCGACGACCGATTGGTGTAGTGGATAATGACCCTGTCAGCGAAACCAACGGTTACGGGTTCGAATCCCGCGAGGGGTAAATGTTTGTGTGATGAATACGAACATTTATTCCCGAGTCATGGATTTTCATATAAATATTTATATATGTTTATCCGTTATCTGGTATCCATAGCACAAGCTTTGCTTAGTTTGGGACTAGATGATGTTGTAAGTGTCCGAAATATTTCTTTATTTATACCATAAAGGCTCTCATCCACCACGCGGGCCTCGTGCGGACTGATTTGTGAGTAGTCGCCTGAGAATTGTTGACCTGACCGTGTTTTTAAGCCATTCCTGGCCATCGAATTGGCTTAATCACTGCCTTCAATTGAAAAAAAATCCATGAATAACTGAAGCTGTAATATAAACATAGCTTTTCGACTGAAGTACTTTTTATGCGTTTTTCATGTAAGTAACATTTATCTGTGTATAGGTTACTTACGATTTCATAAACAATCCAGAAGGGTAACACCCTAATCAACAAATTATGTGCTTGACGGGAGCTGTGTACAGTCGGCGTCATAATTATTCATACATAGGGATGTTTTACATGATTATGGTAGAGTGATGCCCAATTCGAAAAATACCCAACAGCTTGAAAAACCACCAACTCGCTAAGTATATAACTATTTCTGAAACTAACTACTTCTGGAAAAAATATATCTTGTTTAGACTTATTGTTTTAGAGAACTACGAGTGGTACATCTTAAATATTCGTCTCGCTACCACTATCTAAGCATGTAAAATGGTCCTGTATGAATAAAATGGAGTTGACTGTACGTATAGACATAAAAGCTAGGGCTTATAATTCCTTGATGCATAAAATGTCTTATCTATCATATTTCATTGTACACGGTGTTTTAATAAGAATGTGTCGTTCTGTCTCCAGAAGCTCAATTATCTAACAAACGAAATTGTTTCGTTTATCAACGAGTCCTTTTGATTACCAATATTCATACTAGTCACAGCTACGACGGCGACGTACTCATACAATTTGCCAGTAATAAATCGTTATGAATTACATTAGACAGCGTTCTTTAAAATTTTGTAAGGATTGCATAAGGTTTGTGGCCTTTAAGCTATAAAGAGGCAGAATTTATTAGTTAATTCGTAAAAGATCCGCGTGGTCGCACTCTTATTGTGAGGGAAGATATGTCTCCTACAATGAAATACTGATAGACTGATATAATATGATCACGTCCATCCCAATAGCATCAATGTAATTAGGCATAATTTGTAATTACTTGAAAAAAAATATGCTCCAGAACCCCTTGAAACTGGTTTTTTACGTTCGTCCACGGCAGGGTTATCGCGCCGGGTCACTGCGTCTCATGTGTGTGATGCTTGGATATTTAGCTACAGTATCCATTAGATATTCAGTGTGATCAGTGCATTAGTGTTCAGGATGGTAGCTGAACTTATTTCAGGGACAGAAGTTGGCCGGTATATACTTTAATTCTAACCTATCTCTAACCTAAATGATAAATTATAAATCACAGGGCAAATTAAATTCCTAATATACAGGTAAACGAGTATCATGGCCTCGTGGTGTTGTGCAAACCTACTGAAGGTAGACCTTCGTCTAGCATGAGCGTACTCTTACATAACAGATATCAACTATGTTGATAGTAGAAATTGCTTATTAGCGATAACGCTAATAAGTTCGCTAATAAGCAATTTCTACTCTCAACATTGTTGATATCTATTATGGTCGTCCTATGACCACCTTGTTGTACCACGTATAAACTTTCTTTTTCCAATGTACTTAAGTAGTGCACTAAAGTAATTGATTGATGGCTTCGTAACTGTTTAGCATAGCATAATCCATCGCTACCATTACTCCACCTAGAAGCATGAGATATGAATTCTGTGTTTCGTCTCTATAAAAGCTATTCGGACTCAGCGCAACTATTAGGATAACTTATCCAAGTCTTACTAGACCAGTATACGTACAAACGCATTCGCTATTGTCTTCGATTAGCGAAGTTAAGCAAGGCCTGGTTTGGTCAGTTCTTGATTGGGTAACCACAGTGGCATTTTAATACGAGTGTTTCCGTGCTTCGGAGAGCACGTGTAATAGTCGGTCCCGGTTTTTTTCAATTGAAGCCAGTCGTTAAGCCAAGTCAGTGGCCTCAGGGAAAGTGTAAGAACATTGACTGTCAGGTGGCCACTAGTCTGGCACAAATCCACCAATCCGCACTGGGCCCGCGTGGCGGATTATGGCCCATATCTCTTCTTGTGAGTGGAGGCTGTGCCCCAACATTGGCAACGTGTAAGGTTGTTAATGATACGTGGTGATAGAAATGGTGGGCCAAACCCTCCAAAAATATATAATTATATATATTTGATATTTTTTTCCGGAACAGACAATTTATCATCCCCTACGAACGTATCGTATCATGGCTACGGGCTGGTTTAGGACAAATCCTGTTTTCAGAAGACTATAATAGTTATTGTGGTTATTGAAGTCATAAAATGATACCCGAATTACCTACTTGGATGTGAATGTCACTATACTAACGTTTATTTATTTATATATTTCATTCCCAGATCAGTACAGGATGATCTACGCCGGGAAGTGTCTGAACTCGTCGCGCGGAGCCCAAACTTCGCGCCGCGGCTGGCTATAGTGCAGGTGGGGGGCCGTGAGGACTCCAATGTCTACATCCGTATGAAGTTGAAGGCAGCCGAGGATATTGGCATTATCGCCGAAAACATCCGCCTGTCCAGCAACATCACTGAAACAGAGGTAGGTACTCTATAATTGGAAGGTATCGAATGTACTGTATATGTCGTAGGCAGATGGTTCAATTAGCCATTCCATTGAATGCATATGTGTATTCTTATCCATGACAACGCGACTGCCTATGAAATCTAGACTGTAACCTCATCGTTTTTGTAAAAAAAAAGTATTTCTTCATAGCGATTCGATGTCAAACATCTTGAGGACAAGAATGCGGCCACGCGTACGGTACTGTCTGTGCCATCGTATAGATGCCCTGTAGCCTACAAGTTACGGGACATGTAAGGCAGCATAGAATATGACTCCATAGTTTGTGGTGTGTCACCGCACAGTCACTCAAGTACTGTCCCCTGCATAGG
Organism: Oegoconia quadripuncta; assembly: GCA_949316235.1. Classification (NCBI taxonomy): domain Eukaryota; kingdom Metazoa; phylum Arthropoda; class Insecta; order Lepidoptera; family Autostichidae; genus Oegoconia; species Oegoconia quadripuncta. The sequence goes on from OX438759.1 coordinate 9,145,794, forward strand.
CCTATCAGGTTTAACACGGATAGTACGCTTGACAATGGTGTCAATTTTGATGCGATTTTTTTAATCTATAACCAATATCAAAGCAGTGTTGTCGCTTGATAAGACGCGATAGTACTAGTCTAAAACTTGCTTTAATTTAAAAAAAGGAATCAGAATCGACACTATTGCTGACTTTACATAATATTTAGTTGTTACTTGGTTCTCCTTGAACGGGGTAATCTAGTTCGAGAGGTAATGTATGTTTATCTGGCACTATAATTATTATACGTTCTTATTTATTACATATTATTAGTAAAACCTGCGTAAAGGAAACCACAACCACAGGCATTCTATATTTAGAATATTACGCATTTTGTGACACAAAATCATTTGTTTCTGATTTTTAATAAAAAAGCCAATTGGAAATTAAGCAATGAATTTTACTAAAATATTTCTATAACATATACGCATGTCTCATCCTGACCTCTGTCTTTATTAGATAACTCTTGACATGTAATTGTTTACTGTTTTCGTCACATGATGTAATAAATACAAATCGTTTAGTAATATAACCATAAAATATTGTAACACGATAGATAATAATGCCTTATACATACATTCACTTCCATGTACCATATGGAGGCTTAGGAGGTGATTCAATGATTGTTTCAAATACATGCCTCACACATAAACAGCTGTTAAAAGTCCTTTACTGGATATAAACCTCTTCTACAACACAGCCCATAGACAGGTGAGTTGCATCTGTGAACAAATCATGTTAAACAAAAAGGTACCCAGAAACATAGAATCAGTTAATCCGGTCAGCTTAAGCAATCTGGCTCTGTCAAGGTTACATGAAATTAATCTTGGGAGGGCCAATCGGAACACCCTACCCTACATCCCTCATACTTCAGCTAGTCGACAGAATTATCGGTACAGTAAATCGAATATTAGGCATGTACGGGCGATGATCGCTAGTCATAGGAGGATTTGACCATTAGGCGATTACGCCACCCTGGGCAAGCGGGTTGACGATCCCATTTTTTTGGGAACTCCGGATCTACGCTGCTGCCCAGCACTGGTATAGTATAGGTACTGTTATGCTCACCATTTGATGCCTATTTTACGGGCTTTAGTCACCTCTGTTTTGATTTCTTGTATGTTGTTCTGTGTGCGGAAATAAATGGTTTAAATGGTAAATTACCAATTTCGGAAGGGTTTCACAGCAGGGTAACAAAGAATTTGAAATCAAAGGAAAAGAGTACATTTGCACCTTGTGTGTCCAATGTTACAAATTTAGGTCGCGCCTTTGAACCCCAGAGTTTACAATACAGGGAGTCTCGTAAATAGTGGATAACCCATCGACTGCAGATGGGCGACCCCATATATTATTCAGTATTTTCATATATTGACCTTAGTTTTAGGACGGAACGAGTCGAAAGACAAGAGGGAGTCCTTTGCACAGTAGGACATTATGGCTGATAAAAATATTTTTTTTTTTTAGAGAAATATGGAGTATTAGTAAGAAAATAAATTTCCCATTTCCACCTCGATGAATGGGAGTGTATTCAAGGAAATGCAAAAACGGTTTTAAGGTCAATCCTGTGTGAAAGGAGATCGAGTGCGTCAAACGCTAATGTAGTAGCAAAATATAGATGTTGATGATGATATTTGAACTGTCACCTAGTTGTTGGCGAGGATCACAGCGCTGAATGAATCCCCGGCGGTGCACGGCATCATCGTGCAAATGCCCCTCGACTCTCAGCACCCCATCGATGGCCACAAGGTCACCGATGCCGTCTCGCCCGACAAGGACGTTGATGGGTATGGAAATCATACTTCAATGTGCATGTTTATGGTTTCGTATTGTAACCACAAGTACCCGATAATCTCCTGTAGTTTTCAATTCATTGTATATGAAGTTGACTAAAATTTGCATTCCAAGATAAATGGCAGTAAGTATTGCACAGATCAGATCAGAAGGATCAGAAGTGCTAAGGCATATTACTCAACCTTAATATAAGTTCTAAATTATTATTAGAAGATCTTAACCATGTGTCTAGGTTTGTTTACGTAGACGATTTGATAGACTGGGGAGTGGTAAAATTGCTATTTAAAACTTTCAGTTGAATAACCTGGCAACAGATTTTCGAGATTCGAAATGGTTTTCCTACTGAAATTTTAAATTCATCTTTTTAATAACTGCTTGTTTACTTTGTTTGAGCAGCTGTGTTAGTTTTTAGTTAAGTATTTTGAGACATTGTTTTGCAAATATCTATAAATTCGCTTATCATTTATCGTTCAAGAAACGATACCTTGATTTAAATGATGCTCTGTGTTAACTCATGTTGTTTAGTCCTACTATCTGCCTGTTGAAGAGTTTTAAGGCAGTTTGCTCAAGACGGCTCACAGTAGGCTTTAGCCTTTGAAGTTGCCTAACACGTTATTCTGTTGGGAAATACGCTTATACCAAACTTACCAATTTATTTCCGTAGACTGAACACGGTGAACGAAGGTCGTGTAGCCGTCGGTGACTTCTCCGGTTTTATCCCGTGCACGCCGGCGGGCTGTGTAGAGCTGATCAAGCGCACCGGTGTGCCCATCGCAGGCAAGAACATCGTGGTTCTGGGCCGCAGCCGAATCGTGGGCACGCCTGTCTCAGAACTGCTCAAATGGGAGCATGCCACCGTCACCGTCTGCCACTCGAAGACTAGAAATCTGAGTGAGATTGTAAGTTTAAAATTTTCTTATGTACACCTGGTATTAGTGAAGATTATGATAATATAGCGTATATCTGTTAAGTTGTCACACTCATACATAAAATTTTAAGAGAATTTCTATAAAATGAAAACCTGACTACTAATAAAAAATAATAGAAAATGAAATGGGAGAACTGTAAAAACTGTTTAAAGGAATCGTGTCTTCGAAAAGCATGATGAAAACACAATTCCTTGTTTGTTTGTAAACGCTTTATTGTACTAAAAGGCAATACACAAATTTTACATTAATACAAAAGTGTGTTGGGGTTTCCGGGTCAGTACGCTTCCACCTTCGACCTCATCTTCACTTAACATCAGGTGTGATTGAGGTCAAGTACCAACCCGTTGTGCATATAAAAAAAAAGAGAATTTGAGTACAACGGTGGACTTATCCCATAGAGGGATTTCGTCCACTCAACCATAGGGTTAGTTAGAAAACAGTAGCAGTAAACCTTGTATGTCTGAAAGTATAAATAAACTGCTGGCATTACGTAATTACTTAATGAAGAATCACGAAACTCAGTAATCAAATGTTATTATCCTTATAATATTTTATAAATGTGAAACATTGAAACTTTATTAACGAACCACGCTATACTTAATATTTACATGGAATTAATGACTTGGTATTGATACAGACTATGTGCATTTTAGGCCGTAAATTTTTTTTCTTGAAGTGCTGATAGGTTGTCATTAGTACCAACCATACTATAATACTTAAATGAATTTAGATGACATTGGTATTGAGAGTACTATGCGCTATAGGCATTTTATCCCGTCAAAAAATCTTGCTGAAGTGCTGAATGTTCATCATTCATACAATGTAAATCAGAAATATTCTGGCACATTACAATATTTCAAACATTACTTGTAACATCGCAGTCAATTGACGGACCGTTCATTACACGAAAATAGATTTGGGGTCCCTTGCACTATGTAGTTAGTGACAATTGATAGCCTGTGAGTTGTACTAGTGCTTAGACTACACTTTTACTATTCTAGGGGTATTCTTATTTGCAGGTAGATATTTATATCAACAAACATTTCAATGTAATATTATGTTACTTATAGACGAAAACGGCCGATATTCTGGTGGTCGCCATCGGTCGTGCGGAGATGGTTCGCGGATCCTGGATTAAACCCGGTGCTGTCGTCATCGATTGCGGCATCAACCCTATTCCAGGTACCCGTGTAGTTTATCTCATTATTATGTTGCTAATTATTATATTTAGATGTCCAAGTTTTGTAAATTTTCGATATGTAACTGTAGTTGTATATACTCTAATAAATAATCATTTTGATTTTTAGTGAGTGAAAGTACGTCTTTCAGGGGTTAGTAACGACTGAGCTGTTAGCGATAAGGCCGCCTTTTTGCGCGATTAATGATGTACGCTGTATTCTTCATGTAGCTTTTGTTATTTTTGCAATAAAGAGTATTTGATTGATTGATTAACTGAGCAAATATGTACGGAATTTATAAATTTCAATTTCACTAGGCTGTTGACGTGTGTTTATGTGATGTCCCTGACAAATATTAACTTGTAGACAGTAATCAACTTAGGTTCCTAGCTAATATCCATCCATATTTTGTAATCGAACTCGTAGAACGCTGACCTGTCCTTCTAGTGCCGAAAAAGGCGATATGGTGTTGTCAGCGAGCATAACAGTGATGCGCTGCAGTGCCATTGGTGTGAGGTCCAAACCCCTCTATCTAGCCTGGCTCTCATGAAGTTGGCACAGTGTTATATCTTTTCATGATTTATACTATATAAGGTCTAACAAAATTAACCCGACAAACGTTGCAGAGTGTATGTATAGGATGTACCTATTACGAAAAAAAAAATATACCTAAAGTTAACAGATTTTATTCAACAAATTAAATTAAGAAATGTAAATTTTGTGAGTTGGACATTAATGGCCGCACGCTTTAAGTACCTACTTTGCCACAACACACAAACACGTGCCGCGGTATCTTTGAAGGCGCCGCCGCGACTTGCTGTGATTGGTTGCGCCCTGTGCCCCGCCACCCGCCACCCCCTTTGGCGTCTTCCAAATCAATGGAACGTTGCCTGTTTTTTGTCATTGATAAAACAAGGTACAATCGAAATGAAGTCGGTCGCAAACCCGTCGGTTAATAATGTGTATTTTCATTTGCACTTACATTTAATTTTTTTACTCGGAAACAAAATTTTTAAGGCTAGTTTTTTTAATGAATATATTATTTTATTGTCATGTACGTGCAATTGCCAAAGTTTGTCGGGTTAATTTAGTTAGACCCTATATACTATTTATATACTATATATTTCAGATGTATATACATCTGCATACGCACTTATAGCTCAAAATGATCAGACACAACAAAATTGTCTTCTGTGTACTCATCTAGAGCATCTTTGCCTCTGACTTAAGCTGGAAGTCTATTCAATCTGTCGATATTGTTGCATTGCTTTAACTCCAGACTTCTCCGTGTACGGACGTGTACGCTTTGGCACTTCATTATCATCGGATCTACACGAGCTCCAATTATTTGGTGCATAGAGAGTTACAACGAGACATAGGAAGCAAAAATATCAGTATATTATAATGTACCACTTTAGCCCCAAGGGGTCTTTAGCGACCCATGAATACAGCAGCTTCTGGTTTAGCTAATATAAAATAAGTTAACCGCAAATTCAACAATTATTCCATATTAGGCTTGTCTTTAAGAATATTATAATATAATATAGGTACGAATAAACGCGGCCCAGCATATTTCACCACCGAGAACTGGATTACAATTGCAATGTACTCTGGCTAGTGCATAAGCTATAATATCAATCGAAATTCTAAACACTCACATATAACTCCTTTCTAGTCGTAAATATATTGACTTCTAAACTCATATTTTCCGGTTTGGGTCACTAAAAAGCTATATGTTACCACCTTTTGAATGTTAAAACCACACTAGCGCTACATACGCAGTTGTTCGCACCAGTTCTGAGGTGATTGTGTCTCAAAGAAAGCCTTGGCGATATATAGTGGTACAGTTTCAATACGGGTCACCGTGAACTATAAGCATTAATTAATTTAGGTAGCTAATATAAAAAATAAGAATGGATGAACAAGTTTCACGTCACTTTTTTATAAAAGTGACTATTTTTGAATAATTCGGCCGCGTAAATGTTATTTATTTGGTAAATAAAGGTTGGAGAACTTGACATAAATGGATTTATTCTAAGTCCTCATTATATGGTGGGACTGAATCTATTGAAAATAAAAAATTAACAAGCGTAAATCATTTTACCAATCGTCGTCGTAACAATTGATCTGCTGTAGTTACTTGATGATAGATCGTGATACGTTCAAGAGCAATTAGCAATACACTTCCTAATTCCAGTCAAAACAAGTTAAATATTTGTTGTTAGTCACAGCGTAGAATAGTGTGACGAATGCGACAATGGACGGAACGGGCGTCTTGCTGCGTGTTGACAAAACACGGCACTGCAAGCATCCAGCTTCAGCAGGGGCGAAGTACGGCTTCTATCTCTGGGGGTCACTACTTTAGATCATAGAAGCGAGCGGGTCAAATGCCCGTATTAATCGATCTTGAGATTGATATCGCATCTCAGTCTCAATATTTTTTTTTGATACTGTTTTAATTTGCAACAGATTCTCAAGCGTCAACTGAAGGTCATCTCAGAGTTGACAACGGTTTATTACAATACAATGCAAAATATTCTTTATTGCACAAAATATTAATATGGGCCCTAGTGCCACTACACAGCAGTAGGTATGCGTTATAATCCAAAATAAAGTAACGCTGTGATTGGCACTCACTCGAGTAAAATCACCTGTATCGAACCTGGAGTCGTTTGTGAAGCGAATTCGGAGCTACAATACACTTTATAAGCATATTTTATTAAAATATTTCGGACACTTGCACCAATCATATAGTCCCAAGCTAAGCAAAGCTTTTACTGCGGATAATACATAACGGATAAACAAAATATTTATATAAACATGTTATGTCCTGGGAATAAATGTTCGTATTCATCATACAAACATTTACAACTCGCGGGCTTTGAATCCGTAATCGTTGGTTTCGCAGATCAGGTCACTATCCCATACACCAATCGGTCGTCATTGTTACCATACCAAGGCGATACATCTGAGATAGCTCACATCAAATTGTTACTCTGTTGGCCTTTGGAAAATTTACGATTGAAAATTGATACGTCCATTGCTGGATGGCGCAATCCAATTCCAATGCCCGTCAGAGCTCTTAGCCGTCCCGCGATCTCTTAGTCCTTACTAAACTACCCAAGGGTTATCGGTTCGGCAGTATAATGTGACCTATCCACGGTCTTTGCTATAAGTTCGAAAATAGAAACAATACATTTCTCAAATTGCTAAACATACTCGTATTAATAGGGAGGTCATTCCTAAGCCTGATTACAGTGATTAATTGATCCTAATGATTAGAAATCATGGCTCCATGAGCGACATTATTAGAGTGAAATCTTTACAGAAATTTATTTGAACTGTTTGCAACTGTTGCGTTCTCTATCTTTCGACCCCCCCTAGCTTTCTCTGTAATGTGGCCATGCCAACACTTGGCGACAAGCAGTATAGTGATTTCTGTAACTCATGATGAAACCTGTATCGAGCTGTAAACTTTATCGTTTCCCGATTACGCGCCGATTGGCCAACACGATTTCACGCTAAAATGGAAATAAAATAAGTGTTATTTCATTTAGAATATTAGAAAATAACATAATGTATCCCATTTTGTAAATCTGTTTAACAGTAAGTGTATTGACAATGTTTTTTTTTTGGATGAAATTCGACTTTTTCGACGTTTCTTTCAGACTATTTTTGCAACGAGAGAAGCTACTGACGGTATTGGAAAAATTAAATATAAAAACATCGTAGTACGTACGTCTACCTAGCAAGAGATTTAAATAAATCCGAAGAAAAGGCAATCGTCGAATCCAACACGGGTCGGGAAACTGCGCAACATCCTCTGGTCCGAAATACCAAGTCTCTCATCAATGCGTGTAACCAGTGATGAATTATGACATTGAAACATGGTGTCTCGCCACGGGCCTCTTAAGAAAACTCTAGGTCATGCAACGAGCTATGGAGCGGGTGATGCTCAGCGTTTAATTACGAGATAGAATCGGGACTGAAGCAATCCGTAGAATGTCGACAAAAACCGATATAGCCCAGCGGATTAGTAAATTAAAGTGGCAAGCGGCACATACCTTGAAGAACTGATGGCCAGTGGGGCAAAAACTTTCTTGAATGGAGATGTTCAAGTGATGAATTATGACCCCGAAACATGGTGTCTCGCTATGGGCCTCATAAGAAAACTAGGTAATGCAACGAGCTATGGAGATCACGATGCTCGGCGTTTAATTACGAGATAGAATCGGGACTGAAGAAATCCGTACAAGGACGAAAGTCACCGACATAGTGAGTTAGTAAGTTGAAGTGGCAGTGGGCAGGGCACATATCTCGAACAAGTGATTGCCGGTGGGGCTTTAAAATTTCTCGCGTGGAGAACACGTTCCGATAAGCGCAGCTTAGAACGTCCACCCACAAAGTAGACGGATGACCTAATGAAGCTCGCGAAAATTCGCTGGATGAAGGCTGGGGGTCTACTCTCTAACGAAAAGAACTTATTTAACTGCCTGATATAATGATGATAAAATATTAAAACAATTTTTTTTATTTGTGCGCATTACGCGATTCAAAAGTAATCTTTGTTTACAATAACCGCATTACATTTTATGACATCGATAATAATTCAGATTTAACAGTGTACACACCATTACGTTATCATAATTAAAAGTGTACATTGATTGCAATTACTACGTTGTAGACTCGACGAAGAAGAGCGGGCAGCGGCTAGTCGGCGACGTTGCGTTCGCGGAGGCGCTCGAGGTGGCTTCTCACGTGACGCCGGTGCCGGGTGGTGTGGGGCCACTCACTGTGGCGATGCTGATGAAGAACACCGTGCTGGCCGCACGGCGACAGCTCGAGCGGTTGCTAGCGCCGGCTTGGCCTCTGCGGCCTTTGAGGCTCATTCCATTGTCGCCACCACCAAGGTACGGCGAAGTCAGCTGTAATGCCGATTGTCGTCTGCTCGCCCAGGTTAACAATGGTGAGGAATCGTGCTGGTGCGCGGTGACAGTCCAAGTTTTCGCTCACTCTACTGCGAAAGTGTATTGCAGTGACCTCGAAAGGTTTCGTAGTTGTAAAATTGTTAGGTCATTGGCAGAATGTGAAGTTCTAGCCCGTCTTCTCGTGGATGCCGTAAAAAATGACCAAATAATAGCGAGCATAACATCATATACCAGTAATGGGCAGCAGCGTCATTGCTATGGATTCTCAAAAAAACAACTCATTCGCGAACTCGCTGTGTGGTGATTGGTGCCTGATATCCTTCAGTGGGCTATGTAACATATACATACATTACTGTAATATATGTATATGTCATATACTACATATGTCATATATTCCGCTACATGATTTTGTTTATTTTAAATTACTGGTTATCTTTAATACAAAACGTACGTCAGGGTAGCCACCCCATATCTTTTGCGAGATAGATTGCACAATTATATGATCTATATATATTTTTACATTAACATACACTATAAAAGTGCTCGTCACTATATAAAACGAACATTACAATATATTAAGAGTACCTACTTTATTATCAAAAATTTTATGGGTGGCGGGCTGACGTCATGAACCAAAACCACAATGGCGAAGTTATTCATTCACTTTACCTATTAAAAATTACCTATCCAATCCATGCAATCCAAATAATATAAAGGCGAAAGTTTGGATGTTTTTTTTGTTTATCGCTTGAGCAATTGTTGGTGATTGAGGGGGGCGAACGAGGGGGGAACTTTTTTCTTTGTCGAAGTTTTCACATCTAATATTAGAAATATACTTCTGGTGTGCCTGAAGGGTCGATATTGGGACCATTTTTATATATATTTTATTATCAACGATATTGATATGTTTTAAACACAGCAACTTTCTCCTATATCTCTACCTGTAAAAATATGTAGACAAATTTATAGGACCGATCATTGGGTCAAACTTCAACAAGATCTTGATCGTCTGATTGACTAATTCAATTTAAGTAAATCCATTACTTTTATTAAAAAGCTTAATATAATAAAGTTTACATACTATCTTACTGTTTAGTTACCCATAAACAGAGGAACGGATTTGGATGAAATTTGGTATAGATGCAGGTAGAATATACACTGAAATGGCACAGGATACTTTTTATCCCGATGAAGTGAATGTTTCCTGCCGAATAAACAAATACATATATAAACGATAGATGGATAAACGCTAGTTGTTTAATATTTATATTTTTAAAACATATCTCTAAACAGTAATAATCAAATTTTCCGAACAGTGACATCGTGATAGCTCGCTCCCAGAAGCCGAAAGACATCGCGGAACTGGCCCACGAGGTCGGTCTGTTCCCCAACGAAGTGGCGCAGTACGGACGCACTAAGGCCAAGATAGCGCTGTCGGTGCTGGACCGGTTACGTGACCAGCAACCCGGCAAATACATCGTGGTCGCCGGGTGAGTTGTCGTGAACGTCATAAGGTTTACAATAATTTAACCGCCAAAAATTGGCAAAACAAGTGACTAAAGTAAGGATCTATTCCCTATCTCCGGAGTGCATCATCACATCTTAACTAAATTGATGTACCACTCTGGTGGTAAATCCTATGAACCAAAACATTGTCATCGGAATTGACGAAAATATGGGCGAATATACATAAAAACATACATACAGACCTCTTCCTCGGAGTTATGCTTAGTACTCTGTTTAGTTGGTGGAAGTCCTTTTTGAAATGTTTGCCGGCCAGCAACTACTATCGCCATAACAGCAAAAGTGATAGCATTGTTGTGTTTCGGCAATCTGAGATGCGATAGCTAGTTCCCCAAATAAGTTGGGTTGGGGGTCCTGGTGAGCGCGTCCACCTTCGGCCTCATCATCACTTAATATCGGGTGTAATTGAGGTCAAGCACTAAGTCGTTATGCATAAAAATAAAGCAGTACAGTCGGCTCCATAATTAATCATACATAGGTTTATTTTACACGAGTAATGGTAGCATGATAGTCTAGACAAGTCAGTCATTTTAGAACATCACGTAAAATAGCCCTGTACAATCAGCTGCAGCTAAAAGTATACCCCTAACGCACTAGATCTATTGTGTTAATAATATCGTGCAAGGCAAAAGAAGCTATGGGTATCAAATTTCAAGCCCTGACAATACTCATGCAGCCTGCATTACGCACCGGCTTGATTTTCGTCATCAACGGCCTTACACGTCTCCACTATTGGGGCACAGTCCCCGCTCACAAGGAGAGGGCATGAACCATAATCTACCACGCGGTCCCAGTGGATTTCTGTCAGACTAGTGGCCATCTGACAGGCAGTCTTTTTAAGCCGCCTCTGTAGTCCACCGTCTTGGTTTAACGACTGCCTTCAATTGAAAACAACCGGGACCGACTATTTAACGTGCCCTCCGAAACATGGAAACACTCGCATTAAAATGTCACTGGTGGTCACCCATCCAAGGACTGATTGCGCCAGATATTGCTTAACTTCGCTAACCGCAAACGAATAGCGAATGCGGCTACGCCACGAGTGCACGAGTGATTTCTTTGCAAGATAAATGAGGGTATACTTTTAGCTGCAGCTGACTGTGCTAAAAATTATGACGCAGACTGTGCTCCAGTTCGAATTTGGGCCTAGTGACCTAGTTTCGGAGTGGATTGAACAGGACGTAAATGTTTGTGTGGTGAATACAACGAATCATGGATATATAAATAGTTATGTATGTATGTTGGTCCATCATCTAATATCCATAGTAGGTTTTGCTTAATTTGGGACTAGATAATAGTGTAGAAATGCGTTCTCTATGTAGTAAGTGTGGCGTTAAGATAGAAAGAGGTATGTTAAGGTGGTTTGGGCATTTGGAACGAATGAGTGAAAGGAGAACAACGAAAGCGCGAATGGAAGGGTCGGTTTACCGACCCTTCCATCAACCGACGTACGTCAATCAAGTGACTGACGTACTCACAAAAGGTCAGGTGGTGCCTTCAACAACTAATCGACAAGCATGTATTAAGCATTAGATGAGAGTCGAAGAAACAAAAGTAGTATGTCGGTATTGTTGCAAGTGGAAATCAATAGTCTCTGCCTACCCCAACGGGAAACCGGCATGTATAATAGTGTCCGAAATATTTGTTTATTTATATTTGTTACTTTATAGTATATTTTATAATTCACAGAATAACACCGACTCCTCTCGGCGAGGGCAAAAGCACAACCCTGCTAGGCCTGGTGCAAGCGCTGTCGGCTCACCGCGGGCGGAACGCTTTCGCGTGCATGCGCCAACCGAGCCAGGGTCCCACCTTTGGCGTCAAGGGCGGCGCCGCAGGCGGAGGGTACTCCCAGGTAAAGAGTAATCTCACATTTTTAACCACCTCCATCAATATAAACAACATTATGGTTTACGAATTGGATGTCGTGGGTTCAATCCCCAGTACATGTTTAGTACTTGGTACTAGGTTTGGTTGGTGGTAGGGCATTTTAAAGATCCGCCTGGCATGCTACCACCATCCTATATGAGTCTGACGTAAAACAGCAATGTTGATAGCATTGTTGTCCGGTTGTCAGAGATAAGATAGCCAGTTCCCCCAATATCATGGGGTTTCCGGGTGTGAATAAAAAAAATGAAGTCGTCGCTGCCGACACATGTCATCTTATACATGGCGGCCATGGTTTACAAATTGCTTCCTTGTGTTTCAAGTAAACCACTATGACATAGTTTCATTCGTCTTCGATTAGCGAAGGTAAGCAATGTCTGGCTTCCCTGCTTCAGAGAGAACGAGAAAACAACAGTTTTCAATTGAAGGCCGTCGTTAAGTCAAGTCTATGGCCTACAGCGGCGGCTCTGACACAAATCCACCAATCCACACTGAGCTCGCGTGGTGGATTATGGCCCATACCCTCTCAGTGAGAGGAGGTTGTGCCCCAACAGTGAAGACGCGTAAGGCTGTTGATGATCTATATCTACATAAAATATTCTTACATCCAGAGGGCGTGCAGCGCCTCTAGCGGACAGTTTGCAAAACTATTTTGATCATAGATATTTTTGCGTAAACGCGAATGCGATTGTAAAGTTAAAAACGAGACAAAACTCGCACTTCGCACACAGATCGCTGAAATCGTGAAAAAGCTGAAACGTTAGTTCTAACAATACCCTCCAGGTATTTAACGTATATTTATATCATCATCATCAGGCCGTAAACATCCCACTACAGGGATATAGGCCTCCCCTGGTATATGAGATGAGTATAGACCATAATCCACCACGCTGGCCCAATGCGGGCCGGACTTCACCTGCTTTTGAATTTTTATTTCTCAGGCATGCACGATGTTTTCTTTACCGTTTAAGAGCATCCGGGTAAATGCACATAAGAAATTAAATTAAATTTAAAAACTCATTGGTAGAGGGCCTGCCTGGTAATCGAACCTGTACTCCCAAATTAGGAGACCGCGTCTTAACCGCTGAGCCAGCAACACACTTATATTTTATATTATATATATTTATATACCTAACAATAAATAATTACCATGACGCAATATGATCCATTAAGATACAATCCCAACCACCTTGACGTCACGTGGTCAGTCACAATAACTTTTTGAGTCATATTCAGACTTATTAAATATAACAAATACTATTGTAGATATAATAAATGGTGTGTAAATATGCCGTAGTAGGGTGTCGTAGAATTGACTCATCTTCTTCCTCTAAAAAGTTGATACATCATGTGTGTCCTGTGAAACAACCCGTTTGTTTCACGCTATCCTGTTTTTTGCGAACTTCTTATTTAACGAGAGATGACGTCAAGAATAATATACCAATATATTATTAAATTTTGTAAACGTGATTGTCCGAATGAACTCGGTTCGTGACATGTCCCTGTCGGTGATTAAGTTTCGGATCGAATGTGTAGATTGTATGGTGGACAATGATATGATAGATAGATAATCGTTTATTTCATCATCATATCAGCCACAAGACGACCATTGCTGAAATAAAATAAATAAATAAAATAGATTTAAAATCGTTTATTTATCCGAATATTAATGTCTATCGAATATATCGTATTGAATTCTGGTATCGAACTGTTATGAATACTTAAAGGCGTCTCGTGTTCTCAATTCTGTTAACATTTAACAGGAATTCAGAATGGTTCGTTTTCTAATTCGATATCAATGTCAAGTGTAACATTGCCAAAGCTGATAGAGTCAATCCTAGATAAAATCGAATGTCTAGAGTGTCTATGGTAGACAGTGAAATTTTCGACAAACAAACATCCAAACTATCGCATTTATAATATTAGTTACATTAAGAGCAATTCGTTGTCTCCACTACGATGACGACCGACATACACTACTGACGACTGATTGGTGTAGTGGATAGTGACCCTGTCAGCGAAACCAACGGTTGCGGATTCGAATCCCGCGAGGGGTAAATGTTTGTGTGATGAATAAATATGAACATTTATTCCTGAGTCATGGATTATTATATAAATATTTGTGTGTTTATTCGTTATCTAGTATTCATAGTTGCTTAGTTTGGGACTAGATAATTGCTGTAAATGTCGGAATTATTTATTTATTTACTACACATGGGGAACGAACGCGGAGGGATGGACAAATATCCTATTAAGCCGCTGTTATTCACAATGGCAGCGATAACAGTGTAAATTTTCTTTATACAGGTTATTCCTATGGAAGAGTTCAATCTCCACCTGACAGGAGATATACATGCAGTGACGGCCGCGAACAATCTTCTGGCCGCGCAAATGGATGCCCGCATATTCCACGAGCTCACCCAGAAAGACGGTCCCCTCTACGACCGGCTAGTGCCCAAGATCAAAGGCGTGAGGAAGTTCTCGCCAATACAATTGAGGCGAGTCAAGAAGCTGGGCATTAACAAGACTGATCCTGATTCTCTTACAGAGGAGGAGAGAACTAAATTCGCAAGATTAAACATCGACCCGGCAAAAATTATGTGGAACAGAGGTCAGTTTTATAGAGTATTGTTATTTAAAATAAGATATATTCATTCGTGCCATTTGATTTATAAATGCAACTAAGGGACTTTCTATCAAAAAAAGATCTATAGATGTGCATTTTTTAAAGATTACCTAATTGGGTACGTGTTTGACCACAATCTCACCTGATGGAAAGTGAAGATGTGGCCGAAGATGAAGCACGCAATCTCAGTAGATGCCTATTCACTCTACTCTTTTGAAGACCCCAAGGTTGTAGGATTCAGGAAAGACTGACGCCAGAAGGGAGTTCCATGCCTTGGCTGTTCGCATTATGAATGAAAAGTCGAACCGCTTAATGCGAATGTTCGGTATGTTAAGGGTAATATACGGGTGAATAGCTCCCCACGCCCTGTAGTCCGAAGATGAAATGGCGATGATGGTGGAATATACTAAACTGCGCTTGCTAGTGCGTGGTCTCCTCTCGAGAACTTTAATGCCCTGCCGGCCATCAGTTCTTCGAGCTATGTGCCCTGCCGCAGTGGGAAAAAGTTATTCGTCAAAAGAACCAAAGCCAGCAGCCGCAGTAGGGGTGGTTGTTTTACTGATGTAATGGTCCACATTTAATGGCAAAATATCATTTTAATACTGTTTATATACTCATATATATTTAATTTGAATAATTTTTTTCTAATTTAAATTCGCCGTTCAATTTGGGACCACTCTTTACAAGTAAATCGAAGGTCGATAGAGATTGCAAAATTACATTGATTAACAGTACCTACACATATATTTGTATATTATCTACGCCAATGTCTTATCCTAATCATATTTGCGCAGTGGTGGACCTCAACGACAGATATTTGCGCAAGATTACGATTGGCCAGTCACCTACTGAGAAGGGCTTCACTCGAGAGACGAGCTTCGATATCTCTGTAGCGTCTGAGATTATGGCCATCCTCGCGCTCGGGAAAGATGTTGCCGACATCAAGGAACGGTTCGCTAGCATGGTGGTGGCTCTCGACAGGAACGGGTGCCCTGTCACTGCTGATGACTTGGTAAGTTGAGTAATAGTTGTGTATGCAACAGCAAGGTAAAGAGGGTACAATTTTATGAAACGAGTCGCACTGAACTGTTGTGAAATAATAACAATTCACCTTTGCCCACGTATCGGTCCATGTAATTCAAATATGAAATAACAATCTAGGTATTTAACTCCCAAAAAAAACTCGACAGCATATTTTATATTTTCCGGGCGCCATCCTATGACACAAAGGGGATCAAGAGAAATCTAAAGAAACCTCGCAGTAATCATTTTCCACCTGCTGATGAGCTGCATGCTCGTTTGTCATACTTTGATATAAAATAATTCCCACTTAAATCAATTGAGTTATCCGTCTTAAGATTGTTTATAGTTATGTATTTATTTATTTGGTTTGGGGTAATGTATTCATTGTGTCTATAGGTATGGCACCACCTACAGTATAAACGCCTCAGCTGATTTGGACAAATGAGGTGTGGCTAGATACGAACAAGTCCCGGGAATGTTAAGGAATTTGTGGTAGGACTGATTACTTTTATATGAATATATTTTTGTATAAGTCGGCTGCGAATCTGTATCCGTTGATGTGAAGAACAATACCAAGTTCATTAATATGAATGCATAAATCGGTCATATAGTTTAGGCTGTAGGAGATAATAACATCTACCTACGAGTACCTACATACGTGCACACGAAAAACACTCTCCTTCTTGGGGCAGTCGGGTAAATTTCAGCACGCATGCGCACAACCAACTGAATTTCAGTACAGAACCATCTAATCCAGGAAATGATACGAAAAACACTGAAGTATTTTTTTATTTTTTTTATATAATTACTAGATTTTTGCCCGCGGCTTTGCCAGCGAGGAACCATTTTGTCTTCCCCGCGGGAACTACTTTATCGGATTAAAAATATTGCTCCTAGTTGGGCAGAGTCAATTTCAGTGTAAAAAGTTGAGTTTCAATTGTTATTAGAAGGGCCACTTCGACAGTGTTTGCTAACCTTTAATTTCAACAGGAGTACTATGGGGAGGGAAATAATCGCATGGGTTTATATGAGACGCATACTCAAATCAAATCAAAATATTTTATTTCATAGGATAAAATTATCATTTGAAAACGTCACTATTAATATTAATATTACGTTTAAATTTACTGCTCATTCACAAAACTGACTCCCCAGGGAAGAACGAGCAAGAAACTCTAAGGGTTGCTCTTTTAAACAGATTATGGGTTACAATTTGTGACTTGATAATTATATGAATAATCAGACAGCCATGTCCAGTTTGCTTATCATTCACATATTTTATAATAGCCTTTTGCTAATAATTTCTGTTTTATGATTGCTTTAAATTTATTTAAAGGCAAATTTTGATTGTCTACTGGAACCTTATTATAAAAGCATATACATCGCCCTTTGAAGGATTTACTAACTTTGTGAAGTTGGCTAACATAAACAGATAACTGGTTCTTATTCCTTGTATTACTACTACTTGTACTAATTTTCGCTTTCGAATTTCCTTAGTCTTTGCTTCCTTTCTTGCGTGATTATAGTTTTGTATTGAAGAGAGGCAAGTGGAGACACAGCTCTTGAAAGTCGGTGACGAGTACCTATGCAGTATGCATAATTTGAAGCCCCATTGTTGTTAGTCTGTTCTACTTTTGATAGAAACAGGAAGAAGTTGAACAGAAATGTAGGTATGTTTATCGTTGAATTGAAGGAAAACATTAGCAAACCGGCCCGATAAGAATTCATTGTATGCTTATAGCGGTTAGAGGGGTTATGATGACTCATGAGCAATTCACCATACTTGCGCTTCTTGAACTTCTGTCTGCCTCATTATCATGTAGTACCTTTGGCTTGTGGTGGAATTGTATTACAATGGTTGAATAACAATTTCGGAACGTGATAATATTAACAATTTGTTTCTTCATAGCATCATTATTTCGTCTTGAATATTCGCAACATGTCATCATCCTATCAGTCACAGGATGTTTTATGGTGAAAATAAGCCTCCGCCATAGATTTCCGGAGCGACCGGTTCGAAGCGGCCTGCATTCAGCGTCTTCCCAAGCTATATAACTTTATAAGGAATTTACAACTGTTTGCGTGTTAATTTTCCTCGAAGATTACGTATGTACTGGATGCATGAAAATATTTAGACCCGAATTTGTCAGTACAAAATTAAATTATCTGTTCCGCAAAATTGACTAATATTGACGTTGGTGACGTTTATTTCTATGTAGGTAGCTATTATTCCTAATATCCGTAAAAGGGAAATCTAAAGTTTGTTGTAATTCCTAACCTTTCAATTTGAAACACGATACGTGTTCCCGAACGTTATACATACATACATAGGGACATTGTTCCCGAAAAAAAGTGCTATAGATACTTACGCCGTCAAGTTATTCCAGACGAAAGGCACTTTTACTGTTTCTTATATATAAAATATTACTACCATATTCCGTGGTTTATTTGGCAGCAAATCGAATTTTTACAGGGCGAGCTATTGACTGGTGTGGCTAAATTATTTCATTTGCTATGAAATTGATGGAAAAATTAAAAGCAACAAAAAAGACCATTTATTTAAAAAATTACCTAGATAATCAATTAAAAGAATAAAGTATTTTGTATCCGTTGAGGAGATCCCTCTTGGGGAGACAATCCTGGCAGCAGCTGATGCTATATGTAATGAATATATAGTATCACAAAAATTATGTTTAACTATCAAAACTAACCCTGTAAACCCTATTTCGTAGGTGTTCTGTTAACCGTTAAAGAGTTCCCCTCGTGCCAGCAGGCAGTGCGACTCACGGGGCGTCGTGCTGACCCGTGTGCTAATAATAAAAATATTCAAAGACATACGTGCCCATATCCGCTAAGTCGCAATTGGGCTAACTGTGCGCTGCGGGGTTCTTTCTAAGCTGTAACGTATGAAACAATAAACATTTTTAACCTACTTCAATAAAGGAGGAGGTTCTGTATTCGGGGCGTATTTTTTTTTTATGTATGTACACCGATATCTCCGAGATTTGGCGGTGGATTCACTTGGTTCTTTTTATAGGTTACAAATGGCGCCCGAACATGGACTTAACAATGATTGTGATGGATAAATGTATCTTTAACATTGTTGTGTTAGAGATTGACAGACGCGCAGCTTGTCTTTTTTCGTGATACCTTCGTGGCCCACCCTTGTGGAGATCCTAATCTGTAGTGAGACGTATACACAGGGTGGTGGATGTATTAATCTTAAAGGTAAAAAGTGTGGAAAACATGTGTCATACGTAAGACAGACAGACAAATGTAGAGAAAACGAAGTGTATACATAAGTATACGATATAATAATGACTTGTTATAAAACAAGTCATTATTATTATATCGTACCGCGTGCATAGCGTTTATAGTCTGGTCTCTGCCTAGCCCTACGGGAAACAGGCGTGACATTATGTATGTGCATAGCGTCGTACTGATATGGCGAATTGTCTAAAACATAAAAATCAATACAATATAATACAATACAAATACACTTTATTGCACAACAGGAAAGAAAATACAGTTACAGTTAATATGAATTGTTTTTTTGATAGATATCACGTTCAATATTAATATTTTTATTACTTAGTGACTGGATAATAAGAAATGTGTCTTTTTTAAATTACTCTTTGTGTCATATTTCCTGAATTTCTAACATTTTATTAGAACTCCGATTGCGTGAACTTCTGAAGATTGGAGCCCGACTAAATTCACATTGCGCTTAATTGCATTTAAATTAAATCCATTAATTTTAAATTACTTTGCAACATTCTGACTTTCTCATTGCCATATCCTTACGAAGTGATATAAGTCAATGATTAGTTATCTCTTTTATTAATAGAATGTATGATAATAATGTAGATGACTGACTGTTCTCATAGGGTGTGACGGGCGCGCTGCTGGTACTCCTTCGTGACGCGTTCGAGCCCACCCTAATGCAAACCCTCGAGGGAACGCCGGTGTTGGTGCACACGGGCCCGTTCGCCAACATCGCGCACGGCTGCTCCTCCATCCTCGCCGACAGGATCGCGATGAAGCTCGCCAAGGAGAACGGATACGTCGCCACTGAGGCCGGCTTCGGTTCTGATATCGGTGAGTGTGTAATCCTTAGGCATATTCACACCATACGTATTGTCAGCCGTGGAATTTATACAGAAAGTTTAAACGCTTTAACTAGCATGCGCATTGTCTGGTCAATGTTAACTGGAACCCACGTTATTTTCCGCTCATATTGGACTGCTTTGGTGTGAAGTGAACATAGATTGGCAACGTAACTCAGTTTTATCACAATTGCAGCAGTGTATCGGGGACATCGGACATCTCGAATCTCGAAATCATTTTATGTATTTTCAATCTGTAGATAGAATGCTACTATGGATCGAAAAAACAAAAAATGGAATTTTAATCAAGATGGCAGAGTTACAGCGGCATATTTTGAATGTAAAATACATCTCGAGTGTCCGAAAATCGACTCCCAGCTCAGAGAACTTATAATTTGCGTCAATTTAATTAGCAGATATGTAAATATAGTTGAGTTTCAATTGTTATCAAAATGATCGCTTCGCCGCCACTCCGGTAATGTAAAGTTACGAAATTCGGTTACAGGGGGCGGGCGGCCAGACGCCTACAGTCATGGTAGAATCTCATATGATCACACGCATGCTTCTATTGTTTATAATAAATAATAAATAAATAAATAAATATTTCGGACACTTACACCAATCATCTAGTCCCAAACTAAGCAAAGCTTGTACTATGGATACTAGATAACGGATAAACATACATAAATATTTATATAAACATCCATGACTCAGGAATAAATGTTCATATTCATCACACAAACATTTACCCGTCGCGGGATTCGAACCCGCAACCGTTGGTTTCGCTGACAGGGTCACTATCCACTACACCAATCGGTCGTCTATCCACTACACCAATAATAATAATAACGTCGTGTTACGTTCTGATAATGTTTGTAACCAAAGGAAATGTATGTGGTGATGCTGACCTGAACCCACCGTCTGTCCAAAAAACAGATGTCATTTATATGTGAAACTCACATTTGTTGACGGCTGAGAAAGTGACGTCGCTATTTACTACTGCGTGTAAATGAAAAAGCGCGAGATATCGTGCCAGGAATGAAACAACATTAAAATAGTAATACCGATTTTAAAGTAAAATAAATGAACAAATTGAAAACAAATCTAGAAAATATGAGATGCTATAAAATTTACCCAAACCCAAATATTTGGTCAAGGTCAAGAGCTAACCCGTTGCGCATAAAAAAAAAATTAACCTAAATCGCAAAAGTTCGCCCAAAGAGTACATTTAATCTATACAGGAAAAATACTTTTAATCGTGTTTCCGTTTTAGTACCAGTGAAGATAAAATGTTCACTAACAACAAATTTAAAAATCATACTCGATAACATAATTTATGTAACAGTACGTAAGT
Source organism: Oegoconia quadripuncta (assembly GCA_949316235.1). NCBI lineage: Eukaryota > Metazoa > Arthropoda > Insecta > Lepidoptera > Autostichidae > Oegoconia > Oegoconia quadripuncta. Next base: position 9,167,159 of record OX438759.1, read on the forward strand.
TATATAAATTTTTAAGACCAAATTTGACAGGATGGTCTTAACGCATTTGTTAGAAACAATAGGCTAGGAAAATGTGGCTTCAACATTCTTACACCGATGGTCATATTCTGAATTTAATGGTGTGAGGAGTACTTTCGAATATCATCAACACTGGACAGTTTTTAGAATAATAAATAAATTAAGGACCTTTCACCTACGATCCAGTTCTAAACTGGGCAAATCCCGTACTATGGATACTGGATGACGGATTTACATACATTAATATTTATATAAACATCCATGACTCGCGAATAAATGTTCGTATACACCAGACAAACATTCATTTCCAGCGGGATTCAAATCCGCAACCGTTGGTTTCGAAGGCAAGGTCCACTACACCAATCTTCTCGACGTTAGAAACATTTAGTATGCAGTTTTCCTCAGCAAGTGTCGATAATTCCTATTACCATTTGCCTTTGACTATAAGACAAACAAATATTGAGAAACCCCTTGTGCAGAAATATGGAGTTATCTGTATTGTACAGGGATAAGTGACATGTAAAAGGGTCAATTAACGTATTCTATGCTAGCATTCCGCCCGTGACTTCCCCCGCGTGGAATTATCGCGAACATTTTCTGGATGAAAAGTAAAGAAAGTTTTTTAAATGTTAGAAATGAAGTGGTGGTGAATCACAATAGGTAAAGTTTTGTGTTTGGATGATTTTGACAATAGGGAAGTAAAACAATTCGATATTCAAATACAGAAGAGCATACTTACTTTTACTTTTTTATTTAGGCTCATCAAGGAGTAGACACTCCTACATTAATATAGTAGCAATCATTAAAAAAGAGAGAACCTTAAGTCTAAATGTAACAATCACTCAAAGATAAGGACTGCATGCAAAAACGAATTATTGCGTTATGTATTCATACCTACATATCATATCCTATCATACCTACATAGGTAAATCAGATTAGGAGAAGCTTGGCTTTTGTTGTAGTATGTCGCAATTATGTACATAGTACTCTGTACATAATTGCGACATACTTCTCCTAATCTGATTTACCTACACCTATATTTTGAATTCTCTCTTTTTTAATGTTTGTTACTATATTAATGTAGGAGTGTCTACTCCTTGATGAGCCTAAATAAAAAAAGATAAGTAAGTATGTTCTTCTCCAGAACCCTTATTGTCTAACTTCAGTGGTAATGCACTATATCAAAATTAACGACGAAATTTCTTTAATAAATCTCTTAAATTAAAGGAACACTACGAAATCTATCATAAAAATTTTGATATGTATTGAAATTATAAAAAAAAAAATATGAATGCAATTGTTCTTGTCTTGTAGAATAAAATAATATTTATATATTTATTCATGCTTACATGCCATATTTCTTTTTAAATGTATATTCAATGTTTATGGTATTAAATATAGATAGGTATGTCCAACCTCGTGTCGTTTATTTAATTACTTATAGTTGGAAACTTGCCTTGAGGCATGTCGTATCCCAAACAGCGATCTTTGTATAAACAAATTCCGACACGCTCTGTATTTAGAATTTGCACTAAATGTTTAGTAAATATAAACCAACCAAGGTTTACATAAACGTATCCTGCTTATGGGGAATTCCCCAAGACTGGTATTTTGGTGTATTTTTGGTTTACAGGTTGTTTAAGTATCGGGTATGCAGGGCCGTAGACGGACCGCATGTCCCATCTAATCTTAGGACTTCAAAAAAAAATAATCAATCAATCAAATACGCTTTATTATTTAAATAAGGCAATATATGTATGTACGTGTGTATGTGGACGTATCGGTGTGTGTCAAAATGCACTTGAGTGTGTGTGTGCGTGCGTGAGCTTTATTTTGTAGGTACACAGGGTACACTTAAAATAGTCAGATTTTACATTTTTTAAGCTACTGCTTGTTCAAAAGCAATTGTCCGCTGAGAAGAACAGCAAGAACCTCAAGGGCGGCTCTTTGAAAAACAGGTTATTGTGTTACAAAAAGGCACAATAATATTTCAATCCACCAAAAACACTATAGATTTGCACGTTTCAACGGCGATGGGTTCATCCTCACAAGGTGAACCGTGGATGTGGTTTCAATTATTAACCTCTTAATGTTTGGAACACCTGTGGGAACACCCAAACACTATTGCTTGGACTAAAGGTCGTGACGTTATATATGTATGTATGTAATACTTATTTCATTATTAATTGTCAAATAGCCTGACATGCAATAATAATCATATCCTCTCGATGTAACACTTAGTCAAAGGAATATAGTTATGACTCTTTTATGTATTTGTACCTTTATGTCATCCCAACGACCTGCTTACATACAGGGTGAATTTGAATTCGTGTAATTCCCATTAACTAGTGACATCACTCTTGATTACGAACAACTTTCCCCAAGGAACTATAGTCGAAATCGATCAAAAAAATTTCGATTACCTATTCAAACCTTTAGTATGGAAACGCAACAAATTATTCATAAAGTAAACTTAACATAATTATTTATCGTTTATACCCTGCCTCTTAATTATGTGACGATGAAAATGTATTTCGTCATCTCAGCCCGTAAACATTCCACTGTAGGGATATAGGCCTTCCCTCGTATAATGAGGGAGTATGGGCCATAATCCACCACGCTGGCCCAATAAGGGTTGGTGACTTCACATTCCTTAGAATTTTTATTTCTCAGGCATGCAGGTTTCCTCAAGATGTTTTCCTTCGCCGTTTAAGAGCAGTCGGATAAATGCACATAAGTAATTAAATTTAATTTAAAAACTCATTGGTACATGGCCTGCCTGGGAATCGAACCCGGACATCCTAAATTGGGAGACCACGTCTTAATCGCTGAGCCACCGCCGCTGAAAATGTATTTAACGTTTTATAAACATTTCTGAAACTTTACGAATCCTGGATACGGACCTGTTTTTATGTTAAAACTAGACGGTGAATTATCTTGTTCTAGATGTGTAAAGTTTGCAACAGGGCGTGATTCAATCTTATATTTGTTTGGGAAAAGAAAAAAGAGATATTTCGTTGAGTGATATAGTAGGCTTACGCATCTATCTACCCAAGCCAAGGCTTTTTAAAACACGTAGTCATCCACAAAGAAAAAACCGGCCAAGTGTGAGTCGACTTTTGTATAATGTTTTTTAAATCTGGTTTTGACTTTTCTTGTGAAAAAATCATGTGTGTTGACCATACAGCCATGTGCAGATAATCCGCGTTCGTCCGCGGAATTCTGTGAGACAAAATTTATTTTTACCGTCTACGCATGTGTTGAATGAATGAATAAATGAAGGAATATAAATACTCGTATTTATTATCACAAACATTCTGATATACAATCTGTATATAAGTAATGACTTATCAGTATAAAGAAGTACACTGTTCCCTAGAATATGTTTCTAAACAGGCAGAGCGCGGTTAAACATAAAGTAAGAAAGAAAGAGAAGAAAGAAAGAAAGTTATTTATTTTGATAACATTAATAGTAAAACTTAGTACAAATGGTGGAAACTAAACACAGGAACATTGATTATCAAAAAAGGTTACCACTCAGCATAAGCCTCAGTAGCGGTCGCTCTTGCAGCGCTAATCTTCCGTGGCACCTGCAGTGTGTGAAACCTCGGATAAGCAATGCCGCAAATATGTATATATAAAATAGAAATAATAAATAGTTGGTAGTAAGCTTAAGTAAAATACAATAATAATTTATTGAAACCATTATCACTTATTTTTTCATGTGAAAAAATCATGTGTGTTGACCATACAGCCATGTAAAGAAAAAAAGAAAACGTAAACGTATTCTTTACCAGGCGTAAAGAATATGACAAGAACGGATACAGCCATCGAGTCACGTCACGTCTGTGTGACACCTCAGTCAATCATACTAAGGCCCATATTTCAGAAGCTTTCTCAAGCATGATCTGTACTTAAAACTAGTTGAAATGGGATAGATATATTTGTATTTTTGCTGCAAGACTGAGATAGCATAATACTCAGGCTCGTGCTTCGTTACGTAACCCGATCCTAAGTGCAGTTGTTTATATGTACCTATGTAAAATCTTTCTGTAAATAAATATTTTATCGAGTATAATTAAAAATGTGATTTTCTCAGATAAATTGTTATTTATAAACTAGAGGTACCTAAACAAATGTTGTAAATTAGTCTGTGCAATAAAGAATATTTGTATTGTAAACCAGACTTTACATGGAACCTAGTTACTATACTGCCATTAGTTTAGGTATAGCTACCTACTTCTTTCCGCAAATCTTTGTATCACGAGTAAGTTGGAATTCCCTAGACTTCTCAGACCCCACATAACGATCTCATGCAATATTTTAATGACTATTAATGATAACATCTTGAACTATAATAAACAAGAATAAGCTGCAATAACTTCAGTAAGCAGATAAGTACCTACTCGTAGTCATACATAATAATTATTCTATCAGTATCAAATCCAACTTCTAAGTAACAGTATAAATGTAAATGTTTGCGTGGTTGATTGTTCATTGCTTATCACGACAAAATAGATGAACAGATTTGGATGAAATTTTGTACACAGGTAAAATATGCCCTAAGAAATACTTTTATAAATATACTTTTAGCCACATAAAGTGATCCCGCGGGATCAACAAATTACACATACAAATAAACGAAAATACACATACGAATTCTAGGCAGGCGAAGCCGCGGGTAAATACTAGCAATCAATAAACTATGACTTTCTAGACTAGACTAACTAAAATGTAATTTTTACCATACTAACTAAAAACCCTGTAAGTGACTTAAATAAACACTATTGTTGTACTTTGAAATAATAATCACAACAGCTGCGTTGCTTGCCGTCCCTTTTAGCTAAGCTTACCACTTGATAAAATAATTTATTTTAATGGAAACCCATAAGTAGCAATTCTTTTTGTATGCAGGCATGGAGAAATTCTTCGATATCAAGTGCCGTGCGAGCGGGGATCAACCACACTGCGCCGTCATTGTGGCAACTGTACGTGCCCTTAAGATGCATGGCGGCGGGCCCGCCGTCACTGCTGGAGCACCTCTCAACGACGTCTATGTTAAGGTAAAGTGCACTACTATGTTTTTATATGCACTTGAACTCGATCAAACCTGATGTTAAGTGAAGATGAGTCCGAAGGAGGAAGCTCATTTGGGGGATTGGCTTCCATACCATCTTATCGAAATCTGCCGCTAAGTAGCATTGATGTGTTCCAGTTGTTAGAGATAAGATTGCCAGTCTTCCAAATGAGTTGGGGTTTCCGGGTCAGTTTCGACCTCATCTTCACTTAACATCAGGTGTGATTGAGGTCAAGTGCATAAAAATAAACCTCTAATATAAAGCGGAATCGAATAAAACTCCAACGTTATTTATGAACTATACAGAGTGCATTTGAATTCGTGTAATTCCCAATAACTGGTGACACCACTCGTGATTACGACCAACTTTCCCCAAGGAACCATTGTCGAATTCGATTAAAAAACTTTCGAGTACCCATACAAAGTAAACCATTCTGACACTATCTTTAGTAGGGAAGTCCAACAATTGTCAGTTTAAGTCGGCTATGGTTCCTAGCAGATCAGGAGTGGAGTTACCAGTAAACGGGAATTTCACGAATTAAATTTTAAACGGTATAACAAAATGCCAACGGACACCTATGTGCCAAGCTGTCGGCTACATAAGGAACGGTGGATAGGAGCAGTACACCTAGATTTTTCATAGTGGAATATTTAAATTTTTCTTCATCAGTTAACTCTTTCTTTGGTATTATGTATTTTTTTTTTTTTTTATATGAGAGAACGGCAAACAATATGTCGGAGATAGCGATAAATTAGCTATAGAATTCATTATTCAAACGGTCAACTGACTATCATAGTACGCGGTTAATGTGTAGTAAATCTGGTGGCGCTGGTATCGCCGAAAACGGAGCGGTGACGACGTTAACGGTAATATAAGGTCTGCACATCGAAAATGACAGACACTTTGCTACGAGCCACCCTTTACCATGCGACTGGCACCGTCCTAGTCGCTAGCAACGCCCACACCCCCACAAGCCCACATCCCCGACATATACATAAAATGCTGTGTGTAATTCTATGAGTTTTCCGAACATATCCTCTATCACCATATCAACTAGTTAATACAAGCTTTGAGTGGTAGAGTCTTCCGTCTCCACAATGATACAACTCAGGGGAGACAAGTGATATTTTTACAAGAAACTGACCACAATTTGGAGAATATTCCTTTAGACTTTGAACATAATACTCAACGCTGTTTCAAATGGGCGCCCACCGTGGGGCTAAACGCAAACCAACATCGTTTTCGCTCTAGCGTTTGAATCTAAAACATAAGACATGACGGAACGAAATTTAGCTGCGAAATTTTGAGCCAGAATGAGATTTGTGTGACTAACGAATGAGTAACCGCATTATTTTTAGCTGTATACCGTCAGATGCTACCAGAGAGTAGGGGTTTTATTAATGTGATGTTATGAATGAGTGAATAACCTGAAATATCTATCCCTATTCGGCCTGTTACACTACCGTCATTTTAAATAGGATAAGCTTTTAAAAATTATGATAGTGGAACAGACTCATATGAATTGAGGGTTATATCTCAATCAATGCAATTATTAACGTTATCAAATGAAATGTCGATCAAGGTACTAACGTGGTATCGGTACGTGTACGAGAATCTGTATATGTTTTATAGATAATCCTTTTATGAGACATAAACAAAGCGGTAAGCCGCTTACTCTTGCGTATGCCGCGACATTGTTACGAATCTGTGACGACGTAAAATCTTCCAGTGTGGACTTTAAAGGGCATTCTTGGTCATGACTCATGGATATATTTTAAGTGTTTATTATTGCCTGGTATTCATCATCATATTAGCCACAGGACGTCCAATACAGAACATAGGCCTCCCCCATAGATTTACAGTGCGACCGGTTGGAAGTGGCCTGTATCGACCAGCGACTTTCCGCGACCTTAATTAGGTCGTTCGTCCATCTTGTAGAGAAATACCCTTACCGGTGCGCGGTCACCACTCAAATACTTTAATGCCCCACCAATTCTTCAAGCTATTGCTCTGCCCACTGCCACATCAACTTACTAAACCGCTGGGCTACGTCATTGACCTTCGTTCTTGGGATTTCGTCCCCTCTGATTTGATCTCGTAGTGAAACGCCTAGCGCCTAGCATCGCCCTCTCTATAGCTCGTTGCGTCACCTTGAGCTTTCTTATGAGTACCGATTGTACTTAAGAAATCCCTGTTTTGATGGTTTGTTAACAATATTTTGATATAAGTATTTTATTCCTGAATGACACAGCTATCGAGCGAACCGCCTATCCGGCCGAATGAGTCTAACGTTTGTCGCGATCGAACATGTGTCGTCGTATGAGTCTTATCGCTGCCGCAAACTGCGGAAGTTGCCTTTGTACCTAGAATAACAATGAGTCAAGTCGCTTTATATACTAATATTATATTACTTATGTATGGTTAAACAATGTCATGGTCTACTGTCAGAATGGCATTGCCCTGTATCTACAAAACCAGCTACAGTCAGGGCCAAACGTATATGCGATAAAAAAAATTGTATAGATTCTTCTGGATGTTCTAGTTCAAGTACCAATGAAATTAGCGGCTTATATGTGTGAGGCATTCCTTTTACACCAGGGTGACATCGCGTGTCGACCTAATCCTTGAGAGATACTGGTGATACATTTAAGAATGTCACAGAAAAACTTCAAAAATCTAATCCCTATTTGCTCGTTTGGCATTTGGTAAAAGTCATGAAGTTATAGCTAGAGGCGGAATCCACACTCTTCAATACTTTTACATGAAGACAGAAAATTTTACCTTCAATATTTTTGACGACCTGTTTGGTGTAATGGTTAGCAACTCTGAGCACTATACCAAAAGGTTGCGGGTTCGAATCCCGCTAGGGGCATATGTTTGTGTGATGAATACGGACATATGTACCCGAGTTATGGATGTTTTCATTTATAATAAGTATTTATTTACAAAAAAATATGTATTTATGTAGTATATCAACCATCTGGTATCCGCAACACAAGCCTATAGTTGCTTACTGTGGAACTAGATGGCGCTGTGTGTCTGTCTAAGGATATTTATTTATTTATTTATAAAAAAAAAAAAATATGTAAAGTATCTTCTATTTATGTAGGATTTATGTCATTTAGCATAAAATCGCAATTATTGCTGAAATTTCTGTACAGATTACTGTACTGTTCTCTGTAAGAAATAGAATAAGTCCGCCGTTGTACATTGTGTGGTTTAACTTTCTTTAAAACTCTTTTAGTATTTTCTTACGTACAATAAAGCGTTTACCATCAAACAAATAGACAATAAATAACTAGGTTTGTTGATAATAACTTCTTCACTTGTTGACAATTATTGTCAACAAGTGAAGTTTATTTTATATTTTTTTTTTCTTTACAGTCATCCTTGTCCAGTCGTAGCTTCATAACCAATTGCCTCAAAACGGTCCGGGCCGCCTTGCCAATTGACCGCGTAGTTAACTTCCAATTGTATCTTGTTAATGTACTTAATTGTCCAAGCCACGACATAATTGCTAGTGCATGAATGATGCAGACTTTCATACTTACTTGATGTATGATCTGTTCAGTGAAAATTTGTTCCTTTTTCAGAATAGTTAGAATTTCAGGAAGTCAATTTGTTTGAAAGCGCTTCAGTAAAAATGGCGGATTTTGATGGAGTTTCCACAGATATATTTAAGGTCCCGCGTGGCTATTTCGTTAGAAAAATATAACCAAAATTTTGCAAAAAAGTTACAGCAAATTTGACTAACCCATATAACAAAGTAATGTGTTTACCGTCTTTCGTATTTTTGTAGCAAAAATCTAAACCTTTAGAAAAACTAAGTTATTTTTAACGTAATTACCACCCGCGTTACGGGGAAAAATGTGAAATTTTTAATATAATTAACGTCACTTGTAATCTGTGGTTTAAAACACAATTTGTGTTCATTATGCCGCGTCCCAACTAGGGAACATTTGTAGAGCGACATGTGTCCCTGGAGATATTGGGCGACGTTGCCAGATCGGGCGCGTGGGGCGTTGTCGACCGATGTCTCCGGGTACACATGTCGCTTAATTCTGTAGACATCTACATGTGAAATGAAAACTTATTATTGCATTTTTGAAACGTATTTCACTAAGTAGATACTTAATTGTAACAAGCTATAATAGAAAAAAACAAGCTGTAAAATAAAGTAAATAGCTTTCAAACAGTAGAAAATTTTAGTGCATAACCAGTACAACACTTTTCTGATTCTGTATCAATAAATATCATTTCATAATGATTATGAAAGAATACTGTATACTGTATGAAAGAATACCTCATCTACTGGTAGCTTGTATTTTTACCCTAAGGTTTGCCGGGAAGAGATCGCTGTTAGCGATAAGGTTTTTGTGCGATTAATGATGTACGCTGTATTCTTCATGTAGCGTTTGTTAATTGTGTAATAAAGAGTAGGTATTTGATTGATTGATTGAATACTTTTCTGTGGCCCACGCGGGCGAAATCGCGGTCAACAGCTAGTAGTACAATAATCTTGTTATTATAATTTCCAGGAGTGTAGTTTGATATAAATTATTGATTTGTATGCGCTCATTGATGGTAGCAATTACGGTACCTACCCATTAAATGATTCATCATGCCATAAGCGATTGATGATGCATTCAATCTGTGCTATAGAGATAAATATAGTGATGAGTATATTCAACAATAATGGTATCCATTCATCTTTGAAAGGTTGCTTCAGTATGGGCAACAGTAATCAAATATATGTTCGGACGGATTGTGTGATAAAATTGTTGGGGATTCCAACTTCCTGAGCGGAAATCTAGTGCGGGTTCGTGGGCTGATGATGTAAATGCGGACGGAGGTTCCTCCCCTCTGGAACTCCGCCGACAGACTGATGATAAAGCGTTGACCTTGGGTGGGCAGATGATCTTGCAGGTCGCTGGTGGTCCTGGTACTCGTAGTTTTAAAGTAAACGGTACACTGATGATTTCAACTGATTTATTGATACAACTTATGCCATCTGGCTAATACAAATGATCCTGACTAATAAAAACATATCCGGCTTCTTGCCGGTGCGCGTGTAGGAGCGCAAAGGTAAAGGGCTCGACCGCCTCCTCTGAGAGCCAAAGTAAGAAGGGCTGAACAAACTGAGTGAAGTGTGGCGTGAGAGTCGTCGACAAAGGTAGTGCCACACACACAATTTAAAAACGAGTTACCAACATGACTGAATTGAAGTATTGCCATAGATAAAGTAAACTGCACAGTTTACAAAAATATATTCTCCTAAAAGTTTGTGTCCGGTATGTTCCGTGGCAAAGAATACTATTACTACATAAAGCAGCGACATTCACCTCCTCCCGTCAATTTATTGTCGTCTATGACGAGACAGTCAATCAGGCAGTAAACGGCGTTCCCTACATAGTCCAGCCCATTGCAAAGTGGTGTCTTCACGCCGGTGATAGGTAGGAGGAGCAGAGGGTTTATCACTTTTAAATGAAACTCTTCATTATGGACGTCACTACGTATATTCACCAAGTATCGTTATAAAAAGGGACGCGGCCGCGTGTTACAAGTTTATATATATAAAGTAAATTGCTGACATGCACATTTGCATAACACACACCACACTACATCAACCCCCTAAAATTTATAAAAAAAAATAGTAAAAATTTTTTTTTTTTTTTTTTACACAAAGCACAAATACAAACACACTCTTAACTAAAATTTATATAAACTAAAATTTACTTATAATAGGGCTTTGTCCTATTTTTATGGACAACAATATGTTTTCCATTAAAATCAATTAAGACATTCGGAGACATTTCCTGTATTACTAGGTATGGTCCCAAGTACAACTGCTCTAACTTACTGCCAGTCTCATTCTTTAACAATAGCAAATCATCTGGTTTGTAAATAATCGGATTAATCGAAACATCATACTTATTTTTACGTAGTTGTTTACTTAATAATAAATTTTGTCTAGCATCCTGCTGTGCTTTACCCAATCTATATTTAAATTCCATAGGATAGTTTTCATGATTATACAATGGGTTAACTTGACATAAAGTATTAGGTAATCGACATACTTGACCAAATACCAATTCAAATGGAGTGTAATTAGTACTCGTGTGTACGGTGGTGTTGTATGAAAAACACCAAAACGGTATCCAAGAACTCCATGACGTAGTGTAGTTATTGGTTTGTATACGTAAGTATGCTCCTAATACTTTATGTGTGTTCTCTAAAGAACCAATGCTTTCGTGGTGATAAGCTGTTGACATAATTTTATTTATTTTTAAGATTTTACAAAGGTCGGACATTGTGCTCGAAATAAACTCAGTACCTCTGTCAGTTGCTATTTCTTTAGGTACACCATAACGTAAAATGAAATTTTTGGCAAAGACTTCAGCTACATCTGACGTGGTCTTATTTCTTAAGGGATATGCTTCCACAAATTTTGTCAATTCACATTGTAACGTGAGAATGTAGCTGTAGCCATCGTCATCACGATCTAACGGACCTACTAAATCTAGAAAAATTTTTTCAAATGCTGATGACGCAGTAGTAGTAATAGTTAAGGGCTCTTTTATAAATTTAGTGTATTTTTGTTTTTGGCACAATTCACACTTGCCAATATAATTTTTAACATCTTTTTCGATAGAAGGCCAAAAATAATATTTTTTAATATTATTTGTCATTCTTCTAATGCCCACATGTCCACTGCTTGGTAAAATATGGAAATCATTCAAAATAATTTTCTTTTCATCATTACAGTCTATTCTTTGAACGTCTCTGACTATGCAAATCCTAGGTCCTAACCACTCTTTATTTTCTTTTATATATTGAGCTAAACATTCGACAAACTGTTTGTTGGACCTACTTTTAATTATTATGAGCTCTTTTATATTTTTCTCATTGCAAAAACTAGTCAACTCTTTCAACAATTCGACTCGCGCTTTTGTTGATAAAGAAGATTGACGTGCAATTATTAAAGATTTGCTTGCTACATACGCTAAACGTGCGTTCTGAGAAAAAGAAATTGAATCCTTTTCGTTACTTAATATTCTCCTTGCTACCAAATCCGATAAAATCGAAAACTCTACGTCCATACTTGACTTTTTGAGTACTTCTACAACCTTAGGTTGATCAGGCCTATTGTTTATACAAGTACTGTTATTTAAAGTTGAGTCCGAGTTTAACATTCTTCTCGTTTGCGCCCTTGTCATTACACAAACAATTTTTTCGGCCATAGTTTTTAATTCTTCAGACGTCACTATCACACGTGATAATGCATCAGCAACCACATTCTCTCTCCCTCTAACATACTCCACATCAAAGTCATATTCCTCGAGACTTAGTCGAAATTTTGTTAATCGACTAGTCGGATTCCTCATACTAAACAGATATAGTAAAGGTTGATGGTCCGTTCTAATTGTGAATCGTTTTCCAAATAAATAAGGACGAAAATATTTCACTGACCAAACGATTGCTAGAAGCTCTTTTTCGATAGTAGCATAATTTATTTCAGCTTTATTCAATCCCCTACTAGCAAATGCTACCGGTTTTCCGTTCGAATTACATAATACACTCCCTATCGCAAAACCTGAGCTATCCGTATATAATGTGAATTTATTATCTTCTGAAAAATCCGGATAATCCAGCACAGGTGGATTAGAAAGTGCAATTTTTAATTTTTCGAAAGAATTTTGACATTCGGGGGACCAATTAAATATTTCCCCTTTTCTACTTAGTCTATTTAGAGGCACAACTATGGAAGCAAAATTATCAATGAACTTACGATAATAGTTGGCCATCGCAACAAAGCGCTTGACGTCATCGGCATTGCTAGGTATCGGATAATTTTTGATGACGTGTATTTTTTCCGGGTCAGGTGAAATACCTTCGGACGATACCACGTGTCCTAAATATAATATTTGGCGTTTTAAAAATTCACATTTAGACGGATTTAGTTTTAGGTTTACTTTACGTAATCTGGAAAATACAGACATTAAATTTTTATTATGTTCCATCAAATTCCTGCCGAAAATAATTAGATCATCCAAATAAATTAATGAAATATCATAATTTAGGCCAGACATTGCCACCGTCATCAATCTACTGAAGGCTGATGGACTAATCTTGAGACCCATAGGTAACCTACACATTTGAAATTGTCCTCGGTCTGTAGTGAACGAAGTATACCCCCTACTAGATTTCTCAAGGCCACACTGATAATAACTTTGACTTAAATCACAGTGACTGAAGTAAACTGCTCCAGTCAGCGATTCTAAAACTTCTGTGATATTAGGAAGCGGGAATTTGTCATCCTGTATACGATCGTTCAACTCTCTATAATCTATTACTACTCGCCACTTACGTTTTCCTTCTTTGTCTAATTTTTTGGGAACAAGTAATAAAGGGCTGGACCATTCACTGCTTGTCGGTTCAATTATATCATTTTTTAACATCTCATCTATCTGCTTGTTAAGTTCTTGTTTCAATGTTACAGGTATCCTATATTGTTTTCTATAAACAGGAATTGCATTATCCTTTAGTCTAATTGATTGCTGATAAACGTTCGTGATGTTAAGATTGTCGCCTGGTAAATGAAAAATATCCGGGAATTTGGCAATTATTTGCTCAATAGAGACCTGTTCTTCTTCATTCAAATAAGAACCTAAATTCAACATAGAAAAAATTCTCTTTAGCCTGTCTACATTGACATCTGTTTTAGCAAAAGAACAACAATTATATTCATTCAAACTATCTATCTCAATATCATTTAAACTTACCTCTATTTCTCTATCAGTGGTATTCATAATTCGGACCGGCATTTTGCCGTTTTTAGGACTCGACAACACACTAGCTATAAAAACACCTTCATGTATCTCTTTTGGAAGTATTACACAATCACCTTTTATGTTTGTAGGTATACACCTTACTAATTCACAACGCGATGGGATTGTCAAAGAATAGTCATGAAACTGTAACGGAACTGATACTATCGTGTCCGGTCCTCTGAGAGACAAAATATCTCTGCCATAGTCGATAATACCGCTGTACTTTTTAATGAAGTCTTGTCCAATTATACCGTCTGTTTTGCATGGTAAATTCTTAAATACAAGTATCTTGTGGTCGAAACAAGAGTTCCCATGTCTCAGTTTTAAATAAACAAAACCCTCCGAAACTAAACTTCCTCCTATACCATTTATTTTTATATTACTTTTATGTAAAACTACATTAAGCTTACTTAATACTTCATATTTCATTGCTGAAATTGAAGCTCCAGTGTCTATTAACCAATCTAAACTTAAATTATCTACGTCTAAATTTATCCAATTTATACTATCGCAAGCTAAGATTTGTTTAGTCACGAAAAAACTTATCCTCTATCTCCTCGTTCTTATCGTCCGTTTGTATATTCGCTTGGTCAAAATGATTTATGGCATTTTTACGCGCATGGTAATACGATCCACGATATCCGCGGAAGTACTTACCTCGGAAGTTTGGCGCTCCTCGTCTGCCGCGCCACATGCCAGCCAATGCACGTTGCGAATAACCACCTGGAGGCACACTAGCGGGATAGCCACGAGGTGTGGAGAACCCTCGACCACGGTATCCTCGTGATCTGTTGGAAAACGTCTGAACACCTCTCTGTCGGTTAAACAACATTACCTGGTCAGAGGATGTACCTGCTGCCTCGTCCAAGGCCACCCTAATGGCATCTTTCAAAGAAGTTGGGTTCCTAGCCATGATAATTGTCCCTAACCTTTGACTACGTAATCCTTCGGCAAATCTCTTTACTGCGTTCCTTTCATTTAGAGGTCGCAAGACTTTGTAAGCGTCCTCGTTGCCGTCGGCCTGGCTAATGGTGAGGTCAACAAATAATCTTTCAATTTCTTCACCGAATACCGAAACCGACTTATCACCTTGCCTGGCTGATTGCAATTTGGACTGTAAAGATGTGTCCGACTTTCGAGTGAGCAAATGTGTCTTCATATCAGATATAAGTGATTGAACATTATTATATGAGGTAGATAATCTCATTTTTGCGTCGCTGTTTAAACGGGTTTTTAACACGAACTTAATTAGCAACAGCTTATCGGTATCGAAGAGCATTGATTCGTACAACTCTATACTGTCAATCAACTCCAAAATCACACTTTCATCACCATTTAATTTTGGTAAAAGGCTGACTGCCGTTTTTAGACAGAATTTCTCGTTATTTGACATAGTTACCGTAGTATCAATCTTAATGCCTTTTTCAAAATTTAAAATATCCAAGTAAAGTTTCTCTATTATAGTTACTAATTCTAAATACTTAACTGGTAGGTCGTCAGAAAAACTTTCGGAGATTAATACATAGTCATTATATATCTTCTTAGCATCATAAATTTTTCCTTCGAAATAGGTACCTTGTCTTCTACTGGGTCCTAATTTAACTAAACATTCTCTTATCTTTTTTAGCTCGCTACATAAATCATTAAGTTTTTCTGCCATTGATAAAAACAAAACATGGTAGTTAATTAGAAATACAAAATTAAAATAGTATACCTATATTTAGACTTACTTAGTACTTAAGTAGATTGTAACCTGAGATGCAATGCACACCGTCCATTGTTCATTGCCGCGTATTATCAGCGATGCCGCGCAATAACACATTTTATTTTATTCACTTTCACAAATCATTTAGTTTTTCCACTGGCACTTATTATCATCTATTTTTAGACCTCGCTGTCGTTAGCCTTACGTCGGAAACTGATCACACGTCTCAAAGCCTCACGTCGCAACTCTTGCCGCATCCAACTTTTATGGCATTTTCTGTAAAAGTAAAATGCACCCGTAGCCATGGCCAATACGAGAACCACCACGATGACTGTTAGCAGTATATTGTTGGTGCTTAAATGTTTCTCGACCGTTATTGTTTCCTCCGGACGCGGTTTGCGCCACGATGACCTCCTCTTTACTCGAACTACCACCCATAGCTCCAAAAGTCCAATGGCAGGGTCGCCATGCAAAGTGGTGTCTTCACGCCGGTGATAGGTAGGAGGAGCAGAGGGTTTATCACTTTTAAATGAAACTCTTCATTATGGACGTCACTACGTATATTCACCAAGTATCGTTATAAAAAGGGACGCGGCCGCGTGTTACAAGTTTATATATATAAAGTAAATTGCTGACATGCACATTTGCATAACACACACCACACTACACCATAATAACATTTGGTAAAAATTCGTCAAAAAAGTCTGTCTCATAGAACCTATATTCAAATCCATTTTCTGAAAGGTTGTGTCCGGCATATCCACCAGTAATCCATCCATCATATTAAAGGTCCTTGTTTTTTTTTAATCAACAATTTGTCTGTCTTTAAAATCGTGAAAGAGGACTAGAGGACTTCTTTTTCAATTTGACCACGTCTCTCTGCTTTCCTTTAAAAAGGACAACTAGATATTTTTGTTTGAAGCGACTTCTGTATGCTACTTTGTCTAAAATTTTCTCACAATCTCAAATATAACCAAATATAAATATTTCGGACACTTACACCAATCATCTAGTCCCAAACTAAGTAAAGCTTGTACTATGGATACTAGATAACGGATAAACATACATAAATATATAAACATCCATGACTCGGAAATAAATGTTAGTATTCATCACACAAACATTTACCCCTCGCGGGATTCGAACCCGCAACCATTGGTTTCGCTGACAGGTTGACACTAACCGGTCGTCATCTGTGTCATTCATCAGCAATAGTAAATGTGTAGTAACTCATGAACCGTTAATTGTCGATATAGCACTTAGCACACTTTTTTATATCGAATCCTATCGAATCAAATGTACCATTTTATCTAATTTAGTTTTACTTTTGTTAGTTATTCTTCTACTTAGTTTTTGTTTTATATCTGTAATGAACTTCATTAACCCTTTCTGTAGGAGAACCTAGAGCTCCTGAGCAAGGGTCTATGCAACCTCGGCAAGCATATCAGCAATGGTAACAAATTCCACGTGCCCGTAGTCGTCGCGATCAACAGACATGGGTGAGTTTGGATGAAAACATAACTGAGAAATAAAAATATGGAAAATCCGTTGTCCGAATTTTAGTGCTATGATCGAAGTAGATTCGTAGAAAGAATATTGAGCATCCCGTGAACATAAGGAAACTATTAAATTGAACCCGAGCGTGTTATATGGGGTTCCGCGAAAACGTTGTGGCTCGAAGAAATTGATGTGTAAATTATGTCGAGCACCCGCGGACATAGCTGAGCACCATCAATCAAATAGTTAACTTCGTTAATCGCAAATCCGTTGCTAAAAAAGTTCGTTAAACTTTGAAGGGTTACATTTCGGAAGATTTAAAGGAAGTTACCGTTAATCATTAATCCGTTAATACGTGATAAAAAAAAAGTTCGTTAAACTTTGAAGGGTTGCATTTCGGAAGATTTAACGGAGGTTACCGTTAATCCTTAATCCGTTAACACGTGATAAAAATTGTATTTTTTATATCGTTGCGTTAATGATCTACATATAAAAACTGTTGGTTTGGGTTCTGGAAGTTAACAGGTTAGGAACAAAAAAAGACTTGTATAATTTGTAGTGTGTAATTTAGTGCGTGCGGTTGATTTTACGTAAATATTAGGTACCTGATTAACGATTAACGGCCTCAGGGAAATTTAACGGAAGTTAACAAGTAAAGTTAACTTAAAACTTAATCCGTTAGTCGAAGTGTTCACTTCGTTAATTAACGATTAACGAATGAATGCCCAGCTATGCCCGCGGATATAACGAAACCGTTGATTTTCGTTCGACCATGTCGTCGTGTGTTGCGAGAAGGGTACGATCGTGGTGTACTTAGATAATTATTGTAATTATTTATAGTAACTTGTACATTTTAGATGGATCCCGTGTGATATATAGAGAGGCTATATAAATATAACAGTGAATAACACTTATATTGGTTTATTAACTATTACTCGCTTACGTTATCTTGGAAATCTCCAGCGTACATCTGGCATCTGCTGTGTCATCGCAGCGGGGGCGCCAGCCCAGCATTTGGCAGAATGACCCGTGAGGCGAGTTTTGTTGGCGAGTTTACCTTGATTTCTTGTATGGACAGCGGTATATTGCCGCTGAAACTTTCGTTCCCGCATGTCGCGTTGGACCTAACCCCGCGCGCCTTGATATGTGCGTAATTTTACCCCGTTTTGTACCGTGGACGTTCTACGACGGTGTCATTCGCTCTATTTATACACACCTAAATTTTATACCTTTTTTCTCAGAAATGACACAGAAGCAGAATTGAACTTAGTCAAAGAATACGCTGAAAAGAACGGCGCTTTCCGTGCGGTGATCTGTGATCACTGGGCGCAAGGCGGCGCCGGCGCAGTGCAGCTCGCTGATGCCGTAATAGAAGCCTGCGACACACCCTCCCACTTCGACTACCTCTACCCACTCAATCTCTCCATACAGGATAAGATACTGCTCATCGCTAAGGAGATGTACGGAGCTGGACAAGTGGAATATACGGATGAGGTTCTTGAAACGATTAAGGTGTACACCGAGAAGGTTCGTTTTGGTTGCTTTAATGCTTTACTTTTAGGAAATATTTTTGGTACTTATACAGTTGTTGACTGTTGAGAACATCAACACGGATCTAGAAATCATATTTATGTTGAAATACTTCTCAGACGACTACTTTTAATCTCTAATAAGAAAATACTTATTAGGTTGTATAAAAAAATTGAGGCACATCCTCAACCCTTTAATAAATCTTGACTGAGTTATCAAATTCAACTTGGAATGCAGTGACTGAGATCTTGCGTAGGTAAGACATAATAATCTATTTAGAAAAGATAACCCTAAATAGAACGGCATTCTGTAGTAACATAGTCACTCTATGGCGGTATTGCTAATTATTGTGAAACTTACCGAAAATTATCGCATACAGTCATACGAGTGCGCAAGATATTCCTAGAATTACAATCACTTTCTCCTTCTTCGAAACAATTATACATTTGCTGAACTACAATGTGACTTTTGTTCTTAGGGCTACGACAAATTCCCGATCTGCATGGCGAAGACATCGAACTCTCTAACAGGCGATCCTGCTGTTAAGGGAGCGCCGACGGGCTTCACACTTCGCGTCAACGGTATCTTCGTCTCCGTAGGTGCTAAGTTCGTGGTGCCCATGGTTGGAGAGATCTCAAAGATGCCCGGGTTGCCCACGCGGCCCAGTATCTACGACATCGATCTCAACACCAAGACGGGCGAGATTGAAGGGCTCTTCTGATCTGTTAAATTTCATTTTTATTAACATCATCGGACCGGAACATGACCGTAAAAGAAACCCTATCGGACTTGATCTCGATGCAAGGCAAGCTTATTTGAGCATATTACGCAAGTCACCTAAAATACCCATTAAGAAGAATTATTGGTATAACTCCTGTCAGCGGTTCGACGCTTCGACTCTTGTACTTGGCGCCATGCACGGTCTAGCCCAAGATTTATACCGGATCAGATTTTTTACCGTAAAGAAATTTGACCGTATACCGTAAAGAAAAAAAAAAGAATGTGACGGTCGCGTTTGTGTTGCATACTATTAAATCAAGTGAATTAAAAAAAACTTGGAGAAATGTTGACTTACAAATAAATTTCGCGTGATAGGAACCCTACGAATCCCGCCAGTCGCATATCAATCTCCGGCCGAAGAGTGCGTCGATGAAACTTTTGAAGAAAAAAAACTACCTATGCCAATAACTTCTATTTTACTTACCTAATATGCCCTGTTTTTTCCTTACGGTAAAAAAACTTATCCGGTATAATGGGTCTAGCATAAGTTTTTGTATACCTTGCATGATTACGGTCATGTCAGTGCCCGAGTTAGTGAACGTCATCGTTTTTACTTATACTTGTTATTATATACTGTTACATTGTGACTGTCAAAGGATTAATAAAGGTTTTATATAATTGTTTACACGTTTTTGTACATACCTATATTATGTGTGTGACGGATGAATATTATTACCAAGTCGGGCATGTTTCAATAAATATTTCTTTATGTAGCAGTGGGGCTAGATAATACCTAAATTGTTGTAAATGTCTGAAATTTAACATATTTTTACCCGACTGCCCAAGGAAGGAGTGTAATGTTTTTCGAGTGTATTATGTATGCCCGTTCCTTTGCCGCATCCTGTACCCTAAACGGCTTGAACGATTTCGAAGTGCATGGTGTCGTTAGATTCGTCTTGGTACCCAGAGTGTCATAGGATATATTTTATGATAAAAAATCCAACATGGCATCCGTAAAATAGTTATTACATAACCTTCGTCAAATTCACGGGCCAAGATCCGATCCGACGTGCAATGAGGTTACTTGTCTATCCCGCATAGACCCAGAGTCCAGCGCAAGTTCGAGACTCCATACAAACGTAGAACTGTTTTCATTTGTAAAATAACAAGATTAATCAAAGTGAAATTTTGTATAGATAATTTTTAATTGATTTCCATATAAAATTTAATTAGTTTTAAATTAGTGTGTTTCTTGTTTTGCAAAAAAAAAGTAATACCACCGAATTCGGGTATATACAGGCTGTCCCGAAACTCAACGATAACCTGGTACCGGGCGAGAGGCCAAGGTATATCAGTTATGAAAAAAATGAGAAAAAAAATCCATGTCACTTAGTGAAGCGATAATAGAAATTTTTCGAAAAAGTTAAAATTTGACACCCTCAGTCGCATTTTCAAGTACTGTGATCACAATTTTCACAATTTTACAGTAATTTTTTTGAGAATGTAATCTCAAATAACAGTGCTATTAATCGCAACCACAAATCAAAGTTAATACATTGTTAACTAAGTAAAATTAATTAAGTTATGACGAGTTCTGATTCAAAAAATTATTATCAGTTAACTTTGACACTCCATGTTGGAAAAAAAATGTACCACACTACCCTTGGCAAGTATTTTCAAAAGATGGCCTATTTAGTCTAGATTTCAAAATGGTATTACACTTCCTAGTTTTCTTGCCAATAAAAGTACTATTTCGTTTTTTTAGCGAAGGGATCCCACATTTCAATAAAAATACCTGATACTCTTTTGTTTAAAAAGGTCGGCGTCTCCATTGTTTGTAATGAACAAGTCATAAAATGAGATAGTAGTTATGCTGTCTGTCAGAGCGAGACAGTTTGTCATTCGACTTTTAGGGTGAGTGAGACAAATAGTGACGCCTATGTTGAATGTCGATGTCCAAAATAATTTGCTGAGATTGTTAAATGTACCATTCAACATCTACAGAGTAATATGGTATCAACAAGATGGTTACCCAGCTCATTAAGCCCGGCCTGTACGAGAATATTTAAACGAAGAATATCCCGACAGATGGATCGGACGCCTTGGGTCAATTTTATGGCCACCTCGTTCTCCAGACCTGAATCCAGTAGATTTTTTTTACTGGGGATACATAAAAGAAAAAGTCTACTCAAAACCAATACAAAATCTATCAGAACGGCGCCAAAAAATTGATGCAGCATCAGAAGAAATAAAATCGAGAAGATATGCACGACTGGTCAAGAGGTCATTTCTGAGGCGTTGCAGAGCTTGTATTCTTGCCGGAGAAAAACAATTTGAGCATCTACTTTAGATTTAGAAGGATATTAAAATGTTTACGATAATTGATTGTTTTATTTTGATTAAGTTTTCCATGAGGTCCCTTTGCAAAAAGTATGAAATTACACTTTTCTTGACAAGAAAAGCGGCAAGTGTTGTACCATTTTGAAATCTAGACTAAATGGACCATCTTTTGAAAATACTTGCCAAGGGTAGTGTGGTACATTTTTTTCCATTATGGAGTGTCAAAGTTAACTGATAATAATTTTTTGAACCAGAACTCGTCAAAACTTAATTTATTTTACTTAGTTAACAATGTATTAACTTTGATTTGTGGTTACGATTAATAGCACTGCTATTAGAGATTACATTCTTAAAAAAATTACTGTAAAATTGTGAAAATTGTGATCACAGTACTTAAAAATGCGACTAAGGGTGTCAAATTTTAAACTTTTTCGAAAAATTTCTATTATCGCTTTACTAAGTGACATGGATTTTTTTTCTCATTTTATTCATAACTGATATACCTTGGCCTCTCGCCCGGTACCAGGTTATCGTTGAGTTTCGGGACACCCTGTATAATACTTCTTCTTCTTAGCGAGTTCTATATATAGGTATAATCTAATAATTAATTATTACATATCAAATTATATAATGCACTTGCATGTTGCATTGCACAACTCGATATTTATTTATACAGCGTTATTGCATAATTTAGTGCTTTCTTGTCAATGGTGCTTATTTCTGAAGCGGGGCGTTGTATAGTTATAATGGCACAGGTATCACCATGCCTCAAGACATAAGATAATAATGACCAATTATTATCAGATAGGTAACAAACGTCACAAAATTTCCTCTCTGGAAAATTGTACGTGTCTTGTCAGAATGATTATCCATAATTTCAAGGTTAATTCATTGTATATTACATAACGTTTTGAAATTATTTCGAGACATTTACTTTGATATAGCTGTCTAAAAAAATTAATAGATTTTTAATTGTCGTTGATCGGAAATAGACAAAATCAAATCAATTTTTGGGGATTTTTGGCCCATATTTTGGCATTTTGTTAGCACATAATAAATCTGATGTGTATGAATTACTTAATCATTACAAACAAAAAGAAGTCATGGAATTATTCAAATAGGTATATAACTGTAATTGTAATTTAATTACTTCCTGTTTATTACTTTAGGAACAAATGCTGAACAATCATTCCTAGTATAAATTACGTTATCCCGGTGCGCATAAGCGCGGAGTGGAATGACGGGCAGGTAGGTATTTGGCTTATTACTTTAATAACTCTATTGCCTGCTTGCTTGTGTTTTCAGTTATTGAGTAGTTAAGAGTATATAAGAGCGGTCCATGCCGATTATAAAATTGAACTTAACAGTTATCAATTAAACTTTGCTTGGCTAAAGACGGCTCTTGAAACTATGTTTGAGCTTAGTTAACTCGTAACCCCAAACTACAAATGTTAATAGCATTGTTTTGTTCCAGTTGTCAGAGATAAGATAGCCAGTCCCCCAAATGTGTTGGAGTTTCCGGGTCAGTACGCTTCTACCTTCGACCTCATCTTCACTTAAAAGTTCAAGTACCAACCTGTTGTGTATAAAAAAAAAACTCCCTCGCTCCCTGTTTCACTATTACATTCGTGCAGCGCCAAAAATTAGGACCTACATTAGTTAAAGTACAGCATATTTCAAGGGTATCATCATTTATTGTCTGGACTGCATAGTGCTATTAAATACGTTCAAAAGAGCCCGATTTTCGATTTTACGTACCAAGTCGAACGTGTAAAATATTTGTTTTTAATTTGACAAATACAAGCCCTCGTGCGAGGCTAATATAGGCGGTTTGATTTTAAAAAAAAAAAATATTTTACAGCTGTTGTTGTTGCTGTGTTTTGTTGGGTGTAGGAGTGCAGTCTTTATTATAGAGCAGACAAGTTGTGAAAAATACGGATGCAGATATGTAATAGCTACATAATTAATTACTTACATTAAAAATACTTATACATAAGTACTGTCTACCTACAGTCATCATCATACATATATTAAATAAATAGCATAGCTACACAATTACTGTGAATTTCCGCTTGATTGTGTATGTAACCGATATGGGTTATTTTATAATTTAATATTATATGTTTCATAAACATAAACGGAAAGTACCTTAATTATGCTGTTGGTAGGTATATTGACAGAGTAGGTTTTATCTTTATTTTTTTTTTATTTTTTTTTTTTATATGAGAGGGCGGCAAACGAGCATGCGGGTCACCTGATGGAAAGCAATCACCGCCGCCCATGGACACCCGCAACACCAAAAGGGTCACAGATGCGTTGCCGGCCTTTGAGGAAGGTGTCCACCCCAGAATAAGTAGGGCAGCCTGAGCGATGAGGGATTCTCCAGCACTAATAGTGCTGGTACCCTCCTGGGGTACTAACTCTTTAAATACCGCTACCATTCTGGAGAGAGACTGGAATTGGTTTGGAATTTGTTTTCAATAGGTCTTGACGTTCATTATTTGCTCCGTGTTCATGCACCATAAGTAAGAGAATTACGTACAAAGGGGCATAACTCCCGTGGAAATAAAAACAGCTAGACATGTGGCAAACGTTTCTATAACGACAAATTGAATTCATTTCTAACAGCTGATTGGTTGTCTATAAACCGCGAACAGTTGACAGCCAATCAGTTGTGGGGAGCGAAGCGTTGTCTAGGGCGGAAGCTCTCCACAAGCTTTAAGGATAACTATAAACCTGAACAGCAGGATATGTGGTATGTGACACACATACTAAATAAGTAAATGAAAAATGATACTTGAACCGTTCCACACGATTGGTCCGGGATACAGCAATAGTAAAGTAATAAAAGCTAGGTACTAAGTAAAACTCATAATATTAAATTTTATAAACACGCGAGATAAAGGTACACGGTGCAATGTCAACTCATTGTTATCGAATGCTGCGGCTTTTAATTAGTAATAATAAATAATGATGAATAACTAGTGACACGACGAGGAGAGCAGAGGGAACTCGTCTGTCCTCATGAGAGGAGGCTATCCACCACTATTTGGAACGTAAAACTTCACACGTAGCTGGGGACTGACAACATGTAATGGTGCTTGTGATTATACAGAACTCAATTCTCTGCTGCTTCAAGTCCCAGATCAATGCACTGGGTATACCTATTACTTCTGTGGCCTCCAAACGAACACCATTATGTTTTTTTTAATGGTTATCTGGATACGCGTTTGACCACAATCTCACCTGATGGGAAGTGACGCTGTGGCCGAGGATGAAGCACGCGAACTCAGTAGATGCCTATTCACCCTGCTCTTGAAGATCCCAAGGTTGTAGGTTGTATGTCGACAAATTCTATTATTATATGCACAGAAGGTATCTACAATAAAAAAATGTTTAATTACAGAGAGAATATATTTTAAACTCAGATTAATTACTTATATTAGGTAACGTAGATAAATACGGTAATACGAGTATACATCATATTACACAAGCATATGTGCCAACAAACACTCCAGAACACGTGCACACATCAGCCAGGCCTGAAATAATTTAATAAAAAAAGAGAACATGTGTTTTGTAAGTCCGTTAGTGGCAGTTAGCTTTTTAAATAGGAAAAAAAAATATAAGTGTAAGTGATGGGGATTTTATGATTACAAATAAAAATATAAAATCACGACTACACCTAAATTCTAGAGGTAGCTTAAAGGGCTAATGTTAAAAACATATATTGGAGCTAACGCTGTTTTTATTTTATTGTTTCTCCGTATACCTACGTATAATTTTCATCATCATCATCATATCAGCCAGTGCTAATATAATATTTAATAACTATTATACTATTATAAATTAATTATAATTATAAATTAATTATAATTATAAATTAATTGGACAATTCCATTTTTCAGAATGATTTACTTCGACGACGACCTGTTTGGTGTAGTAAGTAGTTAAAAATTCTGACTGCTATATCAAAAGGTCGCGGGTTCGAATCCCGCTAGGGGCATAAGTTTGTATGATGAATACAGACATTCCCGAGTTATGGATGTTTTTCGTTTATTTATGCATTTATTTACAAAAAAAAATGTATTTGCGTAGTTTATCAACCCTCTGGTATCCATAATACAAGCCTAGTTGCTTAGTGTGGAACTAGATGGCGCTGTGTGTATGTGCAAAGATATTTATTATTATTATTATTTTAAATTCTTCTTTATCTCTTTTTCTTCCGAAAAAGGTGAATACCGCTCCGCACGGGCCTTAGCCAAGTGTTGAGGGATTATTGTTCATGGCAGTGATGATGATGGATGTAGTTAGAAACTTGCGAGTGATACGACAAGTGTTGAGAATGGTAGCCTTTTGTAATATGTAAGAGATGTAAGTAGGCAATTTGAACGTATTTAGGCTATTGCTGAGCGTATTCGGTATGATACTATTGGTGCAATATGCACTTTCTTTACTTTCCATTGGGATTGAATTTCTATTGCTAGGTCCTTATATTTATCCTTTTCCTTTATTATAATTGTTATTATTATTACTTTGTATGGGTAATCGAAAAATTTTTGATCGAACTCTGTTTGGTTTTTTATTCTTGTTACAAAATTTTGGTTGTTAGGTACTATAAATCTATGGTGTTCAAATAGAGCAAAATGTTTGTCGAATAGCTAACATCGCCGCTTCTAGAAAAGTAATAGGATCTATGATACAAATGTTACGTCTATCAATTAAAAACCACAATTAAATGCAAATTAACGCATTAGGTCTTTACCTATGAAATTGCCGTTTTGTATGAAAAAATTTAAAGTAATTTTTTTCATGCATTTTTTATTTGTATTAATCGAAGTAATCACCCATGCAATCAATGCATCTTTGCCAACGCAGTGGAAGTTTATTGATGCCCTTCTTAAAGAAATCAGCTGGACGCTATTATGTATAGTATCAAATAAACACCTATGTCGCCATATAATTGTCTTTATTTTATAAATCAAAGTTCACTTTCTTTACACAGCAATCACAATACACAGAGTATATATCCCTTACAGGGAGTAGACCATGACATCTGTTTATTCGGGAACTGGTGTTGCCAATATACAACAGACGCGAGGCAACAAATTCTTCAAAGGCATTTTGTACTGCCTCTCGGGTATTGAATTTTTTTCCTGCCAAGTAGTTATCCAAATTCTGGAAAAAGTAGTAGTCTGTAGGCGCAAGGTCTGGTGAGTAGGGCGGATGACGGAGAACCTCCAACCCCAGTTCTTGCAACTTGGAGACCGTCTGCTGTGCAATATGAGGTCGCGCGTTGTCGTGCAGGAGCAGCGGACAGGAGCGATTGACCACTGCTGGTTGGAGATGTGCCAGCTTCTCCATCATTGTGTTCAGTTCTTCACAGTACACATCTGCAGTAATGCTCATCCCGTTTGGTAAGAAGCTGTGATGAATCACACCGGCGCTAGACCACCAAACAGTGACCATCACTTTTCTAGGGGTAAGTTTTCGTTTAGGGCATTGTTTAGGTGCTGAACCAGGATCTAACCAACTTGCTGAGCGCTTGCGGTTATCACACAGAATCCATTTTTCATCGCAGGTAACAATGCGGTTCAAAATTCCTTCATTTGTGCGTCTGTTGAGCAGTGCAAGGCACGTCTCGAGGCGTACTTCGCGCTGGCGATCATTGAGTTCGTGGGGCATCCATTTATCAAGCTTTTTTACCTTGCCAATCAAAATCAAAATCAAAATCAAAATCAAAAATATTTTATTCAATGTAGGATACAAAAATATCACTTATTGAAAGTCAACATGCTATTTTTCTTTTTTTAACTACATCGCTTCACAAGGTGTTATGGTTAGGGAGAAGAAGCGACAAGAAACTCCGCAACAACACATCTTTTCAACTAGTCTCCATCCTTACAACAATACTACATCTTATATTACATATTACAAAACAATAGCAATTAACATAACAACCAGCTAACACCAGACCTCCTTATCGCCTAAATAATCATCTATCCTGTAATAACCCTTCTTACACAGAGTTTCTTTAATGTGGCGTTTAAATTTCTGCTCTGTTAAACTCAATACATGTTCTGGTATTTTATTGTAAAAGCGTATGCTGTGTCCCACAAAGGATGTGCTAACCTTGCTAAGTCTAAATTGTGGAATTTCAATTTTATTTTTGTTTCTAGTATTCAAATTATGATTATCAGAATGTTTGCGAAATAGGCATATATTTTTGCGTACATACATTATACTGTCATATATATACTGGGATGCAACAGTTAAAATACTTATTTCTTTAAACAGATCTCTTAGAGAATCACGGCAGCGTAATTTATATATTGCTCTGATTGCTCTTTTTTGTAGAACAAATATTGTTTGAATATCTGCACCTCTACCCCACAGTAGTATACCATAAGACATAATGCTATGAAAGTAGCTAAAATAAACGAGCCTCGCTGTTTTAATGTCAGTAAGTTGTCTAATCTTACGAACAGCATAAGCAGCTGAACTGAGCCTGCTCGCAAGTGTCTCAATATGCGACCCCCACTGTAGTGTGGAGTCCAAAGTGATGCCAAGAAAAACAGTGTTCTCAACAAATTCCAATGGTTCACTATTCAACTTTAGGTTGTTTTCCCCCTGCCTTACATTAGGTAAGGAAAACTTAATACATTTGGTTTTCTTAGCATTTAGAACTAAATTATTCACAGTAAACCAGTTCGAAACCTGTGAAAGAGTATCGTTTACATCGTCAATATCATTCGACCCTCTCTTTATTTTGAATATAAATGAAGTGTCATCAGCAAACAACACAATATCAACCAGGTTCCGAACTAAATAAGGCAAGTCATTAATATAAACTAAAAACATAAAAGGACCTAGAATTGATCCTTGAGGCACTCCCATTTTCACAAAGGATCCTGAAGATTTTTCCAGATTTACTTGAACTTTTTGAATTCTATTTTCTAAATAAGAAGTTAATAAGTCGAGGGCTTTGCCGTGCACCCCATAATGTTCTAATTTAAATAAAAGCGTTTTGTGATCCACACAATCGAATGCTTTTGAAAGATCGCAAAACACACCGATTGCATCGCTGCGATCTTCCCAGGCATTATAAATATTTTTAATTAGAGCTACACCGGCATCCGTTGTCGCGCGACCGTTAGTGAAGCCAATCTGTTTATCATGTAGTAGTTCATTTGTATTGAAATGACACAATATTTGACCCAGAATAAGTTTCTCAAAAATTTTACTAAGTACAGGTAGAATGGAGATGGGCCTGTAATTATTGAGATCGTTTTTACATCCTGATTTAAAAAGAGGTACAACCTTACTATGTTTCATCAGTTCAGGAAAGACACCCTGATCAATACTCGCATTGAAAATGAAGGCTAAGTAAGGAGCGATCGTAGTGACAATATGACTCAACAGCTGTACCGACATGCCCCAGACATCTTCAGCTTTTTTTAACTTTAGCGTTTTGAAAGCCTTTATAACTTCGAGAGGGTCAACATACCTAAATTTAAGAATAGTGTGGCATTTTTTTACATTAGCTACCATCAATGATTTAGCACGAATTGGTGATGAATCTAGTATTTCAGTAGTTTTGACTGGAATATTTACAAAAAAATTTTCAAAATGCTGAGCTACTTCTATATCGCGATTGATAATTCTATTATCAATTTTAATTGAATATCCATTGTCACGTTCTTTAACACATGACGTTTCCCTATTTATAACCTTCCAGACTGCTTTAATCTTATTATCAGCAATATTTACAATATTACTAATGTATCTGGACTTAGCAGTAATACAAACTTTTTTAAATATTTTTGAATAACTTTTAACAAATTCGCAGAACTCTAGGTCATCCTGCCTAATTGTCCTATCTTCATAGAGCTGAAACAACTTATCTCTACTTATTCGAATACCTTTCGTGGCCCAGTTACTGAATTTAAATTTATTGGTATTTTTAACTTTTTTAATTTGAAAGATCTGTTCAAACTCTTTATTCAAAACATTGAAGAAATCTGTATAAAATTTATCACAGTCAATTGTTTCAGACGAAGGTAAAGGTAATTTATTTAGCAAAACTTCTTTATACATTTCTACTTTTTCTGCAGGTATAGGTCTAGTAATGAATTCTACTGTGGGATTGGATAACTTAATTAACGGAAAAGCAACAAGTTGCCCACAGTGATCAGACCTTAAACAGTTTAGTATAGACTGATCAATGAAATTACAGTTACAGAAAAAGTTATCTATGCAAGTGGCTGTAGATTCAGTGATTCTAGTAGGCTCTAGGAATACGTTGTTTAAATTAAAAGACTTAAATAAACTTATTATTCGAGTAGTTAACGACTTCTGCTCCAGCAAATCTACATTAAAATCACCACAGACTATAACTGACTTTGTCCCTCTAGTTACTAGTTTTAGCACATCTTCCATGACCGACTCAAACAAATTAAAATTGTAAACATAAGGAGGTCTGTAGACGCAAATAACAATGTAGTTCTCCAACTCCACAGATGAAAGTTCAATAGTACATTCAATCGAAAGTGCAACAACATCTTTGCGTTCCTTCGCTTTTAAATTATTTTTAATTAAAATTAAAGAACCTCCATGTGTCTTAAACTGTCGATGGAATGAACTAATACAATAATAATTGTCATTTGAAATAATCATTTCGGTTTGTTTTAGCCAATGTTCAGTAATACATACAATATCGATGGTGTTGTGTTTCTCTAAAAACATCTCTATTTCTAGTTCTTTGCCAGAAAAGCACTGAATATTTTGATGAAATATTGTAAGTCGATTTGGCTTTTCTTTTGTCTTTTTACCTAGTTTAAATATCGAGACTGCTCTAAGTCCCTCGTCTCAACAGGAGTCACATCCCTATTATTATAAATAATAGGTGATTTGATACCCCTAGAAGGGCCCTCCATTACAAAAAAGGATCTACCATTGACTGGTATCGTATAAATAGGTAAATTATAGGCTAACAACATAGCCAATTGTTTTATATAATATTTTGAAAGATATAGTTTATCTTTCGTTAAAACAAGATTCCTAATAAACTTATTAGTGTCAAAAAATTTAAATTTGTCATTATAGGATACCATATTAGTTTGTAACCTATTCAAATTATGGATATAGTTATTTTCATCACTTGATAAGCAATGTGAATAACCAAAAGCACAAGTAATAATTTTTTTTACATTTAAAGACGCAAGGAATTCAAAATTTGTTTTAAGTTGTTTTTTTGAAACACCCAATCCATTACCAACTAATATTACAATACTACAGTTTTTGTCATAATCTGTAAAACTCTTCACACAATTAAACACCTGTTGATATGAAGCACCTGGCATACACATATTAATGACTTTCTGCTCAGTGTTGAACTGCATAAAACTACCCAGATCTTTACCTATCCCATCAGAGAAGATGTATACTCTAGGTGTTGAGGCCTCAGGAGAAGTAAGCGAGTGACCTGGTATAGCGGACGGCTCCGGTACTGGTATGGGACCCGATGTAGGAGTAAGTCTCAGAGTACACGTGGGGTCCACTGCGGAGGCACATATGGATGCAAGCATGGGGTCATTAACAGTGTCTGCAACTTCTTTATCAGCTGGGAGATCAATTAACAGCAGCTCCGTTAACTCAGCATTTGACGCCGATATGTTAACCATCTCAGACACTACCTGTGTATATTCAGTCCACTGAGATTGAGTGTTGTACAGTTTTTCAGACATATCTCTGAGGTCATTTTCTAAATTAATTATTTTTAAATTTAATATTTGTATTCCATTGTCATAGTCTTCTCTGGCTTTTGTTGCACTTTGCTCAAAATCAAGTACTAACTTTCTCTTCAACCTTTTACATCTATAACCGATTTGAAGTTTAAGCCGTTCCGAATTAATATTGGCTTTCTTAATAAACTTGTTCAGTTTTCTTAATTTCTTGTTTTTTTTCTTAGGTAAAACCAGGTCCATGTCAATTTGTTTTGCCTGACTGGTTTGTAGATGACTACAGTCAATTAATTCATCATACAGGCTTTGTGTGTAATTTGCCCGTTCACATGACTTTTCCTGCTCGAACTGTGTAATTTGATTTTGTGCCTCGCATAGCTCATATTCCAGTTCGGTGATTCTGGACAACGCCTGCTCATGAGTATCGTGGCACTGGTTAATACAGTCCAGGGTGTTTTGCAACTGATCACGCTGACAAGTTACTTCCAGCAGTTGGCTGTGCAGTGATGACAGCTCATCCTTAAGGGAAGTATTCCTTAAAACAACGTGTACAACTTCCTCTTCACTGTCCGATCTTTCTTGGAGGAGCTGTTCGCAAAGAGTCTTTGAGCACTTTAGTTCTTCGAGTGCTAACTGTAGCTTATGCTCAATTTCCTGTTCTGCCGCTGTGCTTCGAGTGCGAACCATGATGTAGGAGTATGTGACTGAAAAGCAAGCAAAGACAGGCTAAGAAAGTAACTAATATGTCCAAAATAACTACTATGATATTACCCACCTACTTATTTATAGGGGGTATCTCAACAAGTACTTACTTGTTTCTATTAAATAAGAAATGCAAAAGGAATTGTATATGTACTAAAATTACTTTATGCTATTCTCTTTAAAATTATGAGTAAGTACCTATACTGTAGTGTGACAATGTCTGCGGCAAGCGTTCGTTTCGTCAACTTTACTTCCACATATCGTCAAGTAAAGAGAGATGTAAACATAGCCCGTGTGTGGTGTACGTTACTCAGTTTCTGAGCAGTGTAAAGTTTTGGGGGTTAAACTATGTTCACAAAGTAGATATAATAGTTAGTTAGTGTATAAAATATTAATGAAAACGATACTCCCCAGGTTTTCCACGGCCAGTTCACAAATTTTATTTTAAAACTTGACGGTTAGGTACAGTTGGTTGGCAGTCGATTTGTATTCCGCCTTCGAGACGATTTTTACACAACTATTTTATATATAATTTGATTTGAGACACTTTATTTTACGTTTTCCAATCGGTCTTTAAGTATATTACGAGAATAAAAGAAATTAATTTAATTTAATTATCAGCTGTACAAAAGTTGACATCTGTCCGCGAGTGTTGCCACTCCTCATCCAATTTGACGCAAATGGACCAATATTGTTTTGACGCTAACGTCGAAAGCTGCTGCTAATTCAGCCGTAGATTGTGTATCATCAGCTTCCACAATCGCTTTTAATTCGTCATTGTCGATCAAAGTCTTCGGACGACTGTGAGGTTCATTTTTCAGGTCGAAATTCCCAGAACGGAAGCGAGCAAACCAATAACAGGTGGTGCGTTGGTTTGTAGTGTTATCCGTAAACGTCGTTGATGTTGCGTGCCGCTTGTGCCGCGTTGCTGCCACGACGGCACTCATATTCCATAATTACTCGAATTTTTTACGTATCCATGATGACGAAAAATATTGAAATGCGATGAAAATGTAACACTAATCAATAAACAAATGACTACTTTTGGAAAAAGAATTCCATGTTTTTAAAATAAAATTAATTTGAAATTAGAATTCATAGCCAAACAAAAATTATTTTGATTTGAAATGGCCAGTACTGCAGAATGGCAATTTCATAGGTAAAGACCAATTATTAGACTTTGTCTGTATTTAAGAATGTAGTGAGAATACATTTTAATTATTACAAGATTGATAAATACCTAAGCTTTAAGTACCTAGGTATCTTGTTTTCCTTAAGGAAAAAATGAGTGTACCTACCTGCTACGAGTTCGGAAGCGCGAGTATTATGCATGTACGTCGTCTTAGGACCGCTTCGTGGCTCCGACAAAAGGTCTTAGCATACGTGACCTGTTTATTCTCGTGCCGGACGGAACGGGACGATTTTTTGACATCGTTGCATTTAAAAACATAGTAATAAAATACACGTGGCGAGAAACACGGGCGGAACGGGACGGCAATAGAAAAAACATCGTTATGGCATCTTCTTCATCTAATGCTACGGCAACCATTGCTAGTTCTTCAAAAGTAAAATCGAACATTTTGTGCTGAAATATGGTTGCAGCACTAGCACGACTATCGTTGAACACCGTCACTGTACGTATGTTTTAAAACCACTTTCACGTTAGGAACTATACCCGTCCCGTCTCCGTTCCGTCCGAGAAATTACCCGTCACGTATGCTAAGACCTTTACTCAAAGAGTATAGTAACTACTAACTGCTCAATCACTGTGTGTGTATAGACCGTTTACTACAATATTAACACATCTACAAAATATTCAAGTACCTATGTAACGTTACTATTATCGATGTTTTTTAAAAAGGGGCGGTGATAATAATATTATACGTTCTGATAGGGTCGTTTATGAGTGCGTTTACTTTACCGTTAGTTGGATTCTTGTATGGGACAGAAAGAGATGATTTTATTTTTGTTTAATTTATGACATAGGTAATGTAATAAAAATTATTAAACTATACTATAAACAATGAGGAAAGATTACTACATAATAGTATTATTATTTATCCTTTTACTTTATGTACTTTTCTAGGTACCTTTATCAGGCCTCCGTCACTCGCTCAAAGTCGCGCGATAAGTAGGTACCTACCTACCTACCGGCTAGCCGTGCGTTCGAACCACAGATTTATTCGAACACACAATTGACGTGCTGTTGCACCCGCTCCCGCGCTCGCCCACCCGCCCGGTGAAGCTGAAAAAGTCTCGCGACTATCAGCAAACGATCCTGCCAAAAAGCAAAAAAAAAAAAAAAAACACACAATTGAGCACAGGGGTGCCACAAGCGCGCCGCGCGGCACGTACGTATCTACCTTACTGCGTATTATTGGATCTTTATAAATTTTTAACTGAGTTCCAAAAAAAGGAGGAGGTTCTCAATTCGGGTGTATTTTTTTTTGTGTGTATGTTACGCGATATCTCCGGCAATTATGAACCGATTTTAATGATTCTTTTTTTATGAAAAGAGTATAGCTCAAGGGTGGTACCATCGGATCATAACCGACTACAAAAAAAAGGAGGAAGTTTCGAAGTCGGTTGTTTTGCCAATTTTTGGCGGGTGATTATTTCTACTACCTTGAGTAAAATTTCATACTCAAAATGACTCTCAGGTCGGTACGTAATATTGTAAGAAATTTCATTATGCACTGGCAGCGTAGAGCGAGAAAAGACCGCGTCCCCCACAGGCAGTAATACCACAGATAATACCAGCCAGTTATTAGCGCCTGCGCCGGGCCGTCCCTGCAGACAGACCCGGCACGGCGCGCGCTGTCACAATGACACTGGCCACTCACTTTGCGCCGCGCGGCGGCGCCCATTATTAAAAACCTAGCGGCTAGTGACAAAACAATGAATATCGAATTGGGCCGGCCTGGGAACAATTTGTATGGTAAGGGTCTGAATGGCTGGTCGCCTGTGGCCTCTGGTACGGAGAGTTTATTCAATAATTGCTATCAAATTGCTAGTATTTGCTAGCTTTCCTAATTAATTGCTAGCTTTGCTGTATACAAAGAATTTTGAAAATAATTTTGATCAGCCATTCTGATATAAGGATGGCAGGTCGCCTTCTGGTATAGCATTTAAGACGTAGTTTCTCACTGTGGTAATACCAAAAATAATTGCTATCTAATTGCTAGTTTCACGAATTAAAACATTTAACTTCATAAATGCAGTGGTTAATAAAATACGACACGTTAAAAAAATTATGAACAGAAAGTGCCTGATAAGTATAAAAGGCAATTTTTTTTGTTGCTATTTCCATGTCAAGTATACATTGTGCAGGCGTTCACCTTGACAGTAAATAATATTTTGAGAATAGTATTTTCAATACTACCCACAATAAAATGACTACTGAGCACTAGCTGCACTGAGCTCAGTAGAGCACACGCACTACTGAGCCACAATTTCTGAAAACTCGGTGTTTAACGATTCAAAAGTGTAGTGTTGAAATTGAAAATACATAATACATAATAATTGTGCATCAGTTTTCCTGTTTTACATTTGGTGATAATGAAAAGAGGAAGGAAGTTTGTTGTTCCACTAGATGAGCAAAAAAATGCGTTTTTACAATATAAAAAGTATTTTTCAAGTAAATCTGATTTACCATCACCTAACGATCCATTGTTTAATGAAATTCGTTCCATTTTGTCAAATAGAATTTCCTCACCCGCACTGTATCTATCTGTTAAGAAAAATTTTGATTATTTCTTTAGTGATCTTGGTGGCCACCTCGATGATTGTCAAGAATTAAAAATAGAACAAAAAGACGATAAACAAATAGAACAAACAAGTTGCAAAACAAAGAATTATATTTTTATGATTGATACATACCAATGGGAACGAATGCAACCAATAAGTAAAGAAATTAAGTTAAATAAAGGACCAGAAACTGTGTTTAGAATGAAAAATAGGGTGCCTAACCAACAATGGGCCCATCTAATGCGTGAAAAAATTTGGGAAGTTCATCGTGTTGCACACAGTTGGACATTCAAACAGTATTCTATTTCTATGAATAATAAAATAACGTGCATTGGACCCTGTAAAGAGTATGCTGCTGATGTGAAAATTATAATCAACTGGCCTACGGATAAATTGCCCAATGTCAATGCACTATTACAAATTACGATGAAAGTTTCGTTCATGCTCCAGGAAAAAAAAAAAAAAACTTTCGCCCACACAGCGACTAGAAATATCAGATGAAATTAAAAATGGTTCCGCTATTTCCTATCGGAACACGATGGTCAATAGCGTAATGGATTCATCAGATCCTGAACCAGTACATATTCCAACAGTTGGATGCTTACGGCAAATTAAGTCTGAAGCAAACAAGAGCTCAAATTATGACTAAAACCAAATTCTTTCAATGTGGCTCATGACATGATAGTTGATACAAATATCACCATTTAAAGAGGCGATGAAACATATTTTGGTTTTTCCTTTTTTTGTGCATTATTGGGATCCTTGCTAAGATCAGTACTGTAAACAGTATAAGAAAACCGGTAAGTTGATTCTTAGTCTAGATGCCACCGGTTGTATTTTTAGTCTAGATGCCACCGGTAGGCTCAGTAGTTGCACATCAACCTATAAATCTTAACATTATTTTATTGTGGGTAGTATTGAAAATACTATTCTCAAAATATTATTTACTGTCAAGGTGAACGCCTGCACAATGTATACTTGACATGGAAATAGCAACAAAAAAAAATGCCTTTTATACTTATCAGGCACTTTCTGTACATAATTTTTTTAACGTGTCGTATTTTGTTAACCACTGCATTTATGAAGTTAAATGTTTTAATTCGTGAAACTAGCAATTAGATAGCAATTATTTTTGGTATTACCACAGTGAGAAACTACGTCTTAAATGCTATACCAGAAGGCGACCTGCCATCCTTATATCAGAATGGCTGATCAAAATTATTTTCAAAATTCTTTGTATACAGCAAAGCTAGCAATTAATTAGGAAAGCTAGCAAATACTAGCAATTTGATAGCAATTATTGAATAAACTCTCCGTACCAGAGGCCACAGGCGACCATTCAGACGCTAACTTTGTATGATATATTAAAATCAATATCATTTAATTCTTTGTGGCCATGCTTCCCACATGATTATTTAATTAAACTTTTTGTCAGATTCCGAATATTTGCCGTTATTAAATTTACAAATGCAAAGTTTAGGGAGGGTAAAAAACAAATTGACCATTTTGTAAAATTAAATCATTTATAAAACCATTTCGTATTTTATTTCATTGGACCAACCCTAACGTATTCTCGCATCGGCCGCACGTCATCGCGCGTTGTGCGCTTGAAACGCTCCGTTGAGTCAAAGCCGTTAAGTTCATTTTTCCTCGCATTCGCTTGACAGCTAGAAAGAATGCGTAGGTATTTGTCGTTTTGTAGGGAAGTGATGTATCTGTTACTTTAGTAACTTATTAGTAATCTGTGCCTTTATCCAGAATTTTTCAAATGTAAAATCTGACAAATGTAGAATCTGTCAATCTAATGTCCAACAGACGGCTCCTTAGTCTGAGAACAGAGGGCTTTAGGTTATCTATCAATGTGATGTGACACAAAGTAACTTATTAGGTTTTACGTAAAGTAATATCGTTTTTTTAACAACAGAAACACCTAGTGTTAGTGCTAGTATCAATATAGCTACACGAAAACCCTAATACTAAATAACTTACCTATTTACTCGTATCTATGTTAGAAAATAAATATCTTTTGATAAAAATGCTGTGCAGTGACACAGTGTCCCAATACTCCTAAATACGCCTGAATGCATTGTGATATGTAAATTGATCACTGCTACAGTATACATAAATGTTTATGACGTACTTAAAGTACCTTTACTGTATTTTCAACAATAGGAATACCATTTAATAGCCGCTGTTTTCATTTTGAATGTTTCGCGGGCGCTTTTAAACAAACATAATGAACTTAATATTTTTATGTTGTAGTAAAGAAGAACGATTAAATAGTATTTATCTGGATAATAATAGGTCCTACCCTAAATATCAGCTAGTAAAACTTATCAAGTTGGAATACTTTAATTTAATGTAATTTAATTTAATTTAATTAAAATAATTTAATATATCAAGTTGGAATTTAGGTAAACATATTTTTTGTATATACGCGAGTGAGAATAGGGTTGTTGAAAAAGTTTGAAAAATGCTTTTGAACAATTCAAAAAATATGTTTACCTTAAATACCTATATACCAATTTGATAATTTTTAAGACCTTATATTAACTAGCTGATATTTAGGTTAGGGCTTTAGTATATGTGCACTATAATAATAAATAATTGTTTATTTTTCCGCATGAGATTATTTATAAATGGAGGCCCGAGCGATACTAGCATTATAACGGCACTAACAGTCGACGTCGACCGCGTCTACTTCCATCACTGTGGAGCGCTAAATAATAATTCATGAACATTATCAACATAAGGCATATAAAGTTAAATCCAATTAAAATAACGAAACACAGACGGAAAAGTGAAAGCTTTTTAAAAAAACAAGAACATATATTATTGAACAAAACATGTACAATTATAAAATAGTGAGTTTACTAGTAATTTGCTTTGGTACAGTGATTTGTTTGGAGAAGGATGTCTTGTGTTGCGGCCAGGGTTTGCTATATGGGAGTAATGGCACGATCAAATGCTGGCAGCCAGAGTCGAAAACCGTGACCCCCCTGTCAGTCTCTCTACCATCAGGATATCGCGAGGCGATGGTGTTCCAGAACAGTAAGATAAACTTCGTTGTTACCGAAACTGGCCAACTGGTAGTTGTAATGAAGAACCGCGACGTGTACTATGAACCTGGAATGTAAGTGTATTACTTCATATGAATAGCTATTAATATATTTTTAGTATCTTAGTAATTTTTATGCTCTCCATCGACCAGAGCATAGCTCTTAAATTGAAGAAGAAGTAATTTTTATATGACAGACTCACTAGCTCATAGGATCGATCTCAGAATTTGTTGGACTGAATAGATTTTGAGTAATTTAAAACATCGATTTCGTCGTTTATAATATACAGGGTGAATTTTTCAAGTGGAAGTGGATGGCCAAATCCGTAACTATGAGGAATAGAGGAAAGGAGTCTCGGGCATGAAAACTAAAACTGCACCATTGGATTTTTGAAAAATCAATATTCCTAGCCCGGAATCGAACCCGTTCATTTTGTAAAAAAAAACACAAACACACTGTACACAATTACACCATTCGATAG
The DNA here is from genome assembly GCA_949316235.1 of Oegoconia quadripuncta. NCBI lineage: Eukaryota > Metazoa > Arthropoda > Insecta > Lepidoptera > Autostichidae > Oegoconia > Oegoconia quadripuncta. The sequence continues at coordinate 9,206,610 of OX438759.1, forward strand.
TGTCGCTAATAAGAACGAATTCTGGGAAGTAATGACATACGGGTTCATACGGCACACTTAAGGAAAATTCCATTTTCTTTAAAAACATTTTTTTGGGGAATATCCCTACCCTACATACTCGTATACTCGTAAAATTAGGCTTAATTATTTTTAAACGCATACATACCATAGTGAAACTTACCGTAATTTGAATAGACAAAATGCATTTGGTTGGTATCTGACGTTCTATGTAATTTATCGTAAAAATACATTACTACATTGCTACCACCCTATTTATTTGCAAAATTGTAATCAATATAAATAAATAAATAATAAATAAATATCTTTGCACATACACACAGCGCCATCTAGGTCCATGGTAAGCATCTAGGCTTGTGTTATGGATACCAGATGGTTGATAAACTACACAAATACATTTTTTTTCTAAATAAATACATGTATAAATGAAAAACATCCATAACTCGGGAACATATGTCTGTATTAATCATACAAATATATGCCCCTAGCGGGATTCGAACCCGCGACCTTTCGGTATAGTAGCAGAGTTTCTAACCACTACATCAAACTGATCGTCGTCCATTTGGGGGCACTGAAAACCAGGGCTGTGATTCGTCGCAGCATGAGCTGAGTGCTAACCCATTTGTGCGCGCCGCAACACGTGACAGCATTGTCGGGATCTTCTTCATAATTGTATTTCTATTTTAGCTATAATTTACTACTTCTTTGTTTTTGCATCTTGTTGTGGCGTTCATAATAAACTATTCTTATTCTTAAATAAAAGTAAACCTAATTGTTTATACCTACCATCAAACTTTTTCTTTTTTCTGTATTTCTATTTGTGCTATTTCTGTTAATAAAATTAGCACCACATATTATCGACGAAGTAACTATTCATCATCATATCAGCTACAGGACGTATACAGCCGAACTCCTGGCTCCCCATTATTACCAGAGCGACCGGTTGGGAAATTTGGCATGCATCCAGGGACTTCCCGTGATCGTCATTAGGACGGCCGTCCATCTAGCGGACGGACGTTCGCGCTGCGCTTGCCGGGGCGTAATCTCCACTCAAGAACTTCAATGCCCCACCGGCTATTAGCTCATCCAGCTATGTGCCCTGCCCACTATCACTTCAACTTTCTAAACCGTTGCACGTTGTCGCCCATAGGTTCTTGCGTGACCATAAGCTTTCTTAGGCCCATAGTGAGAACCCACGTTTCAGAGCCATAAACATCATCGTTTAAAGATATTTTGGACGAGAAGAGGTTGGCCGTTACTCGAATGCTGCTATTTGAGTTGGATTCGTCGATTAGCCTCTTCGAGTGACTATTAGACAATATAATATTTGAATTTGTTATTACAATTTCTCTAACAGCAAAATATTTTTGTGGTCGAAAATACTGTTTCGGATTTTTTTTAATTCTAAAATAATAATATTTTTTTGCATTCTGTTAGTAGATATTTATTCGACCAAAAAACATGTATGTGATGCTGGAATACAAAAAGTGGATTTTAGTTATTTTGATAATGTGAAATCCAACATACAAAATATGAGGTTGGATTTTTTGCTTTATAAATACTTAAATATTTATTTTGTATTTGTTATTTTAATTTATACCAAAAAGTATGTTTTTGGTTCAAAACACATTGATTTTGCGTTATTTTATTAGGTCTCAGTTGATTTTTGTGTGTCACAGCTGTGTGCCACATACGCAATATGGCGTACGTGTTTATTCGCAAGTTGCTCGAATTCACACAAGCGTTTATTTTTATCACTAATTAATGTCTGGCCCGCATATGCTAAAATTGTTATTAGTTAGGCGCACTGGGCGCTGAGTGCTGCTTGTTCATGTGGCAGAGCGTTCTAGAAAAATAATTGTATTATAATCTGTATGCGAAGCAAGAGTTTTGCTTCGAGATAACTTTAGTATGTTAGTAGATACTCTATGCTATCACCTCAGGCTATCACCGACTTGGAAAGTTTAATACGACAACGGACCTGAATCAGACACAATAGAATTTCTAATTTTGTAACTGATATTGCAACCCTGTATCCGTTAGAGCTAACTAAGCATAGTAGTATAATGAAAGGGCCCAAATTTACAATACTTTTCATTGTTTACTGCTATCTAACAACAGCAGACGTTGGGCGAATATTTGGCGAAGGTAGAAAGCATTCTCAGCCAGTCCGGTATTTTATGGAATGCATGGTTATCTCAATCAGTCACAAGACCACATTCATATTTCGGATTGGTAGCATACTCGAAGAAGACAGTGGTAACCCAGTCGGTTATTTTAAACACTCAACCAGAATCCAAACAGAGTAGGTAGAATGTCTAAAAATAACCCTGCTCATGGAACCAGTTGAGGAGGGCTTGCATTCCCGTAGAGGCGGTTAATATGTAGAACATTGTAAGTTAGTGTTTTTACCCGACTGAAGAGAGCGGTTTATGTTTTTCGCGCGTATACGCGTATACGCCTCCCAAATAATCCCACATAGGTACATACATATGTATGTATGTAGATAATGTATGTATGTGGGATTATTTATTTCCTCGTAGCACCCAAAAGACTGAATGAATTTTAATTAATGATATAACGTTACATTTTTGACGGTTCAATTGTTATTAGGTTAAGTCACAAAAAGAAAATCACAGCCGCCGCAAGAGTTAAAATTTGTCAAAATAGAAAAATTATGCTCGGCCTACAACATACTTAAGTATCATTAGGAAAGGGCTTATTGTGGGGATTCTGAAAATGTACATTACAAGTGAGGCATATGTACTAAGCAGGAGACATGTGAAAACCTTCCAAATCACATAGGCGTTTCAATTTTTCGGCTTTTTACACAGTCCGGGTTTTTACTTTTTTTAATTAGTTGGTATTATAAGCTGTAGGAAGCCTATCATAATAAAATTGCTTATAGGTTTAGGTATATTCAATTGATATTTAATATCTTGCCTGTGGTTTGCATCAGACACCGATACGGGAACGTGAGAATACCTAATGCGGTTACGGCTATCTATTATATAGGTACCACACATCCCTCCTATGCCAGGCATCGATAATTAAAACTGTTACAAGCATGACCGATGGCTGGACGCGATCTTTCCCCACAGCATCAGGTCAAGACCTGAATCAATGTAAGCGACTTAAGTACTTTGTTGGGTCGTTTCTCCTTATATACCTTAATAATTCGGCTATGGTTCCTAGTGGAAAGGTGTTTGTAACCAGGAGTGGAGTCTCCAGTCGAAAACTGTTGGACTTCCTTGCTAAAGATGGTTTACTTTGTATGGGTAATCGATTTTTTTTTTGAATTCGACTATGGTTGCTTGGAGAAAGTTGTTCTTAATCAAGAGTGGCGTCGCCAGGTAATGGGAATTGTACGAATTGAAATTCACCCTGTATAGGTAGTGTTTTGAGACTGTAACGATATGCGTCGACCATACTCGTAGATAAGACGATCGAGTAGCAAATTCTCGTACCTACCTATATCTAGCTATTCCAGCTAGATGGTTTGTAAATATTTTCATATAAATAGCTCATTGCTCACAAGAATAATTTGCATAAGATAGCGTTCATAAAATATACACATACCTAGACGTTCATCTCAGAACGAAGTATTGGTTATCCCGATCTATTATTTTTTAGCAGTTAGGTTTAATAGAGTAAATTGAAGTTATATTGTATGGCCGAATTACAATCAAATCTTTTTACCACAGGTTTTGTCTGGGACAAAGTAAACCTACACTAAAGATGAGAACTGACCATCCAGTTGCCGTCGTATTCTACGAGAAGCCTGACAAAATCATACAAGACGCCACCTACGGATACTCTATGGCAGTATCCGCTGTATTTTTGCTTGTAACGGCCTCTTTTTACGCAGTACGAAAAGAACAAAGGTTTGTATATTTAGAAAGTAAAATAGATAATTACCCTTTGACGCCACAGAATACATAATAGTACAAGTAGATAGTGGCGCTCTATACCTATTATTTTTAATTAAATGTTCAAAAACTTCACAAAATATAATTATTGTTGCAATGGGCTGTCGCAATTGTGGACGCCGAGCTAATGGCTTATGTTCGGAATTGTGGTACATCGTTGTTGTAAACGACGACGGCGAAATGGACGCTCGATGAAATGGCTTCGGGGAATTGAACATCGAGTAAGTGACATTCGAAATGAAGCAGGAAACTGTGTATAACAGAATCCTTTGTTTAATTGTAACATGACTATTGTATTGGATGGTAGATAGTTTTGACAACCGTTACAAAACAGACGCATCCTCTGTCTGATACGGGAATGATGTATGTATAATGTTATATTCATCATGTGTGACCTGGACGGCTGGGTTAAACGATAAAAGAGCGTGAGATATACAGCGTATTTATAGTCATACATAGTTACCTACCGACATCCAATCGAGATCACAACGGCATGTGCTCAATGCGTGCGTGCAAGCGTGGAGTCTGTCAGCATATTGGCATACGTTGATATGTAGGTATGTATGTATGTATGTATCCGCCTACAAACATCCTCTTCAAATTGCCTCTTGCTTATGTGTGCTACATCAGAAACATACGAGACTGATTATTTAAGTGTACCGAACCTAGCAACATGGGCAAAATAAAACACTTTTCCAAGCGAATACTCACACATCGTTAGATAGCTAATCTTAATTTATTTACTTCACAACCAGAGATTTAAAATAAAGAAAATAGTACCTACTTTCTTACCTAGTTCGAATGAATGCGCCTAACCATGTTGAGTCAATCACAGCTTCTACATTAGTTGCGGGCAATTTTAATACTAACGAATAAATAAATTAGACGCAAACAATTTTTGATTCCGCCCGCTGACTGGCTGCGACTCGTTGTTAAAATATGTAAAATTTGCATTATATTAAGTAGCTGTTGCTCATCAGTGGTCTCAGCTATATAGGTACGTACTACATAAGTGACTCGGAAAGAGATGCAAGGATGCTAGTTACTACCTGCTAATTAGAGAAGTATTCTTACGGTGTTATGCTGCCGAATTCCGGCTTCTTTTAACCATTGTGCTTCATATTAGAACCACCCATTATAACCAGACAGAACAAAAGAAAATAACAATAACCAGTTTGTGCGCTTGCGGCGAATGGTTGCATGCATACAGTATTATGTTTTGCATACAAATGTGTCACAACCTACAACGACTAAAATATATATGTGAAGCTGTCCACATACAACTCGGTATTGAATGAGAGCTCCAGTTGTTTCGGTCATGTACCTATAGAAATGTCGGGTGTTCGGTGTTCCACTTATGGATGTACCTACCTATACTTAAATTTTACGCAGAACAACGAAATACTGTATTTATAGCTTTGGAAATACGACCGATTGTCGAATTGACACAAATGAAAAAGAATGTCTTGTATTTTAACTGGTTCATTACGATCTTTTCTTTAACACCACCACCAGAATCGCCAACAAATCGAAGATTTTAATAACAGTAAATGTTGAATAACGATTTGTAAATTGAAAAAATATCGTTATGATTATGAAAGTAGGTACAAGTACAATGCAGTCCAGCAAATATACGGTATATTTTCAACATTTACTGTAATTAAAATCTTCGATTTGTTGGCGATTCTGGACGTCGCATATTTTATTAAATGTGTAACTTGAAAATTTTGAAAACCCTCGAGAAAACAAAGGCTTATAATCATCATTGTTTGATGATGATATAGACCTCTTCTCTATTATGCCAATTCTCACGGCCCGTCTATTGTACGGTGTTATTGGTCTGCCCACTGGCCTTAATTGTCGCTCCTCTTGCCCATCAAACTGATTACTGTGGTCTACCGCCAATCCAGTCAAAAATCGGTTAAAAATAACAATATTATTTCGATATTCCAGGAACCTGCAAGGAAAAAGTATAATCAACTTATGCCTCAGTCTGGGCATAGGACTGGGGATTCTGGCCGGTATGAAGCTGATACCCTATAGTGACATGAACCTGTGCGCAGCTAGAGGTAAGGACTATTCATATAACAATATTCCACTGTAATAGATATTATTAGTATACTAATTAGTTTACGTACTTGTAAACGTTCATTCGCCTGGCCATCCGCCCAGGACGATGACGATGCCATCTCGAATGAAAAGTCATTTCTGATATTTACAATTCGGATCAAAAATACGTAAAAAAATTGCCTCCTCTAAGTAGAATGTTTATTTACGTTTATAAATACTCCGCACTGCGCTGGTGCTGACACGTTCTATATTTAAATCTCAGTGAATTGTCATACTGTCGGCTATAGAGTCGGATATATAAAAATGTTTTTTTCCTTCATGGCTATAGGGTAAATTGTTGTCAAAAACTGAAATTGAAAACAGAACGACATCGTCACTCGCCACCCCTTGAATTTATAATTCCCAATTAATGATTGAATATTTCTTTTCAGGTTTCTTCGCATATTTCTTTCTTGTGACCAGCTTCTTCTGGACCAACGTATTGTCCATACAAATTCTGAAGCACACAAGGTAATTACCTAGTTTGAATTAAACTGTATTTTTAAGTAAGCTACATATGATCAATTTTTAATCGCTCAGATGCTTAACTAATTTAATAATAATCTGCACCCAACGAGTTACCTACGTGTGTTCGTGGATAGGTTTAAATGTGGGTTTTACCAATGAAGCTGTTTTTACCTGTTGAAGTGACTCACACACCATAAAAAGTCTTGGCCATTTACCTCTCATAATTTGTGTTCACGTAATAGCAGGACTAGGGTTGTCAGGTAACCGGAATTTACCGGGATTCTCCTCCAAAACATAAACTTAGGTACATGGACATACCCAATTTCGAACTTTTCAAAAATATCCCCCGAATCTCATAAATGGGTGTTTCGTATAATATTATAGACTAAGGAAAGAAAACCTGTCTGGATATGGAAAATGTGAAAGCGGAACTTCAGCGGCATAGATATAAACTTAAACATGGCGTTTTCTGTGTTTTATTTAGACCAGCCGGTAAAGACAAGTATAATTAATAGATAACTTTATGAAAATGACTTGCATTTAAAATAAACGTATTTAAAAAAAATTAAGAGCGTGTCTTCCCAGAAATAATGTCATCAAATCTAGCAACCCTAGGCGGGACGGCCCGCCGTGCTGTAACCTTGACTACTTCCATTGAGTCTTCGACCCACCTTTTAGGAGCAGCGCAAACGTCGGGCGTTTTGTCCACCGGACTTTTTTTTTCTCCGTGTATGCTATTGCATAGAATGCCATGCGTTTCATCCTCACGGACAAAATTGTTCGATCTGGATTTTTTGTCCAGCGGACGAGAAGTCCGACGTCTGCGCTGCTCATTTTCAGAGACATCTTATTTAGATGGCGCAGTCGTTGTTTTTGATTATTTAAGGGACTTATGTAATTCGGTGGCAGTATTTACGCATAGTTTTGTGCAATATACATTATAATCACAGGCAAGGCAATCTCTGTGCGTATGAGAAATGAGAATTTTAGCAACACGTGACACTAGATCTCATTTAAAATATTGAATCTCTTAAAATACAGTGCCACAATTTTAATACAACTTCTTGACATTCTCAAAATACCTGAATTCCACTTTGTGTATTCTAGCATCATGATGGCTTAGTAACTTCGATAAAACATTGCTATGTGCTGGTAAACAGTGGGATTTTGTCGTCAAGATATCAAGTGAACAAATGTCTCATTATCTGACTGACTAAAATTCAATTATTTTACGTGCGTGCGTAGAATTCAACTATTTTGGCCAATGTCAAATCATGAGATTGAACAGTATGAACACAGAGTCTACTTAATCCATGATTATAATTTATACTCAAAAAACTGGGCATAAATAGTGCCACCGAAATATGCAAGTCGCATAAATAGTTCTTCAAAAGCCACGAAGTTACTTAGATGTCTTTGAGAAAGCCTCCTTTACGGACAGACGGCGGTCTTCTGTATTCTAGCATCATAAATCACTATTTCATCCAAATAAATCAAATCTAACAGGGTTTAAATCAAAATTTATCAAACATGACTCGGAAGGTATCCCCGAGTTTAATAAAGGAAAATTGACTATGATGTCATTCAAATACGCCAAAAAACAAAAAAATGTTAAATACCTTCGAAACGGCTTAACCGATTTTCATCTAACATGGCTAATAAGTCGGTGATTTTCGATCCATGATTTTTACAGCGAAATTTATATTTTCTTTTTTATTTAACCTCACACTACCTAGTGTGAGGTTAAATACGAGTTTAAAGTAGAGTACGCTCCTCAGAGATAAAAGTGTCTTAGTCTTGGGTAGACTCGAATCCTTCGATTCAATCAGGATTTTACCATGATTCCCTCGCTTCGCACGGGAAATAACATTATAATTCTCTCACTACGTTCCGGAATTAACTATAGAGTCCTTCATTTCGCTCACAATTCTATATGCTGCCCGTGACATAATACACTGCTATATATCCCCTTGGTGCTTAATCTACTATTTAGCGACGACCGATTGGTGTAGTGGATAGTGACCCTGTCAGCGAAACCTACGGTTGCGGGTTCGAATCTCGCGACGGGTAAATGTTTGTGTGATGAATATGAACATTTATTCCAGAGTCATGGATGTTTATATAAATATTTATGTATGTTTATCCGTTATCTAGTATCCATAGTACAAGCTTTGCTTAGTTTATTGGTTTATTGGTGTAAGTGTCCGAAATATTTATTTATTTATTTATTATGTCGGACCGCAAATAAAAATCCGCATGTATGAAATTCGCAAATCGGGTTAGATGTAGTCCGCAGATTGCCTAATACTCAAGTGGATAAAAAACATCATTAGATGGGTTATTATTCACTGTAAGATCTTGTTTAAAAGAAAAATATTTTTCAGGCTGCCAAATCGCAGTATTAATGAAGTAGAGGAAGGCTTCTCCAGGTACATGCTGTATGCTTGGGGATGTCCTACGGTACTCACCATTGCTATGGCTGTTATCAACTTCATGCCAGGCGATCACTTGAAACCCGGAATCGGACTGGATCATTGCTGGTTTTTCGGTAAGGAAAAAACTGAAAGACCTTATCGACTATTAGAAATAGCTTGTACTAAATAGTTGTTATAACGGTACGATTATTTCACAAATCGGGTATCCCCACTGGTGGGATATAATCATAAATATTGTTATAAAGAAATCATCGTTTCTTTATTAGGTATATTTATTACAATAGTTTGTTATTTTACAAATAAATATAGAAGAATAAATTGAAGCTTATTCAAAATGGTGCCCACTACATCATTCTTTGTAAAAGTTTTGGCCAGTAATAAGCTTTCAAAAGGAGTCGCATCGGAGGAGGGTCTCAGGGCCGTTTGTTTTTTTTTTCAATGGTAATATTTGTCACTGTCACTCTTATTCAATGTTTTTGAAATTTGACGACCTGTTTGATGTAGTGGTTAGAAACTCTGTTACACCAAAAGTTCGCGAGTTCGAATCCCGCTAGGGGCATAAGTTTGTATGATGAATGCAGTTGTTCCCGAGTTATTGGAGATATCTATTTATTTACAAAAAAAATGTATTTGTGTAGTTCATCAACCATCTGGTATCCCTAATACAAGCCTAGATGTTTTGTGTGGAACTAGATGGCGCTGTTAGTATGTGTAAAGATTTTTATTATTATTACTTAATTTAGCATGGCCTTTAGACCATGCCTTACCCTTTAATCTAAACATCTAATCTTCTAATATTATAAATGCGAAAGTTTGGATTTTGTTTATTTGTTGCTCAATCAATGAACGAATTTGTTTGAAATTTGATATATAGGTAGAACCATAGAGGAATAATACTACCCGAAGTAGAACATACCCTGAATTAAAACATAGGATACTTTTTATCCCGATAAAGTGAGTAGTTCCCGCGGGATAAACAAATTTCCACGATAAAGTTATTCCACGCAGGCGAAGCCGCGGGCGGAAAGCTAGTCATATATAAAGGGACTTGATGATCTTCAGCCCTAATGAAGTCAGAAATGTTCCTTTCCAACCAAGGTTTTGTTGATCGAGCTAAAGCTCGAAATGACGGTGCTGGGTCTTACTCAAATGATAATTCTTGATTGTGGAACATGGTAGGTATTGTTAGAGGCTTAACAACCTTCTCAAGAATTGCATCTTTATAAACCGGGCCGAAGTTTCTTTTTCACAAAATTATGGTTTCTGTAATGTTAGGCTAGGTTAGGGGGGATGAGGATTTAGTTATAAAACTGACCAAATTGAGAAGCTTCTCTAGAGGTTTAGCATAAGCTCGGTCATTCTATTAAAGCTATATGGTATAATTTTTTTCGTTGATCTCGTCGGTAAATAATTTTTTTCTGCGAGCCTCGTTTGCATACCTTGCATTTGCATAATTGTTTGCTTCCGGACGGGATTTCTCTGGATTCTCTCCTTCACTATTTTAATCGGCCTTTTAGTACGAATGCGAACGACGGCCAAATCTTTTTCTGTCCCAAACGGAGAACGTTTCGTTGTACCTATCAATAGCCCGGCACACATACATTTGAGTAATACCAAGCGAATAGAGAGTTATAAAAATTGCACTTGGATCCACTCCTACTTGTGTAATGCTATCACAACTATAATGTTCTCGTTGTCACCCCACTCTGTTGTACCTAATTAGGCGCCGAAATGAGAAATACAATGAATGAATTCATATGACAATGATAGGTTCCAAATTCAAATGTAATTGTTTTTTTTTATTATTAAAGTATTTATGGCCAGACTATGTAATTTCGTCGATATCGTGTATGATTAAATTGGATTCGATGATCGGTGTCAATCGGCCACAACTGTCAAAGATGTTCGATTGCCGATCATCGACAAGTTACAGAATCGCACCTCAGAGCTCGCTCGATAATTTCATGTTTTCTCATTGGTTGAGTTAGTTGAGTTTAGGGCAAGGAAGTCCGAGTTTCCTATACCTATTTACTTATCTTTACGAACTATGGATCATAATAAACCACGCTGGCTCAGTTCGAATTGATGGATGTGTGTCAAACTGGTGGCCAATGTTAGTGTTTTCGAGCCATGCACCCATCTCAGGGTAAATTAGGTATATAGTCATGTCTGTCCAAAAGATTCAAAGATTACAGTTTTTAATGTTTTCTTGTTTTCCTTACACAGATACCGCACAACAATGGCAATACATGTACAGCTTGCTGGCTATGCTGATGATTGTGAATGTATCAATATTCATCTATACAACCACTTTGCTATGGCGCCATTGGAATTCCAACGACAAATGCAAAGACAAGTGAGTAACACATTAGGTATAACAATAATTTTCCTAATGGTTTTCCTCTTTGTTGAGCCACTGTTATCTATTAAGTACTTTAGTTCATTGTTGGAGTTTATAGACCTCTTCTGAACGCGTGGGCTGCGTTAAGTAGGGATCGGCACTAGTCAATCTGCATTTTACGTCGGCATACGTCGTCAGGCGAAGGCGTAAAGTGATTGCTCGTGACCTATAATCGGTCGTCCGCCACTGAAACACGCGCGCATGTCCCGCTCAACGCAGCGGACGCCTAAAACAGCCTTTGCGGTGCATGTTCATGGAAAGATTTCTGATGCTGCTAATTCTATTGTATATGTAGGCAAATCTCAACCATAATAAGTACGAGACCGAAGCTCCATTATGTCAGCTGGTCGATAATAATACAATTTCTTTATCTTATATCTTGTTTCAGGTTGTTGCTGACGATTAGGCTCTTCATCATAATGGGAGTCTCGTGGATATTCGAGATGATCAGCTCCCTGACGCCACACCATTGGGCGTTGTAAGTTAAAACAGTTTTTTCTTTAGTTTAGTAAGGTTTTGTAATTATTGGGATAAGTTGCCGGGTAAAAGCAGTTAGACAAAGGTAAATAGGTAATACCATAGAGCCCTAACACGCCCGGTCTCTTTCTACGCAGACGCGTAGTGGATTCCATGTCCGATTTGTTCCTATTCACTGTTATTAACGAAATCATTCCCATTTACCTACCGAGGGTGAAGTGGGAAACTTCTTTTCATACTTGCACACCCTATTCTTTAATTAGTATGGGGTCTAAGGTAGCAATGGTATCACGTAGGGCACCGTCTACCTTCAGCAGGCGACATGCAATGTGCTACTGTTGCTCCTAGTTGATAGGAGTGTGGAGGCGGGAATGCTATTAACGAATCATTTATTTAATTATAAAAATGGGGATATTACGGATTGTGGTCCATTATGAGTGCACGAAACAGAAGTTAGTAATGTTATTTCTGATATAAAAATGAGTCGCCTGCCAACAGTGCCGTTGAGTTTAATTCTGACAATTTCCGTGTGTCCCATTGATGAATTCACAGTGGCAGCAAAATATGGTCAAAGAAAGATGGATTGCTCGTGCGAATTTGTTTTCTATTGGGTCCAATTTACTGTATTTTTGAAACATTCGATAGCTATGTTGCGAATTTCTTCAAAGAGTCAGACGTTATCTATTACCTACACGCAAAATATTTCGTACAAGAACTGCAATCGAGCAAATGACGCGAGACTGTTATTCTGATGATTACGAGTAAAAAAATTGCTTCATCATCATCATATCAACCACATGAGTGACCGGTTGAAAGCGACCCGCATCCAACGAAAAAAAAATCCTTGCAATACTTTTAATCCACGTCTTTCCAAAAACATCTTCAGTCAACAATCTATGTAAACGAAAACCATTAAATAGATTGTCTGTAACACGGACTATGATGTCAACCAACTCATAACTGTCAGAGTTACGATTACTCGGATTTAAAAACGAAATTGTACAACCTACGCGACGGGTATGCGAATGATATAAGGGACTTTTCAAAAATTAAACGTGAATCTGTAATTTTTGCGTACGCATTCAAAGACGAACAACTCAAAAATCGCATCCCAGAGTATATTTGTGCAGAATAATTCGCTAACATAATTTTTACCTATGAATATTGGTCATGTGAGTAATATATATTTGTTTTTTTTTTTGTAGTGAGGTGGTCGACTTATTGAACTCGCTGCAGGGTGTGTCCATCTTTGTAGTGTTGGTTCTATTGCCGAAGCTGACATATTCGCCGGAAGTGTGTGACGGTACTAAGTACAATCTCAACATAACTTTAGAGCAACCGTATGCGAAAATGATGTCTCCCAGTAAGAAAATAGACGTATAATTGATTAAACGATTTATAGCTGAGTTAGATATTCAGAGTTCTAAATTTGTTATCATAAGATTCATAAATCATAAATAACAAATCAAGAACTCATCTGAATAATAATGCTACATATGTTATTTTAGATTAAAATATTATATAATAATGTATAAAGCGTCAAGGAACACAATGTTTAATAAAGTTATTTTGTGGGAATGTTTTATTAAACAGTGTAATTCCTATACACCACGTAATATAATTAAACAGAGAGCAGAAATTACTTTGTTGAGAATCATAATCCTTTTAAAATATTTTTACATAATTCCTATAAATTGAAGTTCTAGAATCATCACTCAATTTGGTACAGATGAAAATAAACCTCACTCAATGCCTGAAAAAGCCATTATTGTTCAATCACAAGCTCGCACTTATTACTGGTAAATTAATAACATGGCTATGGAAGAGTGACATTTTCTGACTCGGGTATTAATTTACTTACAAGGAGACCTCAACAATTCATTTAAAAAACTGATCTACCGAAATTAATTTTGAGTTTAAATTACACTCGAGTTATTTATTATTTTCCGAAATAATTAGCTGGCAACGCTGCATTTTATTATTTTTAACTTGTTTTCATATGCCGTGTCTCCATAAAATGTTATATTTTATTAATATTAAATTTGATTATTTAATTGGCTTTCTGGTTAATTCTATTACATGTTGTATAAACATAACACAATATTATATATATTCAAATGGTGCATGAAAGGATACCAATTTGGGGGTGCAAGGGGGCAGACACAGCCTAATGCTCCAAATGTCAACCTTACCTGCACGCGGCGCACCCTGCTGATAAACAAACGAGGCTCTGGCGACCGAATAATGGCGGTATAACCATTTACACAAAAACAAGGCTTTGAATTGATACATACTAACCGGTAATGGGCAGTAGCAGTATCGGTGTTAGGAGGTAGTAACACCCTCTTGTGCTAGGAGGTAGTATCACCTTTCTCTTCCCTAGTAAAGTTCACTTTTTGATATATTTACTTTTCAAAAAGTGAAAGTTAAATTAGAGAGAAAGACCTTCTCCGATCTTGCATCCATATACAGGTCGAGGATGTTATGGAAAGCATTTAGTTAATTAAGAAATATATATTTATATATTGTAAATTATATTATGTATTATATTGAGAGCGTCGGTGACTCAGCGATTAATACGCGGACAATTTGGGAGGTCCGGGTTGGATTCCCAGGTAGGCCAAGTACCAATGAGTTTTTAAATTTAATTTAATTACTTATAGGTGCATTTATCCGACTGCTCTTAAACGGTGAAGGAAAACATCGTCAGGAAACCTGCATGCCTGAGAAATAAAAATTCTAAGGCATGTGAAGTCCCCAACCCGCATTGGGCCAGCGTGGTGGACTATGGCCCATACTCCCTCATTATACGAGGGAAGGCCTATATGCCTGCAGTGGGATGTTTACTGGCTGTATTAGCTATATAAATGGGACTTCTTTCATGCAACCATAGTGCTAGTTAAAGAACAGTAGATTCAGTGTACAAAGGTAAATAATAAATGTTAATTGTTGTTAAAGGTACTGTTGAAATTATTTCTAACATGTAATAGAAATTACCATTTACAACATACTGTAATTCTTGTACTGTACATTCTAGAGTTAGTTTTGAAATATACATAACATATAGGAATATTTGTAAAATATACGAATGTAAATTACAGGGTTAATGTCGCATGTATCCTCACTTATAACAATATAAAATATGTGAAGGACGTGGGACTAGATCAGTCGTTACAAGGCACAGAGTATTGCTAATATATATCTGTGTTGTAACGGGCTGTGTAGGGCTTTATAAAGTATAGGTAGACTATTGTAAACTATTTAATATAAATACTAATATATATAATTAGAGTGGAAATACAAGATGTATACAAAATTTTCTTGGGAAAATTTCGTGTACTTCTTGGTTGCATTGTTTTATAATTCTCTATTTTATATGTTTTTATTACGAATATAATACCTGTATAAACTCGTTCCGGCGCATAATGTTCTTTTCTTGATGTAGTGTACGACAATTAGAATTATTTTATATTTGGATCGAAGTATCGGGTGGTCAGAGGACGGGCTAGTGCTTAAGTCTGGCCATATAACGCGGCGACGCGACTAGCCTTCTGGGTACTCCCGACTCAAAATTGTGATATGGAACATGTGTTAGAACACCTACGTCATAGGTAGGACCTACGAGATGATCATAAGGACCTTTAATTTGGTATATTTTATGTTATGTAGTATTTTCTCTCTGATGAATAAACATCATACCAAGTGCTAATTTTAGAATGAATAGTTTTTTACTTTCATAATTACGTATAATATGAAATTAAATACTCACTTATTTTAATCATTGTAAAAATACAGAAGTTAAGGTTATAATTGTAATATACAAAATATTCATTTGGTGAATATTCAATAGGTAAAGTTCGGGAAAATAATTCTTCAGCAGTTTCAAGAGACTGACGTGTAATTATTTTCGTGAAAGACGAGACATTACACTGTCAAATAGAAAGGTCTTGAAATATTCGTTATTTTTCGCGAGACCAACTTGGCCAAGAGTCAGTGCTATTGTAAATTTGTAATTTCAAACTATGTAATTAGGATAACTTAGTAGTGATTAAGTATGACGATCAAAATTCTTATTTTTTTACAAAATACGTTTTTTTTACAAAATAAATATTTTTTTATAAAATAAATATTTTTTTACAAAATATATACCTATTTTTTATTGTTTTTGAATTACTCCAAGTATGTATATGTACTATTATTACATTATTTCTCTAAAAAAAATACTAAGACTTACACTAGAATACCCTATTTTGCATTTGGCGTTCACTCTTGATGCGTCTATACAGGGCGTCCCAAAGTTATGGGACATGAAGGGGAAGTACCTTAAATATTGTAGATAGTGAATTTTGCTCAAAGAAGACTTTATGTTATTTTTAAAAGTTAGTAATTCTGCATTCATAGATTTTCTAAAAATTACTTGCTTCGGCTGGGAATCGAACCGACTTAAATGTGAAAAAAAAAACACCCTACTTTTATGATGCCAATCGAAAGAATAGCTAAAAAATAATAACTCTGCCTAAGTAACATAGTATTTTAAAAGAAAGGAACAACATAAAATGATTGAGTCAAATTTCAAGAAAGTTATTTATTGCCGACGACGTTCGAAAAGTAGCGATATTATCATTCCAAAGATAGCATTGATTATTCGTAAATAAGTACCCACTTCATAAAATAGGTACTAACATAGTTTTCCTTATTATAAGTGCACGTGTAGATGAAATGATAAAACTTGTATTTCAATACGTCCTCTGTAAGCTAGACAGAAGGCAAATTAAAAACAAAAATAAATAATTTATAATTTGAAAATGGAACAGTTTATGACAGCGTTTGTTTGAATGCATACTTTTTAAGATATTTTAAAAAGAAGTGATATTTTTAAATGTTGTTCTTAAATTTGAAAATGGAACAGTATGTGCGAGCGTTTGTTTTTCGGATATTGATCTGTTTAGTCTCAATTCACTTACACAAGTGTTATTGTGTTAATTTATTGCGAACAAGCAAATAATTTTTAGAAAATCTATGAATGCAGAATTACTAACTTTTAAAAATAACATAAAGTCTTCTTTGAGCAAAATTCACTATCTACGATATTTAAGGTACTTCCCCTTCATGTCCCATAACTTTGGGACGCCCTGTATATCTTACATCAAAGATTTTAGAAATTGTAATTATACAGGCTGTCAGGAAAATTACTTTAAGACTCCCGAACCACAGTGTGAGTTGAGTACATTTCATTAAACCCTTCACTTGTACCAAAAAATAAAATATTATTATAAAAAATGCATAACGAGCGTAATACATCCAACATCAGCTAACAGTGAGATGCTATAACAAAACGTATATTCATCCAGTGTAACATGGCTTTGCTGCATTTAAGTTTTCTTCATTGATATGATCGTCGTGCGGGCCTCTGTTACTTAGCACTAGTTTTTTATAGGTACAGTGAACCGCATGTCAAGCGTAATACTTCTAAACTAAGTAATACGTAAAACTAAGTAATGCGTAATACAACGATTGGACGGTCCGAAGGTAAAAGTGTTACATCTGATGTGCGGCCTAGTATAACTAGGATATGAAAACTTACTACTTTAATGAACTTACAATAAATGTAATATAAAGCCACGAACTGGAGGACAGCGGGCATGACGCGGCTGTGGCGACTATATATTTGTCGTAGCACTTCAAAAATTATAAATACATACATACTACCTACTTAAGGATCCATTTACTTTTCCACGACACCCTGTATAATATATCTCCATTATTGCGCCATTAAAGTGTAAACAATGGGCACGCTAAAACAATCACAGACAGATTCGCCAAACTAATCAACTTCTTTTTAGATAACCGCAAAATCCATAGATAATTAGTGAGGGATTGCTTGATTTAAGACTATTGTAAACTAATAATAAAGAATAATAATTAAAAAGAAATCCATTACCTTGTACACATTATTCTTTATTTCATATCATTACACTTAATTGCATGAGTTTGAAATAGTTAACTATCTGGCGTATCGTCGACCTCATTGACGATGTCCGTGGGTCTGAATTGAGCTGCTTCCGGCGACGGCTGGGTGGGCTGGTCTGGTTGGGTGGAGGGTTGGGAGGTTGGGTCTGACTGGGTGACGCTGGCTGGGTCTGGTTCCTCGTCATCGCTATCTGGGGCCGCGCCGGGGTGAGACGGCACGAACCGCTGCGGGTCCCGCGACCGAGCCGCAGATTCGGTGCCCGGAGCAGACCAAACGCCGCGGGAACGTTGTGACTGTGATATAATAAATAAATAATAAATATCTTTATACACACCATTTTCCACACTAAGCAACCAGGCTTGTATTATGGATATAATCGAGGAATAACTTCCTTACAATTATGAAAAATTTCAATAAACTATTTTTAGAAAATATAAAGTAGCTATTGATTATTTTTTTAGAAAATAGTTTTAGAAGATCTTAGCGTCTTCTACAATGCAATGATGTGCACAGTGGTAACTTTAATATAATTTTGCAGGTTTTATAACTAAATACCTACACTATAGTGTAACGGATCAGGAGTTTGCTTTAGGTATACCTAAAGCAAACGTACTGACCCGGAAACCCCAACACATTTGGGGGATTGGTTATCTTATCTCTGACAACTGGAACACAACAATGCTATTAACGTGGCTGCTTGGCGGCAGATTTAAATAAGATGGTGGTAGTTAGTCAGGCGGACATTTTAAAATGCCCTACCACCAATCAAACCGAGTACTTAAACATGTACCCCACTGGGGAACGTACCCGCGACCTCCGAATCGTAAACCCAATGTTGTTTACATTGAGCCACGGAGGTGGTTACTTACGGTGCTTACTTATCTGATGTACGATTCTCGCTCGTTAATTTGATGTTTTCTCATTGGCCAATGTCATCGATGATGACACAGACAAAGTTATATAATTATAGGGCTGTTTGTGGTGGATGGTTTCGGCGCTTTTAAAGAATAGGACCAAGCCGTCTCTTCTCGCGGGTGTCGTAAAAGACGACTAAGGGACTTTCCACCAAAAAACTATAATATACTATAAAATATCAGACTATTTATAAAATATAATTCCTGGACATAATCAGATCGTTCGCATGCCAGGCTATTTCACAATTAATAATGAAATATAATAACCTTTTTCTAATATAAAAACCTTTATGTAAAATCAAAGCCTGATTTTAAAAGAGCAACCCTTCGAGTTTCTTGCTTGTTCTTCTCAGGGGAAAATTGCATTTTGAACAAGCAGTAGCTTTAAAAATTTTAAATGTACTCTGTGTACCTACAAAATAACGCATTTTTGACTTTGACTTTGAAACAGCTATATAGACACAAGTACAAACGTTTCAACGGAGATGGGCTCACCTCACGCGTGTATTATATGTCGAAAGGTGCACCGTGGGTGTGGTTTCAAGTATTCAACTTGTAATATTTAAAAATCCCAAACGCTTATATCTGACCACCCCGATTGGGATAAGGTCGTGACGTTATATAGAAGGTTATAATTCGTATACCAAAAAGCCGGTACACGGCGGTGTTTAATTAGATAAATAATTAAGGAAACAAATATAACCCCATTTTTTTATAGCCGGAATCGATTCTAAACGTGCTTGTGAATAAACAAATTTCAGGTTTCAGGTATACATATTAAGAATGACCTTATATGTAACTTGTTTGGTTGGACGACCGGTTGGTGTAGTGGATAGTGACCCTGTCAGCGAAACCAACGGTTGCGGGTTCGAATCCCGCGAGGGGTAAATGTTTGTGTGATGAATACGAACATTTATTCCCGAGTCATGGATGTTTATATAAATATTTATGTATGTTTATCCGTTAGTATCCATAGCACAAGCTTTGCTTAGTTTGGGACTACATGATTGGTGTCTATAAAAAAAAAAAACTTGTCCGCGGTGGTACCGCACTCACCTCGTACTGCGCCCGCTTGTCGCGCACCAGGTCGAGGTACATGTCGTACACGTAGCGCGCCATGTGCGGCATGTCGCGCACGCGCAGTAGCAGCGCGCCCGGCACCGGCGCCGCCGCCAGCCGCTGCGCCGGGTACCGCTCCCCCGGCACCAGCTCCAGCTCCAGGGGACGCTCCACCAGCTACGGCATTACAATTCATGTTATTACCTGTTCGGTGTAGTGGTTAGCAACTCTGACCGCTATACCGAATTTACCAGGCAAATAACACATACACTCCTATCGCTATAGTACGTTATTATAAAGCATTAATACTCCCATACATTCCCACACATCCACAACACACTTACGCACACACACACACGACAGGAGAACAGGTAAATACATGTAAAAAAATCCATGCTATCATCAGCTATTTCTGCGAGTGATGTCTCTGTATCTTAGGTCACTTGGTACTAATCTGTGCTTTAGTTTAATTTTCCCGTGTTTTACCGCGTGTTGTCATGCATAGTAATATGTCAAACTTTATAATTGCCTTAATAAGTATGTAATTTAATTTTAAGTAATATATAAGGATATGCTGTAAAGTTTGTTGAAAATAATAAATACCAAAAGGTTGCGGGTTCGAATCCCGCTAGGGGCATATGTTTGTGTGATGAATACGGACATGTGTACCTGAGTTATGGATGTTTTTCATTTATAATAAGTATTTATTTACAAAAAAAATGTATTTATTTAGTATATCAACCATCTAGTATTCACAACACAAGCCTATGTTGCTTACTGTGGAACTAGATGGCGCTGTGTGTATGTTTAAGTATATTTATTATTTATTTATTTATTATTACCTCCCCTAAAATGTTCGATAGTCGACATTCGATTCGGTATCGAAAAGTTTTTGTTCCCGGAAATGCATTTTTAATTTGAAACTTTCTGATATAGAATCGAATATCGATTGTCGAGTAACATATTTAGAATCCGGCCCAGGGGCTCTACCGCCTAACTCAAAGCTATAGCAATGGCCATAGCAATGTCTGTCATGGTCATTGTGTTACAATATGACAAAGACGGACAGTGCATTAACGTCATTAAACGATAACAACTCCCAAAGCAATTGAGTTAGGTGGTTTAAATGCTGGACAATGATTCCCATGCGATCGAGATTTCAATTCGATTTTTAATGCACAACTGGTTAGTGATTGACCTCAATCACACCTGATGTTAAGTGAAGATGAGGCTGAACGTAGAAGCGTACTGATCCGGAAACTCCATCTTATTTGGGGGACTGGCTATCTTATCTCTGATAACCGGAACACAAAAATGCTATTAACATTGTTGTTTGGCGCTAGACTTAGATAAGATGGTAGTAGCAACCCAGGAGGTTGCATCATTCTCACATTTATGGACAATTGCAAAAGAGACAAATCTATGAACGTCTATCAACATTAAAATCGAGAATCAGGACCTTGGGGCCTCTTGCAATCTTGATTTCAATGTCTAACTCGAACGTGTGAGAATCACTGCTCGTAAAAGTCCATTGTCGTGATTGAATAACAACCGAGTTTGCTTTCAGCGCCATTCATTTGGCTTGTGTATTAATTTTAAGCATACACTTATATATTACTGCGTATGCAAGTTCTTATATATATAGTTGATTAATTTTGAGCGTCGGTGGCTCAGCGGTTTAGATGCGGTCTCCCAATTTAGGAGGTCCGGGGTCGATTCCCAGGCAGGCGATGCACTAATGAGTTTTTAAATTTCATTTAATTAGATATGTGCATTTATCCGACTGCTCTTAAACGGTGAAGGAAAACATCGTGAGGAAACCTGCTTGCCATAGAAATACAAACAATCCGCATTGGGCCAGCGTGGTTTTAGGGTAGGCCTATATCCGTGCAGTGGGATGTTTATGGACTAATGATGATGATCACTTTTATATATGAATGTGTATAATATGTAATGAATGTTATGAACAGAATTAACTACATCCAATTTTGATATAGAACAAATTAAAGTGAAAGAATCAATTTTACAGATGGAGGCGGGGGAGGTGTGTGTGTGTGTGTGTGTGTGTATGGGCAGTGTGTGGGGTGACCTGGTTGAAGGTGGGCTGCAACTCGAAGCAGTTCCGGAAGAGGTTGGCGCGCGCGAACACGTAGAGGCCGAGGCGCGCGCGCGACGCGGCCACGATGAGGCGGCGCAGGTCGCGCACGTGGCCCACCGCGCGCGTGCGCACCAGCGACACCAGCGCCACGTCGTTCTGCTGCCCTTGGTACTTGTCCACGGTCGTCACCTGCGCCAGCACAACAATTAATATTCGGACACTTCCACCCATCGTCTACTCCCAAACTAAACAAAGCTTCTACTATGGATACTAGATGAAAGATAAACATACATTTTTTTTATGCACAGCGGGTTGGTACTTGACTTCAATCACACCTGATGTTAAGTGAAGATGAGGTCGAAGGTGGACGCGTACTGACCCGGAAATCCCAACACATTTAGGGGACTGGCTATCTTATCTCTGACAATCGGATCACAACAATGCTATTGACATTGCTGCTCGGCGGCAGATTTAGATAAGATGGATAAATATTTAAAGAACTTCCATGACTTGGGAATAAATGTTCGTATTCACCACACAAACGTTTAACCCTCGCGGGATTAGAAGCCGTTGGTGTCGCTGACAGGGTCCACTACTCTAATCGGTCGTCACAATGCAGTATCTATTATGAAGCGCTCGTGACGCAGTTAGTCCATGGATGGTCACTAGTGGCATTTTAATACGAGTATTTCCGTGGTTCGGCGGCTTATAACCACTGACTAGGACATTCATTGGAAGGGTGACCACTATTGGCTTTTTGATGTGAGTGTATCCATGCTTGTTTGTTCGCTAGGTTGTTTTCAAGAGAAAGCAATGTTATACCAATTCGGAGGCCTACATACACATACCATCAGGTGACCTGACACAAATCCACCAATCCGCAGTGAACCCGCATGGTGGATTATGGCCCATATCCTCTCAGTGAGAAGAGGCTGTGCCTCAACACTGGGGACGTGTAAGGCTGTTGATGACTCATTATCACCATAACAGCTACAGAACGTCCACTGATGAACATAGGACTTCCATATAGATATCCAGAGCGACCAGTTGGGAGCGGCCTTCATTCAGCGACTCCCGCGACCTTGAACAGGTCGTCTATTCTCTTGGTAGTATTTATTTGTTCAAACATTTCTGCATCTTTTGTTTTCACGTCTTGGTGAATGAAACTTTGCATTGCGTTCTACACTTTTTTACGAAGATTGGCTGAGGAGCGGTTTTTTGCTTTAAAATATTTGTACACTTTATAAATACTTGTTTTGTTTGACTTTAGATGGGACTTACTCCAGACGATCGATACAAACAACAAATAAGTGTTGACGTCAGAGAAGCAGACGTCACAAGTTTAGTTGCGTCAGTATCACACCACACGTGCACCGCGCTACCTCAGATAAACTCGGTGTGGTAGGTCGTGGGTTGGATCACTAGGCGGTTAAAGACCTGAAGAAACTTTGGACAATTGCCAATTACATAGTTATTTGGTTAGCGCGTTCTAGGCATGAGTGAACTACCCACATATTCTCATAATTATAAATATATGCTGTATTCCACGATGAACTCATGGGTAAATTTACGACGTCTAGTGGGAAATTTTCTAATTGCCGACGCAGAAGACTACATTTTGTGGTGACCCGATGGTGTGGCAAATGAGCAAGATGGTGAGTCGATAGTAGGGAATCCAATCCCGCATCACATCTTTAATCCCACGGACCTGCGGGATTTGCGGGATTACAAAATTATTTTCTTAAGTTGCTAAAATAATTAAGTGCCATGAAGTAAAATACGACTAGATTTAAAATAAAAGAATCATTCATTAATAACAACAATTTCAAAACACAAAATTAATTGTAATGATAAAATAATCAATGTTTGATCCTGTAAAAGACATCCGCATTTTTGGGCCAGTGTTTTGTCACCTAATAAAAGGTACACCTAAAAAAAGCCGGTACTAAAGACTATCAATTTAGCTATTCAAAAGAATTTTTGGAACCTTAGTATAGTTATAAGAAATATTTGAAAATATCGCTCTCAGAAAACATTTTGGCTCACTAACTATACAAAAACTAAATTCTTTCCAAAAAAAAAAAATAGACAAGTGACAACTGACAACTGACATTTTTGACTGTGAGGTTATAATTTAAGTAGGGATAACCATGGACGTAACAATCAAACTGTTACGTCCATGGGGATAACAGCAACAGCGAGCGAGCGACGGACGACTCTGAAAAGAAAAAACAATTTTTCTTTGGCCTAGCATCTTGTTTCCATGCGTGAGAATGCATGTGGTTAATGTTGCCAGTATATAATTTCAAAGTTCCCCAAACCATATTTCAAACCTCTTTTGTTCTTTTCTAAAGTCCTTTAAAAATATATGTGTTAGGTTTTTAGCACGTCTGATACTAAGAGTTCAAGACTATATTTATTAATTGAAGTGACAACAAACTGGCCCAAAGATGTACGGATCTGTGCTGTTGTCCTTTGAGATTATTTTATAATTATGTTGATAGCGGAGCATAATTTACACTTCGCTGAAATACCAACTTTAAAAAAAAATCCAAACGTACTTTTGGAGCTTTTAGTCTCCTTCTAAACGGCATGTACATTCATTTCGTATTATTATTCATACGTAATTATTATACACGTAATGTGTACGTACACAAAACACAAAACACATACTCTAGTGTATCCTGATGTTATTTTTATGAATTGTTATAAAATATGTTTATCCAATTGCTTTGGAACTTATGGTATGTGTGTGACTGGAGATACAAATAAACGATTTATCTATCTATTAATACGTTTGAAAGTTAACTAACTCGACTTAATAATTAACAAAGTCACTTTGTCTCGAGTTGCAAGGGAATTAAGGGGAATTCCCGACAGGGAAATACCCTTACCATAATTGATTGATATCGATTGATCATGTCGTGTTCGGTGTTGTTGGTACAAGTTGGTACACATATTTTGTCAAATTCTGATATTTTATTCAATTCCCGCGTTTGCGGGATTGGATTCCCTACTTGATAGTAATGTGGTAATTACCATGTCACCAGATGAATACTTTCGCTTCATACTTAAGTATGCAGGAAATTATACAGGCAGTAATTTCCATGGTTCATATTCTGCCGCCGGACGAGGCAGCGCGCTTGGCAAAGGGCCGACCCCTTTGTACGAACAAACCAAAGTATTGACGGTGAGAGGCACTAACCTTATGCGGACGACCAATAAGAGGGTTGTCGGCGCAGCGCTTGTCAATGACGTCACGAATGAGATGTTTCTGCCCGTTGTAGGTGGTGAGAATGGAGATGCGCTCGGCCGGCCACCCCACCAGCCGCATGTACATAAAGACGGCGACAACGTACTCGGCCTCCGCGAGATTCTTGAAAAAAAAAAAAATTATCGAATGTAACATACAGTACCAACAAATATAAAAGAGATCAAACACAGTTTCATTAACGGGAAAGGCAAGTAACG
The DNA here is from genome assembly GCA_949316235.1 of Oegoconia quadripuncta. Classification (NCBI taxonomy): domain Eukaryota; kingdom Metazoa; phylum Arthropoda; class Insecta; order Lepidoptera; family Autostichidae; genus Oegoconia; species Oegoconia quadripuncta. The sequence continues at coordinate 9,231,960 of OX438759.1, forward strand.
GAATAAACCCCATCCTAAAAAAAAAGTGGAATAAACCCCATCCTATTTGGGGGACATCTTATCTCTGACAATCGGAATACAACAAAACATTGTTGTTTGGCGGCAGATTTAGATAAGACGGTGGTAGCTAGCCAGGCGGACATTGAAAATGTCCTACCACCAACCAAATCAAGTAATAAACAAACATGTAACCCGATGGGGATCGAACCCGTGACCTCCGAATCGTAAACCCTATGTTGTTTACATTGAGCCACGGAGGCTGTTAAAACTTAATATAAATCTAATGAAAAGAAAAGATGACACGACTTGCAGTAGCAGGTTCCGCGTTTGTGGATACGTTGCTTACTAGGTTTTGTTATCGTAGAGATTTTTGAATATTTGAATTTACAAAAATACTTAATATCTCGAAAATTAAGTTTTATTCGGAAGATTTTACAAAACATTTTCTTCTCTAAATAGGCATAGCAATCGAGGGTTAAAATCTGCCGGGTACCTCGGGCCCACTAGAGACTAGGCTAGTTAGATCTTATACTACAAATCACCGGCGCCCATTTTTTAAATTCGATGTCAATGATTTTGTATCGGAAGTTTCAAATTTCAAATGCGAAAACAAAACTGCCATCGAAATTTGAAACTTTCCTATACTGAACCGAACATCGATTGATCGATCGTGGTATTTAAGTACAATAAATATAAAAACGCTGGAGAATAATAGTGATAATCAATTGTGCTATTTCTGTACCAATAATTTAAATACTTCTAAGCAATTTGGAGTCACACAGAGTCGCTCAACAACCGACGGCGGTGTTGCATTTATTGATACGATAGTTTTCTGTGATCTGTCCAAGGCTTTTGGTTGCGTAGATTATTATGGTTTGGTCAGTAAATGTCTTCACTATGGTATTACGGGCTGTGCACTTTTAGAATCGTACTTGTGTAATGGAGTTTAGACGTCGACGTCATTGGCAACACATCGTCAGGGTGTCTAGTTTGCATAGAGAGATGTTCCACAGGGTTCAATTCTCGGGCTATTATTATTTCTTGTTTATAGTAAAAATGAATGGCATTAATTGTGTAGACGTCAATCATGAGATAACAATATTAGCAGACAACACTTCTACTACTACTCAAAGTTTAAGCCAGTATTGTTTTAGTAGAATACTCGAATTATAATCGGCAGTCCATCGTATGTGTCTAGGCTTAATTTAAATTCGCTACCCTCTATAACATTTGACGGAATTCGTATTCCATACAGTGACAAGGTCAAGAACCTAGGTGTTTATTTTGATAACACTTTATCCTGGAATCCGCAAGTTGCCGAAGTTGGTAGAAAGATGTTCGCTGCCGCTGGGTCGCTGCGACGACTGCGTAATTTCCTGCCAACTGCCACTAAAGTTGCTCTTGCATAATCCTTGCTTTTGACGATTCTGGACTATGCTGACTGTTGCTATCCTGATCTTACTGCCGAACTGCTCAATAAACTTGAGCGACTCCAAAACCTGGCCATTAGGTTCATATTTGGACTTCGAAAGTATGACCACGTTTCCGAATACAGAACTCGTCTCAAGTGGCTTTCAATTCGCCGTCGCAAAGACTTACATATACTTTCACTTCTGTACTCTGTGCTGTTTGATCCCAGAACCCCTTTCTATCTCAAGGAATGCTTTCAATTTCTTTCTTCCACCCACAATCGCCGCCTTCGTTCTACGGATAATCTACGGCTTTATGTTCCACCCAACACGTCCAAGTTTTATAATCGCCGCCTTCGTTCTACGGATAATCTACGGCTTTATGTTCCACCCAACACGTCCAAGTTTTATAGTCTGTCTTTTACTTTGCAGGCCATCCGTCTGTGGAACTCTCTACCTGAATCCATCAGACGTGCTCAGTCTTTGAATGTTTTCAAGACAGGAGTTAAAGAGCTTTTTTAATCCTTTAATCTACTCTTTCTCCTTATTATTGTTATTATTATTATTATTATTTTTTTTTTTTTCTCACTGGTCATCATTAATTAGTAATTTTGCTTTACAAATTCTTTCATCATTTTATTTTATTATATATTTATAAGGTACTTATGTGTGTATTATTTTGTTATGTATGTGATATCCATCTATATGTATATATATAGCTATTTATGTATATAATATATATATGTATATAATATATATGTATAAATGTATGGTTTTAGTTTTGTTTATTAAATAAGTAATTGATTATGTAGGTATTTCATATCTGCATCCGTATTTTGCACAACCTGCCTGTTCTATAAAGTTAACTCCTACACCCAAAGGTTGCCTGGAAGAGATCGCTTTTAGTGATAAGGCCGCCTAATTGTACTCTTATCAGTATTGTGTTTTGTAAAATGTATGTTCTCCAATATGTTGTACAATAAAGTGTATTTGTATTGTATTGTATTGTATTGTAATACGAAAAATTGGAGCGTGTAGACAGTACCTTATTCCTAGGTATATATACGGTGTCGACACCGGGAGACTGGTTTACTTCAGCTATTTTCGTAGCATAATGACAACATCCTGTTCTGGGGAAATCCGGCGGACATTACTGTATTTTAATTCTACAGAAGCGGGCGGTTCGGTCTATTTACAAATATTAAGGAAATTAATATATTAACATTGGCAGTATGTTCAAGAGAACTTAATGTAAGAAAGATCCTACAATCATATTTTGTTTTGTCGAATCATATCTTGTTGTTCAAAACCTAATTAACAAGAGCAACCTTTGAGTTACTTGCTATTCTTCTCTGGGGAGTCAGCTTTGTGAATGAACAGTATTTTTATAAGTCCAAAAATTTCTAGTGACACATGATTATGATGTCATAAAAAAAATTTACTAAAGACTTTGACAAAGCAGTTAAATACTTAACATGCCTGACGATTATCACCATAGATAAGATTGTTTGTCTGAACTCTAGACATCATTCATTATGTATGTATGCACTATACAATGTACACAGTCGATGTTCAGAATATCTATCATATATTTGACTTACCGCTGAACGTTTTTATAGTGGGTATGAAGTCAGCGTTTAGTAAAAATAGGTTTAGAATAACTTTGGGAGATGAAATCACTTCTAGCTTAATATAAACAAGGAATCAGTCAACATCTATTTTTTATGCACAGCGGGTTAGCGCTTGTCCTCAATCACAACTGATGTTAGGTGGAGATAAGTTCGAAAGTAGAAGCTCGCTCACCCGGAAACTTGAACTTATTTGCGGGGCTGGTTGTCTTATTTTAAACAACCAGAACAAAGCAATACTATCAACATTGCTGCTGGGCAGCAGTCTTAGATAAGACGGTGGCAACCTGCCTAGCGGACATTTAAATATGCCCTACCACCATACCATCCACCAAACCGAATTTTAATTTAAACTATAACACTGAAATACATTACTTTGATACAATAAGATATACCTGCCCAAACAAATGTAAAAAAAAACATTTCTTTAGGTTGACTACGACAAAGCTTCACAATGTTAGCAGTGCTTCAGTAAATTCTATTGCTTTACGGCTGGCCATAGTGCTCTCGTTCCATATTACTAAGTTACAATTGCTTAATCGCTGTTCCAAGACACGTTGCAAAAGGGACTTTCCGTATGGTCCAACTAAATCAATCGGGACCCACAACAATTTATAAGCGGTTTTGCTTCAACATAACAATGTGGCTGCTATACTAGATGAAGTAAGAGTCAAAAAATCTGTTTATTTGGAAATATTTTCAATGTATAGAACAATTATGTAACTTACCGTTATGTTACGAGTATGATTTGTGATGTTATTGCACATGTTGTCTACATTGGTACTAAAACTGAAACACGATTGGAAAAATGGCAATGACTAAATGACTAAATTACTAAATTAATATTAGTTTTAAGGCCGGACGGTTCAAAGGCCTCGTGTTGTTACCTGGTAGAAGTAAGGGCTGGGCTCTGTTTCGCCGGCGCCATTGAAGTCGTCGACGTTGACCAGCTGGAAGTCGTGGCGGAGTCCCGCGTTGGCCGCGCGGTACTCTGGCAGTCGCACCACGTGACCGAGGTCGCCCAAAGCGCGGTAACGCCACCGGTACAGATTGCATATACTGCAAGCGACACAAAATGTCGTGAAATAGAGAATGCTATATACCGATAATGACAGGATTAAGTCGTTTCATCACAGTTGCACCCCCTTTAATCTTAGGGTGTTTAAGACGCATTTAAATTATGAATAATTGAAAGACCCCTCTCGACTTGGTCTTGTTAGCCCTACCTTAGTGTTTTTTTTAAATTTTGTGAAAGGGAGGCGAGGAGGGGGATGAATACGGATCTGCGAAGGCGAGCAAGGTTGCCGCGATGAGGTAGCAGTAAAGCGCAGTGGTCTTGTCAAATTCTCGGAATGTCTTACTTTGGCCTAACGCGCTGCTGAAACGTTGTTTGAGGTAATAAGGAAATGTGTAACGTAGATTCCGTAAATTATAATAAATAAATATCTTTGGACATCACATACACACAATGCCATCTAGTTCCACATTAAGCAACTACACGCTTGTGTTGTGGATACCCTGATGGTTGATATACTACATAAATACTTATTATAAATGAAAACATCCACAACTCTGGTACACATGTCCGTGTTCATTATACAATACATATGTCCTTAGCGGGAATCGAACCCGCGACCTTTTGGTATAGTGGTCAGAGTTTCTAGCCACTACACCAAACAGGTCATCAATTATGTTTCGATACATTCAATTAAAGTTGTGTTGTATTATTTTATACAAATTGAAACCGATTTTTCAACGAATACTTGTTCGATTATATAAAAAGGTATGAATTGTATATTATGTGAAACAAAAACATGTGCAATGATATTCGTGACATGAAATTCGATATAAACTGATTCGCTATAAAAAAAAACAGACACCCGCATAGTGACACGATACGACAAGGACATCATACGACACTGCGTATATATAGGTTGGAATACATATATTATATGAATTAGGACGCGCACTTCAGACAAGAGATAATTTAGATAAATTAATTTTCTAAATAGACCTTATAGAAAATCGTAACCTCGCTAGATAACTAAGGTGTTCTGTTGTCCTTCATCGTAAATTTTCCAATGTGACTAATTCTTTCAACCTGGTACTTACTTTAAATAACCCATAAAACCCCCCTAATGCAAATACATACCATATAAACATACTACGTTCCATGCATTATGTATGATATTAGCATATCGATAGTACAATGTTTCTATTATTATCGCGTGTGTGTAACACGTGACATGATTCATTATACCACCAAAATTCCAAACTACTTTATAACGCGCCAGTGTAAATAATATTGTTTGAAAAATTAAAAAATAAAACGCAAGGTTACTGCGCAGAAATTAGAAACGTGAATGTTGGGAAATTCTCTAGAAGCGAAAACTCGGAAGCGAGTTACGCGTACCGGAAAACCACAGGGTAAACATAATACGTCCGTCGACATTGAAAGAAAAGTATACATTATGTATATATATATATAGTATCACACTGGCGCATGCATGTACGATACTTTATGCGACGTATATATCAAAATCCATCCATGCAAAAAAAGGACTGAGAAACTTGCAATATAAGGGGAAATGATGGAAAAGTTAGATAAAGTATTAAAGACGCTGAGCCACCCAATTATGCTCTCTCTTATCATTTGTTTCGTAAAATGTATATTCACAAATTCAAAGATTAATTTCGGATAAAATTATCACTTCAAAACGTAATTTTTTTTTAGTCAACAACATGTAACATAGTGTAATTTATTTAAATACCAAATATGCCGGGTGTAATATAATTCGTGTAACTCCTGATTACGAACAACTTTCTACTAGGACATAGCCGAATTCAGACGAAAATTGTTGGACTTCCATACTTTAGGTGGTTTCAGAATGGTTGACTTTGTATGGGTAACTGAAAATTTTTTGGTCGAATTCGACTTCGGTTCCTCTGGGAAAGTTGTTCGTAATCAAGAGTGGCGTCACCAATTAATCGGAATTACACGAATTTAAGTTCACTCTGTATAAAGTGCTGTTAGCTGTTAGTACGTAAGCCGAATGGTTCTCAGCGGAGTAGAATAGGGCCAATCAGTCTTCCTGTGGGTGTCGTAAAAGGCTAAGTGGGTGACTAAGGGATCACGAACAAAGCCCAATAACGGGCAACAGGCTTATTGATGCCAAGCTCTAAAAAAATCTGCGATCACCAACCCGCCAGCGTGGCGATTAAGGGAAACCCTCCAATGAAAGCAATGGGAGAATGTGCAGTAGATAACTTTTAGAGGTTGTTTATGTGTGGTAATAGTGCGAGTATTCATCAAACCAATAAATGCTTTTGAGAAGAAAAAAAATTTGTTAGTAAAAGAAGGGGCGAAAGAAACCCATAATATTTTTTGTAACATTAAAATAATACGGAGAAGTGTGATGCAATCGATACAATGCTGTAACAACAATGCTGTATAATGATAAAACTATAAAGTCGGTAATGACAAATTACTCGAATATCCGTGTCAATTGAAAATGAGTGAAAACCGGGTTTGGGCGCTAAAAACATTTTCTAAGCTCACCTCGGTCTGGCTCGCCCTTGAGCGTCTAGTTCCACATACGGCACTCCTAGCCTGACCATCCTGGTGAACAAGCTCTGCTCCATGTTGCAGTATTTCTGGAAGGCCATGTTCTTCACCACTGGCGGGAGCTGGTGGTGGTCACCGATCATTATCCAGCGCTTGAGTCTCGAGCGTCCGTCTTGAGGGTTTTGCAGGAGAAGTGGAATGAACGTCTCGATTTCGAGGATCTGTGCGGACTCCTCCATTAGAATGTTGTCATATTTGAAGCCTGTTTCAGAATTAAAACCTTTGTGAGAAGCAGAACATCGCTTTTTCGTTTTGAATGTATTCAAACGCGTTAATATCATGGTCATTTTACGCGGTTGCCATTCAAAGTTACGGAATGACTTATAAATTAATTTCTAAAGCGTTAAGAAATATTGAGAACTTTGTCTACAAAGCAGTTCGAAGATATTTCTAAACGTATGCCATTCCTTACAACGGTATCCTCTGACTTACCCATTTGCACGAGTTCTGACCGCTTGAGCGCGGCGTGTGTGCAGGTCATCGCGATGATCTTCGCTTCCTTTACCAGCAGGTACTTGGACCGGTCAAGCCCAGAGCGGAGCAGTTCGAAAGCGCGGAACTCCTCCAGCTCTTCGAAGATGTGGTCTATGTACCTAAAAATAAAAGAGATAAAATATCTCAAATTAATGTTCATGGGATAGAGGTTAATTTTACTTTAAGGCCATACGCAACAGGTGTCGCTCAGACAAGTGAATATAAGAAATGCGAAAAAGTATGCATGATTGACATGACTGGCTAACTTATCTTGAACAATCGGCACATAATAATGATACAATGCTGCGGTGCCAGATTTACATAAGATGGTGACTGCTGTGAAGCGAAGCGAGAACATGTTCGTACCACTGCTGGGATAGAACAACAACAGTAGCGCCCAAGTATCTTCTTATTATTTTCATTCACTCATTCATCAGAAATGAGGCGATATGTGTTCAACAAACAAGTGAGAGATTATTCATTTATAGGACACATTCATTTATCTAAGTACCTGTAGCAGCTTCGAGCGATTTCCATATCCTCATCGTAAGACTTCCTAGGGAACAAAGGTTTCGGGGCATCGTCGAAGAACTCGTGGAACGGGAACTCTTTGCTGACGGTGTCTACGGTCTGAAAAACATGTTTAAATTTGGAAATGCAAAAAAAAACCACCAATTTAAAGATGCTCAATGCACAATATGCATTCCAAGACGCGAATTTAATACGCATGCAGAAGAATATTTGAAAATGCGTAAGACAATTATGGATAACCTTGTAGGTAGGGTTTTCTACCCGCCCATAGGGTGATTTTAGGGTCACATTTATATCCGATCGAATGATAAGTGGCGCGGGTAGATCTCTTTCAAAAATACACCTGCAATAAATCGCCCCAGAGTAATAATAATATAATAATAAATCATTTATTTTCAGGCAACTGAGACCCCATACCTATACTATACTCTATACCTTACTGACTAACATACATAATAATAATATTTTTTTTATAGTTTGGCACGGATTGATAAGCTGCAGTACTATTTTGCAGTCTTCCACGAAACCATCGGAAAACAACGCCTGTCGGCCAGAAGTCATGTCAGCAAGATAGCAAATTGGGAGTGTAAACAGCGTAGATATCATATTATAGCTACTACGCAGTTAATGCTTAACTTTACTTTTGGTCAGACACACTTGTCACAGGAGATTTATTACAAGTGTACATGCGACCGATAGTATTGCGTTCGGAGTTCAAAATCATGCTGTGGTCTCTTAGAACAAATACTCCCGTCCCAATAGAGACTAGCGCCACCTAGCCGCCATATGTCATAACTTGTTTATACCATGATTACCATGTAAAATATTTAAAGTCTATATTTTCTCAAAAACAAATAAACTATATGTACCTAAGTATATTTAAAGTGTTTTTTTTTCTTGCCTAGTTATTAAATTTTCATATTTGAGATAGCATTAGGTTTTGTGAAAGTAAAACACGTAAAGTAATGATGATTTGGCAACACTGAGAAAAATGTCGGCTGTCGTTGGATGTGTACGCGCATTTTTTTCACTTTCCATTTTCTCTGAAAATTTAAAGTGTTTCCCGTGTGATTTGGTGATTGTGATGTGCATTTGCTCCTAATGGTGTGAGTTTAGGGTCACGGTGTAGCCTTCGGGGCGGGTTTTGGTTGTTCCACCTTTAGTCGAGATTGTATGTGAGATAGGACTCTGTGAGACAGGACTCCCAAGTGTATTTTTGTCTTTTTCCTTATGTTTTTGTTTGGTATTAATTTTATTCCCACGGTTATATATGATGTATGATAGTTATTGTTTGCTTTTCTTAAATAAAATTTGTGTGTTAAATCGTGTTTTATTGTATACCGATACCTAACTAGAGTATATGTGTAGTTACTTCGGAGGTTTATTTTCGATGACAGCATTGAAATTTTGATGAAACAATTGAAATTTCAATGTTTCATTGAAAATAAATCTCTGAAGTAACTATCAAGTTGCCAGGTTTAGGTAGGTACGGCTAGGTTTCATGACCTTGACGAGGTTAGTTACACATCATTGCGGATAGATGGCGCTGTGAACCCGAGTCGCTTACAAACGCCAACATACCCGTCTATCTCCGTATATACATTGTAGTCTTTGTTCAAAATGTCACATTATCAACTCTCTAAATGGATGTCATTTTCTGAATGCTCAGCGGATTAGTAATTCCACAAATATCTATAAAATGGGGACCATACTTTTTATGAGAATCATACTCAATTATTTGTATTTGATGGCATAGTGTTATTGCATTAAATTTGTAATATGAGATCTAAAAAACAGGTATCCTATTATGATACATTCAAAGTTGTCTTTTTAGACACCAAGATGTGCTGTCGACTATGGCAATAGTAACATAAATCGGAGTTCATACATATTAATTAATCATAATAACAATTCTCATAGTAAACATAATAAGAGCATTGGCTTTATTCTTTTTACTGTTACTTTACTTCATTGCAAGTTTTATTAATTTGTCGTAGGTTACGTACTTCAAAGAATAGCGTTACATTGAAAATTGTAGTACATCGTTGGTTAACTCGAACTCGTATTGACAGAAAAATTTGCGTATTCACTAGGGGACATCGAGTTCATCATCAGAAATGTGGCCTGAGATAAGATGTCTGGCAACGTGATGCGATATCCAGTGCCATCACGCGATGTTGCTGGCGACTCGTGTTACACGACATTTGTTCCCTAGTGAATACGAATATGACTTATTACTGTCGCACACTCACCGGGTCCCGTGAGCATTTGTCGCTGAATGCGTCGTAGCGCGGCCGCACGTGATACACGTGAAAGTGATGAGCGAGCTCGCACGTCGCACCAGCGTCGCCGCCGGCATCCAATGTCTGCTGCAGACGACCCACCTGCTCCAATAGCTCCAGCCGCTTTGCTAACACGTAATTTACGCGACCGTATCTATGAGAAACAAAAACTTAAGCATTAGATTTTAGACAGTAATGAAAAAAATTACGAATTACTGGTCTCTACTACCCAGAACATTTTTTACTACTGAAACATAGTCTCACACCAAGAATATTCAAAAAGATAAATTGATCCTAGGGTTTTTGGAACGTCGGCACCAACAATGACGTTGCTGTTCATGAGTCAGTGGTGCAACACTTTGCCTTTGTTGGGAATCTAGCAGCACGTAAACAGTATTATCATTAACTGCTTATTGAAGTTACCCGATAGGGTTCAAACAAATAATGAAGACATATATCGGGGTAATGAGGAATAATTTCATTTTGGCACTTATCGCATTCTCTGGACCGGTTACAGCGGTGCTGCGGGATGTCCACATGACTGGATATACGAATCATCTTTGAACGACAGATTGGGTTAATAGGTCAATACCCCGCCTTCCCGTACATTGGGCATCGTAAACTTTTTGGCAGTTCCGCAACATTGATGGTATGTTGTTATGCTTACGGATCCCTCGAATTTTACGCAACATATCCTTTGAAGAAACGTGTTCTGTTTGATTGTTCTGAACTGAATCACCATAAATCGTACGAATTAACTGTATGACGGACGGTTTATTCTCTTAAGTTTAAACCAATAAATTGTTATTGAAATAAAACAGATGCGCCTCTGATGAACATCGTCTGGCAGCAAAGTGCAGTAGGGTAATCACACTTCAATCAACTACTTATTGGTTTTTTATTTTGTTGAGGAGTCAGGGGGTTTCGTTGTTAACTAAAGGGAAGCCCGCATGTTGTTAGTTAGTTTAGGTCGGTTAGGTAGTGCTTAGTGCATTCCAATGTCTACCAATAGTTGTTTATTTAAATTTCGTTTACATAACTTCAGGGATCGGTCATATTTAAAGACTTTAGTTATTCACTTCAGTGCTTCCACCATGCATTAAATTTGCTTGCGCACCTGCGCGGTAAGAACGATTTCCTAATTTGGTAATTTTTTATATTTTTGGTTTGTGGCTGATAAGAGAATCGGCACTTGTCTGTAAAGCAAAAATAATCGGAATTGCGCTTTTGCGGAATTGGAACGGAGAGGAGAAGTGGGTAAGTCCGTTCGAACTGAGGTGGAGGGAGATATAGACACGTTCTATGACCTCGTGAACCATCTCATACAGAGTGCCCGTACTTATCCTGGGAGCGAGAAGCTCAGAGCAGAGACCGGCTAGATAGCGGCTTTATTGAATGGTCCCTTTGGATGTCCTTCATTTTTCCGGGAGATTCGACGAATGTATTGGCTTTTCAAATAAATTTAATAGCCTCATCGATGCGAGGGATAATTTGACTCCGACCCAGAAGTTCGATTATCTTTTCACCGTGTTGGAAGGAGAAGCTCATGCACAACCCACGGATGAAAACTACTCTACCGCAAGGGATATTATTCCATGGCAAATATCAAAATGTTCGCCCATGTCGCCTAATGCCAAGGTTGCAGGTTGGTCAATTGAACACGGTCGTAGAGATACGGTGGATGAGCGGTCGTTTCTGTTGTTGTTCTTTCGAGGCTGCCAGTCGACTTGAAGTTGCTTATGAATACAAATACGGTGGCGATAGTTCCACATATTTGGTCCCCTTCAAGGATCTGTTGACATTTCTAGAGGACGGGTGTAGCCTGGCGGATAATTCCGATCCAGCCCGCCCGTCTCCGGTACCTGAAGTTCTCAAAGATTTCGACTTATTACCTCAAGTATCCCTTAAACTTCAGGTTAAAGCTCTAAAGACTGAGAAGTACATTAAAGAAGACTGAAGCTAGACGGCAGTAATAGAAAAGACGTCTACTACCTATAGAAGTACATAAGAATTGGTTTATTTCTAAACAGCACTTCAAAAACGGACGGAACCTAAAACTGCTGAAATATGTGATGCAGTCTATAGTGCTAAACACATGACAGCATTGTGCGCATCTTATTTATAATTCTATATCGTTTTCCGCTACAATTTACTACTAATTTTTTTTTGAGCGTATTGTGGCGCTCATAATAATTTGGTGTTATATATTTTCAGCTCTAACGAAATGCTTCATATCTATTTTTGTTCAGGGTCTGGGAGCTGAACATGAATGTGTCGGGTAAAACCAATTGAATAATGTAGTTGAGAATAGTAGGCGCCTGTTTAACATTACATCACATAAACATTTACCACAGTAGTCATTGGTATCTCCCGCTTCAGCGAGTTAGACAATAATAGACAATTTTACGAACACTAAACGCTTAGTGATTTCCTTGAATAGACATAGTAAATAGAAACGGATGCATACGATTAAATATGAAAATTCACAAGGGCGTATCCTGTTTTTGGATCAAGGGATTTAACTTTTTTTTAATATCTTTGCACATACAAACTACGCCATCTAGTTGCACACTAAGCAACTAGGCATGTATTATGTTGATAAACTACACAAATACATTTTTTTGTAATTAAACACGTTATATAAATGAAAAATATCCATAACTCGGGTACTATGTTTGTATTCATCATACAAACATATGCCCCTGGCGGGAATCGAACCCGCGAACTTTTGGTATAGCAGTCACGAGTTTCCAACCACTACATCAAATAGGTCGTCTTTGAATCCAAGCTATGTTTTAAATGCGAAAGTCTGTCTGTTTACCCGACAGATCTTACTGAAATTTGGCAAAAAGTTAGCCCGTGGCCCGGAGAAAGTCATAACCTACCCTTTAGCCGACCTCCAAAAAGGGAAAAGGTTATTAGTTCGACTGTATTTTTGATATGTATTTTCCGCCATATCTCCGACATTTGCGTACCGACTTCAATAATTATGTTTTCTTTGAAGGGTGGGGTGATCTCGTATAAACTTTTCAGTAGAATACCTATATTTTAGCTTCATATGGCAAGCTCACCTGGAGAAGTCCTTGTCAGTTTGCAGTGCCTCCTCGCCATGTCCCAGACGCAACAGATGCCGCTCATCCACGTCCAGTTCCGCCACCTTCTCGAACAGCTGGTTGAGCGCCTGATTGCTGTGCGTCACGACCAAGGTCCGCTGCCACGGGAAGTTGTGGTACAGGTTCGATATTATTTGCACTGCTACATCCGTTTTACCTGCGTATGTGAAAGTGAAAGTGGAGTGTTATCGGCTTTATACGTCCCCTCTGTTGGGGCACAGTGTCCTCTCTTTGGGACAAGGTAGGGGCCATAATCCCGAACGTTGGACTAGCGAGATTTGGTAGATTTGTGTCAATCTAGTGGCCACCTGACAGTATGTGTTTGTAGGCCTCCGACTACTTAAAGCGCCTTTCGAAGTATGGATACATTTGTATCAAAAAGCCACCAGTGGTCACCCTTCCAAGGGGTATCCACACCAGGCATTTGCCTAACTTCGCTAATCGAAAACAAACAGGGAATGAACCTGCGCCACGAGTGCACTTACATACGAGTGTTTCAGAGCTTGGTATGTGCTTTTCAATAAATCTAACTAATGTTATAAATGCGAAAGTTTGGATGTTTGTTGCTCAATCACGGCGAAACGAATGAACGGATCTGGATGCAATTTGATATATAGGTTTTTCCTGGATTAAGACATATATACTTTTTATCCCGATAAAATGAGTAGTTCCCGCGGGATAAAGAAATTAAACATATCCGCGATAGAGCTATTCCACGTAGCGAAAGAAAACTAGTAATAATAATATAAATAAATATTTGGGGCATTTACACCGATCATCTAGTCCGTAACTAAGTAAAGCTTGTGCTATGGCAATTAGATAACGGATAAACATGCAACAATATTTATATAAACATCCATGACTCGTTCGTATTCATCACATAAAACTTTTACCTCTCGCGGGATTCGAAACCGCAACCGTTGGTTTCGCTGACAGGGTCACTATCCACTACACCAATCGGTCGTCTGAATATAATAAGTCGGTGGTATATGGGGCTATTGAAAGTACGAGTGGTCGATTATGGCCAAAGTCCTCCTCTATCTACACCCGTCTTCGTCAAGAAGGTCGTGACCCTGCTAAAGACAGAGAACAATATGGCGATTGAACAAAGGTTAAACGCTACAAAATTACACGGTTGAATGAAATCCATTCATAAAGCACAAGAAATGACGTGTGCTTTAGACTGACTGAATTATTGCCGGCGGATAAATGTAGGTACATACGTCTGTGCAATATTATATTTTAATTAATTAAAATTTAATCAGGGGTGGCGCTAACTGGCCAAGTGCAACTACGACTGGAGCTCTGACGGTTCCGTACCTGCCCAACATCGCCATTGAGAAACAAAACAAATATGTTAAATGGAGTTTGACGACCTGTATGGTGTAGTGGTTAGAAACCCTGACTGCTATACTAAAAGGTCGCGGGTTCGATCCCGGTAGAGCATATGTTTGTATGATGAATACGGCTACGTGCGCCCGAGATATGTATGTTGTTGATGAATGATGACACACTAAGGGTTTGTTAAAGGTACTTACCCGTTCCAGGCGGTCCAACTACCAGGGTGAGGCCAGGCTGCATCCCGGAGCGAATCGCCTCCACTTGCGTCGGGGTGAAGAGGATATTGTTCCTGAGGCACAGTAACATATCTCAATAATGTATCCCTTTTACCTCCTTTGCTTATCTAATATCAGTGCTGTGTGGTTTCAGCACGTAAAAAGATTAGAACCAACCTATCTTTTCCCATGGGTATCGTAAAAGGCGACTAAGGGACATTCCACCAAAAAAATTTTAGACTTGCACGTTTTAACAGCGACTATTTCACCCCTTGTCCCGTGTGCATATCAGTATATTTCGAAGGTGAAACTTGGATGTTGTTTTCGTAATAATTTTTTATTATTGGGAACAAACGCTTTGCTTTGAGATATGCCTGACCTTTGGGATAAAGGTCGTGACTTTTCGATCTAATACCTAGTGTTGCCAGGTCTGATATATCAAATTTCGTGACGGAAAGTTAAAAAAGCAAGACATTTGCTGTCCCGATCAAGGGTAAATCGGGACGTAACTATGGAAACTTGAAAATCGGGACTTCATATGCCAATCGGGACACCTGGCAACGTCTCTATGGATGGCCATATTTACCATTAGTCGTATATCTCTTTTATACTATCATTATTTACCGCTTATATTATTTCTTGATATAATGAGCTGAGACTAAAATCTTTCCCTTTAATTCTAACACAAAATGTTTCGGGAAACGAACTAATTTCGTCGATTTATTCTCTCAAGGTAACAGTTCTATAATGACGTCAAGTGCGGCTACACTAACTAAAACATTATCAAGGTAGTAACCACTATCAAAATATACCACGTGAGCTTCTCTAATATAAACTCGTGCGAATTCTGTTAATTTTACACTACAACCATTGATTGATTTTATTTTCAGGTAACGATCTATCCACGTGTAATTCATCATCATATCAGCCACAGGACGTCCACTGCTGGACCTAGCCCTCCCCATAGATTATCAGAGAGACCAGTTGGAAGCGGTTTTTTCCCGCGCCCATTAGTAGAAGAACAATAAATTGCTCTTCAGTATTAACGAATTACTCATGGATAAGTTTTTTTTACCGTAAGAAATAGAAGAATGTGTAAAAGAAGACGTAGTGACAAAGATTGAAAAAGGTTAGCTGAGATGGTTTGGACATGTGGAGAGGATGAACGAAAGAGAAGCGAACGCATGTGGATGGTAGTGTCGGAGGGGAAGACCACGGCGAACGTACCATGATCAAATCGGAGACGTCTTAAAGAAAGGCCAAGTCAAGAGTACTCTAAACCGACGAGCATGTATGAACAACCTTATGAGAGTGAATGTAGCAAAAGAAGTGAAGTCTGTTGTCTCTGCCTACCCCTACGGGCTTTCCCGTACATATGCAATAAAAGATAAAACTCATCCGCTATATTATATTAACACCGGAAGACGCAGCTGGGCAGGCCGGCAGTTCGAACTCCAGTTATAATGTCATAATTATCATAAATGAATAATATTACTCCTTTATTTAATATAATAATTAATAACCACCATCATCAGTCCGTAAACATCCCGCTGCAGGGATATAGACCTTCCCTCATATTGAGGTCACGCTGGCCCAGTGCGGGTTGCGGAGTTCACATGTTTTTTATTTCTCAGGCATGTAGGTTTCTTCACGATGTTTTCCTTCATCGTTTAAGAGCACACACAGGGATAAATGCACATAAGTAATTAAATTTAAAAACTCATTGGTACAATGGCCTGTTTGGGGATCGAACCTTGACCTCCCTAATTTGGAGACTGTGTCTCCTCCACTGAGCCACCGATACTCTAACCGATTAATAACCATATCAACTATCAACATTTAACCGCCTCCGTGGCTCAATGTAAACAACATTGGGTTTACGATTCGGAGGTCGCGGGTTCGATCCCCAACGGGGTACATGTTTAAGTACTCGGTTTGGTTGGTGGTAGGGCATTTTAAATGTCCGCTTGGCTAACTACCACTATCTTATCTAAATCTGCCGCCAAGCAGCAATGTTAATAGCATTGTTGTGTTCCAATTGTCAGAGATAAGATATCCAGTCGCCCAAATGTGTTGGGGTTTCCGGGTCAGTACGCTTCTAAAAAACTAGATATTATATACAGCATTAAAAATCTGTAGTGTTAATTATTTTGTAATACTACTTACTACCTATATTTAGGTACTTATTTCAATAACTGTAGATAATAAACTTATTTTAGGTATATATTCAAGTTTTGGTAATAGCCAAAAACCACAGTTTTTGGCTATTTTTGTACTACGTCTATATCTACAAAATAGTAACCTGTGTATAATTTTGCGGGTTGTACAATGGTCCACATCATTTTTGTAAAACTCGATTAAGTATATACATTGTACTGTTTGTTATCCTTAATAAAATAAAATATAAAAAAATAGATACGCGTAGCAATAATACACAGATGTGCTTGATAGATTTCTGGTATTATTACGTCAGTTACGCTTCTTAGAAGCTAACAAAGCTTTATTTGTGTCCTCCGACTATTATTGTACAGTGATAAAGAAAAATGTATAATTTTACTTGCTAAAATAAACTTCATACCACTTCCTGTTAGTGAACATAATGTAAGCTTATTGTATAGGTAAGTGAGAGGTGCAGTGTGTACGTACAAGGGCGAGCTAGACTTTCACAATACATACTTATCATTCTTATGCATTGGGTCAAGCCAAAAGACTGAGACGTTCGCCGGATTAGAAAAAAAATTGTACAACCACTTACACTACCAATTAACTAATAAGTAATCCTAAACTGGGCAAAGCTTGTACTGGAAAGTATTTATCAGATAAACATCCATAGTAATATTATAAATGCGAAAGTATCTGTCCGACTTCGACATCAAAACTACTGAATCGATCATATTGGAATTTGGTGGAGAAGTAGCTTGAGACCCGGAGAAGGATATAGGCAACATAGGAACTGTTTTTAACATTAAACTTTTAATGACCACCCCGTTTTGGATAAAGGTCGTGACGTTATGTGTATAGGTTATTTCATTTTTTAAATATTAATTACCCTTAAACTCATTTATGAAAGGAAGAAAGAAATTAATTAATTTACCTTAAGGCACACACCAGACATTACAAAACGATAGAAAACAAAAAAAGAACAAACTACAAAACGTACGAAGACAAATACAAACATTTTGTGTGATATTGTGGCAAGAAGGAGTAGGTAATATTCAGCTCAAAGAACTAGTTCGTTCCGTCCTACCCTGGGACAGGAAAGCCATAGTAAGCAGAGTGTGTATTACGCGCTTGTAATCAATCAAATCAAATAAAAAATCAAAAATGTTTATTTTCATTTACATAGATACTTAACATTTTTAGTAGTGTAATGTAGCAGTAAAATAGCGTGTCATTGTAATGTAATAATGAATCGAAGGATTGCAATGTGTGAAAGTGACGAATAATACATGATATTAGTATCAAGCTCGTATCTCAAAGCACCGCGTAGTATGACTAAGCAGTTGTTAAACTGGGTTATCCTTACATTCATCGTAATTTCATTCATGAGTAAATCTAATTCTTGGTATCGTGTTAATAGAGTACTTAACCATATTTGATATGGCGATAACTGTAAATCTCATGTGCAAATCGGAACTTGAGTTATTATTAAAATGACTCAACGAATAATGGCAGCAATAGGGTGTAATCTAATGTTGGCTTCTAAGCGCAGAAAATACTCAGAGAAGGTATTTCTGCCATCTCAGTGAAAAAAAACCGTCGAAAGCGCAGCTATTGTGTAGCGCCCAACGTCCACGTCTTCAAAAAAGGATTGCGAGTGGAAGGAGTGAGGCCAGAATACAGTATTTTGTTTTATTTGCTTCGCACAGTTGAATGGAATTCGTGATTCTTAACTACGTTGGCGTTAAGGTTCAAAATCGAACGCTTAAGATGCAGTCCATGAGTACATTATATATGGTTTCACATAAATGAACCTATAGGAATGTGCAGGCAGCCATTTTATATCCGATCGAACCGCTTTCAGGGTTCCGTGCCGCATTTTATAAAAATTAAACCATTATAGGATCACTTTCCGTCTGTTTTCCGAGCGTTAAGGCCTCTTTTCTCAGAAAGGGATGGATGTATCAGGTTGAAATTAATATCGAATACTAAGATCTACCGCCTCTTATTGCTGTAATAAATTCGTGTTTCTAGTGTAACGCAATAATAACAATTTATTATGAATGCCTCAATACGATACAAAAACAAAGAAGTAGTAAATTATAGCTTTAATAAAAAGAAATATAAGTTTTAAATAACATGCACACAGTGCTGCTGTCACGTGTTGCGGCGTGCACAAACGGGTTAGCACTCAGCTTATGTTGCGACGAATCACAGCGCTGGTTTTCAGTGCTCCCAATACATCAGTATAATATGAGCAGCATAATAATAAATAATTATAGTCTGTAGTTAGTATACTATAGTGCATATACTTATTTGAATTCTCATAATTCCCATTAACTGGTAACGCCAATCCTGATTACGAACAACTTTCCCCAAGGAACAATAGTCGAATTCAATCAAAAAATTTTCGATTACCCATACTAAGTAAACCATTCTGAAACCACCTTTAGTGTGGAAGTCCAACAATTATCGGCTGGTAACTCCACTCCTGATTACGATCAACTTTCCACCAGGAACCATAGCCAAATTCAGCCGAAAATTGTTGGACTGCCACACTATAGGTGGTTTCAGAATAGTTTACTTTGGATAGGCAATCGAAAATTTTTTGATCAAATTTGGCTATGGTTCCTAGTGGAAAGTTGTTCGTAATCAGAAGTGGAGTCACCAGTAAACAGTAATTACACACATTCTGTATAAAACTGCAGGCCATGCGGTTTTTAGAGCACTAGGAGGCCGCAGACCTTCGTATTTGATGTTAATTTCAACTGGATACATTTAGCCTTGTGAAAAAAGATCTACAAAAGTTTGTCAGTGGTGATGTTATGAACAGAACCCTCAGGGCACGAGTCCTACTCGCATTTAACCATGATTTTTATGATTTGAGAATACTGGACCCATTCGGCGATTGAAAGTCGTCGTGTATAATCCAACAAATATTATAAATGCGAAAGTTTGGATGTTTGTTTGTTGCTCAATCACGGCGAAACGGATGAATGGATTTGGACGAAATTTGGAATATAGGTCATATACACCCTGGATTAAGACATATGATATTTTTTATCCCGATAATGGGAGTAGTTCTCGCGAGATAAACAAATTTTCGCGATAAAGGTATTCTACACAAGCGAAACCGCGGACGGAACGCTAGTATACTACATAGTTTCATGAATCACAAATTGTAAACCAAAACTTACTTAAAAAGAGCAACGCTCGAGTGTCTTGCTCGTTCTGAGGCTGCCAGCTGCCTTATTCAGGTCACCTATCTAGTTTGGCTAGTTAGGGCCAATGGATCAGCCGTCGTACTATGTAAAAATTTTTGCGTTCGATCTAATAATAATCTGTTTAGAGCGCTTGCGTTCGATCGCCCAATTTACCACGTAAGGATAAGCCCTTAATTCTAGTGCGCTTCCCCTTTATCCCCTTAGGGATAAACGTCTAATATCATCTAAAGGATACACATATCGAGTTACCATAATTTACTTTCTGGGTGCTTACGTGTTACCAACTTTAGCAACCGAACGCAAGCGAGCCACATGGCAAATTTTTAGGGGTCTAATGCAAAAATTTTTACGTGGTACTGCTGATGTTGCTCCTTTTATGCGCTAAGGGATGGCACTTGACCTCAACCACACCTGCCCTTAGATTTAACTTCATCGGTATCGTCATCGATTACGTTGACCAACAACAAACCGTCAAATTGCCGAGCGAGCGATGAGCCAACCAATCACATGTCAGTACGAAACCGATGACGATAACAATGAAGTTATATAACAGAACCCCTGATGTTAAGTGAAGATGAGGTCGATTGTGGAAGCGTACTGACCCGGAAACCCCATCTTATTTAGGGAACAGCCTATCTTATCTTTGACAACCGGAACATAAAAAAGTTATTAACATTGCAGTTTGGCTCCAGACTTAGATAAGATGGTGGTGGGTAGCCAGGCGGACATTTTAAAATGCCCTACCACCAACCAAACCGGCTAAACATGTACCCGGCCGGGGATCCAATCCGCGACCTTCGAGGACCATATTCGGCAGTGGACTTTGGAGTATTAATATTAGGGATTTGAAATTTATTTCTTTCACAGTTGAATACCAGACAGACTCACCCGTCATCTCTAGGGTTGCCAGGTAGCTACTGCTGTCACAGTGTTGCTATACTTGCCAACATGAGGATTCGTAAACCCTTTGTTGTTCACATTGAGCCACGGACGTGGTTACCCAAGGATTGACGGTTGTGGAATAAAATATGTATTTTCAGCTTCAATTTCACACTGAAAACATGTTATGGTATGTCATCTACAAAGTCTTTCTTTTGTAAATAAAACAGAGCTATACAAACTTTTTGGGTTCGTTGTAGAGGTAAGGGCCGCGTTTGGGCTGCACATGGGGCTCAACCACGATGACTTTCCTCTCCTCCTCGTCCTCATCCATCGCGTTATCGCCAAGCTGCTGCTTCCGCACCACATTCTCGAACGTTAGCCTGTAAATAATCGGTCAGTGGCGTATACGGGAATACATCGCTTTACACTTGTCAAAAAGAGTAGAAAAATTAGAGGGTAGTTCTCGCACAGTAGGCGGTATATTAATGCAGGGCTATTGATATGATTAACAGTAACGTAATGGCAATTCAAGCTATACCATCCTCAGTTCTCTAAAACGACCCTCTCGTCTAGACTACAAATACAAATACACTTTATTGCACAACAGATAAGAAAATACAGTTTCAGAAAAGTGGTAAGAATAGAATGTACAATTTGGCGACCTTATCACTAAAAGCGATCTCTTCCAGGCAACCTTTGTGTATAAGAACAGTACATTTGAAATAGGTAGGTTGTGCGGTATTAAATAGGGATGCAGATACAAACTACGTGAATAAATTATATCTATCGTCTATACTATATATGTGAAGGCGGAACTACTATTATTTCAGTTTTCTGTGCATAATATGCCTTTATTTTTTACAAGCTTTATTTTTTAAACCTATTTAACGTAGTCTAACGCCTAATTGTACTCTTATCAGTATTGTGTTTTGTAAAATGTATGTTCTCCTTTTTGTACAATAAAGTGTATTTGTATTGTATTGTATTGTAGTCTGTGGATTTGGACAAAGTTCAAATACATAGACTCCTGAATAGCCTAAACAAGTTTGTTCAACATCAACATAATGATGATTACGATATCCTATACCTTGCTTGTATATTTTATTTTTCAAAAAATTTATGAGCAAGCCAGAAAGAGATGTTGTTCAACTAAACACCAGCTACCCTGACAGACTCGTGCTTATAGTGTAGTGTCTAGAAGTACCTACGAGTTACATAAAAAACTGTTATTTTGTGGGAATAACCGTTTTGAGTATTTAAAATCCTAAAATCCCGACAGCATATTTTGTAATTTGCGGGCGCCATGTTGGATTTCTAACTATAAAATAATAATAATCATTTAATAATAATAATCATTTATTTATTACCCAAGTTTACAATGCATTTTAAGTTTATTTTAAGACTAGAGTTATGGATAATACATTTAATAATGGGACCAAGACGAATCTCTTGACGCTTAGGCCACATGAGGTATGCAGCTTTCAATGTTATATGCATGTAGGTATATTACATACTTATATGCATTGTGTATGCACTGGAAAAACATTACTCGCCTTCCTGGGGCAGTCGGGTAAAAACTATAATTTGGAATTAAGGAAGTGGCTTCTCCATTGCACATTCTATTTAATTAAAGAATGTTTAAATCATAAGGCTGAAATATAGAGTATGTAATTGTATTTAATGCTAATGAATTTAATCGACTCGAATTATATAAATGAATTGAATATCCAAATAGTTAATAAAATTAATTTTTCATTAAACGACCTTATCCGTCTGTTCCTTACTTCTGCCTCAGTGTCAATCATCTGGCGTCTCGGCATATGAAGGCAAGTGCCCTGACGGATGCACTCTGGTGTCCTGGCGACTTGGCCACACACTGGCCTGGGATGCCACATGTGTAGATACTTTAGCCCCATCTTATGTACAGAGCTCAGGCAGCAAGGCCGGTACCGCCGCCGATCTCGCTCATACAGTAAAGTGCCGCAAAAACACCTTTTTAATTACTAATTACGTGTTTGCGGCACTTGCCTTTGACCGGGCCTTTGAATGGGTCCGTGGTCGTCCGACACCAAAATTTTTATTCTTTGCACAAAAACAAGAAGACAAAGAGCTCGAAGCGATATACTTTTTATAGTTATGTAAATATAATAATTTATAGTTTCCTAGTATATATTATAAATAAATTTATGTATTACATTAATAATTATAGATACTAATTTTAAGATACACAAATATTTGCATGCTGTTAAAAATGGCTGAATGGGCGATAAAATCATTACTTACTTATGCATCGTATTCAAAAGTGAATACAAAGTATTTGTATGTAAATTTCGATTGTTAAATCTATACGTCGCTAAAATAATCTAACAACTAACTTTAACAAGTAAATATTCCTTAGACAAATTTACATAAATGGGTAAAGTTCACTTCCATTAGCATGTTATAAAGGGTGTTATCGGACCGGCTCGTTAAGGTTTTCTCAAAATTATTTAAAAATCATGTTACTAATTCTTTTATATATTTATAATTGAGTTTGATGGAACTTTTAGTCCACCATAAAATTATTACTTAAAACAATTACGTTTACATAATAATTTTAGTTTAGTATACTCGAGCGAACGCGTGGGAATAGAGTGGATTATGTTCGCCCGGGTGAACAAGAGCCGTTGCGTTGGTAAGTTTAGCGCCTGACCTTGAATGAGTGGCGGAGGGCTGGTAGTATTTAGAAAGAAAAAAATAAAAAGCAATTCGTTGTAAGATGTCGATTGGATAATATTATCTTATATGCATTTACTACTGGAGGACTGATCATCCGCCTGTGTTGTACCCAATAGACTTCCCACCATCAATACAATTGTTATTTCTCTGATGCATATGACTGGGGTCGAAAACATTATCATTTCTCATAAGGTACCTAAGTGGTGTCATCTTCATTCAGTAGCAATGAGTAAGAATAAATTTAAGTCGAGTTTGCGACCCATGAATTGATAATAAAGCAACAGATGTGGACTTCCCCACATTTCATCCTGTTGGCCAATATGATACGGTCATTTAAAGAGCACTGTCTGTTCCCATTGACCAGTTGATTCAGGCGGATCTCATCAATTAACTAGGTACAGGGTCCAACTTTGCATCACTACTTGAAAATATTATACGCATATTTTCGTTAGACCAACAGATTAGGCAGAACCTTTCATTTGTTGGGACAAGATCCTACATGCGACCGCACGACGACTGTAAAACTTACGATATTCTCCAGTGTTTTATGTCCAGAAATTAACTGTATAGGTGTATACTTAAATGCGTTACACAATGAAGGCGGTTGCTCTGTATTAAAAATGGAACACATTTTTGTTATTTTTTTTTTGTAAAGCCACATACTTCATTGTAAAAAAAAAAGAAATTGTTTTTTGAAATGTGCACCATTATCGCTACTGAATAACAGCTTTCGTTATGTAATGCATTTAAGTATACACCCTGTATAAGGTGATGATGATGACTCTGTGTCTGAATAAATGGTGAGGCTGTAACTGCTACTACCATTCATTCGCGTTAGGGATCGATTATCGTGCAATCACATCTACGCGATTAAATTGATATAATATAAAATTTCTGAAAGAACAGATTATAATTTGGAAAAAAGACTGGTTTAAAACATATTAATTGTACGTTCTACTTCTACCACTTTCAGTAACTGTATTTTCTTTTCTGTTGTGCAATAAAATGTATTTGTATTGTATTAAATTCTATCCCTTTGTTAATAACAATATATTTCAAAGAAAGTCGAATATACACCGTTTAGGATAAGCTTGTGGTTTCGGCAGGTCAAAAGAATAGAACAAACTCATCTCTTTCCGTGGGTGTCGTAAAAGCTGACTAAGGGCCACCAGGAAATAACTATAAATTTGCACGTTCCAACGGCGATGGTCTCACCCCCTGTCACGTGTGCATTTCTGCATATTTCTATAGATGAACCACGGATGATGTTTCAAACTTTAATGTTTCGAACACCCAAATGCTCATGTTTGGAACATCTCTGACCACCCCATTTGAGATAAACGTCGTAACGTTCGTTACGTATTCATATAAGAAAACGTAGTCGAATCTCAAAATCGGTCGGTCTCTTCTCTCGGTACACCAAATGTGTTCTTTTGTCTACCCAATTCTAACAAATAGCTATTTCAATTCAGACGTATGTATAAACTCTGAGAATTGAAAGCATAATAATATTTTCAGACAACTCAAGGTCAGCGAATTGCGCATGATCTAATCGTAAACTTCGAGAGAGCTGCTGTAGCCTTGAACATGAATACCTGTAGTTTATTGCTTTATATTGAGGTCACTAGATTTTTAGGACGGCTTCTTCTGGATACGCTCAGTCGCGGACTTAGAAGATGGCTTTTTGTTGTTTGATAAATATTTTTTTAACGGAAAGTATATTTTATACGTTTTTATTAAAAACATGTAAACCCTACTTAGCTGGGATAATTTGAATTTTTTCACGTTTCCAAAAACAACCGTTTGGCTGGCAGTAGTGGACCAACACACACACTTTGACTCTAACAAAAATTAGAACTTTAAAGCTTAATATTTCGCAAACGGATCCCTGAATATAAAAACTGTTCAAGATAACCTCGAATATTTTTGAACGACCTAATCAACGACATTCCACACGATGGGCTACAAAAAAAAATACATTCCCACTTTAGGCGTAGAGGAATTACTCTAAAATAAATTTTAAGATTGAATTTTACCACTTTGCCGGCGTGATTAATATGCCATATTATATACCCATGCCATTACAGCTTTCTAGTACTAAGATATTCTGAGCTAAGCCCCGGAAGACAGACATCCTTGTGGACTACGGAACCCTAAAAGTTGGCATTTTTATTATATTTTTTCTAAGTTCGCTATAAAAGGGTTACATACGTAGTTTGGAAACTTGCGACAGTATCAAAATTAAATCAATATAGGTAGGTGTGTAACTATTTTACGATTGTGAGACAATGTCTAGTCATGAGGTCATACTAGGTGGAGTACATCATAAATAATGAAACGTTATTGGTGATGGGTGATGTAACCGTGAATATTTAATTAGGGTAGACAGATATTATTGTGTCTAACAAAATTGTATCAGTATCAAATTGGACAAGATAGACAAAACTACACAATTTAAACTTCCTTCCTTTAATTAATTGATTGCACAGACTATAATATATAGTAGCAGATCAAACATTCATCATCATTATCATCATCAAACATTCATCATCATTATTATCATCATTATATCAGCCGGAAGACATCCACCGCTGGACAAAGGTCTCACCCAAACATCTCCACGACGTTCGAATCCGCTTGCCCGCATCCATCGGCTTCCCACGATCTTTACTAAATCGTCGGTCTACCTCGTGGGGGGTCTGCCCACGCTGCGTCATCTCCAATGGTAACCGCTTAGGTCTATACAGCTTAAGGTACATGCTCTTTTTAACCCCCAACGAAATACGACAAGTGTTATGAGTTTGACGTATCTCGGTAATGTGTGGTACGATTTGAGTGCAGTTTTTTTTATATAAAAGACTAAACGTGGGGACAGATTCTTAACCATGTTTGATGAAAATCGATTAACACAGTTTTTGGTGCATTTCGATGATATAATCTTTCGAGGGTTTAATTTTTTTTTATGTTTGTTGGAAGACGGTTAAGCCGTTCCGAAGATATTTGATTGAGCAATCGCACACTTTCGGGAACACCGACCAATGACACTACGATTCATCACTGGTCTGCTGTTATGCTTATGTTACGATCCCATAAAGGTCTTTTGTAACTGTGTGTAAAAATTGGTGGTTGAATGTTGGTTGAGCCGTACTTATATCCGTGCAGTCATCAGTCTTAGAACAGAGGGTACAGGCCATAATCCACCACGTAGGTCCAGTGCGGATTGTTGGAATTGTGTTTGAATAGTGGCCACCTAACAATTTTATAAAGCAACCGACTAGGTTTATGTTACTAGTGGTCACCCGTAAAAGCCCACTATTGCTTAACTCTGCTAATCGAAAACGAACAGCGAACGCGCCGGCGGCGGCGCCACGGTATGCGTGTATAGTGAGCAGTTTGTAGATGATGATGAAATTTTTTTCAGTATCGCTGCGACCCAGACACAATGAACCACAGAGAGAAAGGGATGCAACAGTTGACAACAGACAAAGTTGCACAATCTTTAGCAATGCCAAAACAAGTTTCACTATAAAGTAGTACACAGAACGAGATCCCGTCCGACACTATAGACATACGCTACGCTACACTATAGACATACGCTAGTACTATTTATTATACTGTGCTATAGACACACTTTTAAGAAAAGAATAAAAGAAACAATAATTCGGTCTGAAGAATCTACATTCACTTTTAACCAATTTATGGTATATGTTGGGGTTTCATGACCCCGGTTAAAAAAAGAAAAAGAAATAGTCCATGAGAAAACGAAGACATTCCTTGATAAACGTGTCCACCGTCACATCACACCGTCCACGTACCATCTGTCACGTGTCTATAGTACACATCTGAATATTACAAAGTTTTAACATAATGTATTGAAGGCCCATGATATTTGGACTCCTAAGCGCTTGTGTTTGGGATGTTTCTAACCTCCAATTTGGGATGGTTCTCGTGATACTACTATGTATGTAAGCTGGGCTTCGCTTCTATTTGAATGATAAACTTTTATTTATGGTATTTACCCTATATGTACTCATTTGGGTACACTTTGTCTCGCTAAGTATTTTTTTTTCTTGTTTTTGAATTTAATCATTTTTATGTAATCTATTTGATGCATGCGGTGTTAAACCTGCATGGTTTTTATTTTCGTTTTATATTTATTCTTTTTCTAATAGAACACCCTGTCATTTATTAAGAAGTATATTTTAAATATTTTTTGATATTCTTTTGCCATGTCTCCTTGTGTACACATTAAAAATGTCACTGCTTACCACACTCTGTGATTTCTTTTCTTTTAGCGAATCAGAGAAGAAATAGAAGGTTATGGGCCCAGTGCATTGGAAAGCTGCAAAACGGGTACTTAGGTATCTGAAAGCCACCAAACACTTAAAACTCACGTTCAGCAATAATGGTGAGAATTATCCTACAGGCTATGCTGATGCAGACTACGGCAGTAACATCATAGATAGGCATTCCTATACCGGTTACGTCTTCATGATGAATGGTGCCTGTATAACATGGGAAGCGAGGAAACAGCGTACACCCGCACTCTCCACTACAGAGGCCGAATACATGGCTCTAGGTGAAGCCTGCAAAGAGGCGATCTATACCTAAGAACTTTGATTAAAGAAATCTTTGATGTAATTCATCCCATCACCATTTATTCAGACAATCAAAGCTCACTAAAGCTAACACGCAATAACACTTTTCATGCTCGTACAAAACACATAGACATCAGACATCATTTTATACGCGAACTTTCACAGCAGGATGTCAACCTACAGTACCTACCCACCAATGACATGACAGCTGACATCCTAACTAAACCATTATCAAAAATTAAACACTGTAGATGCACTACGTCATTAGGTTTAACTTAGATGTACAGTTAAGTTAGGTTTTATAGGTATGTATATTATTAGGTACTTCTGTGAATAGTTATATACAGGTTGATGTTTTTAGTTTTGTGTATTATATTTGTTTAGTGTGTTCAATGAGTGTATAGTGTATAGTGACTTTGATACTTATTTATACAATCCCTTTATTTGTACATTGTAGATATGTATACAGGGTGTTCCATTACGGGGAGGTGTTAAACCTGCATGGTTTTTATTTTCGTTTCATATTTATTCTTTTTCTAATAGAACACCCTGTCATTTATTAAGAAGTATATTTTAAATATTTTTTGATATTCTTTTGCCATGTCTCCTTGTGTACACATTAAAAATGTCACGCTTACCACACTCTGTGATTTCTTTTCTTTTAGCGAATCAGAGAAGAAATAGAATGCGGTGTTTACATATAATTGTTTGTACATTTAGCTAATAACTAATATACATAAGGCTTCATTACTCTAAGCGATGTAACAAGCGTTTGTAAACCTATTTAATAAATTAAAATAAAACAAATAAACTAAACTTCTTTTTACCATATAATAGAAACTGTTAAAAAAGTATGAAAAGCCGACTGTAGTCATACCTACCTATAACAATCAAAAACAAGACGAAATAACTCAATTGATTTATGACGGGGTCAGAGGTCGGGGCAAATCTACCCCAATGCACCAAAAACGAATTGACATTTAATCAGGACGTCATATGACACTCCATTTTGTCCAAATCGACTGTGTAACATATACCGGATGAGTTTTTTTTACCGTAAGAAAAAAAATAGGGCACATTAGGTAAGTGAAATAGAAGTTATAGGCATAGTTAGTTTTTTTTTTTCGAAAACGCACGCGCCTGCCGCAGATTGAGATGCGACTGGCGGGATTCGTAAGGTTCCTATCATTTTTCTCCAAGTTTTCTTCATTTGTTTCATTTAATGATCGAATTATGTGGAACAGGGTACAAATACCACCGTCAAATGACACAATTAACGTTTTATTCAATGATAGTTTTGAAAAATAAAACTACATATGCCAATACCTTCTATTTCACTTACCTAATATGCCCTATTTTTTCCTTACGGTAAAATAACTCAAAAAGGTTTGTATCGTTTTGGCTATTCTTAATTTCCAATGTTGGTTTTTCTGCTAGACGTAAATTTAACATACGCGTTGAATACTAATGTAATACCTAATAGTTACGCACCTTTTGGCTTTGTCGTAGTCGAGTATAACTATAAATTGAAAATGAAGAAAACCCTCAATAACAATTATGGATCAAATGATTATGGTAGATTAGACTACCAAAAAAAAATACAAACTGCCAAAGTGAGAACCCCCTCCTTTTTGAAGTCGGTTAAAAATAGTGTTAACAGCTAAATATCGTCGGCTTAAGCGATGACCATCAAACTTGCCTAAGAACCAAAGTTACAAAACCGGCCTCCAAATAAAAAAAAACCGCATCCAAATCGGTTAACCCATTTAAGAGCTATGGTGCCACAGACAGGTCAAACTTATAACACACCTTTTTTTCATTGAGTTAAAAAATAGATCCGGTTCATGTCTTCAGATATATCAGTAATGAATTTTAGATGATTACACTTCGCAAATACTATAACGGTATTCCATCTGTCTACTTTTTACTGAGCATAATGCCCTACAATCCTGTTTAAAAAAGGACAAGTTACAAATGTGGGTTAATGAACCGTTAAGTACGAGTAAGCGACACTTACTTGAAAGGTCTAACGAGTTTGCGGGGATCGTTTGTCTGCACCTTTATTTCATAACCGGGGAAGCTGTTCCTCAAGTGTTCCATGTCCAGGAAAGTGTCGTTGAAGTCCAAAATAGGAATTTCATTTGGCATCCTGCATGAGAGAAAGTCTTCATTAGAATGAATACACACTGGTCATCAAAAATGTACACCCACCAAATAAATGTCTACACAACTTCCCTGCATGTCCTGCTTGAGAAACTAGTTAGTAACCCGGATATTACTGTATCGTTTTAATGAAATTTTCCTTTTCTACAGCCAGTATGTCATCAATGAAAATGATTCTCGGAACCCTAAGAAAACATGATCATGTGCTCAATAAAAGTTGTGTAACAACTTAGCTCTCACACACACCATGTGAGGTATTGTTGAAATATCAATTAGCTCTCCTACTCCTTTTCTATCAGGTAAAATAGAAGTCAAAGGCTATATAAAATTGACTTATAACCAAAACCTGTTGTTATTAACACGTTCCGGTAGTCCATTCCACGATGACACTATTAAATATAAATATATATAAATAAATATCGTAATTATCTGTCAAAACGACATCAAAAGAAAAACAAACTAACTTTTCTTATTTATGTATGAGTTAATAATTAATCAGTCTTATTACTCAGATTTAGTCTATTTCACAGATATACCATAAAAGTAACATGTGTTTCTTCACAAAAATATTTTTTTTTATCTTTAAAAATTCTATAATTAAACAGTCTTCGTATTATTTACAAAATTACTAGAATCAGACTTAACAAAAACAAACCGAATGACGTTTATCTCTCAGAATTACTTCAGAACAAAAACAAATTATATTTTTGCTAAACATAATTAACTTTACCTATTACTCAGATTCAGTATCATTTACAACAAAATAATAAGTATGCTATTCCTCAAAACAAGCAAGGCAAAAAGGATTTTTACTAATCTTACACCTAAACCTGGTTTCCTTGCGTTTCTTCTTCTTGGTACACAGACAGCACATGAGGCATTTTGTTTCTTTTCGAATTTTCAGAAATCGGAATATCTTCTGACCTGTGAGCTCCAGAAACTGACTCTTGCGAAGGCCCAGATATTTCGATTGTAGCATTATCATTCCTACGTCTACTGGAATAAATGATTCCTGTTCTTTGTCCTACAACTTAGCGTCGACTTTAGTCATCTGCTTTATAAGTTTGTCTCGATAGTCCAAAAATTCATAGCTGGTATTTGTGCTAAAATATTTTTTATACACGTTCCAGGTGGATATGTCTAGCAAGAAAGAACACCTTCTTGTACCATCGGATTGATTTTTGTGGAGAGGAGTAATAAGCGACCATTTGATCCTTAAGATCTATACTACTTGGTAATTGTTTCAAATCTGTTCGCAACATTTTGAAGCTTCGGATGACTCCTTGTTGTAATACAAAATACGGGACGTTTGTCTTTCCAGAAGGAGATATCTTTTGCGACGCCTAAAATGTTCTCCTTTTTTTAGTTTGTAGTCATTAGTAATCCTGGGTTCCTTTTTCTGTTCTTTCGTAAACTTTCACAAATATGAGTTGTCAAATCGAGTAATTTTTGGCTTAGTTCAAAATCGTTACAAATGTTATCCATGAATACATGATGGTCCTTTAATGAGATACGGCTGTAAAAGTTTCATCACGATTGTTCAGTCTTTTTCGTAGACTCTTTCTCTGACTCCTAAGACCA
Organism: Oegoconia quadripuncta; assembly: GCA_949316235.1. NCBI lineage: Eukaryota > Metazoa > Arthropoda > Insecta > Lepidoptera > Autostichidae > Oegoconia > Oegoconia quadripuncta. The sequence goes on from OX438759.1 coordinate 9,263,904, forward strand.
GAGTACATAATGACATTTCAGCCATACCCATCTGCCGTAGTTAATTCATAGAATTGAATTCCATTTCGAGCTTTTTTACTCTTAATATATTGGCGAAAATGCAGTCCTGCCTCTTAATAATATCTATGACTCATCAATTGAAAGTTCTTTTCCTGGACCAAACACATTCCGAAAATTCTCAGAAATTACCTCAATTAAGTCGGTTATTTTCTTTTCACTTTAGGTATTAGTGCTGGCTACGCAAATACAACGTAAAATCTGTTCATATCTCCTTGAAGACGTCATATAACTGTAAAACGGATGAAGATATAGAGGATCAGAGTCCCTGTGATAAAAAATCTAAATCGAATTGGTTCCGTATCGGAACGCCACTCATTATCTGATGTTGAAGTAGAGGTCAAGGCCAAGCAAATTTTGCGCGTCTTCTGGTACTTTTAGATTTTCCGCGGTATCAGGAGCGACGTCAACGGGCTTCTCTGGCAGTAATTGGGCATCTCCTTGTACTACAAAATTTTCATCTGCAACAGGGACATCACAGGGCCCGTCAAATAGTACACAGCCTCTTGCTATTGCTTGATTTTCAGCAGCTTCAGGAGCGACGTCAGTGGGCTCATCAGGTCGTACTTGGCCATCTCCTTGCATTACTAAATTTTCAGCTACAAGATGGACATCACAGGACTCGTCGCCTAGATTAGCTGATTTTAGACATATATCAAGAGACACCATAGGTAAAAGTGGAGACGCCTGTAATGTTAGACGACCAGGTTTGGTATGTTGGTGCAATGACCTATTACTTTCGCACTGAAGGTTGCCGATATCAATTTCTGATTCAGCTGTGCAATTTATGGAGTCACTATGTGTCCCGTTCGTCTTTCTACTATTTCCTGTTAAGGCTTCACCGTCAGCGGAACTCGATAATTCATTAGGGTCCGGTTGATAATCCGTGTTCGATCCATAAATATAAATAAGTAAATAATAAATCGTTTCTGAGGTAGACGCGTCTTCTTTCTAGAAGACCCCAGAATCTTCTGTTTGTAAGTCATTTAGAAATAAAACGATAATATGCAGGTGAATCCTGGCATAAAAGAGGAATCATCATATCAGCCGAAGGACGTCCACTGCTAGACAAAGATCTTAACGATTTAAGTGAATACGACGACACCCGTACTGGCATAATGTGAATTCTGCTTTTACGGTCGAATCCGTTGCCGCGCCGGTACGTGTTAAATCAGTAAAATTTTACTAAGGAAGAATAAAGCGGGGCGAGAAGCCCACAATCCACGTAGCTACGTACCTGGTGTAATGTGCTTGACCAGGATCCCCGTAGCCAAGCACGATGTCATGTAGCCAGTCGGGAACCACGCACTCGGTGTTCATCAGTTCTCGAATTGTCTCCAGAACAGCTTTGAAATTATTCTCCTTGGGCTTGCGTCGCATCACAATGTTAAAGGTCTCGTAAACGTCCTAAGGATAAGGTAAACGAGTTTTAAAATTTAAGCACTGCGCTGCTACTATAATTGGTTTCAGGGTTTTGGTTAGTGGATATAGTATGACGCTCCTTTTTCAGTTAGGTCGGATAAAAATGATTCGTGCATGCTTGCAAAAGAATATTTTCAGTTATTCAGACTTTCGCCATTACAACTCATCAGAAAACTCTAACTATGTCTCACTTAGTACCTATTATATAAGTGTAGTTGGTAGATAAATTGCTAGAGGTCAATAATCCAACTTACCTCGGTTCCTTTACTAGCGCGGTCCAAATCCAGCCTATACTGATTAGGATCGAGCAACAAACGGAAGGTTCTCGAGTCCCCATCTAGCTGAGGTCGCGGTTCTGGGCCCTCCTCTATGACTCTCCCTGACGCATCCAACATTCCCTCTACTTCGCAACCTCTCACGTATACAATGCTAGCTTGCTCCACCATGCTTTTCCTGTAGTCATATTTTGTACCTAGAAGTAAGTTCAAGTCAATGATGATTTTGGTTTTTACGGTGAGACTATGGAAGCATATACAAAACGCAAACGATTTCGTCAATGTCCCTGTCGAACTGAAATGAAATATTTGTAGTAATGTCTGATTGTCCTCAACCTAGGACGGAAAACAAATGGTTCTATTGATATCCCCTAATTAGAGAAAGAGTAGAAAAAGATAACTTCTAGTAATCATTATCACCATAACGAGCCCTAAGACATCCACTGCTAAGCATAGGGCTTTTATAAAATACCAATAAAAATAAATAGAAAGCGACTCTAGATGTGTTGTTTTTTTTTATGATAAGCTAGATACGCGCTGATGGAAAGTGACGATGTGGTCGAAGATAAAACACAATTAGGCGGTCTTATCACTAAAAGCGATCTCTTCCAGACAACCCACAATATACATTATATACATGGCTTGCTTACCTATCCCTTGCGTGGGACGGACGGTGACCAAAAAGCAAACGTCATGCTTTCGAAGAGATTCCCACTCGTGCTTGATTTCATTTCTGACGCTGAGCGTGACAGAAACGTCGGCGCGCACTCGCGAAGGCGCCTTCTCGCCGATATTGGGTTTAGCGACTTCCACAACGGTGAAGCTCTGGATCGGGTGTGCCATTCGAGCCCAGCCGCCGAAGTAAACGCTACCGTCCTCTGCTCTCCTAGACGACAGAAACAACAATTGTTTTACTCAGTGTTGGATCACATTTGAGGTTGAGTTGGGCGTGCACATAGTTTAATTAAAATATTTATTTAATTTCATTCATTAGAAATTGAACCTTGCAACACTAGTTATTTCATTTCAGAATAAAAACCAGTAAATTAAAGAATGAATACAAATATTCTTAAAATAAAAGCTAAACTCGCAGATAAAGATAAACGTGATCGTAAAAAAATTTCGAGAAAACTAATACTCTTTAGTAGCTGGAGATGTAGATCAAATTCACCGCGTTCGTAAATTCGCGCTATATAATTTGGAGAACAAGGGTCAGGTTAATCATACGGCACTAAACATCATTTACATAAGATAGGAAAGTGTACATGGCTGAAAGACTGTAAATATTTATTTGGAAAAATGAATTGACGAATATGGAAAAATGAAAAATCTAAAACAGTGCATTGTTAGTGAAACTAACTTAACCAAAAAAATTAGAGGACCTGCTGGATTCGTTAGATATTGTGTTTTAAATATCAGTTTTCTATTGGGCATTCGTGTATGTCATAAGTGCAGCATACTAACATGATCTTTGTGAGCTTAAGTAACAGAACGATGTCAATTGCATACCAAAATGTTAGGGAGTTAAATGAACTTGACCTAAGATAATTAACTGTTCCAATGACATTCTTGGATTCGTTCTGTAGCAGTGAGAATTTTATGATGATTTTATGGTATTTCGTTGCGATCGAGACGATGGCTGGAGAATTACGAGCACGGTGCAAATACTAAAAGGACACGGCGTATACGATTATGTCCTATGGTTACAAGTGAGCCTCGGGACAGCATCGTACGGGCGTGGTTCAGGCAGTGTGGTTGTCTCTTGTCGGGTTAACACGAGATACGATTGACACCGACGCATTAAAAAAAAATAAGTACACTGGAAATATCTGCAAAACGATGATGTCATGTAATTTATCTTGTAAAAGTGTTTGTGGTAAACCCTCAAATGCTACCAATACGACATATTTCATATCTAAGTAATATTATTCAAATAGTATGGCACTCTCCGCGAATGACGACGAATTGGCAAGTATTACAGTTGAGTTCATAAATATTGCACAGTTACGTCAATTTAACAATATTCCAAATATTTTAAACATTTATTTATTTAAAATAACAATGACAGATTTTAGGTCCTTGCCTTTTGCAATGACATTGTGATGTCAGTTGCTGTCGACTAACTTTGAACCTCGAAGATACACGTCTTCCAGCTCTAAATATAACCTATTATAAATCATTACAAATAACTTTACTTACCATGGTGCCAGTCTGTACACTGCGTCTTCTATATCTTGTCGTATTTCATCTGAAAACATGAATTCTTAGGAATATTTTTACATAAAATATAATACACAAACACGCAAATATCCTTGAATACAGAATTTTCACATTTGTCCATGTTATCGTACTTATCACAATTTCAATGGAAATATTGTGTTGACTGACAAAGAATACATTATTCCAACCAGTGTAGGCACTACAACAGCTAAATACACAAAAAATGAACAAATGTGCAGTGTAAGATAGAACAGATAATTTTGTTATAGACTGGACTTATTAGGTAAGACAAATAAGTATACTCCTTAAAAGTGAGTATAATAAATAAATGTCCTTGGACACACTCGTAGCGCCATGTAGTTCCACACTAATAAATAATATATGATGCAAAAATGCTATTTTTATGCTTTACCACGGTCACAGTCGACAGAATATATTATGGTTATGATCAATTTTAAAATTCTAAAAGTAACATTTTGGACTACATTGAAGTGGATCTTTAACTTCGATAATAAAAATGTAAAATCTATCACCCACATGTACTTTCCAGTCGAAATAAATTGAAATTCCTTAGCAAGTAATCGTGCAGCGTGAGGAATTGGAGATTTAGCTTCGGCAGAGCGAGACAGTTCTCGCCGCTATATATTTCTGTAGGAACCACATTCTCGTCCCATATGACTTCCTCGGTAGGATATAAGGGCATCGAGTTCAATTCTTCTAGTTGCGATATCCTTTTTTCGTGTCGTGATATCTAAAAAAGAAGAGGTCTTTAGATGAAGAGAGAAATGCAAGGTTATTGAAGCTCAGTGGTGTGACATATTATTTGCAGCAGTCGATCGCGCCCTCACAATGCACAGTCGAGCATTTTGTGATATGGTGCTCAGCTTGGGTGGTGGTTTGTTCCTGCTCCAGCATGTGCTTATGTGGGAGAACGGGCGGTGCACTCCTGCCTGTCATTGTGAGGTAGTCGATCGACTGCTGCATTGTGAAAGGATTAAGTGCAAGGCATGGTTGAATTAGTCAATGAACTTCTAAATCTGCGTTCTTTTTGTCGCATCGTTAATGCGTAGTTTAGGTATACCAGTAATTCTTTGAGAAATTCCTTGTCTACTCGGTGCCACGCTGCCTCATCTTCTTGGCCTTCTGGAGGTACTAGATTCAAATAGGTCGCTATCGCCCGCAGAGCCTTGTCACTGTAATAAAAGCACATTTTATGAACACTATTAAGATATGGTGACAGTAATACATATTTAGATAACTAGTCTTGATCACGAAAACATGATCATGAAGTTCAACAACATGTAAAAGCAGAATGACATACACAGCCAATAAATAAAAAATAGAGCATTAATTTTAGAAGCTGATTAAGTACCTGAGATTTCCAAAATGTTTTTCTAGTGACTCTCTTGTATCAACGCTGGCTACGTTTGCCAGAGCAAACAATCTCAAATCGGGGAACTTAGCAAATGCCGCTTTCTGTAAAAATAAAAGCATTAAAGAATAATTATTTACTTAAGTATTTAAATTCAATCAACCCGAGAGCATATTTTGTAATTTTGCGGGCCCGTTTTGGATTATTTAGCATAAATTACCACACTCGCTGAATCGCTACTTAAACAAAATGTGGAGATTTGTGACTCCCATTTTAAATTTAATCATGTAAGGCCTATAGACATCCTAAAAGCATTTCGATCTTTACACAAGAAAAAAACTGCCGACCTTCACGGTTTATAAGTAAAAATTATTAGCGCCGTAATTGATTGTGTTTCACCACACTTAGCTTGTATTTTTAATAAATGTACTGATGATGGCATATTTCCTGATCTGATAAGCACAGAAAAGTCATACCTTTATTTAATTCGGTTTTACTAGGGGCTCTCGACAACCGATGCAGGTGTCGAGCTATTACAATATATTTTTGAGGCTTGGGAAGATGCGCTGGATGCAATAGGAGGATTTTGCGACCTGTCCAAGGCCTTTGATTGCGTTCATCATGACACTTTAATCAGGAAAATACGTCATTATGGTGTAACCGGCCATGCTCTCGACCTTCTGAAGTCTTATTTGAGCCGAGTTCAGAGGGTTGATATCAGTGGCAACACATCACACACATACAGGCATTATTTGCTACCCACCACAGATTGATAATATCAAGCATGTTAAGTTTTAGTTGTTTTTCTCTTATGTAGATGTATTTGGTCACTGTAATAAAAAAAAATGCAAAACAACCGACAACGACAAACAGAATAATAAAATCCCATCTTATTTGGGAGACTGGCTACCTTATCTCTGACAACCGGAACACAACAATGGTATTAAAATTGCAGTTTGGCAGCGGCATAAGATGGTGGTAGGTAGCTACGGCAGACATTTAAAATGCCCTACAATCAACCAAACTTAATTTTAAACATGTACACCTCCGGGGATCGAACCCGCGACATTCGATTCGTAATCTATGTAGTTCATATTGATTGAGTGAGTGTAATTTTGCTGATCTATATCCTATGTGGCGAACCAATTTATATAAATTAAGGCCGGTACACATCTGGCGAAGCGCCATTTTCACTGCTAATAATATAAGAATTGAAAAACCAAACAACCGGATAGCATATTATGTCTTTTACAGGCGCGATGTTGGATTTTACTATAAAATGTAACCTATGATACTCTGGGGTTTCAGAGGAATCGAACGACACCTTGCATATGAGACAACATAGAAATCTATATTATACATATACACCCGAAAAAACATTACTCTCCTTCATGGAGCAGTCGGGTAAAATATCAACATTGCGGACGTTGAAATAAACTCAAAAATAATTGAATTTCACTGCTCTGTGTTCACGGGTTTTATTCGCCTGTGACGTATGTATGAAGATGCTTGTACAAAGGGTTGCTAGATCATAATTTGAAAAAGGAGGGCTGGAATGGTCTAATATGGAGAATTTTCGGATTATTCCCAGTAGTCCCCTCTAGCCCTGTTCCCCGGGGTGATGGCTGGGAATTGTCTTCCCGGTTGTCGCCGGGCTGACAATTCGTGCCGACTGTTCCCTTTGAAAGCTGACTAGAGGGGACAAATGGGAAGTCTGTTTCAACTTTGTAGGTTTTTTAACAAAATAGTACCAAAATCTACTCAGGCATTATCAGCAAATATCAAATAGTTATAGCGAAAGGAGGACATAAACTTACCTAGGTAGGGCAGATTATGAAAAAGGAGGACATGCCCTCCTTTAGGGTACCATCTGGCAACCCTACTTGTACACGTGGCAAGTAGCTGAAGTAGGTAAAGGCGCAGGTTACTTGCGCGGTGGCCGCGTCCCTAATGCATGTGTCACTGGGACCCGTGTTCTTTATCTTTACACGGTTAATTTACACAATGTATATAATCTACATCATTGGATAGCTGCATTAGTAACATGACAAACGCGATAAACGTTTATGTCGCGTAAGATAATATTTGTCCTGCTTATTCGTTTGGACGAAATATACAACCATCCCACTCTAAGGTCGCGTCGCGCGCGACTACGATGTCATGCTACGGAGCTGTGTGACGCTTCACCAGAGGTGTGTCGGCCTGTACAGGAAATTGAAATTTAAAATGAATACCTGTAAAGAAGTAATTCTCGAATAATGTAGCAATGTCATATCCCGATCGCTCAGCGGGTCACCGGTTTCGTCACTGATCTCGAAACGTGCATAGAACCGCAGTAACAAGAGGAGCTGTAACAAGCAAAATTACCATACATATTAATGAAATAGGTATACACTGTGTAACGGTTAAGTGTAGTCATATTTTAAGGGCTTGTTCTACCCATCAATACGAACAACTTTTACTATGGGGGCAACTTCGAAATCGCGAAAAAAAAATCAGCTGTTTCATACATTGCATCGGGAGGTTATTGAAATTTTCTATGGAACAGCTGATTTTTTTTTCGCGATTTCGAAGTTGCCCCCATAGTAAAAGTTGTTCGTATTGATGGGTAGAACAAGCCCTTAAAATATGACTACACTTAACCGTTACACCCTGTATATAAGTATATTCCTTAAAACAAGTGCACTGATTAATAGCAAGAATATTGAAAATTATATGACGTGATGAACGTCGCGGGGAGTTGCTGGATGCAAGCCGCTTCCAACCGGTCGCTCTGAGATTTGTAGATAGATTTATGGGGGAGGCCTATGTTCAGCAGTGGATGTCCTTTACCTATACCTGGAGAGAGCGCGGGTAGCGGTACCGCAATTAGACGTGTTTATTTTGTTCTCCGACTGTTAATTAAATATTATGTGTTAAAACTGTGATTAACGATATTAAACCACAATCAACACATACCTTAACCTTCATACTTTGAAATAGTGTTTCTAGTGATACTGACATAGTGTAGTTTTGGAGAAAATAGGATATTTATTTCTGGATTCTACCGCGAATGCATCGTAAGTGACTGTGACTGTGCATCGATGACCTTGAACGGTCACGGCAACTACAAGTGCAATATATCATTGCGGTTGAATGCGTTGACTATATTCGCCCGTTGTAAACGTGTACCGATAGCTGAGTGGTTGTACTCGTTGCGCACTTACCTTGCGCTCGATGGATGTGTGATCGAATCCGGGACTAACACACATATTATGTTATACTAGTTTTGTTTTTTTTTTTGTTTTTCTTTTTTAAATTTTATTTTTATAAAATCATGTCGAACGTTACTATCACATGTGCCGGATGTAGTGAAATTATAGATAGCAAAAGATTTATGCGCTGTAGCGTCTGCAAGGACGCGTATGACCTCCAGTGCGCAAATATATCTGAAAAGCGTTTTTATAACACCCTAACCACGGAGCGTAAAAAGAACTGGATATGTGTGGCATGCACAAGTAAAAAACCTAAGCAGGGCAATATTAACACTCCAGTGCGCGGTGATGTCGATCACGTTAATACTCGTCGTGGAGTGATTAACGCTAGTCAGATTTCTACGGATAATGAGGCGGATGGGGTGGCTGATAATCCACTCCTAGACGACTCTGGATGCAAAGCTGTTATCGAAACGTCTGATGTGCGGGCCTTAATCCACGAATTTCGTCTATTCAGAGAGGAGATGCGTGCCACGCGTATACAGATGCAGAACCTCGAGGCGGCTATGACTAGTCTTTCGTCGAGGGTGGATGTCTGCGATAAACGCATTGATGAACTTTGCACTCGTATGACTAATATAGAGCATCATTTTGCGGATGATGGACCTGCGCACAGTGACCCATCATTGTTGGAATCAATTAATCAACTAAAACTAGAGTTGAACGATCGTGATCAGGAACTCCTGCTCAATGATATAGAAATTTCTTGTGTCCCTGAACAGAAAGGTGAAGGTGTGCCACACCTTGTAATGACCTTGGCAAATAAACTGGGTGTTAAGCTGACTGAACAAGACATTGTTAGTGCAACGAGGGTTGGTATTTACGCGGCGTCTGTTGCAACGGGCCCTTCGCCTCGGCCACGGCCCATAGTCGCTCGTCTCGCCCGCCGAGCCGTGCGCGACCAGCTCTTGCAGGCTGCTCGGGTAAGACGCGGAGCTACTACCGAGGATACGGGCTTACCCGGTCCGGCTCGACGTTTCTACGTCAACGAGAGATTGACCCGTATGAATCGCCAGCTTTTTGGAAGGGCTCGTGAACTTGGAAGCCGTCTAGACTGGCGATTTATTTGGTCCAGAGACGGCAAAATCTACGCACGTCAACGTCACGGGAGAGATGATCCACGTTATCGTTTGCGATCGGAGGCGGATTTTGTTCGGGTTTTTGGTCCGCTCGCGGTTGGGTCATCTGAAGTTAAAAACTAATAATATGATAAAACATTTAATTCCCACCAGACTGTTTGTATTCCATTTTTATTTGTATTTGTGTTTTTTCGGTGTCGTACTTGCTTTGTTTCTTGCTAAACTTGAATGGCTTGTTATGTTGTGCACGTGCGCCATGTTAATTGTATTTTATTTCGGCGTGTCACTTAATAATGAATCTGTGATTCAATGTAAAATCTGGCAAACCGTCGATAAGAAGTTAGCCGTAAAATTTCTTAAATTACTTACATTTCATCACTTTACATTGTATGCCTTAGAGTATTATTTTTGCATTTTACTTGTTTTGTATAACTACGACCATCTACGCTATTTTGTTAAAATTAAACCTGATATTGAATTTGTTTTTACTTACTTCGTTTTGTGTGCTGCAGCAGTAATCTATTTTGAAATAGTTTATAAATTACATCTTAATTTCATATTTACATTATTCATTACACTACATGTATCGCATAAATATTATGTTACTCATAAGGTGCAGAGTGCAGAGATGTCCCTTAGTAGGGTTGAACTTTCGGTCAAGGTGCCATTCATTCTACTAAGGACCAGAATGAATAATTTTAAGGTCACTTATATGATCCAAATTACAATATTTATATTAATTAACACAATCACTTGGATAAATATTTTTATACGTGTATTTTCTAATATTATTACATGTTTAATTATTGCTATTCCCAAATTTATATACATTTATCAAAATTGTTACACGTGTTATGACTATTATAATTATGATACATATTATTTACTAGGCAGGTTGCTTGTCGTTTGCATATTAAATATAATTAACAATGCCTACCAATAAAAATGTTTTTTTGAGGTTGGGACTAGTTAATGCGGGATCACTGAACACAGGACATGATGACTTTCTCTTAGCAATGGATCGTTTTAGGGCCGACATTGTCGCAGTTAACGAAACATGGCTGAAGCAAGGACAGGAGACTCGCGCGCCAGCCGTGCCCGGCTATCAATTGCGCTGCACTCCGCGTCCGCTGCACATGCGTCGGGGACGGGGAGGCGGTCTCGCATTTTATGTTAAACGAGATGTTCGTGCGCGCCTTGTTAGACATCCAGACGGCGATATAGAGCAAATGTGGCTTTCATTGCGATTGAATGGGTACAGTCTTGTTGTGGGAACGGCATATAGACCTCAGTGGATGAATATAGATTTTTTCATTGATGCATTGACGTCATCGATTACACACTTTTCGAACTATAGCTACGTTGTTCTAATGGGTGACTTTAATGTGGACTTACTGGACACCTCTGGTAAGAATACTAGAAAAATTACTCAGTTTTTGGAATGTATGGACTTGGAGCAGGTAGTGACGGAACCCACTAATTTTACGGTCAATTCCGCAACCCTTATTGATGTTGTATGTACCAATGCTAGGGTGAGTGAAGTAACGGTGTCTAACGTCGGAGGCATACACGGACATGCAATGATTAATGTCGGGGTAACGTTGAAAAAAGTAAAAATTCCTTCAAAAATCTTTACTTACAGACCATTAAGAAATATTGTTTTAGATAGTCTCAATCACGATTTAAGCCTAATTGACTGGAAAGAAGTTACAAAATTATCTTCAGTTAATGCTATGGTTGACAAATTTAATTCTTTAGTAATTCAGATTTTTGATAAACACGCTCCTTTAAAGAAAATTAAACTAAAAAATAAACATTCATTGCCTTGGATTACGGACATTATTCAAAAAATGATAGATCTCAGAAACGATGCATTAAAAAAGTATAGAATTACCAAGTCGGATGTACATAAATGTTATTATAAGGAGCTTAAAAGATTAGTTGTAACTAGCATTGCCAACGAGAAAAAGGCTTACTTTAATCATTATGTTAACTCCCAATATAAGAATAACAAACAACTTTGGAAAAATATTAAACAAAAAATATTAGTTGATCCTGCTAAACAGGATAGTTTACCATATTATTTTAATAACCCCAATGACATCAATGATCATTTTTTGAATATACCCGGTTCTAGTTCGATATCTGACTCAAGTTTGACTTACTTTGAAACTCATCGGTTTGCAGATGCAATGTTTCGAATGCAGTGTATTGAAGAGAACGAGGTGGCTAAATACATAACATCTATTACGTCTAACGCTATTGGTCATGATGGAATTAGTAGAGATATGATTATACTGACTCTACCTTGCACGTTGTCTATAATCACTTTCATTATAAATAAATCTTTACAAACCGGTATTGTCCCGAGTCAGTGGAAGAAGGCTCTAGTCAGGCCATTGCCCAAGGTTACTAATCCAAAAGAACTTAAAGACCTAAGACCTATCAGTGTATTGCCTTTCCTTTCCAAACTACTTGAAAAATCGGTATACACGCAATTAAGTAACTATGTGGAAACAAATAATATTTTACCAACCTATCAATCAGGGTTTCGAAAGGGTAGGGGTACCAGTACTGCTTTGTTAGATGTCGCAGACAATATACTTGCAGAGCAGGATGTCGGGCGTGGTACTATCTTAACTTTATTAGATTTCTCTCGTGCGTTCGACAGTATTAGTATTCCATTACTGTTGGCGAAACTGACATATTATGGGATAGACTCTCAGTCAATCAAATGGTTTGACAGTTATCTCAACAGTCGTTCGCAAACTGTAAAACTTATATTGGAAGACGGCAGTTGTGCCCTCTCTGATCCTCGGTTGTTGAGTCGTGGAGTACCTCAAGGGTCAATCTTGGGTCCTCTTCTGTTTATAATATACAGTACTGATCTTTCTGGTGTTATTAAACATAGTAAATACCATAGCTATGCGGACGATATTCAGTTGTATAAATCTGTGGACCCACAAAACATTGATGCTGCACTGAGGGGATTGAATAAGGATTTGGCGGGTATTGCTAGCTGGTCCAATAGTAACACTCTTGTGCTTAATCCTAACAAATCTAAATTCATAATCTGTGGTGCAGCAACGTTGATAAATAAAATCAAAGCAAATAATCCAATTGTAAGCATTGAGGGTCAGAATATAGAACGCGTTGAGGAGGCTAGGAATTTGGGAGTCACTTTTGATGGCCAGTTACGTTTTAAATCACATATAGTAAACCTGGTAAAGAACTGTTTTTATCGTATAAAAATTTTATACAAAGTTCGTAATTTACTCAGCGAGAAGGTACGCATAATGCTCTGTGAATCCCTAATTTTATCTAGACTCAACTATGGTGATATGGTTTATGGCCCGCGTCTACAGTCTGAGACAGAGCGATTAATTCAACGAGTGCAAAATGCGTGCTGCCGTTTCTGTTTCAAAATACCGCCACGTACTCACATTTCACCGTACCTCAATAGCGCGTCTATGTTGAATATGGACTCACGTAGGCGATTTCACCTTGCGTGTCTCTTGTTCGACATAAATAAATTTAAGAAACCCGAGTATCTTTTTGCAAAATTGAAATTTCCATCACATTATGATACCCGCAATATCAGGTCTATACGTCCGCCTCTAGTGGTGCACAAGCATAAGACTGTCGCATTTACTGGCAGCTTCCGTTATCAAGCGACCAAGTGCTGGAACAATATACCTCCTCCTATCCGAACATTAACTTCAAAGTACACATTTAGAAAACTAATGAAGTCGAATATTCTAGAATTCCAGAAAATAAATGTTCCGAAACAGGATCGCGAGGCGGTCGCTGCTGCTGTTAGATGTTAGACTGTTTATTTTGTTTTGTCGACACTATTATTATTAATTATCTATGCTTTACATTATAACATATATATTTTTATGTTATAAATTAACCAACTATGATAAAGTTACGTATATACTAACTGTGTTCTTGAGCCCCACAACTTAGAAACATTACGTCTCTTTATATTCACTCGCACCTATACTATCACTCATTAATCACTATTTCAAGAGTCTGAAAATTGCTATTTATTTAATACTTTATGTTTCCTCTGGTTTAGGTTCCAAGTTGCTCTGCTCCTTAGGGGATAGCTGAAAATCAGTGTTTTGCTCAATGAGCAATCTAATACACTGAGCTATGACCCATTTGTACTGCTGCAGCACACACATGCGTTAGTGTTACAATATTATGTTATTGTTGTAAATGTGTTACCTTATCTGTGTATCAATATGTATAAGCTAAATGTATGTGTGTGACTGTGGAAACAAATAAAGGCTTTATCTATCTATCTATCTATCTATCTACCTACTATATCAATTGAACAAGATCTTATACATCTTCATCATCATTTACATACTTATATACCAAGAGCAACTAACTATAAGATCTTGTTCAATTGATATAGTAGGTATATTACAGCAACTAAGCTGTCCGTAGTGTAATATTTTACTACTTGTAAGGAGCATCATAGTGGAAGGAAATAACATCTGTAACACAAAATTTCCTAGTATGGATATTAAGTCTATAGAAGCCAATGTAACAGGAAAAAAGTTGTTTATTTCTTTTGTTTTCCAAAAAACAACAAGAATTAAGTATTATAATGTGAGATAACTTAAGATATTTACATGTTAATAATAAGTTTCTATTCCCATTACATTACCGTCATTCCGGGGGCAGTCGTATAAAAAGAATAAGTGCATAAAAAAAATTGTACGTCATGACAATTTCAGATATTGTTTTAATAACTCACGAAATATATTTTTTATTCTGATTTCGATCAGAGCAGTAGGCGGAAAGCTGCATGCATTGGTGAAGACCTCGGGTTTCATTCCAGCAGTATGGTACCAGACTTGATTGATATCATCATCAGTACAACTCCGAATACAGTAGCCCAGTGTGTACGCAGCTTAATGGTACAATATAAAGTCAGCAAATATATGCTAAACCAGCTTCAATCCAGCCAGTCTCCGTTCAGTTTACTGCGAACCGGTCGTTTTTTAGGTGTAAATTTTCGCGCATATTTTTAATAAGTTTTTTGCTACAACTAGATCTGTGCCGTGCAGAGTCACTGTTGATCCTAGCTCACAGGAGTTACAGTGGGAGGAGTGTGTTTTACTGCAACTTGAGGAACATAATTGGAAGCAAAACTTTTTTAAATTTAAGGTACGACTAAATTTTAGCAATGCAACTGTTTTAAATATCAAAAATAAAATAAAATGTAAGGAACGGATCTTACTTAATTTCCAAAATTTATTTACCTCATCATCATATTAATACACACGTGCTTATTTTATTTATTACTCCTGTCAGAATTAACATATAAAATTATATTAATAGTAATTATAAATGCATAACAGTCTCAACACATTACCGGCATAGAAACTATATTAGCAGATTTAGGTGCAAAAATTACATACATAACTTAATCCCAAATTGGGTGGTCAGAGATATCCCAAACAAGCGTTTGGGTATACCAAACATTAAAAGTTTAATACCTGAGACAACATCCACGTTTCACATTGTGAAATATACAGAAATGCACACGAGTGAGCCCATCGCCGTTGAAGCGTTTTTTGGTGAAAAATCCCTTAGTCGCATTTTGCGACACCCACGGGAAGAGACAGGTTGGCTTTATTCTTTTTACGTGGCAAAACCACACTGCCCAGGTGTAAATATTTACTTTTTAATAAGGATAGCAAACAAATCACACTAATGTAAAATGCGAAAGTTTGTGTATTTGTGTATGTTTGTTACCTCTTAACGCCTAAACGGCTGGACGGATGAAATTTGTTTGGTAGACATATTAGGACTTGGATTAACGTATAGGATAAATTTTGTGCCAAACCGATTTTGATTCCACGCGAACTAAGTCGCGGGCAACAGCTAGTTAACTATAGATATGTTACTTAATTATTTTTTAACCGGTCTCCGGAAATTTGCGAGGGATCTATATTAACTGGAATATTGATATGATGATTCCAGATATAAGTTTGACTAACTTTCATTGTCCCGTCAACTCTGAAATTGCTAATAAATTTCTACACCAAAGTTAAATATACCTTTACGCGGCCAATTGGTCTAGCTGAGTGCTGGGCAAAGTACGGCCTGCGGGCCAGCTCCGGCCCGCGAAAGGATCTCATTCGGCCCGCCGCCGACGAGGGTCCTTCGAAATAAATATGGCCCGCGATAATAATAATCGACTAAATGTAAAATTGTAATGTGTAACTAACATTTATGAAAGTGTGTAATACTGTAATGTAATGTTTTTCTAATATGATTAAAAGATTTCAAATCACGAATTTTCACTATAGGTAATTATGGCTCTCCTCTGAAAAATCTTCAACTTTCTGGCCCCCTATGAAGAAAATTTGCCCACCACTGGTCTAGCTAGTGGATAGTGACCTTGTTTTGATACTAATGCACGTACGCAGTAGTTCGGTTCATTTGTACAATGTTTGGTATAACGTGGTAACAACCCTCAGTCAGGTGTACAAAAAAATCTCTATATGTAAACATTGGGTTTACGATTCGGAGGTCGCGGGTTCGATCCCTAGCGGGGTACATGTTTAAGTACTCGGTTTGGTTGGTGGTAGGGCATTTTAAATGTCCCGCCCGGCTAGCTACCACCATTTTATCTAAATCTGCCGCCAAGCAGCAATGTTAATAGCATTGTTGTGTTCCGGTTGCCAGAGATAAAATAGCCAGTCCCCCAAATGTGTTGGGGTTTCCGGGTCAGTACGCTTCCACCTTCGACCTCATCTTCACTTAACATCAGGTGCGATTGCGGTCAAGTATTTATAAAAAAAAATCTGGTCTTTAAATGATACAAAACAAATTATTTTGTAAATACACAGCGTACACTTAAAATAGCCGGTTTTTACATTTTTAAGATGCTTGTTCAAAAGGCAATTTTCCCCTGAGAAGAACAAGCAAGAAACTCGAGGGATTGCTCTATTAAAAACAGGTTTATATATTACAAAAAGGCATAATAATATTTCATAGCCTGGCATGCGAACGAGCTGGTTATGTCCAGGGATGATTATCATCTAATTAGTCTGATATTGTATAATATGCTTTCTTAATAAGTTTCTGTTTTATAATATTTTTAAATTTATTGAAAGGAAGGTTTTGTATAGGAACAGAAACCTAATAAAAAGAACGTATACATAGCCCATGAATTTGCAGAGGCGACTTATTTGACCTGTAAGTTTATCTTTATTTTTTGTATTGACCTCATGTTTATCACTAAGTTTTTTTTTAAATATTAAATTTTCGACATAGTTATATTAAATTTTCAAGAACGTACTGTCAAGAGAATGTTAGAATATTATACTCTTTAAACTTATTTATATCCGTTTGTGCGCTTAGTTGTTCTAACTACGCAACACTACAGTCGCTACCATTTAGAGAATTTCGTTAGGAAAGTTTATAGATATAATACCTACATGCATATTATATTTATATAAAAATAGTCTAGTCACTAGTAAGTGTTACAAAGTTAACAATTGTACCGCCAAAAATTGTCAACACAACCGACTTCACTATCTCCGTTCCGTATCTTCCGTTCTCTATCACCGGCGTGCATCATCAGATCTGCACCAAATTAATATGGCAACACTATGCCGGTAAAAAATAATCATCAAAAATGGTTAACTATTGACGAAAATATTGGTGAACTTAAAAACAATACATGCGGACAAACATAAAACATCCTCCTTTTTTGAAGTCTATTGAATAAAAAAACTAAAACCAGGCTGTTATGCAAAAAGGCCTAAAAAGTATAAGTAAAACAAGGTTTCGTTGAATGCGCGGAATCCACCACGGGCGAGGCTATAAGTTAGTTAACTTAGTTTAGCTTAGTGAGTCGCCGCCGCGAGTCTTATTAACCCCGAAAGAAGGGTATTACAAGTCTGACATTTATGTATGTCTCTATCTGTAGCCTCTATTTGTGATTATCTAGCGGACTTAGGGTTGCCACCTGCCATAGAAATACAGGTTTTAGATTTTTTTACGAGGGAACATTTTGTCTCAGCGCATGCAATAGGTATGAACTCAGCGGTGGTGGGGGGCCTGACATTTGCAGTAGACGCAACAATCAAGACAAAAGGCGTTCCCGTAAAATACTGGAGTTATGTTTACCTCGTTTTCACAATTACGGGTTTCTGAATTATCATAGCCTGAAAAACGGAGTAACCCGTAAAGTACGGGGCATCTGCCAACCCTAAGCGGACTCGCATTTAAGATGATGACAGTAGCTTAATTAGCAGCTCCTCGCGAAAAGAATCAAAAATGACATGAAAAAAATTTACAATGAAGTTGAAATCTATGCGCGTTTTATGGTAGCTGGATTACGTAAACGTTATTGGCAAGTACAACCTACTCCATCGAATTATTATCCAATGGTTAAATTTAATGGTCTCACTATTAGTACACCACCAACGCTAAAAACCTCGGTATTATGATTGACAACAAACTGAAGGCTCACTCATAATTACTCTTGTCCAATCCTTGCTCTTTTCTATCTTGGACTACGCTGATGTGTGTATGTAGGACGCCAACGAGGACATGCTGAATTAGCTTGAGGCGGCTACAAAATCTGTGTAAATATGATCACGTCTCGCAATTAAGAACCGAACTCAAGTGGTTTCCAATTTGCACGCGCAGAAACAGTCATATTCCCTGTCTACTCTAAAACATTTTTTAAATTCTTCGTATCCAAGCTACCTGCGTGATAGTGATAGTCTTTCCCGATCATACATGTCATGTCCACTTTCTTACGGTTTCCTCCTCATAGCACTGATTTCTACAGCTACTCGTTTTCTGTTTATACAGTCAGACAGTGGACCTCGCCTACGCGGCAGCCAGTCGTTACCTATCTTTAAATGCCGTTTGTCAGAGCATTATGGTCTTCTCAATAACCATTGCTTTTAGATATTCATTTATACAGGGAGGAATTGTTAAAACTATACCTTCAGTATTTAACGTACTTTAGCTCCAGGTGCGATTATAACATTACTTCATATATGTATATTCATTTATATATTTATAAATTTTTACATGTGTACACTCTATTTATTTATTTATTCGGAACATCGACATCATGTAATATTACACACTGATATTAGTCTAATATCTTAGAAATTCAATTCCTGACATTATATGACAATTAAAGATGTACACGTCATTCACCAATTTTTACAAAAGTATCTTAGGTGGCACGTTCAAGCCAATTTAATTTTTTTTAAAATAAATAAATATTTCGGACACTTACACAAATCATATAGTCCCAAACTAAGCAAAGCTTGTGCTATGGATACTAGATAATGGATAAACATACATAAATATTTAAATAAAAATTCATGACTCGAGAATAAATGTTCGTATTCATCACACAAACATTTACCCCTTGCGGGATTCCAACCCGTAACCGTTGGTTTCGCTGACAGGACAGGGTCACTATCCACTACACCAATCGGCCGTCAATTGAGCCCATTAGATGGGCTACGTGAGCACTATTACTTATTCTGTGATGTGGTAATATTGCAACTTTGAGTATTATGTTAGATGATCATTTAGTTATAATCGGATTCTGGATCCAGCAGTTAAGTATTTTACTTTTTAATTTGTGTATGGAATTGTTAAAAATGTCAAGCGAAGACTGTGTGAAGTGATTGCTGATTTAATTGTAAGTTCTGCACATTCTGACAAAATGTTCCCTCTATGTTCCCCTTCTATATTGTTATTGTCCTATGGTGGGTTTGCTGGAAGATATCTTTCAGGAATAAGATAACCTTTTATTGCACAACCGGGTTCGTACTTGACCTCAATCACACCTGATGTTAGGTGAAGATGAGGCTGAAGGTGGACGCGTACTGACCTGGAAACCCCAACATATTTGGGACACTGGCTATCTCATCTCTGATCTGAACATAACAATGCTATTAACATTGCTGTTTGGCGACAGACTTAAATAAGATCGTGGTAGGTAGCCAGGCGAACATTTTAAAAGCCCTACCACCAGCTAGACCGAGTACTAAACGTGTACCTCGCTCGGGATCGGACCCGCGCACTCCGATTCGTAAATCCTATGTTGTTTACATTCAGCCACGGAGGCGACCTTTTGTATATCTCGTTTATTAATATATCTTGTTTATTTTCTATGCAATGACGTGTTATACTAATAATCGGTGCGCAAGTAGATACCTGAAAAACTTATAAAACCAAAATACCCGACAGATATTTTGTTTTTGCGCGTGCTATGTTGGATTTTTAATATAAATTATAATTTAGGAAGCCCCCCATGAAAGAAATGATTATATCTTCTAGATAGACCCAACCAAGTGTGTTAAAAGTTAAAAGCTAAACATCTTCGAAACGGCTTAACCGATTTCCATTAGGAATCCATCTCAGACATCTCTCTTAAACATAAAAAAACCCTCGAAATTATGAAAATGATGTCGTGGAAATACGCCTAAAAACGGTTTTGAAAGCTCTTCGAAATGGTTTAACCGATTTTCATCAAACATGGCCAATAACATTAAAAAAGCGTTTAGTTTTTAATATAAAAAACCGCACTCAAATCGGACCACGTATTCCGAAGACCTATAGAGAAGAAGTCGCTGAATGCAGCCAGCTTCCAATCTATGGGAAGGCAGTAGACTTCCTGTGGTTGATATGGTGATGATGATAGCTATATACTCACTTGACACTGGCAAAATTCATAAGAGTTGCCACTAAACAAACTGGAACTGGATGATAGCTATGAATAGGACGAACAGTTTGCTAATCTTGCAGATGAATCACAATATAACATCTTTCATTTTCAGATCCAGGGCAAGAAGACATATACAGCTAGTACAAGTTACCAAAGTTTTCAGTAAATAAGCTTGATGAAAATGCGAAATATTCACAAGAAAAATGTTTATCGAAAAAATATAGATAGAAATTACACTCTTCAAAGCCATTGATTGTTTCACAATTAAAACACTTGAATTACGCCTGAAACGTTTTATGAGTAGATATTTGCATTTAAGACAAAATAATAAATGACCCGATCTTGGAATCCAGACCTAATGAGAATCAGATGACCGTTTTCTGCTACAGTTATGGCTTTAGAGTATTTTTTGGTCCTTCTTATGGCTGGATCCGCGTATGGCGGTCAGGAGACCTGCTGTCCTGAAAGCCAAGCGATCTTGAGAAGAAAAACAAGCCCCCAATACTGCTGGGAACCGAAATCTAATGTAACGTCCTTTGTCTCTCTCACTTGTAACATGACTGGATATCTCTTTAAAAATAATATCTCAGATTTCACGGTAACCGACACAGGGCGGTTAATGATCATAATAAAAGACTTTGACATGGAATATGAACCTGGAAGGTGAATATACTCCTTAAAATATGAATAATATAGTTAATCCTGTAAAATAACAATACTATAGGTATTACCCGTCACCGCAAGCAATGACCTATGAACGTCAACTGCTAGAATTACGACTCCCATCGTCTTTTTTGGGAAAGAGTTGAACGTTCCTCACATTTTTTGAGAAGTTAGCAACAACGATAAAGTTTCTGTGGTATATTTGTATTGTAATGCTGCTACTCTTGGGTTAAGCTGTTATGCTCCCTTAGTCGCCCTTTACATCACTCATGGCATAATACTAGCGGGTTGGACTTAGATCAAGAAAATAAGGGATGGGATTTAATGTCGCATGTTTTTTGAACATTGAGACAAACGAAACATCGGTGTAACTAACGATCCCTTTTTCACTTGTTTTTATGATCTGAGAAGTTGGTCTACTCTGACAAGTTACCTGGCACGTACATAGGTATAGGTAAATCAGGATATTTTGAACAGTATCAATGCTGTCTCCCGGTTTTAACTAGAGAAGACTGAATCATGTTCAATGACCATCCGATATTAGGACCCGACCCGACTCAGAAGGATACCTTAAGCAGACCTTAGAAAACGCAGCATGAAACGACCTGCACTTCGATCGTGCTCGTAATATTGATGTTGATTATGCCAAATAAATACCGTAACCACTTGTTTTTTTTTATTCAGTTTTTGTGTGGGGAACCTAACTACATTGGCAGACACAGGTCTAAGTAAAACTAGACCAGTTGCAGTTTTGTGTCATTACAAAAATGAAAAGATAATCGCTGAGAAGATCTATGGGTACTGCATGACTGTCTCCGCGATATTGCTGTTGATCACTGCATTTATATACGCCGCACTGCCAGGGCTAAGGTACATAATCAGAGTATATACAATAAGTGGTTCTTGGTGGATCAGACTAACGATCACTACCGCTTATGACGCCTGAGGGTTAGCACTACCCTTACTACAACAGTATACTGATACTAATTCGTTTATATTCGCTTTGTGCCTGTAAAAGAAATACAATATCTTGGGTTACTGTAGAGAGACTAGACATGGGCGCCGCGCTTAGGTGTCAGTGTTCCAAAAGTTCCCCAAGGGTGAAGAACCGTTTACTTTATTTGGACTTCATTGAGAACTGGCGGGCGATTTTCGGGCCCTTGAGATGTATCTCAGAAACAAAATATTTTGTGAGATATCTGACATTTCGAATGAAGTCATTTTTGTATCACGACTTTTCAATCGAGATGTCCGAGTTTCACATCAAATATTTTGCTTGTGAGATACATCTTCAGTGTCCAAAAGTCCGAATGAAAAGTGGATTTCGGAAGGTACAACGCCGCAACAATGACCGTCCAAATCAGTAATAAAATAGTACATAATTCAACTTTACCGAGAAGCTTTTTGAATAGTTTCTACAGCATAAATGCCAAATCTCCGAACCTATTGTGATGTATGTACACAGATGCGTTGGAAAATTAAGACGCTAACTTGTCCGGACGGTTTTGCCAATATTATGTTAGAATAGCTCCACCAAATCATCAACACATTGGACGGCTTTAATGTTGAACAGCTCAGTGCTGCCTTAAAGAGGGTCAGCGTTTGAATGAATTTAAACAAGATAAAGAGTCATGTTTAATACATATCGAGATCGAGACGCGCAGGAGAGTCCAGCTGGGCTGCTTTTGGAAAGTTAATTCTTGTAGTCAAAACCCCGTCTAAAATCTTAAATTTGTCAGTATGCTATAGAAAGAGCTAGATCGGAGTTATCTAAATTACAGATACTTCAGCACGAGGTGATTCGCAAAACTAAAGCCATTGATGTAGCTCTCTAGGTTAGTAAGCGAAGGGGAAATTGGGTGGGTCGTTTCAGTAGAACGGATAGACTTTGGACAAAGAGGGGTTCTGGTGTGGATATCGCGCTTAGACAAATGTAGTCGTAGGATGTTGATCGAGGGACAATCCGTGCAGTTCAGGTGGAAACGACTGGACGCGGAACGTCGAGGAACGAGCCATGTGACGCTCCTTGGGTGAGGTCTAAATCCAGCAGTGTGTGTTTGTGCTTTTTAGTGTTTATTCAGTTCATCATCATCTTCTTGCCTTGGTCCCAATTTATATGAGGTCGACGCAGTGCGTCTTTTTGTTCCAATCTCCTCTATCAGCCGTTACTTCATCATTCACGCCCTTTTCGTTCATATCACGCTTCACACAATCGATCCATATCTTCCGTGGTCTTCCTTTTCAATCATCGACATCGATATTCATCACTCTCTTAGTAACATGCTTTTCATCCCTTCTCATAACATGTCCATACCAGGCTAAACGGTTTCATTTCATTTGTCACGGGTGCCACTGTGTTGTAGCATAAAAGTAAAACTACGCTCTACAAAGTTGGTTAATTCTTATCAGTAACATAAGATATACATAACACTTCAATAACTTATATACAATACAAATCTGGTAAACATAAGGCTCACTCAAAGCGCGATTTGCATGACTTCTCAGTTTTCATAGCAGAATTTGTTGTAATCGCCACGATGATGGGCGTATCGTGGCCATTGTTGATTACTAAATAGGTATTTGTCAGTGTTTTACTTTTTAGTTTACCCATTGATTGATTTGATTACAAAATAAATCGTACTTTCATATCTTGTAGGGATCTTCAAGGAAAGAGCATAATTAACTTCTGTGGCAGCCTAGGAATAGGACTCGGAATACTAGCCGCAATGAAATTAGTTTCATATTCGAATATGCAACTTTGTGCAGCCAGAGGTAAGCCATACGTGTACCTAAAAATGTTAAGTTATTTATTACCATTAATTTATTTATAAACGTATTTTATTTGCAGGTTTCTTCGCGTATTTTTTTATTATTGCAAGCTTCTTTTGGACGAACGCAATTTCAATACAAATCTTGTTGAGTATGAGGTTAGTTATGATTTTTTTTATATATTTACCCCAGTTATCCTGAGTGATATCTTACCCATTTCCGTTGCTTTTTGAGTTAGTAGTATACGATGATGAAAAGTAGTGTATATCTACGTATTGAAAAATAAAATAAAATTTGCAATACATACAGGGTGGCACGAATAGTGAGGATAAAAAAATCTGGATGCCTGACATCGATACCTATTTGAATCACCCACATTATGTGGAATTATTCTGCGATATTTTGTAGTTACGTAGTTATGATTTTTTTAAGTATTTCTCGGAAACTTCCCCCTGTTCGCGGTAACTATTTATTTTAAGTTTCAATTGTTCCCGGTAGTCTTGCGGCAAAGCTGGCATTACCTTGTGTAACACCATAATAGTAATAATGGATTCTGCATATCCAACGAGTGAATATCTCAAGTGATGCAAAATGACAATGCAAACAATGTTATTAAAAAAATACTTTAAAAAATCCTAACTTCGAAACTACAACTGAACATACCACACAGGCGAACATTTAAAATGCCCTACCACCAACCAAACCGAGCACTTAAACATGTACCCCGCTGGGGATCGAACCCGCGACCTCCGAATCGTAAACCCAATGTTGTTTTCATTGAGCCACGGAGGCGGTTAATAAGTTTCAGTTTCAATTCGTATCAGTCATCGAAATTTCCCTTTATATCGTCACTATTCGGGCCACCCTGTAAATAGTTCACAGATAACCCTAAATTTCTGTGTAGGCGACCATCTATTTCCAATTATGGATGGAAGGAGTTTGTTTGGTACGCTATATACGCTTGGGGCGGTCCAGTACTAATTACAATAAGCATGGCCTTAGTCAATTTTGTGCCTGGAAATCATAGGAAACCAGGAATCGGATTGAATCACTGCTGGTTCTTCAGTAAGTAAACTTTTCTTAGTTCAAACAATATATAGTAGTATAAGTGAACAGGGTATTAAACAGAATGTTCCATAGCATCATCTCCTTGCCCTGGTCGAAATTTATTTGGCGTCGGCTCAGTACGTCTTTTTCTTCCAATCTCCTCTATCAGCCGTTACCTCATCATTTACGCGGTTTTCGTTCATATCACCCCTCTCACAATCTTTAACGTGGAAGATCACGTTAAAGATTGCCAACCAACCATCAACATCCATTTTCATCACTCTCTTAGTAACATGCGTTTCATCCCTCCTCATAACATGTCCATACCAAGCCAAACGATTTTCTGTCATGTTGAGATGGATGAGTGGAGTGACCCACTCCACTCATCCATCTCAACATGCTCATCTCTGCCGCATGCAATTTTCTGTCATCCGTCTTCTCCATGGCCCAACACTCTGATCCATACATTACGACACGTTTTATTACGGATTTTTCGTAAATGTTTCATGTAACATTACAAAGTCCCCAGGAAACTATGAACATATCTAACTATATCGTTCAGGTAAACCCAGCAGCTGTGTTAAAAGTATATCTTGAAAACGGCTGAACCGATTTCTAACAAACATTGCTAAAAACCATCTAGCAAAACCTGACTTTCGAAAATAAAGAAAGTCGTTTAACAATCTGTTTTAGGGGCTACAATACCACAACAGCCAGACATAGACTTCAAACGTGTGTGTGTGTGTGTGTGACAAGACATTTAAATACTTTAACGTAACTAAGTTTTATTATTTCAGGTAAGAAACTTCAATGGCAATATATGTACAGCTTGATGACCATTCTGATATTTGTTAATATTTGCATTTTTATTTACACCTCCATACATATGTGGCGTCATTCGTTTTCGACATCAACTCATATAAAGGCGTTGCGATACAAGTATGATATTTTTATATTATTAATTATTTTTGTCTTCTTCGTTTCATTTAAATCATGTAATTAGGTAATTTTAATGTAATTTAATTAATATTTTCCAGGTTTCTAATGACGATCCGCCTTTTCGTTGTGATGGGTGTGGCATGGATATTCGAAATGATCGGTTCTTTGGTCTCTTCACATATTGTTTGGTATGTATACCTACTTAATACTTAATTATTTACCTAATTTACCACTGGATTTGTTATACCCAGAGTACACTGAAACTTGCAGTCTTTGCTTGCTTGCTTTGAATTGCTTATTTCAATCTTAAAAAATATTTCATATTATAAGAGGACAAATTAAAACAACATACAAAAAAAAACATATTTATGTTGTAGACAGATGGTTAATTTGACCATTCATTTGAATGCCTAGACGTATTGTTATGTGTTGCAGATATTTCCTGCATTATAGAAAACTGCGCTGTCCAGTAGTAGGTATATACCTAAAACATCCTAACCAAACCGCTCTGAGCGGTACAGTTTTCTGTAAAAAAGGAAATGTCGGCCATATATATCGATCAGACTAGGCGTTCAATTGGCTAATTAAACAATTTGCCTACGACATGTACACCCTCCGATAAATATAGTAAATCAAAGTATAGTTTAATTTTGAAAACGGCTCTTTTTATTTAACTTTTAATTTGTACTAAACTAAGTATCTAACTTCCAACTAATATTTAAATGCGAAAGTTTGGATGTTTGTTTGTTGCTGAATCACAGCTAAATTGATGAACGGATTAGGTGAAATTTGGTATATAGGTAGAATATACCCTGCATTAAAATATAGGATATTTTTTATCCCGATAAAGTGGAATCCCGTGGGATAAACAAATTAAACATATATGTGATAAAGTTATTCCACGCAAGGGAAGCTGCGGGCAAAAAACTAATTTAACATATTATCAAGTAAATCAGTCAAAAGAACTTTAATTTTGCTTGTCATTTTTAATTCAATCATCCAATATTTTGATGCAGGTTCTTTGGCTGTGAGCGTATGTATATGTCGTGGAATAAATGTCTATTTAAACTAACAATTTAAACCTCTACGGAGACACTGTGTATGAGTATTCTCGATTTCAAAAGTTTCGTCTTTAGAAAATTGGCACAATATATCTACGTACAGTCGAATCTCCCTAAAAGTATTATATGGACCGTATGGACCGAAGCAATTTAGCACCATCAATTAGAAAGTATTCATACAATATGAACACTCAAACCAAATCAATAATAATATGTCACATATGAATGAGTAAGAAAATTTCGTCAGTTCTGCTGCAGCATCTACTGAGGTTTGAACTTGCCCAACTTTGTTTTAATGACTGATGCTACTGTCCACTATACTACGACGTCTATTAACAATGTGGACGAAATTTTGCTACACATCTCAGTAGCGGATGCTTATGGATGGTATCTATACTCCTATATGTGTAAACCCTTTGCTCTGTGGGTAGCAAATGTAGTTGGTTTCGTGGTTGTTGTAATGCGAATAGTTTCTAATAGATATCGATGCCACGGCACTTTAGCCCATGTGATACTTTTAGGATGATTGGATTGTACCTACTTCCACGTATATTGTAGTCAGAGACATGAATGCCAACATGATGAGTGGACTCCACGAACAGCTCCACTCAATTGACTTAAAGTCCAACCTACACGAACATGTTACAAGAATTCAACAAGTCATAATTACATTATGATCTATTGCGTTAATCCGCGGTAAATTGTGATTATAACATCTATGAATCAATTTGAATTTTCTTCGATGAAGACTTAGTCACAGTAAACGTTCAAAGGTCATCTAATTATACCGGATGAATTTTATTACGGTAAGGAAAAAAGTTGGGCATATAAGGTAAGTGAAATAGAAGGTATTGGCGTAGGTACTTCATTTTTTTATTTCGAAACCATTATCAAATCTTTGTGTCATTTGCCGGTCGCGTTTGCAGCCTATTCCACATCATTAAATTAAATAAATAAAAAAAACTTATTTTAAATATGAGTTCCAAATAAATTTCGCATGATAGGAACACTAGGAATCCCGCCAGTCTCATAGCAATCTCCGACCGACGCGTGTTTCGATGATGGTTTTGAAAAAAAAACTACCTATGCCAGTAACTTCTCTTTCACTTACCTCCTCCGCCGCCGTGATAACCGCCTCCGTGGCTCAATGTAAACAACATTGGGTTTACGATTCGGAGGTCGCGGGTTCGATCCCCAGCGGGGTACATATTTAATACTCGGTTTGGTTGGTGGTAGGGCATATTAAATGTCCGCCTGGCTAGCTACCACCATCTTATTTAAATCTGCCGCCAAGCAGCAATGTTAATAGCATTGTTGTGTTCCGGTTGTCAGAGATAAGATAGCCAGTCCTCCAAATGTGTTGGGGTTTCCGGGTCAGTACGCTTCCACCTTCAACCTCATCTTCACTTAACATCAGGTGTGATTGAGGTCAAGTACCAACCCGTTGTGCACACAAAAAAAAGCCTAATATGCCCTATTCTTTTCTTTACGTAAAAACCTCATCCGGTATAAAAGTATAAAGTGTCTTCATGACGACCGAAGTTAATCTGCAGGTCACAATCTTCACTTAAAAAAAAAACAATTTATTTGTACAAAAGGCGACGGTCGAAAAATTATAATTGAATAGAGGTCATCCTAAAAATGTCAAGATAGATATTGCTATGTATTATTGACGCCATATTTAAATGAAGGTGCGACAAAACCTAGTTTAACACTATAATGGTAGAGGTACATTCTTATGCTAAATAACGACTCGTGAGCTAAGTATTATTAGCCACAGGCTATAGAATTACACCCGTTTCTATTATGCATTTGGGATAACATTTGTTTGTTTGTAAACGCTCTATTTTAAAAGGCAATACATTAATTTTACATAGATACAGAGTTCGAGATTTTTAATGTTTTCTTTCCATATTTTCAGGGAAGTGCTAGACTTGATCAATTCGCTGCAAGGCGTGATGATATTCCTGGTGTTGGTGGTGTTCAGACGGCGCGCCATCAAGATGATGTACAAGCACGGGTGGCTGGACTTTGTGTCGGGACCGGTGGAGAGGTACCTCGCAGTCGGAGAAGACGAGGAAGAGGTCGTCCAACACACCATAGGGATCACGATGGACGAGCACAACACCAAAATTTAGGATAACTAAGTCGATAAATTGTGATTAAAATGGGAAAACTTAGACAACTGGGATCATGGACGAGCCAAATACCAAAAGATTAGAAGATTTACCTCTTGATAAAGGTGAAGTAACGTAGAATAATTTTGATTGATAAAGGATAAGCCAAATACTAAAATTTATGGTAAACTTCAAGACTACAAGTCTGATAAGGAAATGAATTTGACAAAAGCGAAGATAATGGATAGGTAGTCAAAAACATTAAATGTAAGATTAGAAAGTGTCGTTCTGAAAAAATAAACATTTTAATTTGGCAATGCAGGGGAAGGTGAGCTAAATATTACTAATCCATGAGGTATGTCCGGTATAGTATATAACCAGTGAGTAACGTTACGGCATTGTAAGAAGGTTTTGCTACTACAAGGGCAAGAAACATTTGCGGCGAGTATAAGAGAGTTTCTGTGATTTTCTAGTTTTTGTAAGGTTTTTGAAACAAAATTCACAATGGAAGCTATGCATAAAAGCCGAAGGCGCTGCCAACAATTGATTTATAATCATGGTGAACTGTTTCGGTCCATAAAAACCCTGACTTCTGTTTGGCAAGAAACAAAATGGAAAGTTTTACATAATGTAAATAATACTTAATGTTAATAAAAAATTGTGGTCGTTCACATAAAGAACATTATTCTAGCAGTGATCAATTTACATAATAATTTTTCTGGCGTAGATATTTAGAAGTGTTAGGACGCTGCTGTGCTATCATGATTATTTTTTTTATATACTTGTCACTGAAAAATCTAATCTTTAGTCTTTCAGAAATGTTGAAATATTAAATAGTATTTTCAATATAAGTAATACGAAATTGTGAACAGTTTAAAACAATTTTACAAAATTTATCAACAACCCTATTCAGTTGGCAGGTGCCTATCTACTTGGAATCGTGACTCTAGAAGACAGTGTCCACATATAGAACATAATATAAGTATTATCGATAACTTTTGAAGATTTCAACGGTTCAGAAAACAATTTCTAGTTGCCATATAATTTTATCTTTGCGATATAAATAATTAGGGCTAATTAATGCATTATTTGTCCAGAGTGAGCTAAGGTCTAGATAACGTCAATAACGTTGGTAATGTTGTGAAATATTTTGTTTGTCAGAACTGTTAATTATATTATGTTACGACCTGTTTGGTTTAGTGGTTAGCAACTCTGACCACTATACCAAAAGGTTGCGGGTTCGAATCACGCTAGGGGCATATGTTTGTATGTTGAATACGGACATGTGTACCCGAGTTATGGATGTTTTTATATATAATAAGTATTTATTTACAAAAAAAAATGTATTTATGTAGTATATCAACCATCTGGTATCCACAACACAAGCCTATAGTTGCTTACTGTGGAACTAGATGGCGCTGTGTGTATGTTTAAGGATATTTATTTATTATTATTATTTATTATATTATTTATTTATAAAATAACATTTCTCTTTCAAGGTGGAGTTCACGGTAGTAATATTGTAGAACTCCTATTTACTTAGTTGTAAAAATCAATTACCATTTTAATTGAAAACGCGATGCTAGTCCGCGACACATTGCGACCCGCCTAGGCTTTCCATTGAATAGCTAATATAACATTCTGCCTACAACATAAATATATTTTGTTTTAATGTGTTCTGTGATCGATATCAATTAGTTTAGTACGATAAACATAATTGTATTATTTTTAAATGTTTTATCCTTAAGCTTATATTTTAAGCAAAATGTTAAATGTAGTCGCGTATTTTATTGTTTGATATTAGCATAATTTTTGCCAGCTATTACCATATGTAAATATATACTTAAGTAGTTTAGACAAAACAACGAATAAATTATCAGTTATCATAGTTATTTCGTACAATATAATAAATAGTCAATAAATGTATTCAAATGTGCCAGTAAATATCATAAAAGATTCATATATTCTTCTATGTCTTTTACAATTAGTTTTATTGTACAATAACATATAAATTGTTAATATTTTTCATGTCCCAGTAATAACATACTTTACACAAACAAATACTCTGTTGCGCTTTGTTATACAGTGTGGTATTTTAGTTGGTTGTTACGTCGATGGACGGAGGGTTCCGTAAATAAGACTCATCGTCTATAGTGATGTTGCACGAACAAGGCCCTTTAATTACGAACAAGCCTATTTATAATATTGGTATCGGCGCTGACTAAGCGATATGCGTTTATGTTGCAGTAAACGATTACACTAAACACCGAAATAAGGCGAGGTTATCGATATACTAACTACAACAGAATGTTGACCTAAGTTACTAATTGGACACACTTGTGTCCAGACCGCCTGTCCAGTTGGTGGGAAGCATGCTGGTTTGCGTCTCATCCATCAGTCATTCACCTCAGATTTTATACTTTTTCATTTTCCTAGTCTGCATAAGCCCGGAAGAGCTTTACTACGTTATTGTATTTTATGGAACATGTTGCCTGAATTTAAAAAAGATGAAAATTACCCCTCTTTTCATATTTTATTAAAACCACACAGTGAGATTAAAACAAAAACCACCAACTGGTACAAACTAGGCAAAACTTGTACCATGGGTACTAGATAACGGATAAACTATTGTTATAAATGCGAATGTCTATCTGTCTTTCTGTCTATCCTTTCACGCTCAAACCGTCGAACCGATCGTATTGAAGTTTGGCAGACAGGTGGCCTGGGACCCAGAGATGAAGGCCACCAACTTTTAACTGACTTTCAAGGCAATTCCACGCGAAGACGCGGGCGTAAAGCTACATAAATATTTATACAAACATTCACGACGTACCTCATTAGGTACGATAATCCATTGATTATCGTTCATTTACTCCTAGCAGGATTCGAACCCGCAACCGTTTGTTTCGAACGCAGGGAGCGTCACTACCACCAATCAGTATGAGGCGAGTTGGCGATCACAGATGGATCTCAGCACCTATGAAGCTGCTGTCCATCAATATAATGAAGAACCGACCTTATTCATACCACGAATAACTTATGTACCAACGTAAACCTTATAGATATTAAGACTTGCTTCTCCTTGCCGTTGTCAACTCTCAAGTTTCGAAGGACAACAATGGGCAAGGTGTGAGAGGAGCACCATCGGCCCGTTCTACTATCACTGCAGCTCGTCATCTCAGTTAAAGTCTCACTATACACGTAGCCTACTACAATAGTTACCTACTTCTACAGTACTTTGGTAATGTGAAATTTCACAAAACTAGAACACTAAGAAAGCACTGGATGCAGTAGGTCTCGTGCGTATGAAGACTACTCAAGTACCAGTCTGACAGCTGCCAACGATCTGAAACTTGTCTATAAGGCCTTTCCACTGCAAGGATAATATGATTGTAACGCTAGGGTATGGAAATTATCCCACCTCTCTAACAATTATATTATAATCGGTATTTTGTATTTTTTTATGCACTACGGGTTAGCACTTGACCACAGATTATTAATAAGTTACTAAACTTGACCTTAATCACAACTGATGTTAAGTGAAGATGAGGCCGAAGGTGGAAGCGTACCGACCCGGGAACCAAAATATTTGGGAACTGGCTATCTTATCTACGACAACCGGAACACAACAATGCTATAAACATTGCTGTTTGGCGGCAGATTAGAGGGTGGTAGCTAGCCAGGCCGACATTTAAAATGCCACCAACCAAACCGAGTACTAAACATGTACCACTCTGGGGATCGAACCCGCGACCTATGATTCGTAAACCCTATGTTGTTTACAATGAGCCACGAAGGCGGTTTTATAGTTTAGAATTGAGATAATATTATTAAAAAGAAACAATTTGAGTTGATGGAATCTATGTTGGACTACTTTATACAAATCTTTCATGTCAGACATTTATGAAGAGAGGATGGATCCAAAAATTTTTTATATTGCTAGAAGTTCTTGACGATTCCTAGACAGGGATTCCTAGAGAACGATTGCACGTCCGAATTACTTGTAATCAAGTTTCCTGAACGGCTATTATCGGAAAAGCAGAGATGAGTCGTCCGAACATTTGACACGTTTCCAATAGCCACTTCCAATACACAACGTCGGATCGGAGTGGTGGGTCCTTACCACTGGGTGAATGTGATTTCCCATACATTGAACTGACAATATGTCATTGCGCTATGTTGAATGATTACTAATATGATAATGATTTGTGAACATAGTAAGTACCTACGACTTGTTTGGTGCAGTGGTTAGCAACTCTGCCCACTATACCAAAAGGTTGCGGGTTCGAATTCCGCTAGGGGCATATGTTTGTGTGATGAATACGGACATGTGTACCTGAGTTATGGATGTTTTCATTTATAATAAGTATTTATTTACAAAAAAAATGTATTTATGTAGTAGGTATATCAACCATCTGGTATCCACAACATAAGCCTATAGTTGCTTACTGTGGAACTAGGTGGCGCTGTGTGTATGCTAAGGATATTTATTTCTTTATTATTTATTTATTACCTACCTTAATTTAGAAATCAATTTGCTTTCATCTGAAACTTAGCATAACTGAAAAATTTAGTACGTACTAACTGTCCGTTGCATAATTAATCACACTGGATTATGTAGTATGTTGGATCCTCTAAACTGATAGTCTAACTAAACAACTTAGAGAACTGCGGTTGACACACGCTATAATCATGTAAAAACGGCCCTCTATAAATAATTGGACTCCAACTGTACCTAGACTTCACGGTCACACTAGGGTGCACGCACAGTGTCTGCTCAACGTCTTCGTTTGGTGTGATCACAACCACCACGGGATAGTGGCCATTTGATAGTTCTGAAACCACCTTCCCGTAGGCCACCAACTTGGCTTGACGACCAGTCTTACATTAGATATAACCGGGACATATTGTTTAACGTGCCCTTGGGATCATGGAAACAATCGGTATGAATATGAACACATTACCACGCCGACGCCAGGCGTTGCCAACTTCGCTAATTGAAAATGAATAGGAAGTAGCGAATGTGACGTCACGGCGGCGGCCAAAACAAGAGTGAACGAACTCATACCAACCATAGCGTCGGTAATAAATAACTCATGCCGCCATTGCCCTCTACATAGATCAATATGAACTACCACAAACCAACCCTAAAGATCATTGTTATGCGACTAACGGCATCTATAGGAAATACTGAATACTATATAGTCTTTATAGTTTGCAGCAATAGTTGGCAGCTATAGTGGCCAGAGGACTCTGTCAGCTGCGTTACCAAGTAACCTAATGCCTAAATCAATTGAGTTATTTCGCCTTGTTTTTAATTTTTTAACCCCTGACATAAAAAGAAGGATGTTATAAGTTTGACCGCCATGTGTCAAATCAAATCAAAAATACTTTATTTTGTAGGTACACAGGGTCTACTTATAATAGTCATTTTTAAAGCTACTGCTTGTTCAAAAGACAATTTACCCCTGAGAAGAACAAGCAAGAAACTCGAGAGGTTGCTCTTTATAAAAAAAGGTTTTTTATATTACAATTATACAAGTAATTTCCTGATTAAAGTGTCATGATGAACGCAATCAAAGGCCTTGGACAAAACCGAATTGCTTATATGACATTAGATTGTTACTGTAAAAATAAGTCGATAACTGATTGAATATAATTTTTTCAAAGATTTTACTGAGAGTCGGTAGTATTGAAATGGGTCTAAAAAATTTAAATTAGAGGGGTCTGATGTACTACCGGCTTTAAGTAAAGGTATGACTTTACTGTGCTTCATCAGATCAGGAAATAGGCCATCATCAGTACATTTATTAAAAATACAAGCTAAGTGTGGTGAAACACAATCAATTACAGCACTAATAATTTTTACTGATAAACCGTGAAGGTCGGCAATTTTTTTCTTGTCTAAAGATCGAAATGCTTTTAAGATGTCTATAGGACTTACATGACTAAATATAAAATGGGAGTCACAAATTTCCATATTTTGTTTAAGGAGCGATTCAGCGAATGTGGGACATGAATTCAGAGATTTTGTAGTCGATATTGGAATATTAGTAAAGAATTTTTCAAAAGCTTCTGCAACTTTTGTTGTGTAGTTAGAATTCTATCATTAATTTTTAGTCGCGTATCAGTGTTAGGAGCTTTAACTTTGCCACTTTCGCTATTTATAACTGTCCAAGTAAGTTGTCTTTACTATGTCCGCGCTATTCTTTATTTATTATTTATAAAATTTGCTTTTGCTGTGGCACAAGCTCGCTTGAATATTTTCGAGTATTATATAATACTCGAAAATATTATATATAACACATTCAATAAAACTTTCGCTCTTATTACATGTCCTTTCATCATAAAGCTCATATAACTTTTATGAATTCCCACCGTCGCCCACTCACTAAAAACGAGGGAAATGTTGATTTTAACAGATTTTGCAAAAAAATCCTGTGTAAAATAGGGATTAAAATATTTATATTAATCACTAATTTTACACAGGATTTCATCCATGATTTTCTCAAATAATTCATAAGATGAAGAAGGGGGTTTATATTAACTGTAAGCCTGGTGCCACCTACTCAATTACATTAAAAAAGATCTTGTCAAACACTTTTAAAGAGAATATTACTTTGATAATCTTACCAATAATGGTGTGGTGGCAGCCGGCATACAGTTATTAAGTATTGCCTTTCCCATTGTAATTGCTAAGTCGCAAACCCATGGCTTTACCAACTTCATCACTAAACACTTCTGTTATCTTTTTGCCGGTAGACTGAGAGAAGGAAATAAGTCTATTCTCATTATATTCACATGGCTCCTGCGTCAGAATTATGGACTCATTTGTCTGACACACTGTCGGGGAGAAATAGTCATATTAGTACAATCACATAGGTGATTATTTGTCAATAATTCAAATCTGTCATGGTTGTATTTACACAACTCCAACAGATTGTCCATGGCCAGTGTGGTGCTCCTTAATTTGGTTCTGTGATAATTCATATTGCGTGTTAGTATAATTTAAAGAATTATTTAGTTGTATTATTTCTGACTGGAGGCGCTGTGTGTCACAATCATAGGCATTCTGAATTTTATTTCAGTTTAATTGAAATTTATTTAATTCACATAATAATGCCTTTCTTTCTTTTATAAAATTAATATTTTTACAAAATACTTAATAATTAATTAATACTTATCATTATTAATTCATTTATTTGTCTTTTTAATATATTTAATCCTGGTGGTGTGTGTGTCTCAGAGTGTCTGTTTGTGGCACCGTAGCTCTTAAACGGGTGAACCGTTGGGATGCGGTCTTTCTTATTTGAAAGCAGGTTTTCTAGCGATGGTTCTTAGATATGTTACAAAATCGGTTCAGTCGTTTATCGCTTATTTTATTAGGGGTTTTCTAATTTTTATATGTAGGTAGGTACTTATAACCGTAGTCGGGTTTATACACCTAAATATATATTTACATAAGCTTGTGTTATTGTGTTTACTACTTATATTGTCTATGCCTATATAAATGCCTATTCCATTGTTTTTTATTATTACATTGCATCGGTACCTATTAGCGCGTGTCATCGACCAATCAATTTGGTCAAACAAACAATAATGAATTGAAAATATAGTTCTTTTAACTCGGTATTGTAGATCGATATCAAACAAAGAATGGATTATACCTAATCATTGGAATATTAGTTATAGGATCTTGTTTCGTAATTAATATCCATTGATAGGATATAGTAGGTAGATCGATTTTTCATACAACTGCCAATTTTTATGCGACTGAGGTAGGTAGGTACCTACATTTTTTAAACTGAAAAAAAAAAATAACATTGGCTTATCAAATGCTAATGCTGCATTTTCCCTTAGTTTCTCAATTTAAAAAACCCTAAAACCTATAAAGATTAAATTCCATTTTACCACGAAATAATTCGGCTTCCTTTAGCGAAATGAAAAGTATCCTAGTCATATTCTATTTAAAATTATTCATAGAAATTTCATCTAAATCTAAAAATTTCATCTAAAAATAAAAATCTAAAGTTGAATTCTTTCATACAAATCATATCACCCGCTTCGCCGAAATTGAGCAACAAACAATCATTCAAAGTTTCGTATTTAAAATTTATTTCATTTATTAATTTATCACGTTAGTCGCATATCTCCGACAGGCGCGTGGATTGATGACGGTTTTGAAAAAAAAAAACTAAACTACCTATGCCAATGCCTTCTATTTCACTTACCTAATATGCCCAATTTTTTCCTTACGGTAAAAAAACTCATCCAGTATATACATCCATGACTCGAGAATAATTATTCATATTCAGCACACAAACACTTACCCCTAGCGGGAATCGAACCCGCAACCGTTGGTTTCACTGACAGGGTCACTATCCACTACACCAACAGGTCGCCGGATAAAATTAGTTTTTTTTTTTTTTTTTTTTTATTGAAGAGGTGGGCAAACGAGCAAGAGGCGCACCTGATGGTAAGTGTCACCGCTGCCCATAACCATCTACGGAAACGGAAGATCCGCAGTGGCGTTGCCGGCCTTTAAGGAATATGAAGAAGGAATAAGGAAGGAATATAGTTAGATTATTACGCCTTAAAGTAAATATTTCGGACACCTCTTACATCACTCACCTAGTCCCAAATAAACATCCATGACTCAGGAATAAAATGTTCCTATTTATCACCCAAACATTTACCCCTAGCGGAATTCGAACCATTTTGGATCACCAACCACTAAACCAATAGGTCGTCAAATAGGCAGGTGGATTCGCATGATGGAATATGGCCTGTAGGCTCTCTAAATAACCTGTGCCCTTCATATCGATCACGATGTTATTACGTAGAATAAAATTACATTCGGCTACTCGTAGGTACCTAGTACAAACAATCAGTGGCATATGTACATATGGGCCAATTGGGCCATTGACCAGGGCGGCCCGGACTGGCCACGAACTTCTCGTTCTTTTTTTATTAAATATAGATATACAGTTCCATAAATTCAAACAAGTATTATTTCGTAAGCTATAAAAATAACACTTGAAAAGGCCACGAACCTAAATGGGTATATTTAGCGTTTTTTTTTTCTAATTTGGCTACTACTACCTGCGACTTATTTTAGAACCTACCTATATAACCGGGATAATAAATCTGAGTACCAATTCTATTCAACAGTCTTCGTGTGATTGAGTAAGAAACCAACCAACAAACTTATAAACTTTCACATTTATGTTAGTGAGATGCGAAAAATAGTGGCCTTGGGGGCGCGGCCACGGCCCGGGGTGAGACCACATGTGAGACTGAACGTAAATACGCGCCTGTACATACAAAATGATTGTAGATACCTACATACATAACGTCACGACCTTTATCTCCAATGGGGTTTTTTTATGATGAACTGGATACGCGTTTGACCACAATCTCACTCGATGGAAATTGACGATTTGGTCGAAGGTGAAGCACGCGATCCCAGTAAATGCGTAATCACTCTGCATTTGAAGATCCTAAGGTTGTAGGATACAAGAAAGACTGACGCTGGAAGGGAGTTCCATGCCTTAGCTGTTCGTATTAAGAATGAATGTGGTCAGAGATCTCCCAAACATTGACGTTTAGGTGTATCAAACATTAAATGCTAGTCGCCGTTTACGACACCCACGGGAAGAGAAGATAGGTTCTATACTTTTTACATGCCGAAAATTGTCTCATCATAAAGTTTCATTTGTAACCGTTTTAGTACCAAAAAACAGAACCTTACAATACCTATTAAGTATTATTAGCCAACTTTAACCACAGAATACATAATATACTACGTACTTAAACTCAAAAGTTCATGATGGTCGGGTTATCTTATCAGGTTTTCATTTGGAGTGAGTAGGTAGCTACATGTTTACAATTATGTGGTACAAATGATTTAGACTAATTACTTGTAATTATTAAACAGTTTGTAGTTTAAAAAAATAACATGCCGAATTTCAATAAGTGATATTTTTGTATCTCAAACTCAAAGCATTTTATTTCAACGTAAGATACATGATATCATTTGTTGAATGTCAATTTAAATCTATTGGAAATAAAAATAGGGCTAAGCATTTTTTTCGGTCAGTCAGTATGTCCAAGCATGTCAGTATATCGTACATTGAATTCTGTTTGAATTTTTTCCCTTATTACGACGAATATTTCTATATTCCCAGTGTTCGAGCACTAATTCATTCTCTTTTAGCGTAATACAATGCGCAAACTTTCTAAATTTTTATTCGCAACGAGTTAGCGCTTCAATCGTAAAAGGTAAAAAAAAAACGGCCAAGTGCGTGTCGGGCTACGCGCAGTGTAGGGTTCCATACTTGGCCTCACAAAATGCGGACTTAAAAAAATTAAGGAATTTATGTAGTTGATGGTTCAAGCAAGGGCTATCATTTAAATAGCTTATTGTGAATGGCCTTTTACTCGAAATGGAAGCTGTAGGTTTTAAAATAATGACAGTAGCTATATCCGTCGCCAACATGTTCCATGAATGTTGTGAGACTGCGTAAGTAACTGCCTATTTGAAAATAATGTTTGCTCAAAAATTATATCACTGACTTTAACAATTACTCACAAAACAAGCTGTCACTATCGGTACCATTAACAAGAAAGTACACTACTAATGGAAACAGCCATAGACAACGTATTTATCTAATAATGTTTCCCTAACAAGGAAATGGTGAGATTTAAATATATATCCATAAGATTTAATTAATAACGATAAGACTTTTTCCTGCGTTGGCAATGGTATATTAAACCCCAATTGACTTTCCCTAAAATATATTATTAAGTACTACTATACAAACGATTCTGATAGCGTGTATCGATAAAATCACAGAGATCGAAACGCAAATTCGCACTAAGCAATTAAGCATGGTATACAATGCTAATTAATTTCTTACTTCGTCTGACAGCGGCAACGCCGCACGCGTCTCTGCGGTGACACCGCATCGATTTTTACATTACGAAGAAAGAATAAGATTTAAAACTACAATCAAACTTAAATATATCAAGAAGCTATCGCAGCAAATAAATGAAGTGTATAAAGTTCAGTGACATTTACAAAAATATTTGTTGAATAGGAGCATCTATTTTCTGATAAAATGAAGGTAAGTAATAATTAGTGTTAAAAACAATATTCCCCTAATATTCATTTAAATCTAAATTATAACATAATGCCGAATAGTTCTGTATATTTATAAACATGAGTCATATAGTTTTATGTGTGCATAAGGGAAAGTTTTCTCGAAGTACCGTAAAGTGTAGCGATCTAAGGAAATGTTCGCAAAGAAAAGACTTAAAGACGGTCATAAACTAAATTTAACTTTCCCTCTAGAACAAAAAATATAAAACGACAACGCGGCGTAGTAAAACAATATTACAAATAACCTGTGCAAATAACGCTGTTCATTGCAATGCAATACTTATAGGTTTCTTAGTGCAACGTATGTACCCGACATTACCTACTGGTGAAAAATAATCTATTGTTCACCCATTCGTTATACTTTTTGTCAAAAAATCGCACTTTTCACCAAACAATGGTACATTTTTTCTTTTCAGTTTTTATACATGACATTTCATTGTTAAAAGAATTTAGTATTTGGTTATTCTTATTATAGGTTCTATGATATATGAGCGCAATAAATAAATAGCAGTTCACAAAATAGTGGACGTCCTGTGTTCGATACGATGATGAATCAAAATAGTAATTTCATAAATTTAGTTAAATATATTGTGTTACGTTAGTAGCTATTATATTGTTTATCAAAGGTGGGTCCAGCCTTTGAGTCTAGTGTCAAGTCAAGGGGGGTCACACGTTTGTATTGGGCCCCAGCCATAATTTTTTACGGTACATTTATTAAGTTCACTCACATATATTTTTTGTGTTTGTACTTTTTCTGATTGAATAATAGAGGTAACTACATGTTATTTTCGTAAGTGTTCATCGCATGGTTGGGTGAAACAAAGAAAATAAACGGTATTGTGTCATCATTCACTCTAGAGAAGGAGATTCTATAGGGTTCAAATATCGTTCTTATCTACGGGCGGGAGGGGGCGTCTGACCAGCCGTGGTGGTGATAATGATAGATCAAGTGTTGCGTTTCACAAATATATTATTTAATAATGAGGTACGACGTTATCATTATATTCATTAATTATATCTCCGAGTTCTGTCTCACACTAACACCACTTTCTAGTTACCTACTTAGACACATTTGCACCATCCGAAACAAAGCATAAAATAATTATCTATTAGACCAAATCTAAACATCCAGATATTAGTCGACTTTGGAATGATTCCTAAAATGTAGCAAATTCTGATAGCTTGATATGGTATAGTATATAAAGAAATAGAGCAAAGATTTGCTTGTATAGTTAAATAGTCACGCAGCTCAAGAGCACG
Organism: Oegoconia quadripuncta; assembly: GCA_949316235.1. NCBI lineage: Eukaryota > Metazoa > Arthropoda > Insecta > Lepidoptera > Autostichidae > Oegoconia > Oegoconia quadripuncta. The sequence goes on from OX438759.1 coordinate 9,305,335, forward strand.
ACCTGGGCGCATTCGTAGGGGTTATACCTACTTGCGTTTCATTGTCGTAAGGTCGTATCACATATTATTTAGTACTGGGAGGCTGAGCCGTTCTAGGAGCGCTTGCTACAAGCGACAGTTAGCGTTCAAGTTCCAAGTAGGTAACTCCGTTTGGACGCCCTGTAACGTACAATGAATAAAAATTACATCCATCCATTACATCCATTGGACGAGATATGTTTGAGGAACCAGTCTAAGAAACAAAAACATGGACGCCAAGAAAAAATGTCATGCATGAAATCGTATTCTTAGCAGACTACTCGTATTATAAGAGTAGGTTCTCAATTCGGGCGTTTATATTTTATGTATACCTATACAGGGCGTCCCACGGCTATGCCACATGGAGGGAAAGTACCTTGAATTTTGTAGATGGAACATTTTACTGAAAGAAGACATTATTTTAATTTAAAAAACAATTTAAACTGCATTCATAGATTTTTAAATAAGTACATGGTTGAACCGGGAATCGAACCCTTTATTTATAAAAAAAAAATTATCATGTAGCTTTATCATACCGATCGATAGGCTTCATCATAAGGATTATTTTTTGCTAAATAACATAGTGTCAGAGATAAAAGGAAGACCATGAATTTTAACATTAGATGTGCAATTTTGTTCAGAAAAATGAAAAGCTGACATTGCCGTAAGGACATACAACTGACATTATCATTACTAATACTAATTACCCACTCGAGAAGTATGCATCATTTCCCTATTATAATTTAAGTTCATGATAAAATGATAAAGAGATACGTAATTAGTAAGTAGGTACCTGGTTGTATGCCGTATCCGGAATCTGCCGAAAGACGCGTAAATGATTTTCTCCATCGCAATGCGGCTGGCTGATTATAAAAAAATAATTCAAAAATCTGTTCCATTTTCAAACTTTTATTATTTTGTTCCTGTGATTGTCATTTTAAATTTTTTTGCATTTTATTGTGAATTTGTTGCAATAACCATGGCGTAACAATAGTATATTATGCAACTAGTGATTATAGGACGGATTTAAAGCGAGTGATTCATGGCCCTCGATATAAATTCGTACTTTATTCAGGAGTTGCATACTATACTTTATACCATGACTACGAGAAAAAGACATAATTTAAGCGAAAATAGAAATTTAATCAAGAAATAATAAATGTTACATTAAATGAAATGGATATTAAAATTAGAGCAATGACTGAAATTAAGCGTAATTTTCTTATTATTATCATTAGGGTGGTCAACTTGTGAAACAATATTTTTTTTTTCTATAATGGCAGCAAAGAACACAAAACAGTTTTTAATCTAATGCCAAACTCCTTGTCGCAAATATCGACCAATCAAATCTCGAGAATTTATTTGCACCAAAGAGTTTGAATTTCGAATCTTAGCGCAAGGAGTTTGTGTAAGCATTGAAATGGAGATCGGATATATTTTGTGTTCCAAATTCAAACACCAAAACAGTGAATAAAAACAAAACAGTGAATAAAAACAAAACAGTGAATAAAAGGCCTTTTTATTCACTGTTTTGCGTGAATAAAATAAGCTTTTTAGAGTAGGTATGGTATAAAATAATTTTGATTTAATAGAAGCATACTTTTTGAACCACAAAAACATAACATTAGCCTTACAATGGTACCGCGAAAGATATCCTAATAGAAATACACTATCTCGATTTATTATGAAATGGTTGGTGGATAATCTGATAACTTTGGGCCATTTCGATCACCGCTTACCACAACCGCGGCGCCAAATGGCAAACACTGACGATGAACTCGACATTTTTATATACTTTGAGGCAAATCCTAAAAGTTCAGTGAGGGAAGGTGAAGAAGAAATCGGAATTTCGAAAAGCAAAATACTCCGTGCACTGAAAAAATACAAATTCAAAAGTTACGTTGAAGGACGATTATTACAAAAATTACTGTCGGGTGATACTGAAAGACGACTTATTTTCTGCCATGAAATCGAGAGGCTCATCCTCTAGGAAGAGGATCAGTATTTTCTAAATAATATTATCTGGTCAGACGAGGCAAACTTCAGCAATAATGGTATGTACAACGGACACAATAATCGCATTTGGTCCAGGGAGAATCCCTTACGTATCCGTGAGACTAATAATCAAGTGCGTTTTTCGTTCAACTGTTGGTGTGGGATTGTAAAAAACCGGGTCCTCTTAGTACATTTTTACGAAGGGCATCTCGATACGGACAGGTATTTAGAAATACTTGAGATTTTAAGAAATGAGATAAATAATCTTGCGGTAGCAGAACGACAAAACCTTACTTTTCAGCAAGATTTTCAGATTTTCAGCAGCAGCTCCGGCTCATAACAGTAACAGAACAAAGGACTATCTCAATGAACATTTTCTTTCCTGGATCGGGACAAATGGACGAATAAGATGGCCGCCGAGATCCCCAGATCTAACCCCGTTAGATTTTTTTTATGGGGATAACATAAGTAAAAAATTTAGTTTACAAGAACCAGTGTCAAAGTGTCCACGAGCTAACGTAACGTAAAACAGAACTTCGACGTATTATTCTAAATATCCACCACAACATGATCAAAAAATCGACAGGGAGCGAAATAATCAAAAGAGTGCGACTTTGTATTGAACAGGATGGGACTCATTTTGAGCATTTGATAAATTGATTAATTTTGTATTAAAAATGTTAAAATTCATGGTCTTCCTTTTATTTCTGACACTATGTTTTTTTTTTTTTTTTTTTAATTAGCCTATCGTGTCCCACTGCTGGGCAAAGGCCTCCCCCAAACTCTTCCACTCATTTCTATCCTTGGCGGTTTCCCACCATTCCTCTTGAAACGCAATGAGATCATCTCTCCAACGTTTGCGCGGCCGACCCCGACGACGTCTCCTGTCCTCAGGCATCCAGGGCGTGATGGTGTGTGCCCATTTCTCCGGTGGCATACGGCTAACGTGGCCTGCCCAGTCCCATTTAAGCATGGCTGTTTTTCTTCCCACGTCAGCAATTCCGGTCATGGAACGCAATATGGTATTGCGAATTCGGTCGACGCGTTTGTAGCCGAGAATACTACGTTCCATTGCCCTCTGGCAAATCTTGAGCTTGGACTTCTGAAGCTCAGTCAATGACCAAGTCTGTGCACCGTAGGTTAGAACAGGAAGGATACACATGTCTATGAGTTTACGTTTTAGAGTATTTGGAAGGTCTCCCTTCATATATACCTTCATTGCCCAGTAGCTTTTCCAGGCATTGTTGATTCGGCGATCGATCTCTTTATCTTGCCTATTTTCGAAGCTAACTAACTGGCCTAAGTAAATATACTCATTGACATATTGTATCTCCTGTCCATCTACTTCAACTCTACGTTTCGTGCTGTTGGTCATTATCTGCGTCTTCGACCGGTTCATTTGAAGTCCAACTTCATGACTTGCCGCACTCAGATCTTGGAGCATTTGCTGTAGTTCCTGGGATGTTGGAGCAAAAATAACAATGTCATCTGCAAATCGCAAATTCGTCAGGCGTTTGTTTTCGATGACAATGCCTCTTGTTGCCCATGAATCTGCCAGCGTCTTGAAGATCTCTTGGAGTGCGCTCGTAAACAGAATGGGGGACAATGGATCACCCTGCTTAACCCCTTTCTGGATTTTAAAAGATGGGCCGGTGGAAGTTAATTTAATATTAGCTGTACTACGGCTGTAAACTATTTTAATTAAATCTATGTATGTTTTCTCTATCTGTTGATTTTCTAAAGCTTGAAAGATTGCAAAATGACGTAAACTATCAAAGGCTTTTGCATAATCTACAAAGGCTACGTAAAGGGGTTTGTTATATTCTGTGTACTTTTCAATAACTTGGTTTAATGTATGTAGGTGATCTGTGGTGGAAAACTTGGGACGAAAGCCGGCTTGCTCCGGTGGTTGGTGTTGGTCGAGCTGGGTTTTTATCCGATTTTGAATAGCCTTTATAAAGGCTTTATACAAATGAGACACTAGGCTAATGGGTCTGTAGTTGCCTATGATGGACTTGTCTCCTTTTTTATGGAGAAGGACTATATTTGCGTGGCTCATCAGTACAGGGAGCTGTCCTGTTTTCAAAATCGAATTAAATAAGTTGGTAATGTGTGGGAGCAAGGTAGGTGAACCGATTTTTAGTGCTTCTGTATAGATATCGCGTCTTCTCCAGTACTTCTATCATATTTCATGGATTTCAGAACAACTTGAATCTCCTTGCCAGTGAAATATGGTACCGACTCAGGTAATGTATAGTCTAGATCTACTACGACACTATGTTATTTAGCAAAAAATAATTCTTATGATGAAGCCTTTCGATCGGTATGATAAAGCTACATGGTAATTTTTTTTTTATAAATAAAGGGTTCGATTCCCGGTTCAACCATGTACTTATTTAAAAATCTATGAATGAAGTTTAAATTGTTTTTTAAATTAAAATAATGTCTTCTTTCAGTAAAATGTTCCATCTACAAAATTCAAGGTACTTTCCCTCCATGTGGCATAGCCGTGGGACGCCCTGTATAGGTATAATCGGGTGTATACACTATTACTATGAGTTACGGCGGTCGCTCCGCTTAATAATTTTTTTAAATGAAAGTTAAATTTAAAAAATATACCATTATTATTTATTGTACTCCGGCAGTATACCCTTCCAAACAAAAAAATAATCATCAAAATCGGTAAACTATTGCCCAAAAAGTCACGTAAGAAACATCCAACAAAAAAGAGCCGACTTGTAAACCTTCTTTTTTTTGAATTCGGTTAAAAATAAAATATTATTACAAATGTAAAATCGTTGTTTGCCTTAATTTCTACAAACAATTATATTGTACACTTATTATACCTACTTATGTCACAAGATTCCAGTTTATGTCTATCTGTGGCATTGTAGCGCCATAAAGGCTAAACAAATTTTAAAGCTGGTCCGACGTTGATGATATTTTATGTTCATAGTATTTCGTGGGTTTTAAATTTTCAATTTATGTTAAACAGGCTGACAAATGGCGCATTGTCAAAATGCTCGCAGTTTGTCTGCGCGTCCTAAAGAAATGGCAGTACCACTCTCTCTTGGTCCGATATGATATTACCTACATTCATTTATAACTTCACAAGGAATTAAATAATCTTTTGCATGTCTCAGTTTATTTAGTAAATTCTTTAATAATTAGGTGCTTGTTTCAGAATTCTGGCAAGTGTTTAGTTTGATGGACATAAACAATATGGCTGTTCGTATAGGTGCGGTTTTGAAGATCTTTGTTGGTTTAATGTTGTCACAAGGTTGTTTGAGATGACTAATTAGAATTTTATGTGATCTACAAGGATGTAAAAATTATAGGTATACGAATATTCTCTGTAAATAAGCAAAGTCGTTACTCGCAAAACACTTATGTGAAAGTGACGAATATCGAATAACACTTTTGCCATCAATATGTTTCACAATGGTGGAAACTGAGTATCCAAGTTTTTAAATTCTGGGTTTTACCGATGAAAGCAAAATGTAACTTAGATAAATAGTATGGCTAAACTAACATATTTAAATAGCCTTATTATAACAAACTGGCATGTTCTTGTGCGTGCGGTAGATGCGCGAGCGATCTCATGCTTAGCGGTGTGTGACATGCCTGCCCGTGACCTTTAGTCAGATCTTAATGCCGTAACCATATTACCCTACTTACATATCATTATGGATCGTTGATTACCGTCCGACCTATTTCCATCATTCCCGATATATCAACCAAGTAGGGGTCAAGTACAAACACCTTCGAGACGTCATACAGTCGACGTTGATGTTACAATAAAATTTATACGGGGTCAGTCAATGCATCCTGTACTGTTGTTATTATGGATAATTAGTTTTTATAGTTAACGCCTACGTGGACTTTACATAGGTATGAAATGGTATGAAAGGATCTTAAAAACTCTATTTCGAAAACCAGTTGGCTTGCGTGGGGAATCGAATCGATTATAATTGAAAATTTAGACAACCCCAAAGAGACAATGATTATATCATCTAGATAAACTAACCAACCGGTTAAAAGCTAAATATTTTATAAACAACAAACGATTTACATCAAACATGGCTAAGAACCATTTCGCAAAAACCAGCTTTCGTTAATAAAAACCCGTTTGGCGCTACAATGCCACAAACCGACATAGGTAGTAATTAATAAAATAACACCTCGCACTGCGTTAAAAAAATCAGACGACAACAGATACAACGATAAGGATCAAGTGTCGTTATAAATTAAAAGGAGACCACAAAATCTTAATATGATTGGCTCACCTTTTGCATGAGTATTAAAAAAAATATATATTTTGTTTTCATCTCTTTCAAAATAAAATAGGTATTTTCCCTTCACATCACATTGATCGAACTTATACAACACGCAAGGATATAGGCATTCCGTCGTATATGAGGGAGTATAGACAATGACAATAATTTATACAAATTTGAATAGCCAATAGAACAATTAAAAACCAATATTAATCTACTTGTTATTTTTTTTTTTTTTTAATCTTTAAATATTTATAGAGGGTAAACTACTTGTTATGTTTGCTACTGTTTAGTCCTTTCCGACGCAGGACGCAATACGAGATACCAAACAACACATGTAGTTGAGTCACGGGAAAGTGCCGCCTATTCCCACAGTTCTGTTGATTTCACAGCATTTCGGAGGATGTAATTGCAGTCTTGAGAAAAAAGTAAAATACGACAAATTAACATTATTTTGTTGTCGCTTAGGTTTTTTTTTATGCACGACGGGTTCGTACTTGACCTCAATCACACCTGATGTTAAGTGAAGATGAGGTCGAAGGTGGAAGCGCACTGACCCGGAAACCCCAACACATTTGGGGGACTGGCTATCTTATCTCTGACAACCGGAACACAACAATGCTTGCTGCTTGGCGGCAGATTTAGATAAGATGATGGTAGCTAGCCAGGCGGACATTTTAAAATGCCCTACCACCAACCAAACCGAGTACTTAAACATGTACCCCGCTGGGCATCGAATCCGCGGCCTCCGAATCGTAAACCTAATGTTGTTTACATTGAGCCACGGAGGCGGTAGGTTTCATATATACCTACTTGTATTTTCCGAAAAATACAGATAAGCCGTTGGGATTTCTATATTACATGGCATATCTATCGCACGTGAATCTAAGAAAATAATGGCATACTTGGGCTCGTATTAATTAAGCTATAGACCAAGGGGAGTAAGCCGGCGGATTCTTACTTCTAAGAATAAAACGATCTCAAGATTGAGCTGAACTTAAGTTAATACTTGAGATAGTGTTGAGTATTTAAATAGTATCAAGAAGTTCTTAATTTTGAAATAGTTTCATTAGATCGGCATTAGAACTCGATGTTTACTTGTCTTATTTTGTGTTGGAGGAATTTATTACCTATTTTATTCGTATTACCCACAACCCGGCTCCATCATGAGATCAACTCGACCATACTACTATACTTGGTTTGATGGTACATTTACAATGTAAACAAATCTAGGAATAAGATTTCTACAGAACACTCATAATATTACTTACTTACCTATGCAAGCCAGCCTAATAGAAGCATGTCAAAAAGTAATGCATTCACAAGGTGACCCTTGTGAAGTTACCTTATTTCGAATTCAATACAGACACTTTATTATGAATATCAATAAAGGTTATTTAGTTGTGTATAATTGTGTGTAAGTAGTAGTGAGTACGACCAAATATTATGTAAATGTATAACTGAACTAGTTTCATTGATATGTTATTGTGACATTATAGCTTTCAATCAACAGACATAGTATTATGAACCGATACTGATAAAAACAAGCATCAATGCTAAAATTTGTTGATAACCCCTTACAATACAACCCATTAAGTTATAATAGTGAAACAATCATTACATTATGTTAAAACACTTTATTATGTTACGAGTGATGATTTGTCACCGATCCGCTTGATTGTGTTATTTATTAAACAGCGAGGACTGCGGAGATGGAAATGATTCTTCCATTATAGCTTATTTCGTTATAATTTACTCATTAATTAAAATTCCATCTACATTTATATTAACGAAGTTGCAAATACCTTTACATTATTGGTATCTGCTAGCTGTCACAAAAAATATTTTAACAATCATAAAAAAATCACATATAATTGCCATTTACACTAACACAGCTGCAACCTTCTCCATGATATTGATGTCTGTTATCTGTCACAAAAATCTTTTGAAAATCATAAATAAGATATAGTTTCTATTAACATGGTAACATGCCATCTCCATTTACACTAACAAAGTTGCAAGCATTTCCATGATATTGATATCTGCTAGCTGTCACAAAAATTCTTTTGACAATAAATAATATAACTTCTTATTGATTAACATAACATGATAACATGCCGTCACCATTTACATTAACAAAGTTGCAAACACCTCTATGATATAGATATCTGCAATCACAAAAATTCCTCTAACAATCATGAATAGTTCATTTACAGGTTGGATTTTTTGTAGTATGTATGGGAAACTCATAAAGTAATAACGGGATAAAGAAAATACTCCAATTTTTGCGGAAACAATGACTTATTATTTTCATGTATATCTAGTTTCAGAGATATGACACTTTTTGTAAAGCTTGTGAGTGTTGTTCATTACTGTACAACAGCGTCTCGTAACATGCATCAAACCATTTGCTGTTCACAGGATCTACTTCTGTTGGTATTAATCGGTTGTGGCGGAGTCCTGGCTGCTGAGAGATGCTGTCCCCCTGGCGACTTGATTACGCGACGGGGGCGCTGCGACAGTAACAACAACCACAACATCAACTGCACCGACGGCCGTTTCCTCCTCAAGGACGTCTACCTCGTAGGGGACAAGGTCTACTCACAGGACGCCGACAACTTCATCTTTGTCGATGATCCCACGCAGTTAGTATGACATCATTATCGTCATCAGGAAAGTCCCACCTTAGTGGAACTAATATTACTCCTTCGAGTAATATGGAGTTTTCGAGCAGGAGTAGGGGTCTTACTTGGGCTCGGTGCAGCTCAACACTTATGATGGTTATGATTACATGTGGGGCTGTTGGTTATAAAAATCGTGAATCAATGCGATCGTTGCCAATCTATTGTAATATCCACTAACCGATAATTCGTTGCTAAGGTTTACCGCTTCGAGAAATTGCAGCACTGTCCTGGCATTGGTCGTTTATATCTCATCTGGGGCCATCCGAGTGGATATTACGTTTATGAATCAGCGGGCCCCATTCACATAGTAAATGCACAGGCGATTCGTGCGTGAGAAGGCAAACTCTGCACCTTCCTGTTTCATGAAGGCCCGTGTTGAGCACATGCTTGATCAGATAGCAGTGCGTGAAAGGTGCCTAGTAAGTACCAGCGCTTCTCCGACAGCCTTCGTGTTTTATAATTTACTATTTGGTTTGTCGGTCGTGGACATTGGCACATACATACCTTCGAAAATTTTCCCAGGTGTGCAAGTTTATGTGCTGTGTATCTTCCGACAAATAAAATTGAGTCTTGAGGTGCGATGGTCAGCTAGCAGTAGTTTCTATTACAAATATCACGTACAACATCTATATTTTTTAAATAAAAATGTTACAGGTATTGCCTCGGTGATGTTTACCGAAACTTCTCCGACCCGGAGTCGGGGATCGTCCCGGCAGCAGTGATATGCTTCCAGCCCCCACCGGATCTAGAGGTCACTGGCATCCTGACGCTCGTCTCTGTCGGCTTCCTACTGATAACTCTGAGTCTTTACATGTATCTACCACAAATGAGGTTCGTGTTTATGAAAGTTTTATAACCCACCTTTTATTTCATAGAAGTGATAGGTATAGTAGATAACAGGATATAGTTGTATTCAGAACTTAGTAATCAGATGAAACTTGATATGCCAAACAAAATATTCTCACATCTTCGCAAGATCGTTATAATTTGATATGATACTAATCTGTGCTCTAATTATGGCATACCTGTCTGTGGAACAGGACAATTAGAGTGAAATTGTCATCCATCCGGACCTTTAAAGTCCCTACGTTTCCTAATTGGGGAAATCGCCACCGCGGATTTAAATGAATGAAAAACCGGATCGTTAAATTAGCCATTCATTGGTGTCGATTCAGATGTACACCAACTAAACTAAACTAAAACCAGTTTTGGAGTGGTGCCGTCGCATCGTACTGTTACAGGTAAAAAGAGACAGCACTAGGTACTTTAAAACTGGATTTAGTTTAGTTGGTGTACATCTGAATCGACACCATTGAGTGTCTGGGCGTAATGGTTAGTTCCGATTTTACAGAAAACTGTGCTGCTCAGCGAGTTGGTTACGTTGTCTGGTTTCCTTTCTAGTATCACGCACGTGAAAAATTAGGAAAACTTAAGTACACAAAAAGTATGAAAAGTAGCGCCCACCTGACAGTTTAAGCCCCCTCTGAAGGCCACTATATTGAAAACAACCGGAACCGACTATTTAACGTGCACTCCGAAGCACCGAAACACTCGTATTAAAATGCCACTGATTGTCACCTATCCAAATCCTGGCCGCACCAATTGCTTACTATCGACAATGATTGGCGAATCGACTGCGCCACGAGTGGTTCATAATTATACTTACTTATATAATTCTTAAACCCCGTCAATCGGTATACAATGATCAAGAGCTTATAATATAGGCACAAATATACAATTATACAATGATGCAAGTACAGACGAATCATCCTAAAAGTATCACATGGGCTAAAGTGTTACCTCCAAAAATTTTTACTTTTCTTATTTTCCTTACCTTTTTATTATTTTAATGAAGTGTTTAGGGTTTATTTTCCTTTATAAAAAGAAAAAAAAATTCCAAATAGAAAAAAATCTAATAAAAATTGTCTTAGCCGGATTCGAAAACCGTGTCTTTTCGAATGACGTTACCTAAGCACTCGTGTCGCTTGCCACTAGACCACGATATCAATTAGCAAAGCTGACGAAATTTTCTTACTCATTTATATGTGACATATTATTATGGATTTGGTTTGAGTGATGATATTGTATGAATACTTTCTAATAGATGGTGCTAGAGTGCTTCGGTCCATCCGGTCCATATAATACTTTTAGGGAGATCCGTCTGTACCTACTAAGTAACTTTAGTATGCGGTGACACTCGCATACAATTAGTGGGATTCATTTAGTAAATCTTTTGTTTCAGGGATCTGCAAGGTTTATGTTACATCAGTATGTGCATCAGCATGGCTCTAGGATATCTATCGCTGGGTGTGCTTCAGCTAAGTCCTGGATTCAGAGGCGAAATCTGCACTGTTACAGGTATTTAACATGATTTAAAGCCGCATGTCTTCCAAATATTGCAATATAATTGACTATGAAATCCTTAGTAAAAGGGACCTTTGTACTGCAAGATTATTAATCCTTTAACTTACATTTTAGGATTCATCGTATACTTTTGGATGATGGCCACATTCTTCTGGATGAACGTCATAAGCATTAATACGTATCGTTCTATCAAGTAAGTTGGACACCATCGAGTAATCAATGTTTATTTTTTCTTTTTTAGTGTACCGTACCAAAATTAGCATAACGGCCTCCTTATTATCATATGTTCTATGATAACGGAACACTTATGGAATCAACTCGGCGTCTGTCCGTCCCTCCATTCGTCTGTCACGCAGCCACTTTTTTCTGAGAATTGTTGTCTGATAAAGGCACAAGGAACTAAACATAATAATATAATGCAGATATACGAAATAACCGTGTTAAAAGTTAGATATCTTCGAATTAAATTTAATGTTGGTTTGGAAGTAAAATGCGAAGTCGAAGAATTTTTATAAGAGGTCATTGTAGTTCGTTATAAAATAAAAGCTTGGTAAGGCTACATATAAAATGCTTCAAAATTACTGTCTAAATATTATTTAAATTCCATAGTAAATGAAATGAGGAAATGAAACAAAAGACTTGATGTAAATTATTAACACCAAAAGAGGTAGGTGACAATCCTTGTTCTACGGTTTCGAATTTACTTGAAACCAAACAGTCATAGTTGTGCAAGGCGGTAGGTAGCAGGGCCTGTAGAAGGACATTGTATTCTCAAATTGAATAAAAGCGTGTTAAAGAAATCCGCGATGATGTAATTTGATGCAGGCAAAACCGCGGTCGGAAAACTAAATTCACCGCAAATCATTGACCGATATTGCCCAAAAGGACCGAAAATGATACCTAAGATGAAATGAGATAAGATAAAAACCCGCGATAAAGCAAAGAATACACGGGCGTAAAGCTAGTTGCTTTCTAGAGGGATATTGGAAAATAATAAAGACGAACAAAATTGGAGCCACTTAAAATTTTCTTTACATTTCAATTTGCTTCTAATTAGGTTTGTGTTCCTTGTTTTGCAAAAAAAAAAAAAACAATTACAAGCATAGATTGGTACAGTCGACAGCACGAGTGTAACACTACCACTTTAAGCTGGTCGCGCGACGCTATCGGAAATGTGGACGTCCGCGAGATCTGGGGAACAATCGCGCTATTTTACAACGGTTTTACCGTGCGAACGGAACGTATTTGGTTTTGGTTTAGCTTTAGTTTAGCTAATGTAAAAAATGTTTTTTGTGAACGATTATATCGTTACCGTAAAACCAAACCCAAAATGTTTAGAGCTAACTACGAGTATTAAAAAAAACTAGGTTAATATCCGTTCAAATGATTACCGCGATACGAAATGTGCTTAAGTAACGTTTTTGGTTATGGTTTAACTTTGGTATTATCGTTCAAACTTAGCGCGATCAGTCCCCTGCCTATATTGGAAGTGTTATGATCTTTCTGCGGCCACATGTACCATAAGTTTGTCCCTACAATATTCGGTTGATTTTGTCCTTCGGAAACGAATACGGTTACAATTATATGGAGACTCCAATTTATGTTTATTTCAAACGTATCCATTGTTATCTTAGTTAATTATACATAGGTATGATCAGCAATAATATTACATGCCCTTTGGCACAAATATGTTTGTGATTTTGAGAGGTTGTAAAATGATTTGTTTGTCATTTCGTTATCCAGTGACGCGACCCATTTGAAAAAAACAGAAAGACAACAGTATTTCCAGTACAGCTGCTACGCGTGGGGCGGAACCATCTTCTTCCTAATCATCGCACTCGTCGCCAACTTTGCAGAAGGCGACCACTGGAAACCTGGAATCGGGGACAATAGCTGCTGGTTCAAAGGTAAAAATATTCAACATTGAGTTTGACGTCAAAGAGGATAGTGGCTCTGCCTTCGAAACTAACGGTTGCGGGATCACGCTACGTTTGTGTGATGAATACGAATAATTATTCCCGAGTCATATTTATGTATAATCCGATTTGTAGTATCCATAGTAGGTACTGGTATAAGATGCTTAGTTTGGTTCTTCAGGATTGCTCAAACGGTCGATGGCTAGAGATTTTACGGTGGATTGATCGAGAATTCATTCATTATAATAATTACTCGAAGATTATGTCTATATCATCCTACTAATATTATAAATGAGAAAGTTTGGGTTTATTTGTTTGTTTGTTGCTCAATCACGGCGAAACGGATTTGGATGAAATTTGGTACAAAAGTAGAATATTGATTATAGGATAGTTTTTATCCCTATAAAGTGAGTAGTTCCTGCGGGATAAACAAATTTCCGCGATAATTTTATTCCACGCAGGCGAAGCCGTGGGCGGAAAATTATTAAAAACAGACTTAATGCTCTCATCTCTGTCTAGCAATGAACCATCCACGGCAAAAACTTTCTACATCCCGGGTTATATATGGCTGTGGGTTGTCTGGAAGTTATAAGACCGCCTAATTGTGTTCTATCGTTATCATCAAAAATTATTGATTTTGCGCAATAAAGAGTATTTGTATTGTATTGTATAGTCAACAGTATGGTCATTAATAAGGCGACTCATCAGAGAAGGAGCAAGAAGCTCAAAGGTTGTTCTTTTTAAGTAGGTTTTCCTTTGTAACTCGACAAAACAACGAAACATATATGCTTTGAAACTAACTAACCACATATTTAAGTTTATCAGTTTAAAAAGTTTGCCAATTGTGATGTGTGAAAAGCGTGCTCCGTATACCTAACACCATTGACAAACTTGGCATTATACCGGATGAGTTTCATACAGTTGCCATATCAATCTCCGGAAGGCGCGTGGGTCGATGATAGTTGTGAAAAAAAAATTAAACCACCTATGCCAATACCTTCTATTTCACTTACCTAATACGCCCTATTTTTTTCCTTACGGTAAAAAAAATCATCCGGTATAGTTACTACCATAATCTGCAATGCGTACCTTAGAATAAAATTATTGAGAGCATCATGTAATTGAGTACCTACCTACTGTATTGTAATGAGAATTTCTTTAGCCAGGATAACAAGTCGTATCGTATCTAAACCCGACTCCCCAAGGAAGGAGTGTAATGTTTTTCGAGTGTATGTATTGTATTTATGTATGTCCGTTCCTTTGGCACATCCTGTAGCCTAAACGGCTTGACCGATTTCGAAGTGCATGGTGTGGTTAGATTCGTCTTGGTACCCGGAGTGTCATAGGATATATTTTTTGTTAAAAAAATCCAACATGGCATCTGCAAAATACAAAATGTGCTGTCGGGTTTTTGGGCTATTTAAATACTTTAAATAGTTATTTCAACCTACACCACCAGGCATTCTACACAATATAGAAGATATATGTTCCTTTCAGCTCAATTAGACCAGTGGCAGTGGTACCTTCCGGTGGCACATTCAAAAAGCCACCCTAAAATTCCTATGCTAACATTAAAATTATTGAGAGCATCATGTAAGTGAATATTGTATTGTAGTGAGAATTTCTTTAGCCAGAATAAGAAGTTGTATCGTATGTTTTCAACCTACACCACTAGGCATTCTACACAATATTTCTTTTCAGCTCAATTAGACTAGTAATTGCTTCTGGTGGCACATCCAAAAATCTACCCTAAAAAGTCTAGGTAATACCACTTATATCTATATTTTAACTTCCTTTTTAGGTACAACCGAGACTTGGATATTCTTTTACGGGCCGGTGGCGGTGCTCGTGGCTTGTAACATCGTGCTGTTCATTATCTCGTCGTGGATGCTGTGGCAGCAAACCACCCGGAAATACGAGGTCGACAAGTTGAACAACCTCAAACACAAGTATGTTAACTCGTGTCATCATATTTGACGTCCGATTGGTGTAGGTAACCTTGTCAGCGAAACCATCGGTTGCGGGTTCGAATCCCGTGTGGTGTAAATGTTTGTGTGATGAATACGAACATTTATCTCCGAGTCATGGATGTTTGTTTATAGAAATATTGATTATCCGTTATCTAGTATTCATAGTACACGCTTTGCTTATTTTGGGACTAGATGATTGGTGATTGGACTAGAGGATTAATATTTAATTTAATTAATTTAATGAATGCGAAAGTTTGTGTGTATGTATCTATGTTTGTTACCTCTTCACGCCTAAACGGCTGGACGGATTTAGATGAAATTTGGTTGGTACAGATTAGGACCTGAATTAATATATAGGTAAATTTCTTTGCTAAACCGATTTTGATGAAATCCTCCACACGGACTCAAGTAAATAATTACATTATAAAGTAGCAGCATCGTCGATTATCATTTCTTAATATATCCCCTCAGAGGTGCTATACATATTCAAAAATATTTGCACTGTTCAAATGTGAATAATCTCATTTGGTAGTAATCTGTAAAGTTTTTATAAGTATACCTAAGCATGTGTACAACTGGGTATCGAACCCGCGACCTCCGATTGGTAAACTTTATGTCGGTGTACAGTTAAGAATATTGTAATTAAGTAGGTAGGTACCTATAAATAAACAGAAAGAGACAAGACGCTTAGCCGATTACTCTATGTAGGTAGGTAATTTACAATACAACGCAAATACACTTTATTGCACAAACATTTTACAAAACATTACAATAAAAAGGTACAATTGGGCGGTTTTATCACTAAAAGCAATCTATTCTATTCAACCGTTCGTTAGGTGTAAGAATGCAATCGTTATAAAGCGGGCAGGTTGTGCAAAATACAAATGCAGACATGAAATAGCTATTTAATCAATTACTTATATAAAAATAAGTAAATTAATTTATACATATATATAAATTATATACATAATCTTTACTACAAGATACTACTGAATACACGCCCTTATGTGTAATTTACACATTAGCGCGAATTATTCACCGGATCAATGAACATTCTGGCATCTGTGCGCTCGCTTTCTCTCTACAACAGCAACTCCCGTCGCACCTACTCATTTCTGCGTCATGGCATAGCACATACCTTAAAAATGGCAATAATAATAATTGGGAGGTGAAA
Source organism: Oegoconia quadripuncta (assembly GCA_949316235.1). Lineage (NCBI taxonomy): Eukaryota > Metazoa > Arthropoda > Insecta > Lepidoptera > Autostichidae > Oegoconia > Oegoconia quadripuncta. Next base: position 9,321,733 of record OX438759.1, read on the forward strand.
ACACATTCATAGTACCGAAAAATCCACCAACTTTTCTAAAGCCCGTATTAATAAACCATTCTCAAGATTGAGAACCGTCTTGTGACTGGTCTCAAGTAAACGTGTTGATTAATAAACCTTACTTGAGACCTGAAACGCACGTGCATACTCAAGCAGTACTCACTTGAGGCGTGCGCCGAGTTTCACGTATTAATAAACGAAACTCAAGACTATCATTCATTCGCCGCTGAGGCGAATACTTGAGAAGTGATCTCAGCTGAGTAGACCTCTATAGATTTGTTTATAAATTAGCACGGAGCTTGTGATAGCGTCAACTGCTTAAGACGCATTTCGATTGATACCGCCTCAAGACTTGTATTGAGATTAATAAACCGATCTTAAGATTGAGATCGCGTCTCAGTCTCAATACTATTTTTTTGGATACTGTTTTAATATGCAACAGATTCTCAAAAGTCAACTTAAGGTCATCCCAATTTTGAGAAAGGTTTATTAATCCGGGCCTCAGTCTGCCGCCAAATTGTAATGTTGACATGATAAACATACCATTGTTATGTTCCGACTGTTTGAGATAAGATAGCCACTCTACCAAATAAGGGTCCCGGGTGAGTGTGTCCACCTTTAGCTTTCACTTAACATTAGGTGTGATTGAGGACAAGACCGAACTCATTGTGCATAGAAAATAGAAGTGCTTGAATTTCAGCAATTCCAAATCGCTATAGATGAAAACTTGGAACAGCCATAAAAAAGTGACTTCAAATAAAGCCATGAGATGTCTAGTAGAGGATTTCTGCAGTTGATGTGATGTATGAGGACTATTGCACTATATGTAACTAAATGTATTTATTTAAGTTTATTTGGAATTTCCCTACAAGTATAATTATTATACATATTTCATTTATGACCCTTATTTAGCATGGGTAATGAGTATTTTAACAAGGCTGTAAGTATGATGAGGTCGAAGATAAACTCGCGCGACAGTAACCCCCAACTTCTTCAGGGAACTGACCATTTTTCGAAAACAGTAGTGCGCTAAGTGAAGGTAGATTTTTTTTTATGCACAACGGGTTAGTACTAGACCTCAATCACACCTGATGCTAAGTGAAGATAAGGCCGAAGGTGGAAGCGTACTGACCCAGAAACCCAAATATTTGGGGAACTGGCTATCTTATCTCTGGGAACCGGAACACAGCAATGCTATTAACATCAGGCGTGCGGCATCATGCGGCAGATTTAGATAAGATGGTGGTAGCTATCCAGGCGGACATTTAAAATGCTCTACCACCAACCAAACCGAGTACTTAAACATGCACCCCGCTGGGAATCGAACCCGGGACCTCCGATTCGTAAACCCTATGTTGTTTACATTGAGCCACGGAGGCGGTTAAATTTATCAAATGTTATCCTCAAATGTAATGCAATGTGGGTCTTATATACACAGTGGATCTACAACACCCTTCGCGTTCAATATAGAGTGCTGATGCTGATGAATATCATAATCCGTGCAAGAATCGCCCGTATATTGCGACGCACAGCGGCAGGCGTCCTCATCACAATAGACTCCTATAGTGAGTTCAGAACAAGACCGACACACAAGGCTCTGCCCAGTGAGGGAGAGGAAGCGCTGGGTGGATGGGTAGGGTTGTGTATCACACTGTCCATTAAATCAATCCGTTTATTTACTTGGCATTACTTTTACTAACGCGTGTACATGGATACTTGATAATGGATAAACATTTATTTATATAAATATCTAGAATAAATGTTTGTATTCATCACACAAACATTTACCCATAGCGGGATTCGAACCCGTAAACGTGGGTTTTGCTGACAGAGTCACCATCCACTACACTAATCGGTCGTCATGGATGTAGTCACTATGCATGTAAAGTCTGCAATAGTGTTTATTTATTTAAGAAGTACACTTGATTGTTTGGTAGAGGTGCCTTTATTTTCTAAAACAGTATTGTATTTTTTTTTCAGATTTCTTCTGTCTTTGAAACTATTCCTCGTAATGGGTATTTCCTGGGTGTTTGAAATAGCAAGTTTTGCACATGGAAAGTCGACCATCATTTGGTAAGTGTAACCCAAACTCTTGTGAGTAACTCACAAGAGTTTATTTTTGTCTCTTCACGAATCGGCGCCTATACTTTGTTACTTCTTTAACCTTACTCGTATCTGTTTTGACCTCCGTTTAATATGCCCATTATAATGTAAACTTAAAACAAACTAATGATAAAATGATAGCGATGACGACCGTTGCGGTTCAATGATAAGACATCTCGATTGTCAAGCGAGAGGAACTGGGTTCTATTCTCAGTGAATTTAAAATGTCATTTTTATTATATTTCCGTTCTGGTTACTTTTTGTTTGCACTTCTTCAATTTAAGAGCTATGCCTTTGTTTTCACAGAAGACTAAAAATTTGCTTTAAGACCAGATGATAGGGCTGAATTTAGTATAAAATTAATTAATACATACTATATAATTACCAAGTAAAAGTAAGTCATGATCAAGAGAACAAGAATAACCTCCATTTTCAAAATAAGTATCTAGGTAAATTGTTGGTAATTACTACGTGATAATAAAAATATTCGATCAAACGTGTAAACCCACTACTTATGTTACGTATGGCAGTCGACATAAAAAATTACTTTTTCAATTAAAATATGTATGATTAATGATTATACAGGTTGATTAGTATAAGGATAGATTCCTTTCATGGAGTGAAGACCTGTAAATATAGCTAAATAAATCTAGAGAAATCTGGTTGGTGGTACGGCATTTTATTAAATGTCCGCCTGGCTAGCTACCACCATCTTATCTAAGTCTACCGCCAAACAGCAATGTTAATAGTATTGTTCAGTTCCGGTTGTCAGAGATAAAATAGCCAGTCTCTCAAATAATATAGGGTATCCGGGTCAGTACGCTTCCACCTTCGGCCTCATCTTCACTTAACATCAGGTGTAATTGAGGTCAAGCGCTAACTCGTTGTGCATTAACAATAAAGATATAGTGGGTACTGAAAAGTTATTGACTTTTGAGACTCGCACACTCAATGACAAATGAAATTACAAAATTTCAACAGGCATAATTTTGCTACAATTGTCAATTAACATTTTCACTTACATATATAACACCTTGCAAGAGAGCTATCGTTTTACCAATCAACAATATAATAACGAGTAGTTGTTTATCACATTTATGATTTCATTGTACTTTTACATTGAATTTCAAATCAGAATTAATTTATAATTCGCAGGAAAATTATGGACACATTTAATTGCCTACAAGGCGTAGTTATATTCTTGCTACTGGTGGTGCTCAGACGGCGCGCGATCAGAGGGCTAGCTAGTCAGAACTGCTGCCTGTTCATCACTCGCCCCCTGGCGGAGAGGCTAAGTCCACACGACGATGAGGACGAACAAGTTCTGGCAGACGACACTATGGAAGTCAGGCTCAACTGATACGAAGAAAATGTCTAGAATAGTAATGCTACGTCACAGAGCTATCGAAGTTATTATGCCAGTGTTACCATAACTTAGTATTAAGATTTCTTTATACTATGTCCAAAAAATTGCTCAGTTATTTTGAGATTTGGTAAAAAAATTGTAGGATATTTTTTGTTTGAAAATATTTTTTCATGTTTGAGAGAACGGGCCAGAAAAATATACTTTTTTCTGAGGTGCCTTTATGAAGTTATACTTTTTAAGTGGACAACAATTTACTAACACGTAACATTTACGTTCATCTGTTGAGAGATCTGACTGTAAAGGCTGACGCACCTACCAAAAGACTTAATATGCGCTTGTCTTGAAAGCGGAATAAAGCAGTATCCAAAGAAATCTCAATTCTTTACAATAATTACGTTAATTTGATAGTTATTTAAGATGTTGAATGCCTATTCTACAGTACCTATTGTTTAGAATCCTGTGCCATAAAATATTATGTGTATCAGGTATCTACCATTGAATTATATTTTTATTTTTACAATTATCCAATTTAAGTGTAGGTACTTTAAGCTTTAGCATTTACTAAGTGTAAATACTATGGCATTTTATTAATAAGATGAATTAGTTTGTTCCTATTTTTAATGTCTTCTCATGAATATGCATGGTATTTATAAAATTCGGTTTTATAAATAATATTTATTTTATTACTACCAATAAAAATAAAAATGTATTTTTTGAAACTGTCGTATTATTTGGGTGAACTGAATTAAAATGAACCGAAATCATTTTAAGTCAAGTCATCGAAAATTCAATTAAGATACTTATTGACGACTCAACAAAAATACGAATTCGCGGTGTGAATTGATGCGATGCGATTTCATGGCAGCAAAGCGTCTCCCTACCACGGTTCGAGTGACCATCTCTTCGTCGTTCGTCAATAGCGACATGTATCGTAAAAAAAGTTGCGCACTGCTGTTATTGCTAAGATGATATAGGAAAAAGAAACACCGAAGATTGAATGCCCGATGCGAATCAATTAGCAATTTCTTACGATACGTCGTGAGAGCTCGTAAATCTCATACGTTGCGTTGCGAGGTCGCATTGCAAAATCAAAATCAAAATCAAAAAATGCTTTATTTTGTAGGTACACAGGGTACACTTAAAATAGTCAGATTTTACATTTTTAAAGCTACTGCTTGTTCAAAAGGCAATTTTCCCCTGAGAAGAACAAGCAAGAAACTCGAGAGGTCGCTCTTTTAAAAAAAGGTTTTTATATTACAAAATTATTATTTTATATTATAATATTTCATTATTAATTGTGAAATAGCCTGGTTATGCGAACGGGCTGGTTATGTCCATGATTGTTTATCATCTAAATAATCTGATATTTTATAATATGCTTTCTTAATAAGTTTCTGTTTTATAGTATCTTTAAATTTATTGAAAGGAAGATTTTGTATATCAACAGGAACTTTATTGAAAAAGCGTATACATAACCCTTTGAATGAATTACTGACTTTGTGGAGGCGACTTATGTGACCTGCAAGTTTATCTTTATTTCTTGTATTGACATCATGTTTATCACTATTTTTCCTAAATGATGCTATATTTTTTTTGACATATATTAGATTTTCAAAAATGTACTGTGACGAAAAGGTTAGAATATTATACTCTTTAAATCTGTCTCTAAGTGACACTGCAGGTCTCAATTGATAAATTGCGCGAACGGCTCGTTTTTGTAAAACAAAGATTGTATTGATATCCGCGGCATTTCCCCACAGCAAGATACCGTAAGACATCAGGCTATGGAAATAACTAAAATATACTAATCTAGCAGTATTTACGTCCGATATTTGTCTAATTTTTTTGACTGCATACGCTGCAGAGCTGAGCTTCTTCGCCAATTTATGGATATGAGGACCCCATTGTAATTTGGCGTCCAAAGTAATGCCCAAAAATACAGTGGACTCAACAAGGTCTAGAGTGACATTTTTTATCATTATATTTGTGGGCACCTCCCTGACATTAGGCAGTACAAATTTTACACATTTAGTTTTTTTCTCATTCAGTAACAAATTATTTGCCGTAAACCATTCTACTATTTGAGAAATAGCGTTGTTCACGTCGTCATAATTTAATTTTAGTCTATTTACTTTAAACATTACAGAGGTATCGTCAGCAAACAATACTATTTCATGTTTATCGTTTACAAGGTTTGGCAAGTCATTTATGTAAACCAAAAACAAAAATGGTCCGAGAATGGAGCCTTGTGGGACGCCCATACAGACTGTCGACCCTGACGATGTATTGCCACTGATATCAACCCTCTGAACTCGGTTACTCAAATAAGAATTCAGAAGGTCGAGAGCTCGGCCGGTTACACCATAATGACGTAATTTCCTGATTAAAGTGTCGTGATGAACGCAATCAAAGGCCTTGGACAAGTCGCAAAATACTCCTATTGCATCCTGCGCATCTTCCCAAGCCTCAAAAATATATTGTAAGAGCTCGACACCTGCATCGGTTGTCGAGCGGCCCCTAGTAAAACCGAATTGTTTAAATGACATTAGATTGTTACTGTAAAAATAAGTCGATATCTGATTTAATATAATTTTTTCATAGATTTTGCTGAGAGTCGGTAGTATTGAAATAGGTCTAAAATTAGAGGGGTCTGATGTACTACCGGCTTTAAATAAAGGTATGACTTTACTGTGCTTCATCAGATCAGGAAATATGCCATCATCAGTACATTTATTAAAGATATAAGCTAAGTGTGGTGAAACACAATCAATTACGGCACTAATAATTTTTACTGATAAACCATGAAGGTCGGCAGTTTTTTTCTTGTCTAAAGATCGAAATGCTTTTATGATGTCTATAGGACTTACATGATTAAATTTAAAATGGGAGTCACAAATCTCCACATTTTGTTTAAGTAGCGATTCAGCGAGTGTGGGACATGAATTCAGAGATTTTGTAGTTAATATTGGAATATTAGTAAAGAATTTTTCAAAAGCTTCTGCAACTTCTAATTGTGAAGTTAGAATTCGATCATTAATTTTTAATCGCGTATCAGGGTTACGAGTTTTAAATTTACCAGTTTCGCTATTTATAACTTTCCAAGTTGTCTTTACTATGTCCGCGCTGTTCTTTATTTTATTATTTATAAAATTTGCTTTTGCAGTGGCACACGCTCGCTTGAATATTTTCGAGTATTGCCTAACATATTCAATAAAACTTTCGCTCTTATTATATGTCCTTTCATCATAAAGCTCATATAACTTTTGCCTACTTTTATGAATTCCCACCGTCGCCCAATCACTAAAAACGAGGGAATTGTTGATTTTGACAGATTTTGTTAAGAAAACTTTATTACATTCAGTTTTTAAAATGTCAAATACTGATTTATATAATACATTAGGATCGTCACAGTACGGTAGATAATCTAGTTTCGCAGTCACTTTACTCTTATATTGATCGAGTAGTGACTCAGTTACAGGTACGTACGATATATCTCTTTTCAGCGTTTTATTAATTGCTATGTTAAAAATCGCTAACTGACCACAGTGATCTGAACTTAATTTATTTAAAATAGATTTATCACTGGGTTGTAAATTCGAGAAAATGTTATCAATGCAAGTAGCTGATGTAGAAGCTATTCTAGTGGGCACTGAAAAAAGATTAGCAAGATTATAGCAACTGAAGAAAGATTTAAGTCTTCTGGTTTGAATGCTATCTTCTAATATGTTTATATTAAAATCTCCGCAAATTACAATGTATTTATTTGAATTACTAATTTTACACAGGATTTCATCCATGATTTTCTCAAATAATTCATAAGATGAAGAAGGGGGTTTATATACACATAATACAGTAAGCCGCGCAATTTCCACACAGGCTATTTCAATAGTTCGCTCAACAGAAAGGTTTACAATGTCGAGGCGCTCTTTAAATTTAATATTATTACGAATTAGAATGAGACTACCGCCTCGTATTGCCTTCCTCCTGCTGAACGAGCTTGCAATCTGGTACTCCTTGAAGCCGAACATGAGCTCACATTGCTTATACCAGTGTTCCGTTATACACAATACATCAGTGTTAGTGCAGCTCATGAACAGCTCCACCTCTAGTTCTTTGCCACTCATACCCTGAATATTTTGGTGTACCAGATTAATACATTTTTGAATTTTTAAACCATTTTTTTTTCTTTTTTGGGGTGTGGCAACCCTTTTATAATTATTTTTTTCAAACATATTTTTTATAATGCCAGAGGTGGTCTCTGTTGTCTTATGATTTAATTTAAATTATTTGGAATGATTTCCAAGGATTTATTAATAATTAATGGCTGCCCAATAGAGGCGCCTGTTGGGTCAGTCACTAAAGTGACTGAATTTAAAATAAAATAAGATAGCATATTTGCTAATTGTCTTCTAAAATATTTGGGAAGATAATAATTATCTCCTGTCACATAAAAATATTTGGAACTAATAAATTTATTAGTGTCAAAAAAATGAAATTTATTTTCATGACGACATGTCAGAGTGTGCAAGGTTAAATTTAAATTATGTCTAAAGTCATTTTCATTTTTTATTAAACTCTGGCTAAATGGAAATGCAAACAATAAAACCTTATGAACATTTTTTAAATTATTCAAATTGCAGTTTTGTGTTTCACCCAGCCCAATCAAAAAAGATTATATGTGTATGGCAACCGTAACAATAATTCCTCCAGGGCGGTGAAAAACTTTGTAGTAGTGGGTTACGATGATGGACAAGGTCGATAATTTTACTTCTGGATCATTTGTGAAAACCTATAAAATTTATTTTATCATAAAGTACCATAAAGTTTCACTGACGGAGAAGTTAATTTTTTTTTTATTGTACAACGGGTTAGCACTTGACCTCAATCAAAAAGATGACGCGGCAGGTGGAAACGTAAGTACTGACCCGAAAACCTCATCTTATTTGGGGGACTGGCTAGCTTATCTCTCGACAACCGGAACACACTGGACTAAAAAGCAAGTAAATGGAACGGAGCATTTAATACCAACTAAAATAACATAGATAAAAAGGGAGGTATTCGTAATTAATTGTGCCGAACTTGTAACCACAAAATAACGTGTGCATCAGACAGAATGACGGGTGTACATCAAAAAACAGTAATTCTATGTATAGGCATGAAAGCAATGTTCTAGCCAAAGACTACAATGTATACAGGGCGTCCCAAAGTTATGGGACATGAAGGGGAAGTACCTTAAATATTGTAGATAGTGAATTTTGCTCAAAGAAGACTTTATGTTATTTTTAAAAGTTAGTAATTCTGCATTCATAGATTTTCTAAAAATTACTTGCTTCGGCTGGGAATCGAACCGACTTAAATGTGAAAAAAAAAACACCCTACTTTTATGATGCCAATCGAAAGAATAGCTAAAAAATAATAACTCTGCCTAAGTAACATAGTATTTTAAAAGAAAGGAACAACATAAAATGATTGAGTCAAATTTCAAGAAAGTTATTTATTGCCGACGACGTTCGAAAAGTAGCGATATTATCATTCCAAAGATAGCATTGATTATTCGTAAATAAGTACCCACTTCATAAAATAGGTACTAACATAGTTTTCCTTATTATAAGTGCACGTGGATCACATTTTGAGCATTTAATTAATTAATTTACAAAAAAATACCTACTTAATTGACTACGGCAGTTTCATGTATGTTTTTTATTTGATTAAAATGATTAATTTCACGTTGTTCCTTTCTTTTAAAATACTATGTTACTTAGGCAGAGTTATTATTTTTTAGCTATTCTTTCGATTGGCATCATAAAAGTAGGGTGTTTTTTTTTTCACATTTGAGTCGGTTCGATTCCCAGCCGAAGCAAATAATTTTTAGAAAATCTATGAATGCAGAATTACTAACTTTTAAAAATAACATAAAGTCTTCTTTGAGCAAAATTCACTATCTACGATATTTAAGGTACTTCCCCTTCATGTCCCATAACTTTGGGACGCCCTGTATACGGAGATAGACGGGTATGTTGGCGTTTGCAAGCGACTCGGGTTCACAGCGCCATCTATCCGCAATGATGTGTAACTAACCTCGTCAAGGTCATGAAACCTAGCCGTACCTACCTAAACCTGGCAACTTGATAGTTACTTCAGAGATTTATTTTCAATGAAACATTGAAATTTCAATTGTTTCATCAAAATTTCAATGCTGTCATCGAAAATAAACCTCCGAAGTAACTACACATATAATCTAGTTAGGTATCGGTATACAATAAAACACGATTTAACACACGAATTTTATTTAAGAAAAGCAAACAATAACTATCATCATATATAACCGTGGGAATAAAATTAATACCAAACAAAAACATAAGGAAAAAGACAAAAATACACTTGGGAGTCCTGTCTCACAGAGTCCTATCTCACATACAATCTCGACTAAAGGTGGAGCAACCAAAACCCGCCCCGAAGGCTACACCGTGACCCTAAACTCACACCATTAGGAGCAAATGCACATCACAATCACCAAATCACACGGGAAATACTTTAAATTTTCAGAGAAAATGGAAAGTGAAAAAAATGCGCGTACACATCCAACGACAGCCGACATTTTTCTCAGTGTTGCCAAATCATCATTACTTTACGTGTTTTACTTTCACCAAACCTAATGCTATCTCAAATATGAAAATTTAATAACTAGGCAAGAAAAAAATCACTTTAAATATACTTAGGTACATATAGTTTATTTGTTTTTGAGAAAATATAGACTAAATATTTTACATGGTAATAGTTATGACATATGGCGGCTAGGTGGCGCTAGTCTCTATTGGGACGGGAGTATTTGTTCTAAGAGACCACAGCATGGTTCTAGCAATGTGAGGAATGTGCGTAAAATTTAAAGCAATGTGCTTTTATAAAACTAGAGTTATTTCAAAAAGTTAGTGAGCCGCCAACCTGATATCAGAATGACGGGTGTATTTGAAATCTGAGCATTTGCTCAGTAAGTAATTTTACTTACTCTCTAAATATGAAAACCTTAGCGTAGCAATGTTCCAGCAATGTGCTCGAACTTACCAAAAGTAGAATGAGATGTGGCGAAAGGTTTAAAAGTTATTTTGAAAACAAAAATTTTATATTTGAACGCCTGCTTATTTTGTACCGGCAATCACGATGAAATGTATAAGGGAAAATTTAAAGCACAGGTTTGCTGCAGTGCAATGCATATACCTAACTATTTCCTCATTTTCCTTTTATTATTAATAACATGTATAATTGCATGTACCTATACTTAGTAAGGTTATTTATAAAACGTGTTTGATGTATCATAGAAGCGAAATATAAATGTATATCTACATACTTTGGAGTAGTATAGTAGCCGTAGTGTAGTAGTTATAGTATGTAGATATACATTTATATTAGGTCTTTACCTATGAAATTGCCGTTTTGTATGAAAAAATTTAAACGAATTTTTTTTTCATGTATATTTAATTTGTATTAATCGAAGTAATCACTCATGCAATCAATGCATCTTTGCCAACGCAGTGGCAGTTTATTGATGCCCTTCTTAAAGAAAAGCTGGACGGGAGGCAACAAATTCTTCAAAGGCATTTTGTACTGCCTCTCGGGTATTGAATTTTTTTCCTGCCAAGAAGTTATCCAAATTCTGGAAAAAGTAGTAGTCTGTAGGCGCAAGGTCTGGTGAGTAGGGCGGATGACGGAGAGCTTCCAACCCCAGTTCTTGCAACTTGGAGACCGTCTGCTGTGCAGTATGAGATCGCGCGTTGTCGTGCAGGAGCAGTGAAGAGGAGCGATTGACCAATGCTGGTTGGAGACGTGTCAGCTTCCCCATCATTGTGTTCAGTTCTTCACAGTACACATCTGCAGTAATGCTCATCCCGTTTGGTAAGAAGCTGTGATGAATCACACCGGCGCTAGACCACCAAACAGTGACCATCACTTTTCTAGGGGTAAGTTTTCGTTTAGGGCATTGTTTAGGTACTGAACCAGGATCCAACCAACTTGCTGAGCGCTTGCGGTTATCAAACAGAATCCATTTTTCATCGCAGGTAACAATGCGGTTCAAAATTCCTTCATTTGTGTGTCTGTTGAGCAGTGCAAGGCACGTCTCGACGCGTACTTCGCGCTGGTGATGATTGAGTTCGTGGGGCACCCATTTGTCAAGCTTTTTTACCTTGCCAATTTGACGCAAATGGACCAATATTGTTTGGACGCTAACGTCGTAAGCTGGTGCTAATTCAGCCGTAGATCATCAGCTTCCACAATCGCCTTTAATTCGTCATTGGCCACCAAAGTCTTCGGACGACCGCGAGGTTCATTTTTCAGGTCGAAATTTCCAGAACGGAAGCGAGCAAACCAATAACAGGTGGTGCGTTGGTTTTAGTGTTAGCTCCGTAAACGTCGTTGATGTTGCGTGCCGCTTGTGCCGCGTAGCTGCCATGACGGTACTCATATTCCATAATTACTCGAATTTTTGAAGTATCCACGATGACGAAAAAGATTGAAATGCGATGAAAATGTAACACTAATCAATAAACAAATGACTACTTTTGGAAAAAGAATTCCATGTTTTTAAAATAAAATTAATTTGAAATTAGAATTCTTAGCCAAACAAAAATTATTTTGATTTGAAATGGCTAGTACTGCAGAACGGCAATTTCATAGGTAAAGACCTATTATTTCGCTTCTATGATACATCAAACACGTTTTATAAATAACCTTACTAAGTATAGGTACATGCAATTATACATGTTATTAATAATAAAAGGAAAATGAGGAAATAGTTAGGTATATGCATTGCACTGCAGCAAACCTGTGCTTTAAATTTTCCCTTATACATTTCATCGTGATTGCCGGTACAAAATAAGCAGGCGTTCAAATATAAAATTTTTGTTTTCAAAATAATTTTTAAACCTGTCGCCACATCTCATTCTACTTTTGGTAAGTTCGAGCACATTGCTGGAACATTGCTACGCTAAGGATTTCATATTTAGAGAGTAAGTAATTTGCTCAGATTTAAAATACACCCGTCATTCTGATATCAGGTTGGCGGCTCACTAACTTTTTGAAATAACTCTAGTTTTATAAAAGCACATTGCTTTAAATTTTACGCACATTCCTCACATTGCTAGAACATTGCTTTCATGCCTATAGAATTACTGTTTTTTGACGTACACCCGTCATTCTGATGCACACCAAAATAACAATAATTTATTATGTACCTACGCCACAACACGATACAAAAACATAGAAGTAGTAAATACATGAACCGCAAAGCAAAGCCTTTCAAAGCTTTTTTTTTATGTTAAAGTAAAGTAAAATGCAAACCCGATAATTTTACTTCCATATTACATACACCTTATTTCTAATGTTCACGATTTGTTATCAGAATTTCCTGCCGTTTAGAGATATGCTGAGGGACAGCAATAATGGTGTCGATTCGGATGTACACCAACTAAACTAAAACCAGTTTTAAAGTAGTACTGTATCTTTCTCCATGGAACAGTACGATGCGACGGCACCACTCAAAACTGGTTTTAATTTAGTTTAGTTGGTGCACATGCGAATCGACACCAATGGCACTATTTGACCAAATTATGAATTTACGCTTTTGACGCGTTTTTATGCTTTTAAGCGAAATACCTATATGGCGGTGCCAGACGACAAACACCGCAGTGATTCCATAAAATGTTCCGGTATGCAATTTTTTGTCCGGAACACTAATAAAAACGACAAGATTGCAGGGTTTCGGAGATTTTCTAATTTGACTGCCGGCAACACTGCTCAACTGTTTGGTTGTGGAGTGTTGTTTGCACTAATCATCAGACCCTTTGCATCAAACCAAATATTAGATAGATAGATAAGCATTTATTATAGACATAGGTACCTACATTAAAATATAGATAAAGTGAAAAAATTAATTACTGCTAAGGACTTAAGAGTTCAATAATCCAATTATTGATATCTCAAAAATTTCCGTAATTTTCAATGGTATATTTACATATAAGTGTACGTTAAAACGTAATATTTATAATATTTTATATTGTAATATTTTATTGTAGCGCATTACCCATTCACCCTAATTATGGGTGAGGGTTTATGATCATAAAAATAGTCCTAAATTAATTTGGGCCCTAAAAAAGCCCAACAGCGTCTTTAATTTAGGGTCAAAAGACCTAAGTTGGCAAGCCTAGCCTAAAGACCAATCATTAATTTCTGAAAATGGATTCGATCATCGCGATCCGATTTTTGTTATGATACTTAAATCGATTCGCTACAAAATCGAATGAGTCGAATCGGTACATCTCTAGTCCAGTTCAGTCTTGCGCAACTCCTCAGTAAAATATTTTTGTATGGACTGGGTCAGTTTCATGGCACCAACCTAACAACTTTGCATTAGTAATACCAGTATGAAAGTAACATTTTGTATATGGGAATATAAAACTAAAATCAAAATAGCAATTAATGTGTATTTCTTGAAAGAAATTTTTAATTAAGTAATTTTATAAACATAAAAATAGTGCAGTTGCTATTATAGATTACAAGTACGTCATTTGTGATGCATTTCTCATATTTTTTAGCGGTGTTCACACTAAATGAATGTCGGAAAATGCCAACATAAAAAAAAAATGGCTGCCGAAAACAGAACTGCGAGTACGCAACATTTTTGGAATTCTTGTATTTAACTTCTTTTGCTGTTCTAATTATTTATTTCGTGGAATTAACGTAATTTCAACAGCTTCGGTAAGACATTGAGTTGAGCCGTCGTTCCTCTGTCTTACCCCTTTGTATTTTGGACATCTGGACTTGTGAAGTGGTTCGTGATATTTAGTTATTTATTCGAGAAATTGACTCTTTAATACGAGAAAGTGACTCTGTAACCATGAGCCAAAAAAATTGGCGTAAGTGTGTGATATGCAACGTACAGGAGCATGGAAACGTCAAGAAACCAATATTTTTCGCAAAGTTTCCATTGGATGAAATCCGGTGAGTATTATTCTATTCATATTATCTACCAAAAGCAAATGTTTCTGTCCATTGCCCTCCACTCTAAAGGTTTTAATATTTTATACATAACAGTAGTACTTGACTATCCGTTTTATAACAAAAGCAATGTCTGACATAATCAGTACTTGGAAGGGCAACCACGTGGTCCTGGTTGTTTTCAATTAATGGCAGCCTTTAGACCAGTTGATGGCCTACAGAGGTGATTCGAAAATAATTACTCTCAGGTAGTGTTCCAATATATGTGAAGTCTTGTGTCAAGTGTGAGCTGGAAATAGAACTGGAGTCTTAAACTAAACACTGGCCAAGCTTCTACAAAAACCGGGGCCCATGTGATTGAATATGTATGCCCCATACTCTCCTCCAATGAAGAAGGCCATGTCACAACAGAAACAAATAAATAAATAAACTATTTACTATCCAAGAATTCCTGAACAGAGTAAAATGAGTGCACAATCAACCATTCTTGCAAAGACTTATCAAATTGTTTACCAGGCATGTTTTTTAAATGCGTTGGTACGTGATTATATATTTTTATACACATGAAATAACAATTTATTAGGATAACGCGTAGTTTTTGGGATGACAGTGGGGGTTGATGATGATACCACCATAATGATATATTTGCCTCCAAATTTGTTATGTATCTGGATCTTTGTATGCATTTATTAAATATTAGCTTTCCATATCGCGGAAGTTTGTTTATCCCACTGGAACTACTCACTTTATTGGTATTAAAAATATCCTATGTCTTAATCTAGAGTATATTCTATGTATATGCCAAATTTTATTCAAATCCGTTCATCGGTGTCACCGTGATTAAGCAATAAATAAACATACGTCCAAACTTTTGCATTTAGTTTCTTAAATATTTTAGTATGAGGACATTTCAATTTCTAACCATAATGATTGTCTATACCCAACCTTGTGACCATTTTTACAAAGAATATACAACTTAGGAATATACACCGGATTCTATTGATTAATATTTTATGATTTTAGTTGCAAAGAATGGCTCAGATTGGTGGGAAACGAAGAACTTGTGTTTCTTCCTATTGAAAAACTGCACACCACCCGGCGTGTCTGCGGAGACCACTTTGAGAGCAAAGCCTTCAACAGAAAAAGAAACAGACTTAAGAAATGGGCTGTACCTAAGCTGAATTTAAGTGCTTCTCCACTCACTGATGAGCAATTGTCCGCATTTCCTCAGCACATGTGGAATTATGGTAGGTTGACTTGTCATGTAGGTATTTTATTTATAATGACTTATTTTATTGTTATTGCATTGTGAAATATTTTTAGGATGAAAGTAGCCTATTACCATCGGTAGATGACAAACTATCTCTTTACCAATTTTCATCTAACTCGGTTCCACAGTTTAGGCATGAAAGCCGGAAAAAGTTTCGCATTTATAATATTATTTTAAGTAATAGACTTAATCTACGCACAAATATTGTAGGTAATAAGTGCAACAAGCTAAAGGGCAAGGTTAATTTGAATTATTGTAACTTGCTCCATACCTCAACCCTATACGTGATAGATGAGGTAGGAAAGGATCTCCCTCCAATATTGAAGATCGGAAATGAGCCTTAAAGACTTTATTTAATTGTTATAAACGTACATACAGGCAAGTTGTATACTGGCCTTATTCTGGTAAAAAAACAGAAAGTTTTTTACATATTTTACCAGTTAGATTCCCCGCGAATGCAGTTCTATTTATTTTTAACCAACTTCAATCAAAAAAGAAGGACGTTCTATGTATTTCTTTTTATGTATATTCACTGATATTTAGCGGTTAATTCGCGTGATGTTATATATATATATATATATATATATATATATGTTTCAATCCAGGGTTTCTATCTATATACCAAATTTTATTCAAATCCGTTCATCTGTTTCGCCGTGATTGAGCAACAAACAAAGAAGTAAACAAACATCCAAACTTTCACATTTACAATATTAGTTAGATAATTCAAATTATATGAAGTGATATATTTTTCTTCTATTTTTCAACTTCAGAACCAGGAGAGATTTCAACAAAAAGCCAGTCCTTGTTGGTTTCACCAGCAGTCGCTGAAGTGAATGGTGAGTTAAGTAAAAATTATTGCGTTTTACACTTCCACCACCTCCGACCGACCGTGGTTCAATGTAAAGAACATTGGGTTTACGAATTCGTATTCGACCTCCGATTAGAGGTAGCGGATTCGATCACCAGCGGGGTACGGGTTTAAGTACTTTGTTTGGTTGGTGGTAGGGCATTTTTAATGTCCGCTTGGCTAGATACCACCATCTTATCTAAATCTGCCGCCAAGCTGCAATGTTAATAGCATTGTTGTTTTTCTGTTGTCGGAGATAAGATAGCTAGTTCCCCAAATAGTTGGGGTTTCCGGGTCACTACACTTCCACCTTCGACTTCATCTTCATGTAACATCAGGTGTGATTGACGTCAAGTACTAACCCGTTGTTCATAAAAAACAGGTGAAATTGTTATGTCTTCATCTTGAATAAGTATTTTGAACAAACTTCATTGTGTGGTTGAATAAGCATACATGTGGTTGGGCACGGAACTTCGGTGTGTGCGTCAAACTCGCTCTTGTCTGATTTTCATTCAATTTAGCATGTCAAGGTATTGAAAGTCGTTACAGAACTCTTTTTTTATTTTTCAGCTTTAATACCAGGAGAAATCGCAACGACAAGCCAGTCCTTGCTGCTCCCATCGTCTGTCGCTGAAGTGAATGGTGAGTTGCAATAGAATTGGTGAAACTGAATGTTTGGTTACGTGCCTGATGCTAGAATACACAAAGGGGCATTCAGCTTTTGGACAATGTCAAAAAACTGTGCTGAAATGCTGTGAAATAGTGCCCAAAGGAGAAAATTTGTACCACTGTAGTTTAAGAGTTATTCAATATTTTAAGTAAGTACTTTGGCGCTACGTGTTCCTGGAATTCTCATTCCCATAGTCAGAGACTACTTACTTAAGATTATAATTTATATCCCAAAAAATTGTGCCTAAATAGTACCACCGAAGTATACAAGTCCCTTAAATAGTGCTTCAAAAGCAACGAATTTATTTAGATATCTTAGTGAAAAGGGGCAGTGCAGTCCACCAACACCAACAACCCACTACACCAATCAATCTTCAAACTAAGTTTTCTTCAAATAAAATTTCCTATTATAAATATTTCAAGTACACAACCTTCCGTGTTCCTTACTCGTTTGAGATCCTATATACCGGTGAGTTTTTTTACCGTAAGGAAAAAATAGGGCATATTAGGTAAGTGAAATAGAAGGTATTGGCATAGGTAGTATAATTTTTTTTTCTCTAAAACGCACGCGCCCCGTCCCTGTGATTAATATGCGACTGGCGTGCTTCGTAGTGTTCCTATCATGCGAAATTTATTTGTAACTCATATTTCTCCAAGTTTTCTTTATTTATTTAATTTAATGATACATTTATGTGGTATAGGCTATAAACGCGACCATTTAATGACACAATTAAAGTTTTAATCGATTATGATTTTGAAAAACTACCTATACCAACACCTTCTATTTCACTTACCTAATATACCCTATTTTTTTCCTTACGGTAAAAAAGCTCACCCATATAATACGTGAATTTATGCATTTTACTCGTTTTTAATAAATTGTGCATCTTGAGGTATACAGAGTGATATAAGCTTTTCCTATTTTTCAGCTTCAGTACCAAGAGAGATTGCATCAAAAAGCCAGTCCTTGTTGGTTTCATCAGCTGTCACTGAAGTGAATGGTGAGTAGCGTAACAATTATTGTGTCTGTTGAGTTCATTAATGAACACATTATGTCGACAGATCATGAATAAATATTGTGAACAAACTTCATTGTGCGGTTGAATAAGCATGCATGTGGTTGAGTATGAAACCTTCAGTGCGTGCGTCAAACTCGCTCTTGTCTGATTTTCATTCAATTTAGCAGGTCAAGGTATCGAAAGTCGTTAAAGGTAAATTTTCCTATTTTGCAGCTTTAATACCAGGAGAAATCGCATCGACAAGCCAGTCCTTGCCGCTCCCATCGTCTGTCGCTGAAGTGAATGGTGAGTTGCAATAAAATTGGTGAAACTGAATTATTTACGTGTCTCATGCTAGAATACACAAAGGGGCATTCAGCTATTTGGACATTATCAAAAAACTATGCTGAAATGCTGTGAAATAGTGCCCAAAGGAGAAAATTTGTACCTCTGTAGTTTAAGAGTAATTTAATATTTTAAGTCAGTACTCTGGCGCTACGTGTTCCTGGAATTCTCATTCTCATATTCAAAGACTGCTTTACCTAAGATTATAATTTATATCCCAAAAAATTGTGCCTAAATAGTACCACCGAAGTAGACAAGTCCCATAAATAGTGCTTCAAAAGCAACGAATTTATTTAGATATCTTTCTGAAAAGGGGCAGTGCAGTTGTCAGCCTTTTTTCTAAGTACCTAAAAGCTTAATAATACATTTTAAAATCTGGAATATTTCATGTATTCAAAGCGTCTTAACCGTCTCTGTCTTACATATTATGCTATATATTATTTGTACCATATTTGTCGTCTCTTTCCTCTGTGCAGTGTTCGCTCTTTGCCATTTGTTTCGTATTAACTATAAGTACGCGGTTAAAAAATTTTAAATGGATTCGTGATTTCAAGACGACTGGTTGGTGTCAATATGAGCAGTGGCATGCATTGAGTTTTTAGAAAGGATTATCATAAATAATTAAGCCAGTATATAGGATAAGTTTACGGGACAGGCAGAACCTCTAATTACCTCAAAACAAATGTACAATGTTCTATTTTTCAGAATTGGCCACAAAACCAACAACGACATCTGTAAAAAGAAAGCATGAAGATCACTCAGGTAAATTTCAAAATTCTTATTTTATAATTTTTATGGTTATAAATTGTATATTTTTGTCTGGGTATTCAGAAATTTTTCATAAATCATAACATATACAGTGAATTTTTCAAGTGGGCGTGCATGGCCGAATCTCAAACTATGAAGAATTGCGTAAAGTACTCGCAGGAGTCTCCGACCCGATTTTGATGAAAACTAACATAGCAATATTGGATTTTTGAAAAATCAATATTCGGCCAGGAATCGAACCCGTTGATTTTGAAGAAAAAAAAACACACATACTGTATTATTACACCATTCGATAGTGTCGTTAATAATGAATGACAAACGGTAAATTTTAGGAAAGAGCTCATTTTTAACAAAATACTTTTTTATTTTTCCTATGTTAGCTACCTATTGAAACTTAACTGATATTGATCAGTTAATGATCAGATTAAAAATGATAAATTGTTCAAAATTATACAAACCTCACTATTCTAAAGCGCTGGACGGCCTAAAGGGCGCCAATTCACTTTACTAATTTGTTCATTTTTTCTTTTACTGTGGCCTTTAACCGCAAAAACATAATAAAAATTTACAATTAGAACTTTCCTTAAGTTTGCCGTATGTCATTACTTCCCAGAATTCGTTCCTTATTAACGACACTATAGAATGGTGTAATAAATAAATATTTTTTCCTCATTGCCTATATAGAGTTAATTAAAAATTAACCTAATAAGTATCTATAATGTTGTCAATCTGGATGGATGGTTACTATAATAATAACAGAGCCGTGATCAAACACTGCTTCTTAAAATACAAGAGCAATCCTAGTTTAAGGAGCTGGGCTCATTAATTGTGCTTAAGTGTATTTGTTATGTACCTCCTAATTCGTTAATTCGCTGCTTGTAACTTAGCCTAAGTTTGAATCAATAATCTTTTTATTTATTTAAATAATACAGTAGGTATGTATTTTTTTTAGATCAACGAGTTCGAATTTCTTTTAATAAAAAAATGATTTCGGGAAAATTGTCTAACAAATCGGTTCCTAGCTAGGATTGTTGATTTTTCAGAAATCCAATTTCACCCTGTGTATGACGACCTGTTTGGTGTAGTTGTTAGAAAGTCTGATTGCTACACCAAAAT
Source organism: Oegoconia quadripuncta (assembly GCA_949316235.1). Classification (NCBI taxonomy): domain Eukaryota; kingdom Metazoa; phylum Arthropoda; class Insecta; order Lepidoptera; family Autostichidae; genus Oegoconia; species Oegoconia quadripuncta. The sequence goes on from OX438759.1 coordinate 9,342,207, forward strand.
GTCGCGGGTTCGAATCCCGCTAGGGGCATATGTTTGTGTGATGAAGGGGCATATGTGTACCCGAGATATGGATGTTTTTATTTATATGTGTATATATTTACGAAAAAATATATACTTGTGTAGTTTATCAACCATCTTATATCCATAATACAAGCCTAGTTGCTTAGTGTGGAACTAGATGGCGCTGTATGTATGTGCAAAGATATTGATTTATACAATGTGTCCCGGAGAGAAGTGACCAGCGGGCGTAGTTTGAAAATTTATACAAAATTATCGATAAATCATTTAAATTTAGAGACCTAACTGCTTTTGTTTTTTAAAAATTGTTAATTCTTTTTTTTTAATAGACATCTCTGACCTTCTGCACTATTTTAGTCATAATTTCTTTGTTTTTACGTCTTTCCCAATTCTTTTTTTTTAATTCAGTGCTGTTATTATTATTCATCAAATTAAGTTATGAAAATTATCCCAAAACAAATAAATAATTTATTAAAAAAGAAATAAACTTAAAATTCGACCAACAAAACTGTATTTCTTTAAGTTTAAAAATAAAAAAACGAAAAATGTCCCTATAACATCATGTTTTTTTTTAATTATTATGATACTACATGATATTCTCTCAAATATCCTCGAACAATGTTTTTAGTTATTTCAAATAAATGTGAACGTACGAGACATTGAAATTGACCTTTTATGCTCCAGTAACTAGATAGAGATAAGTTTAAAAAAATGAAAGTAATGTTTTAAGCAGTTTATTTGCACATTTAAGTGTTTTGTTATTACAATGAATCATTTTGATTTTAACATGATAGTTTAATAATAAATAAAAGATACTTAATTTGTTAAAATGGTTGTTTATTAAGAAAAATCAGGTAATTAATTAATTATGTTTTCAAAATGACCGCCGTCAGCGGTTATGCAGGCCAGGGCCCTAAATGACATCCTTAGTGTAGTTCGCCTTATTTCTGCATGATTCTGCGCTATTTCTGCGGCAGCAGAATCGATTCTCTGTTTCAGCTGGTCTCTTGAAATTATTGGCACAGCATAAACTTCTTGCTTCATGTAGCCCCAGAAATAATAATCAAGAGGCGTCAAGTCTGGTGACCTCGGGGGCCATGCTACTGGACCGCCTCTGCCAATCCATCTTGGATAATTTTCATTGGCCTGGCCTGCATAACCGCTGACGGCGGTCATTTTGAAAACATAATTAATTAATTACCTGATTTTTCTTAATAAACAACCATTTTAACAAATTAAGTATCTTTTATTTATTATTAAACTATCATGTTAAAATCAAAATGATTCATTGTAATAACAAAACACTTAAATGTGCAAATAAACTGCTTAAAACATTACTTTCATTTTTTTAAACTTATCTCTATCTAGTTACTGGAGCATAAAAGGTCAATTACAATGTCTCGTACGTTCACATTTATTTGAAATAACATAAAACATTGTTCGAGGATATTTTAGAGAATATCATGTAGTATCATAATAATTAAAAAAAAACATGATGTTATAGGGACATTTTTCGTTTTTTTATTTTTAAACTTAAAGAAATACAGTTTTGTTGGTCGAATTTTAAGTTTATTTCTTTTTTAATAAATTATTTATTTGTTTTGGGATAATTTTCATAACTTAATTTGATGAATAATAATAACAGCACTGAATTAAAAAAAAAAGAATTGGGAAAGACGTAAAAACAAAGAAATTATGACTAAAATAGTGCAGAAGGTCAGACATGTCTATTAAAAAAAAAGGATTAACAATTTTTAAAAAACAAAAGCAGTTAGGTCTCTAAATTTAAATGATTTATCGATAATTTTGTATAAATTTTCAAACTACGCCCGCTGGTCACTTCTCTCCGGGACACATTGTATATTATAAACAAAATTACAAATATAAAGAATTTTTTTTCGTAACTGATTTAATATGAAAATGAAAATTTTTATTATTACAAAACAATATCCATAAATAACAAAACACTAGTTCAATACATAAGGATGATCTTAAATATATGAGATATGTTTTGGAGAAAGCATATTTTGAGTGTTCCTTTCGGGCTCCTTACTAGGCAAGCCTGTATCCAGGACACCTGATTACGAGAGTATTTTATACATGTTATTGCCTTGGTGCAGCTTCAATTTGAACATAACAAAAATTAAAAAAAAAAATATATAATGAAATCAAATACACCCGAATATATTCCGAGTCTATACTGAAAACCATAAAATGTGTATGCACTACTACCAGTATTTTGTCGTTATTTTTGTTTAAATGATTATTTCAATAGGGAAATCGAATTTTATAAAAACAAAATAGAATATTAAATTTCATAATTTTTATTTTCAGATATGACTCCGAGAAAGAGAAAACTCATAATGACTCTTCAGAAAACTAAATGCACATTGTCGTCTTTGAAGAAAAGTGCCAAGACGATAGAAAATATCCAGTCGCCGGTATTAAAAGAAATGGTTACCGCAGCTTTTAAAAATCAAAAGCGAAGATTAAAAGGAAGGCGATGGACCACGAAAAATAAAATTTCGGCACTGGCTATTTTTAAAAGGTCGCCTAAAGCCTACAAATATTTACGAAACTTAATTCCACTGCCCAGCATAAAAACGTTGCAAAATATATTAAGGAAGGTTCCCATGGCACCTGGCATTAACCAAGCTGTCATCAAGCATCTAACCTATTTAGCAAGGGAAAAAGATGAAAAAAACAAATTATGTTCGATAGTTTTTGATGAGGTTGCTCTGAAACGTCGTCTGATTTATAACCCTGCCACAGATCAAGTTGATGGGTTCGAGGATCTGGGACAAAATGAAGACGGTATTGGGCGGTCTAAGGAATTAGCTGACCATGCTCTTGTATTTATGGTCCAAGGACTTTATGAGAAATTTAAGCAACCCATAGCTTTTTATTTAGTAAAGGGAACCATATCTTCTCAGAAACTTGCAAAAATTATTAAAGATATCATTAACATTATTAATTCCACAGGATACAGAATAATCACAACCATTTGTGATCAAGGCCCCACAAACATGGGGGCCCTCAAACTGCTGAGAGATTTTTCCTCACCATCAGGTGATAATTTTTTCACAATTAACAGTGAAAAGATTTTCATTTTATATGACATACCGCATCTATTTAAATCAATTAGAAATAATTTTTTAAAAAATGGAATAATTTCCTTGGATGGAAAAAAAGCCAAATGGTCTCACCTTATGAAGGTTGAGGAGCAAAATAGGACGTTCCTTTATTTATCAAAAATTAGCCCAACACATGTAGAACCGAAATACAGGGCCAAAATGAAAGTGAAGTTTGCGGCCCAAATTCTAAGCAATACAGTGTCAGCAGTTTTGAAGTTGCTTTCTCAAGCTGAAAAAGATTCCATTGTCGCTGGCGAATTAATGGAGACAGCTCTCGTCGTTCAACAGCTCGACCGCTTATTTGACTGCACGAATGGCCCGTCATGCCCCGATGATGTAAAGAAAGGTTTTAGGCAAAATGTGTCAGCGAAGACTAACCATATAGATGTATGGGCACAATATATCACCAAGTTAAATTCTTTAAAATTTATCAACGCAAGAACAGGTGCAGAAGCTCGTAATGTAAAATGTGTGCAGGGATATATTTTAACCTTAAAATCTCTCCGAGATATTTGGTTCGTGGTGAGCGGATTTGGTTTTAAATATTTAAATCTGCGACAGTTGAACCAAGATGCGTTGGAGAACATGTTTGGTGTGATCCGACAACATAGCCCGACGAACCGGAATCCGACTTGTGCTCATTTCGTGGCAGCTTTGAAAACAGCCGTCATTTCGCGACTTACAGCTCCTCATAGCCGTGGTTCAAATTGTGAAAGAGACAAAAAAGTTCTTTTGACAGACTTTCATAATCTAATTTTTAAAGAAGATGAAAGGCAAGACCAATCCGATCCCAGCCAATGTCAAATTGCAGAAGACAAGGAATTTCAAGTACAAGAAGAAGAAAATAGGGACACTGAATGTCCAGTCTTAAGTTTGCCTGAAGAAGAAGACGAAGTATTAGAAAAAAATTTAATGGAGTTGTCGGAGCAACCAGTAGTCTATATCAGTGGTTACATTGCCTCAAGGATTTTAAAAAAAAACGACTGCCAAAACTGTAATAACTCTTTGAAAATCGACAACCCAGATTTGGAACACGACGCCGCTTATAGTTATATTAAGTTAAGGGAATGGTGGATTGATAGGGTCTCACTTACCTACCCAACAAAAAATTTTTGTCGGTTAGTGCAACTAGCTACTAATATAATAGAAAACGAAATTTGCCCCAGGCTGCATGAAAAAGATATTTGTCAACTTGCTGTCACATTGTTTATGGCAAAATGTGACACCAGTTGGTATAGCTGCGTTACCCATAAAGTTAAAATATTCAATGAAATATATGTGCGCTTGGGACATTTGTTTATTAGGAGGTTATGTCAGAAAGAAAATCAAGCCTTATCTTTACAAGAAGAACCTCTAGCTGATGCCAATAAAAAAGCTCAGCAACAGGGTCTCTCAAAATAAATACATCGTGTTGTGGTCCTATAAAACATGTATCACCAAGGGCTCATATTTTTTCGATGATGTATCAACCCTATAATTATACTAGTTCTGCACATTAACAACTGTTATAGAATATAAAATAAGTAATGTTTCATTCTATCCCATGGCGGACAACTAATTAGAAATGGAAAAATATAGTTTGTTAACATGAACAAAGTAAAATGCTTGTACACGAGACCATACGATGACCGTCACTTCCAGTATATGCAGGTCTAATGGCGTTCACATTGCCGATAGCGTCACGCGGTTCGTTTACACTAGTAGTGTTCGGTCGTCGTGACGTAGACTGGTGCAAGTGGCTGGAGTGGGTTACTTGCGGGTGACTCGTGTCGATAGATACATAGTCACTTCTTTCCATGCACCCGCACACTTCTTAACAAGGTAGTTTACACGAAGCGTGTAATTTGCGCAAGTACGACAACTTAATATGCGCATGCTACCAGCGCCGTATACAAAACATAATATTGTTAGACAATATCAAACCATTTCAATTTGCATATCGCAGAAGGATTTCCATCTTCACTACTTTTTACTGCGTTTTTTTTTAATCTTTATATAAAGATGGTTTTATTTATAACAGACTATTCCTCCCTCATGGCTTGCAACAACTTATCTTCTACTTATAACTAGTTTAACAATTTTATATAAGATTAATTCAAAGCTTCCCTTGAATTAGGGAGGGACAGGATGCTATTGCACTAACCGACAATGCCAACATGACCTAATTTGAAACCTTTCAGCTTCCGTTCGGACACTCTCCATCACAAAAATGGCATACACCCTCCACGATTCCACACTCCTCACAATCAGGGGATGGCACTTTCCTCATAAGGTATGCAAAACGATTCAATGGAATGTGTCTGGATCGAAGCCTTAAGGCTGTAATTACTATGGTCCTGCACATGTCGACATAATTGAAAGCAGAGGATTGGTTCTTTTGCAATCGCGAAGTTTGAGGATCAAGAAATGCTATTCCAACTTCAGCACTATTTGATTTTGACCCATCAGTGAAAATGCTGAAAATATATGACACAAATTTGTCTGAAATTGTTGGAGTCGTAATGTTTTTTTATCTAAATCGTTGATCCATGTGCTCAAGTTAAACATTTCCAGTTGGTTGCTAATATGCATCTGTAGGGCTAGCAACTTATATGAGATGACATAGATAGCGAGTCGACAAAGTTTCTCGTGTCTCTTTGTATATATTGTCTTTACGTAGTACAACTGGACAGATTGACAAAATTAGTATTGCTCCGAAGTCACATGGCTTTCTCCACGTCGTTTTATATGCATAATTCATTCATTCCGTAAGCTCTATGTCGCGCGTATATTCCATAAGCGTGTCATACATAACCCTTGGAATGAATTACTGACTTTGTGGGGGCGACTTATGTGACCTGCAAGTTTATCTTTATTTCTTGTATTGACAACGTGCTTATCACCATTTCTCTTAAACGATGCAATATTTTTTTTGACATATAAAATTTTCAAAAATGTACTGTGAAGGGAAGGTTAGAATATTATACTTTTTAAACTTATCTCTAAGTGAAACTGCAGGTCTCAATTGGTAAATCGCACGAACGGCTCGTTTCTGCAAAACAAACATTATATCCGCGGCATTTCTTGTCTTAACATCGAGCTATAGAAATAACTAAAATATATTAATATAGCAGTATTTATGTCTGATGTTTGTAGAATTTTTTGGCTGCATACGCTGCAGAGCTGCGCCTTTTCGTTAATTTATGGATATGAGGACCCCATTGTATTTTGGCATCTAAAATAAAAAAAATACAGTAGAATCTACGAGATCTAAAGTTAAATTTTTTATCATTATATTTGTGGGCCTGGACCTGGATATAGGTGGACCACCCTAACATTATTGGGCAGTACAAATTTCACACATTTTGTTTTTTTCACGGTAACAAATTATTTGCCAACACTATTATACTATTTCATAAATAGCATCGTTCACATCGTCATAGCTTAATTTTTGTCTATTTACTTTAAATAATACGAATGTATCTACAAATAGTACTATTTCACGTTTGTTATCCTTTACCAAGGACCTTTACAATCTCTCATTGCTAAATTTTGTATTTTATATAATTTTGTTAGATGCACTTGGCAGCTATTGTCATGCATGATATTGGTATAGTCGATCCTGCTTCTAATTATAGCTATATAGAGTCGCGTCAGATATTTAGGGTGGACTCCCCACCTGGGGCTCAATAATATTTTGAAAACGTGTGCGTTACCCCAGCCAGAAAATGTCGAAAATCGTCATCCAAGTGCAATAGATAATTAGATATACAGCTTCTGTAATTGGTAAGCACATTTTTAAATTTGGTAAAGTGATAGTTTTTTAATTATTTGATAAAAACACTTCCGGCTGGAGTAACGTTATCGCAGCCAGATCTTTCCTTTTCTAACGGGTTTGTTGAAATAAATGTTATCTTAAAAATTAGATATGAATTTGAAATAAATGTTACTACTTAATTTATGTTTGTATGTGCTATGGTTGCGAAGATATTTAAAATCCTGCTGCGGTAACGTTTGCACGATTGCTGTATCTGATTATAATTTTTGTACAGGACATCTGGCTAATTAGTATAATTTGTTACGCAACAAAAGAATCCACAATATTGCACCGTTTTGAAGTTATTTTAGTAAATAGGAATATACTTTAATTGGTCCTAGCACTTCCAATAAGCGCTCCAAAGACTAACTTGAAACGTTATTGTATAGGTAATTACTGTCTATAAATGGTACTGAAGTTTCATTAGCATCCTATACCTAGTTAAAAAGTTATGATGAAACTTCAATTTGTTCCGGCTACTGCGCGCAACGGAGTTATTTGACGACTGATTAACCGAGTTTCCTATAGTAGTGGTAACTGAAAGTTATATCAATATTTAGATATACAGTTCAATTTTACATCTATGAAATTTCAGACTTGTACAGTAATTAATTTACGTGATAATCGAAAAAAATCGAAATCCAAAAAATATGCGTGGTAACCCGACCAAATCTAGAATGTCATAAAAAAGCGGCCGCGCAACATTATACTAACCTTCTAAATATTACAGAATAATACGTGTTTTGTACAGACGGGTGCATAAGTGGTTAAATAAAAGATATTTATAATTAAATTATAAGATTTATAGTAGAAAATTTATGTATTAATGCGTAGGTAATAAAAAATATGGAGTACCTATGTAGATGATGATCATATGCAGATATTAATTAATTATAAATTAACTTCAAAAATAATTACATTGTCTGGAAGAAATCGCTATCAGCGATAAGACCGCCTTTGTACACTGCATCATTTATGTTAAATGTTCTTTGTATTTTTTTTTGTCTGCAATAAAGAATTTAATAATAACAATACAGATAATTTTTACGGACTAATGTGCAACGTCGCTTGCTTATCTCAAATTTAAATTAAGATCTGATAAACACCTTCACAATTTTCGTGTTATGCGTAGCGTTTCGAATAAGCTAAAGTAAAATACTTGTTGCAGGCATATTTAAAATTAAGTTTTATTGTAAAAAATCACAAATCAACAATAATACAATGTAATAAGATCACCGCACAGTGAGTACTAACATACAGTAGTATTATAAAGTAGGTCATTTTCGTCAATAAAATGACTGTCTGTCTCATCAACAGTGTCGGTATTGACATTTTTAGAGAGAGTTAACAAACGCTGTAAAGCTCGCTCTTATTTGCCACATTGTTGACTATCCAAACAAGGGTTTTCATATTCATGTAATGACAACGTTACTATATCATTGATAACAGATTAAACTTCTTCGTAACAGTGCAATTTATAAAGTATATTTATACAGTTAATATAAACATATTCGCATTTTTCTGATGCTTTGTTGATTTGTGATTTGTTGTTGATGTTGATTGATGAAACATCTTTGTTTAGGTAATTTTTTGAAAAAATGTGATTTGTCTAATCGAATGTAACAAGCTGGTACGCCAACATCCCGCCCTCCTAAATTCAGAAAACACTGTGATAAATAGCCGTTAGTGTCAGTATTTAAAAAAGTACGACGTAGCTCCTACTAGTGCTGAAGAATCGTCACATATTATTTCTTTGGGTAATTTTCGATTTAGTGACCATGTACTTAATCATGTGGCAATAGATTCAATCGTATGTGACTGCGATGCCATGTAACATTTTTTTTTTAAACGGAAAACGAGCATGCGGGTAAAGGAACACTAGCATTGGTAGTGTATGCCATAACAACATACAGGACAATATGTTTAGGATCTTTAAAATTTATTCCTGGAGGTACTATTGTTTGAAAAATTTAACCAGTTGCGTCAATAGATAAAATAATGTGTGAATTTTTTAAGATTTCGTCGTAATATCTGTACTGATCGTTAGTCCAAAAATAATGATTATGTCGTTGAAGTTTTGTTACGTGAATTAGGGCACTGCCTACGCTGTTGATGTGCTCCCCCCATAAAGCCTTTGAACGCAAGCGAAGTTGCGGGCGGGTCGCTAGTTAAAATATGATAATAAATTAGTTTACCTAAAAACTACTTAGACGCCATTTGTAACTTGTAAATTAGTAATTAGGTAGGTGCCTACCTACCTCATCGATAGAACGGTTAAACGTAGGTAGGCAGGTATATTAACTTACTTAACAATTAAATAGGCAAATGAGCAATTTAAAGTGGCTTTCAACATTAAAATGCAAGGTTTAATTTTTCAATCAAACTCTTGTTTCGTGACTGTACTAACTCTTAAGGACAATTATGCTAATTATTTTAGAAGGTTAGTATAATGTATTGCGCGGCCATTTTATGACATTCTAGATTTGGTCGGTTTACCACGCATATTTTTTGGATTTCGATTTTTTTCGATCATCACGTAAATTAATTAGTGTACAAGTCTGAAATTTCACAGATGTAAAATTGAACTGTATATCTAAATATTGATATAACTTTCAGTTACCACTACTATAGGAAACTCGCTTATTCGGTCGTCAAATAACTCCGTTGCGCGCCGTGGCCGGAACAAATTGAAGTTTCATCATAATTTTTTAACTAGGTATAGGATGCTAATGAAACTTCAGTACCATTTATAGGCAGTAATTACCTATACAATAACGTTTCAAGTTAGTCTTTGGAGCGCTTATTGGAAGTGCTAGGACCAATTAAAGCATATTTCTATTTACTAAAATAACTTCAAAACGGTGCAATATTGTGGATTCTTTTGTTGCGTAACAAATTATACTAATTAGCCAGATGTCCTGTACAAAAATTATAATCATCCGTTTAGTCAATCCCGAGATACAGCAATCGTGCAAACATTACCTCAGCAGGATTTTAAATATCTTCGCAACCATAGCACATACAAACATAAATTAAGTTGTAACATTTATTTAAACAAACCCTTTAGAAAAGAAAAGATCTGGCTGCGATAACGTTACTCCAGCCGGAAGTGTTTTTATCAAATAATTAAAAAACTATCACTTTGCCAAATTTAAAAATGTGCTTACCAATTACAGAAGCTGTATATCTAATTATCTATTGCACATGGATGACGATTTTCGACATTTTCTGGCTGGGGTAACGCACACTTTGAAAACTTTGATAAACTTTATATTTTATGTTATGAAAAATTAATATCGCAGTTATCTGGTATTTCAAGTGTTCTGTAATATTTTGAACTATAATTATTTATTTGAAATATTATATGTGTATAGGTTTACAATTTAGAGCATAAACTAATTACTAGTCCAGCTGCAAGGTAATCCTTAAGCTATTGGTATTTGTTTACAATGTCCTTTTATCTGTACGTACAGGGCGTAACACTCCTGTTTTTAACATTACTGTTTGTTTTATTAAAGATTTACCTATGTATGAAATTGCAACGTAGTAAATAGTCCATCACCTCTGAAAAATTGTAGTTGAAATTAATGTTTACATTTTGAATAAATGGAATTGTGGCCATGTTCAGCAATGAACGTCTTGTGGCTGATGATTATGCGTTTCTACTAAGAATGTGTAAAATATATTTTTCCAAAATTATGTTTATTTTATTTTATTATATGTTCATCGAAACTTATTGAATTCGTATTTCAAGTTACTACATGTAATTTTATGATGATGAACGTTTCGATGAGCATTTGTATTATCCCACAAAAAATTTGAAAAACATTAGTTACTAAAGTGCACGCAATAGGGTTTGTAATTTATCGATATCGATAAACTCCCGATAGTCTACGGCGCATCTCTATTCCTCGTAATTTTTGACACTGACATAATGACATGTTGTCCAACATGACGGTTAAATTGGATTTTGTTGGTTGGTAGACGATTCCTGACTTAGTCGCTCTAATTTGCTTGTATGAAGTGCGCACTCTTCTCCGTAGGTTTTGTATACTCTTTGGTCCAGTTGTTGAGTCAAATCAAGCAAGCAAGCACAGTAGATTTCCTTTTTTGTTAGTTTTCTAAGGTTTTCTACATAGAAAATACATAGTGATTGAGGTGCCACGCTATTTTGAGAAAAAGTAAACTGTGAATGTTTGTGATGAAAAACAGCGTTTATACAACAATGCACATCGTATTTGTGATACCTCTTCTGCTGCTGTCGCTGCACAAATCTGTCGCGGAAGTCAGCGAGACAGACCTTAATGAGCTATCAGATCGACAGAACGCTGTAAAAATAAACAAATGCTGCGAGGGGAACGAACTAATGGTCGATGGTGTATGTAGATTGGCCGAACAATATAACCAAAGTAAGTTAATACAAGTACTAGATTTCAAGTAGGTTAGTAATCGTGAACTAGGTATCAATATTTAAATCACCTAATGAAGAAATGATCAATTAAGTTAAGAGTCAGTAATTGTAGGTCAAAGAGGACACAAAAAATAATGTTTTTCAGAACCCCCATTCTATATGCCATCCGATATAGTAAATGATAAACAGAGTTATACTGATTAATTGCTTTCTTGTTATAAACTAGCAGAGAAGATGTTGAAAGTTCATTTACTAATACTAATAAAATTACTTGCGATTTTTAAACATGCACAATGTCATCTCAAGCATGTTTAAATAGGATTCTTTATTATAGAGTACTCTTGGTGAATTTGTAAAAGAACACTGTCACCTACGTCAGTAACTAATACACACAATGATTTCAGATATATGGACACCAAAGTTTAAAACTGGAGATGGAAATGATGTTAAAGTGAAGCATTTTCAGTTTGTAAATGGAGTACCTGACTGTGAAACCACACAACAGAGATCAGTATTTTACTTAGGGAAGTCTGAGGATGAGTAAGGAAACTTATTATTTATAAAAGTTTATATCGAAGGGTGAGCTTTGTCTAGATTGTATTTAAAAACTTAAGTTACAAAACAATGTCACTACATCTCTAATATTAAACAATATTTTCTGGGTAAATAAATAAATATCTTTGCACATACACGCAGTGCCTGGCTCTTTGTCTGTAGAGGACAAAAAGCCCTGAATCGTGAAAAAAATGTCCACCGAGAAGTTGCCACGGACTCAACGCATGCAGTGTGCGGTCATTTGTTGCCCGGAAATTTAGGAAAGTGCACGCTATGGAAGCAAATATTCAGCAAATTTTTTTTGTATTTATTTCCAAAAAATTTTTACAAGTATCAGTCTAATTACTCTCTCTCTTATATTTAATAGCTACGTTGTTGGCGGTGGAGTCCTTTCCACACTTCTCTACATTCTGCCTTTTCTAATTACTAATGTACGTAAAATTTCTAATGCTTGGACTATGATCCTCAAGCTAGGTCAAACCTGTATCTTGAGGATCAGTTCCTTATCCATTATGTTGTGTTGTAATTAACATGATGTTTAAGAGAAGACATTTTAAATGAATATTGGGTCCATCCCTTTATATTGGATCAATCAAAGCAGTCTAAAGTTCGTTGTATGCGTTGCTGCACCTAGCTACATGGGTTCCATTCTTTTGGGGTTTCGCCCGTACTTTTGTCCAATCCGATCTCTCAGTGTCCTTGGTTATTTGGGGGACTTTTTGTACGCGGTACTTTGAATCGGTACTTTGAATCCCTCGTGTGCGTTACTAGATGCAGTTGTAAGTGATCATCTGCGCAAGCTTTAAGGTTGAATAAAACTCCGAAAGTTGAAAGCCACAAAAAACCCAAAAATAATATTTAATATTAATTAATAAATAAATAAATGTAATATTAATTAAACAATATTTTCGGATCCTAGTAAAATAATTTTGGATAATAATGGATAAGGCTCGGGCTAAGTTGAATAAACCTCCAGATTGTTGAAAACAGAAGAGCACTCACCCAGAACCACTAAGTTATTGAGTGGACGGCTATCTTGTCTCCAACAACCGCAAGAAAATAATGTAACTTAATAAATGATATTTGGTTCTTTAATGGAAAATCTGTCATCCATCAAATAGCAAAATTGAACTTTATTATCATTTTCTGATATTGAATACAAAAATAGTACCAAACCCAGAATATAATCTATAATTGTGTGGGCTACCCACTCCTATCACCAATTGATTGACACTCAGGATTTATATAACTGACAATAATTTTTCTCTAAATATTTCAGGCTAAATTTGCTGTCAGATGGCCGCCTTAGACATTTGATCCACCATAAACATAGCTCAGACAGCATCCAAGAGGAGTTCGCAACAAACAATGTATTTAGTATACATGAAGCTATTCCCATACCAGAGGCGAAGGAACCCTCATCATACATACATTCTCAAGACAAATATTGTATGGATAAGGTATATCAATAGAAAGCTAATTGAAATTAAACCGCCCACTGTCATAAGTATACATGGAGTCTGTCTTAATACCCATCTGGTCCCACATTGCAGGAGAATATTTATTTCAAGAAACACTATCTAGAATGTATGTTATGCAAATTGCTTATTAAGAAAATTTAAAAAACGGTGATTTAGTTATTTCTTATAATGATGATATTAATATAATACTGATATTAGTATCATCATATCATCATCGACGACAGGTTGGGTGTAGTGGATAGTGACCCTGTCAGCGAAACCAGCGGTTACGGGTTCGAATCCCGCAAGGTGTAAATGTTTGTGTGATGAATACGAAAATTTATTACCGAGTCATGGATGTTTATATAAATATTTATGTATGTTTATCCCTTATCTAGTATCCATAGCACAAGCTTTGCTTAGTTTGGGACTAGATGAGTGGTGTAAGTGTCCGAAATATTTATTTATTTATATTATTATTTAATAAAAACATTCTACATTAAAAGCTTATTACTAAAAGCAAAGTAAATCACAGTTTTCCACATCACAATCTTCACCTCTCTCATTGTTTGTTTTTCTTTTCAGATCCTCATGACGAATGATAACATAACAGGAGAATATGCTCTCATATGTGTACCAGAAGTAAAGATAAATTGGAAAGATACAAACTTCCTCATGAAGAAAGTACTCAATCCGTTGTTCCATGCTATTGCCATGGTGTTATTCCTATTAGTTGCCATAATATACTTTATATTGCCAACATTGCGCGATCTCGCTGGGAATATTATAACTACCATAAATATGTGCCTTATTGTGAGCCAAGCAGCTAATTTAGTCAGAATATTTACAGAGTTTAGCAACCATGTCAGTTTTATGATCACAGGTGCCTATTGACTATTATATTTTATATGTTGACTAATAAGTACCTATATTACAAAAAATATAATATAATCTTGTTTGTTATTCATTCCAGATATCATTTTATATGTCAGTTTACTGGGTGCCTTCTTTTGGTTAAATAGCTTTGGATTTTACATTTGGAAAACATTCAAGTAAGATATTATTTTAATTCTTTATATAACATTTATAATTATTCTTTTTATTGTTTGATACAGTTGATTCCATAGTTTTTTACACAGGGTTGTTGAACTTGATTAATTGTAGTGTGACGTCTATTCAAGTTTACTAACCGCAGTTCTGTAAAATGAACTTCTTGTCTAGACTATCATTTAAGAAAACTGCGGATGGTACAGCTTACATCGCCAGCATGGTAGCATTAATCATGTAAAATAGCCCTGTATGATTATATGATTAATAATGGATCCGAATGTACCTACCTAATAATTATTGTTACGCCGCCGTTAATAGACATCCGCTTAACAACACGAACATACGAAGGTACTAGAACCTTGTTTGTTGTTTGTTCTGAAGTAATCATCTCAAAGGTTATGAAAACTCAAAAAAAGTATATTCAACTAACGACAGACATGCGCAAGTTGCGGACACTTGCGACTGTATACAGTCAAAGTACGCCCCCCCCCCCACCCACTAGGTAAAACTGGGAAGGTCATAAATTGGCCAGATCTTATCGTTGATGATTTAACGTTGAAAATAAATTCCTTACCCAGCGTATCGGTTTTTCTCGGGTCACGTTCGTAATACTATATTTAAGAAACAGCACACTCCCAAAACGTATATTATATTTACAGATCAAGAAATGTATTCCTCCGAGTAACAGATGTCCGCAAATATTGTTACTACTCATGTGTTGTTTGGTCAAATGTTATTATTATGGCAGCACTAGCAATCTGCGCCCATTTCCTGTTGGACACAGGAACCAATCCATACAGGAAGATGCGGACTCAATTCTCATCATCCATCCTTCTAGATGATGTTGAACAAGAAACCATTGGTAAGAATTACTTTATTACACCAATATACAAGAGTGTTATTTTGTAGTTATCTTTCATTAAATTTACTTTAAAAGATTGTTTGTTTGTTTGTAAACGCTTTATTGTACAAAAAGGCAATACATTAATTTTGCATTGATACATAAATTGAGTACAATTATGTGGTATCTACCCTAGTTGGGCCTAAAATATATAGGATCAAGGTATCAAACATCATTTGGTTTTACAGGGTGGCTGGGCATAGCAATATTCTTCACACCTATAGCATTTACCATAATTTTCAACATATTCTTTTATATCACAACTTTAAAGGTTATAAAGAGGATAAACATCTATGGAAGAATTCACTATAAACTAAAAGGATGGTAAGTTATTCAAATCGTATTATTAATTAATACATCATTACTTAGTGGGAAAAGAAGTATGTAGAAATGAGGAAAAAGTAAAAATTTAGCTTTCGACTACCCCATGCCAATGCCGCATTTTCTCATCAAAAAGAATGTAGGACGCATAAAGTGTTTGACTAACTCTTTATCACATAACAAATAGGGCCTTGTAAGGAAAACCCATCTACCTACTCCGATCTATGGTTATTAGGTCAAAATCAAAACGACCAGTTTTGGTGTAGTGGTTAAAAATTCTGCAGGGCCACGTGTTTGTATGATGAATACAGACATTTATTGATAGTTGTGGATGTTTTTCATTTATTTATGAATTTATTTACAAAAAAAATTTATTTGTGTAGTTTATCAACCATCTGGTATCCATACCATAATACAAGCCTAGTTGCTTAGTGTGGAACTAGATGGTGCTGTGTGTATGTGCAAAGATATTTATTATTATTATTAATTCTATTTTAAATGAATTTATCATTTTCTGTTTCAGTTTCGACTTATTCATGCAACTATTTATCATAATGACGACAGCGTGGCTGTTCCTCTTGCTATCCTGGCTCAACCTTGACGGTTTGGTATACGCACACGTAGTAATGAATCTATTGCAGGCCATTCTCATTTTCTACGTGTGCGTGGTGCGGCAGTCGCACGTAACGTTTTTGTTAAGAAAAAGTTGTTGTTACGCACAACCAGTGCCCACGGGGGAGTGGGGCGATGAAATGACGCACATGAACGGTGGCAATTACTAAAGAATCATTGGTCTATTGAAGTTTTATAAGGTTGGTACGCGTGAAAACTCTATAGATATGCATATATTTTATTTACCTGCATCATCCATATAAGTGAAACAAAGGCAGGTATTTTGTATACTTCTGAAGCTTTAAGCAGCCTCCTGTTGTATCCAAAGGGGAATATACCCGCGTAGAATCTCGCTTAAGATAACAAAAAAGTCGAATCTCATCGTTCGTTCTTATTATGATTCACAATTTTTGACACGGCTGAATCACGATAAATTTTCAAATAACTTCACAAACAACACGTTGCACATGAGTGAAATACGAATAATTAGTTTATATTTAAAATGGTAAATTAGTATTTCTGTGATGTATTAAGACTACGATTCTGATAAACAAGTATTATTATGAGGCAGCTATATTGTGCTGGTGACTTCTACAAGATGTATGTGCCTTAGAATTGTGGCCTAGTCTGGCATGAGACAATTTTTATAAGTTTTACAGAGGACAGGGGTGATGTGTTGACAATTTAAAATTGATATTAGGTAATAAATGCATGGAATTTAATTAGGGCTATTAACAAATCATGTGATATTGTATTAATTTGAGTGCTCACAAAAGATACTTAATTTTACTTAAAAAATTTGCACTTGTTTAAATTTTAATAGAAATCACATTTTTAGTTAAAACAGGCCTTGTGTACTCAAAGCTTTAGATAATTAAAAAGTTTATTAAATAATTTATTATAAAATAAAAAATAAAATAAGATAGGTAAAGAATCAATGTATTGGAATTGGAAAGATTATGAGCATCAGAATGGTCCTGTCTGGTTTTACATCTTGCTAAGCAATTTTTGATTATATCCTTAAGGCCTACAAAGTTACAACCACGCCAATATGAGACTTACACTTACTGCATAGGGTCGCGAGTCATTTGCACTCTTCGTCTGCGCCTGACTCGTGTGTCGGGTGGCAAGGTAAAAGGCAAATTGACTCGTGACACTAGACAGAGAAGACTCACAATCGGGCGTCCGCCGTTGGACCACGCATCCGCCCGCGTGAATTTTAGCGGAAGCTAATAGAGTAGGTACACAAAGGCATCCTGACGACGACGCGACAACAGCAGTACATGGAACCCTCTTGATGCTCAAAAAAATCCTAAATATCCGTCCTTTCGGCAGCTCTAATGTGTTAGTGACGTTACAAAGACATATTTTTTAAGTTTATTTTATGTATGACAAGGACAGTGAACGACGCTCTCTGTACTATTTGCTAATGATATTTAATTCTCTCTTTTTATGTAATTTTAAATTTATTATTGACGTATTCCAAAAATAGGTTGTAAGTAATTATTACATGTAGTCATTAAAACGCATTTAATTTTTACCTAATTTTATATCGGATTTATTTGAAATAAAGTTATGAAACTAATACACTCGGTATTTTTATTACAGCTCTTAATCCTAATAAGATGGAAAAGCCTTCTTCCTGCATTTTGTATGTATATCATGAAGTACATTCATTTTGTGTGCCTACACACTATAAATTAAAAACAGCTTCAAGACAATTTTAACAAGACGTGTTTAATATGGGTATACAAAGCAAATATGTTACAAGATTTGAAAATAAAAACGATATTCAAATCTTGTCGTTTTGGCGCTACAGTGCCACAGACAGACTGGCTTCGAACTCATAATACTCCTTTTTTTACTTCGGGGGTTAACAAGCCTGTTATATCACTTTACGGTTTATTAAGGTGCATTGCCAAAATTCATGCAACATTATGACATTTCAAAAGCATTTGGGAATTTGTGATAGTCTCTCAAATAGTGCCATTGGTGTCGCTTCGGACGTGCACCAACTAAACTAAACTAAAACCAGTTTTGGAGTGATGCCGTCGCATCGTACTGTTCCAGGGAGAAAGAGACAGTATTTAAAACTGGTTTTAGTTTAGTTCGTGCGCAGCCGAATCGACACCAATGGTGCTGTCACGTTGGTGATTTAGACTGGTGCTGTCACGTTATATTGTTCCAGAGAGAAAAAGACAGACCTACTTTAAAATTGGTTTTAGTTTAGTTTGCGTATAACCGAATCGACACCATTATAAAGTTAAACTTTTGGATGTTTCGCGATTCTTTCAAGTTGTACCGTTTACCTACCTGTGCTTATTTTGTACAACTACTAGACTGTGATCTACAACACCCTCCGCTAAACTAACATAACCTGATCAAGATGCGAGTACTTTCACCCGATAAAGTCATCTTATTCTCGCGCGACAACAGCAGAGTAACGTGATCTACGTCAAATGAGTCATCAGAGGGGAGCTCACGCATTCGTTATTTTAATGTATGTGTCTCACTTTCATACTTATATACATATAGGTAAGTATATAAGTATGAAAATGAAAGTAACAAACATACAAGTCTAGCGACAGAAATCTCGAGGCCTCTGGAGTATGTTGGGCCAATCGGCCTATTTACGTTATCATTTTTATTTATAAACGAATTTAAACCTATCCTACGCAAAATCCGACACAAAGCACATCCATGAGACCTAGAAGTGGTCACGCTGGAGCTCGCCGACGGAACTGCAGCAAAAATAATTTGCATTCGTAATTCATAATTCTCTGACTATAAGATAGCGACTAACCTGTGAGAACAGTTGCCCCTCGGGTCGACGTGAGAGTGGCGCAAGCTGGCAACGCACCACCAGATGACAGTCATCCATCACTGTGTTGAAGAACCTCCGCGTTGGCAGCAACGCCTCAAGGTCTATCATCAGCTCCAGGAAGCGCTCGCAGTATCTGTTAGAATATACGAATTGGATATCACCACTCCGGAAGCACTCATGGCAGTTGCATTGGTACTGACTATCGAAAATGAAACGAATTTTTTTTTTATTAACAAGTGTAAAGTATATTAAACAACATTTGGCTGATCAGCCTTTAGTCTTGTGACTAGACCGTTTGTATGGTTTTTAAGCGGACAAAGACGGACTAGCTCAACGACGGATCGTTATCGATCGGACGTTACTTGATTCTCACCTAACAGTGTTAGCACTGACGTCACCAGTCTCTGGAATGGTCTCTAATATCCTCATGAACTTAATCATGAGGCGTTGCAAATATCGTCGCTCCCAGCTAAGTTTCTCCATAGATTCGGGCTTGTCTTTCTTCTGAATAGCACGCCAGTATTTGCGCCATTTCGGGACTGCTTTAAACTCTTGGTTTCTTCGTCCTGGAATATAATAAAAGGTATTGTTTATTGTAACTATCTAAACCGTTTAAGTGTCTAAGTGTAACAGCATAAATCAGACGGGAGCAGAGTCATTGGTGCGCAGTTCCCAACGCGGCGATTAGGATGAAATGAAAAGAATGGAAAGAGATACAAATCATGTTATGAGTGAGGTTTATGTTCAGTTGTGAACTTTTACAGCTTGTTGATATGTGTGTGTATGTAAAGCATCTAACCATTCAACTGAACAGTTTTATCTGAAAACTTTGAAATTTGTAAATAACTCTAATAAAGTTTCAGTAATGCCCCTGGCAACCTTTTACGATGGTGGTACGTTTCAATGATCTCGCTGTTTTTTTGCTTTACTTTTAATAGTAATAAATTTTTGGACACTTACACCAATTGCCTAGACCCACAGTAAGCAAAGCCGACAACAAATAAACATACATAAATACTTAATGCTGGTTAAAAACATTTAATGTCATAGTAAACGAAATAGTGAAAATTTTTATCCTCACCAGCTGTCTGCCAGCACATCCGGCTTTATAAGGGCTTTTAAAGGGCTCTTTTCAGACCCAATTAACCAGGAGTATTAGTCCTGCAGTCCCCATATGGACGGATAGGATAAGAAATGAATACTTTAGAGGAACCTTGGAGTTGTGCCTGTGGCAGAAAAATGAGAGGAAACCGTATATCGTGATATGGGGATGTAATATGGATGTAATATGCCATGTGACGATAAGAGTATTAAGTTTGAATTTTATTGGCTATAAGAGAAGCCAACCAAATGGTCGTACACTACAACATTAAATGTTTGTAACCAACATTATAGGTAAAGCTAACAAACAGACAGTGAGATCATTGAATGCCGTAAAATAATAAAAGGTTGCTTGTGACATCTATTGAATTTTATTAGCATTCTTTACAAATTTCAAAAGTTTTCAGATGAAAATATTGAATGTTTAGACGCTTCCCCCAATTAACGGGAAAGTGCAGTAGAAACAAGTCTTACTACAAGAGTGGTTAGAATACAAGCCACTCTTTTTTAGTGTAAATGTTATCTCAAAGTAACGATTAAGGTTTAAACACTGTTCATCATTTAGATACCATTGTATTAACTAATGGCGTATATTTAAGTAAATATACTTTATTACAATAACAGCTAATTTTTCACTAAGTTTAGTAAATTCGAAGAGAAACCAACCTTCTTGCAGACTGATCCACATGCTAAGCGACACGAGTCGCTTGACCTGATCCCTGCAGAGCTGCACCTCCATACTACCAAAGCAATGGTTCAGAAACAGAAGCAGAGCTGTCTGTTCGCGCATGTTGCGACTGGTGTGGTCTTCAGCGACGCTGGCGCGCAGGACTTGCTCGAAAAACGCTGGGAAATGTTCCGGTTTCTTGAGGAATGCCTGGAATTTCAATTATAATAAGTGAAGATTGTATTTAGATTTTTTGGACGAAGCGCATATGGTTTTTTGTTATGCGTATAAAATGACAGTATTTAACCAGTAGCTATTGGTACATTGAAAATGCATGCATAATATGCATATGCCCTTACTATCGAATTCAGAGAGGAGATTTTGCTCTAATTGCCGCTAAATAATAAATATTTCGGACACTGACACCAATCATCTAGTCCCAAACTAAGCAAAGCTTGTGCTATGGATACTAGATAACGGATAAACATACATAAATATTTATATAAACATCCAAGACTCGGGAATAAATGTTCGTATTCATCACACAAACATTTACTTCTCGCGGGATTCGAACCCGCAATCGTTGGTTTCGCTGATAGCCACATATCATCGTCGCAAATCTAATCTAACAAATATTCAGGCTATTTGATGGTAAAATAAGCAGATTATAGAACTAACCTGCCAAGCGGGAACGCGCTCCCGAAACTTTTCGTTTATCATCACAATAATTGACATCATGTGCGCGTGAGACGCCTTCCCCGCCTCGTAGTGAGGCCATAAGTAATTCTCCAGGTATTGGGAGAACTCCAGCATCATGATGCGACGTACGGCGAAGCTGAAATAGTTCAACATTAAGTTACAATCAAGGTATTTTCAGAAACTCTATTTTCGCGATTAGAGACTAAACTCAATCAATCAATAATGCTTTATCTTCATAGGTAAAACTTACACTTGAAAATAGTAAGTTTTTTGGGGCTACCAGGTGTTCGAAATTTATAAATATTTAAGCGGACCCTTTGAGAAGCCCAAGAGACTCAAAGGTTCTTTTTTATATCAATAGGTATACTCTTTTCTTGTATTTATACAAAGTTATGTGGGTTGGCCTATATCCCTGCAGTGGGATGTTTATGGGCTGAGATGATGATGATGTGGGTTGTGTTATTTTTAATTATCGTGAACAGAACCCTGTTCCTTGGTGCAGTTCACTTGGTGGTAATTGATCAGTATATGACAATATTGACACAATGTGAACTACGCCTCAAATACAAGGTTACAAATGTGTTGTCACCATTTGATGTGATGCCTTATCATAATCATTCCACTGGCTTCAATCCACACCAGAATTCAACAATACTTAACAAATAAGAGAGTGGCGGACCTCAACCAGCCAGCCAGCCTTTTAGTAAAATTAAGGAGGTCTCTGATACCTGGCATACATTGTCAATTTAGAGATGGGTTAATATAACCACAGAGATATTTAATCCCAAACAGATAAATTTAGATTCCTAAAAAGCTTGCTTGCTTTTCTTTCCATTTTAGGAAAGTTACAAAACAGCAAGATTTAGTTTTCATTCGCCTGCATGGAATAGCTTTATTGCAGATATGTTTTAATTTGTTTATCCTTGATCCTTGAACTACTCACTTTATCGGGATAAAAATATCACATGTCTTAATACAGGGCATATTCTACCTATATACCAAATTTCATCCAAATCCGTTCATCCGTTTCGGCGTGATTGAGCGACAAACAAACAAACAGACATACATTCAAACTTTCGCTTTTATAATGTCAATTAGAAGTTAGATAACAGATTATTAATTACCTGATCCATAAATGATACCTCCATACTAATATTATATGGCAGTACAAAAATAATTCTCTACAGTTAAATTTTTACTTAACTAAATTATTTACTGTATTTTTATTAATAAACTAGATTCTATTTATTTTTATAAACATTACATTTTATATTTACAGACTAAAAATTCCAGTTAACACCAAGCATAAAATCTTAACAACACTGGTGAATTATTAAAAAGAAATAGGTCATTGTACCCAATCTATGGGGCCATTGACCCCGAATCATTCACTTGTTTTAAATCAGTTAGACTCAGGCACCTTGAAAGTGAAAGTTTGCAAATTTGAAAATTATTTAATTGTTTTATTGACTCACTTGGATCCAAGGATTTCTGCTTGGTATATTGATTCCACAATTGAGGCATCGTAAGGTAAGTGGCTTTCCTTAGTTTGCGGTGACCAGTACTGATTAGCAAGCTGTGGACAATGCAACCATGTTGATTTGGTGAACAATTCAATGTGGGATGTTACATAGATTTGTGCAATGGCTCCTATGAATAAACCAATACCAGTAGGCTACTTGTAAAATACAAATAGCAGTAGCCCACATGAACTTTGGATTGTTTATTATAGACCACAGTAACTCAATTCAGGGGAGTGAAGATCCATCCCCTAACCCCATATTCACCTTACAACTATTATTTCTAAAATTTTATAAGGTAGCTTGATAAAGTGTACAGGATCTCAAAAATGAATAGTGGCCATGATTAAATAAATAAATAAAAGGTATTTATTCATCACAAAGAAGAAAAGAAAACACAAGCATACATAGAATCGAGAACCACAGTATTGTGATGAATGGGTAGGGACTCAGCAGTGTCTCTGATTTTCAGTCCCCCCCTGTAGAGTAGTTGCTGCCACCAAAGACAGTATGGGCGACTTTATTTGATTAGATTGATAGTTGAACAATTTTTGGTAAATATTTTGTTAATACTGGAAACCAAATTAAAAATTACATTTAACAAGGCGTTTGTAAACCCATCTGATAGAATGTTCACCATCTCATTTAATGTATTCATATAACAACTTTAAGCAATACCATACTTTAGCTGAGTACTTATTATTTTTTCTACTTTGTACCACAAAGTGATTGAAAGTATGATGACTGGGCACCAACAATTAAAATGCTACAGCAAAAGAGAAGGTCGGATATTTTAAATTTGGAATGGTAATCACAAAATAATACTGGTAGCAGTAATACATGGCTATAATACCAGTAAGTTATACTTCTACTCCTATCCAAATTAAATACCTATTCAGATACTCACTCACTACTACTTATAGTGTGTTTTTAAATTTGCATAATGTAGCATTCCAAACAAATGAAAATTCCAAAAATATCAGACAAAGCTTCATGAATACAGTATCTCGAATAAAGGTCATTACTATTGTCAACCTTATGAGCACCATGTATTATACATCCTGCTGCAATTTGCAGTAAACTATCCACTATAGGGATTGATTTAAGCAGTTACAATGTATAGAAAATTCCAATATTGTTGCAAGTATTTCCTTTATAAACCCCTTATTGGCATTCTGCTCTTATTTTTAATGATGTAATGGGTAATACCTACATGAAGAATATTGTAGTAGAGCTGGTGTATTTATGCCCTGTATCTAGAAACATATAGTAGGTATGTTGGTTAGATACCGAAACTGAAAAATTTGCAGACGAATATAATATCATATTATATTCATGCTGCATGCAAGCCGCTTCCAACCGGTCACTCTGGAAATCTATGGGGGAGGCTTGTTCAGCAGTAGACGTCCTGTAGCTGATATGAAGATGATATTCATGCATATAATTATTACGATATTTGGTAACATGTAATCCGCAGCGCTTATAGACATTTTACAGACGAAATTAACAAACATTGTGAAACTGTTTTTAACCTCACTTCTTGTACTTACTTGTGTTATTCTATCAGCATTGATTTGTGAGAGAGTCGGCAAAGGTATTTTGGGTTTTTCCGTAGGTTTCTCAACATCTGTTTTCATTTTGAAGTAGACAATGTCTTTTTTCCTGTAAAATTAACAAAAAATTACCGCCAAGCAAACATAAACATGAACCACCGATACATAGATATGCCGAAAGGTTACTGTCAACTGTCACTTGAACGTCAGTGTCAGCTGGCTGGCTGCTCCTCTGTCAACTCAAAATAGAGATTTCGGTTCATTCGTGAACATGAATGAAGTCGATTCAATAAATCGATATCCACTCTTGTAGATGTTTAAATAAAAAAGAAACATAATACTGACTCGCGGAAATCCCTTATTCCTAGAAAGTCGCTATTTTCTTCAACCAATCATAGTGGGAGTCTGGGACACTACTTCTAGAAATTGGTACCTATATTTTGAGATGAGTGAAATTCGTTTTCCTGATCACGGGCAATGCTTCCTGAACTTAATATTAAGACTATCTAACGTGAGTAGGTAATCAATAGTTCTCTGAATATTGTTTCAGATTATCAAAAATGATGTTCGATCCACCAGATTTTCCCTATAAAGAATTATCAGATACTTTACGAGACCATTATGATCCGGATGATCTTCTTCTGACCAACATCACAAGAGCTACTGACTCTATAGCAAGCAGCAAAAACCTGGCAGAAGTAACGGAGCAAATGATCTCCAGTGTTGAAAATCAGTTGTCTTTCCATTCCAACGATTCAGGAAGATACTTCAACATAGAGAGTACATCATTCTTAGATAATAATACGAACAACAATGAGAGCAATGCTGAACTCTATATTGTACAGCCCTCTGACAATTTATTTAATTACGAGCCTACATTGTTGGATGAGAATACCGTTAACCAATTCCTGCTGCCGCTTCAAATCTCTTCTGATAAAAATAAGGTTCTAAATCATGTTTAAATAAATGTACTTATTTGAGTATTTGCTTCTTCATTTTTTATTAGTTCTCAGCCGACTGTAAACTTTCAGGATGCAGAAAATAATGGCCCTGATTTATTGGCTCTACATTCTTGTGTAATATGTCATGATATTTTCACCACGGATGCTGATCTTCTCGATCATACGATATCCGTACATACATCAGACACATCGATAGAGCATAACCCAATGATGCCTGTTGTTATCAGAGAAGAAACCGTGCCATTAGAAGGTATGGTGTAGTTTAACTCCTACGAGTTCATATTATAAAATAGGTCCTAAACTGTACTTTTCTTGCGGTCCATTTTGGTGGAACAAAACCGAAGGGTTTGATACTAGCTACCTGATACACGGGTAACGACCCACTATATGTTTCAGGTTATTGTATCAATAGTCGACAGCCTGGCAAAAGTAATTAAATTTTAACACTAGATACTTGGGTTTAAATATAATTGAAGTATTATACGTTTATTAGGTCACCCACGAAATACAGAAATTCTAAATAAATATTTTTAGAGAAATATAGCTTCATAGGAAATCAGTTCATGAAATCTAGTGCCATTATTTAACTCAATTTTCTAGTCGTAAACTCGATAACTTATATATATACAGGATTTTCTGAACCACAAACAAAACAAATGATTCTCATCATGTCGAAATACTTGTCAGGCAGGGTCAGGTGAGTATCGAAGAAACGGTTGCGAAAAACAAATGAATCGTGAAAATATTATCAAAGTGAGGTAAAATAATATCTTGTTGTATTGTACCTATTTTAGAATCGAGTAACGCGAGCTTAAATTTCGAAGCCGAATGGCTCGTGTGTTCGATATGTGAGCGAGTGTTATCGACAGCTTTAGAAGTGGAGCCTAACGGTAAGTCTTTGCATTCCTGCCAGGTCTATTTAGAAACTTATAATAGACCTCAGTCATAACCTCGTATTCTAAATGGTTACATAGTTGATATTCGATTAGGTAATGGAAAGTTTTTTCGAATTCTTTTTTTGTCTACGGAAACGCATTCAAAATTGAAACTTTCTGATACCGAAATACTTAAAATACGGGAGCTATCTGACGTTTGAAATAAAGAAGGGAACGTCAATAATGAATTCACTATCTGGAGAGATTAGGCAGCATTGGGGACATTAATGCTCGCTCTACATTTACGAGCAAACCTAGTACTAGGTTGCTGTATAGTAAACATTGACGAAGACGGTTAACATGTTTAGCTTTAAACACAGTTGGTTCTATACATCTGCATGATACAATCCTTGTTACCCGGGGATTTTCTAAATTTTCAACTTTTTACATCGTATGTAGTACCTAAGTACATTCATTACAAAATTAAGATTTCTCAAGAAATTCTGATTATTTTTCGATAGTAGGTACTGTTAGTGTGTAACAAAATAATTTATTATCCGAAAATGATTGTTTCCTGAAACAACTTAATTTGTACTATGCGGGTCTGTAATAGGTTTATCCGTTCCAGACTCTACGTATCTACCTATAGTTTTAATATACCTATATATGAAATAATAAACCCTTTACAGAGCAACTATGTTGCACGGACGCGAACGGCAAAGGCAGCGTCTCATCACGCAAACTGCACACTATGTATGTCTGCGACTACTGCAGTGGCTTGTTCGCCGATGGCGACGCTTTGGACAGGCACCGGCTCACATGCTTCATACAGGATCAACCAAGCTATTATATTGATATGGTACAGTATTTCTAACTAAAGTTGAAGATACACATGCCAATAGGTCGCACCAGTTTATTTGGGTTAGGTACTGCTTTCTTTCTCCATTTCCCTCTATCAGACGTCATCTCAGTACTTAAACTCCCATTTCTAGTTCTAACCATATCGGCCATCACACAATTCATCTTTAGCCTAATTGTATTAATTATGTTCAACTTACCTAAATCATTTCGTTTGATTCATAAATTGATCCCCGTACGTATGAATAGAGGACTATTCCCCGTAATCAGCCTAAGGCTTGCAGGCTTGTGCACAAACTAAATTTAGACATCCTTTCCATAGGATCGACCAAACGTGGACACAGTTATATCTCAAGGACCCGAGGTATGCTTCTCGTGCGATATTTGTGGGAAACAGTATGTGTCAGCGGAAGAGCTGAAAGGCCATACGGTAGGCTGTCCCAGACCAGCCACCAGGAGGAACGAACGGCGCGCTTACAACACTAACAATAGCAACAAGATGTGGAACTGTGGCTCCTGTAACCAACTTTTCGCTACAGCTAGGTACGAACCTAACTTTTCAAATTATTTGTTTTCCGTCGTGTGATCATCAGCACAGATGGACCTCCCCAGCGTGTAGCAAAAAGGGAAAATTCTGACTTCAACATTGGACATGCTTCCTAAAATCTGTTGGCGGATGTGAATAGGTGACTACATATTTTACAAATTGGCATGCATAAATTATCGTGTTTCGTTGCTAATGCAGACCACAACAAGAAGTGTATAAGGAATTTCATTATTATTCACATAATAGTAACAGCTAATGTCATATGTAAATAAGGTACTTCTTTTGGGGACTTTAGACTCAATACGACTGCTGGTGCAAATAGTATTTACAAAACTGTCTAGTATAGAAAATTTCCCAAAAAAGAGTTTGTACTTCTTCTTTTTTGGCTATTGTTATCAAATGATATATTTACATCATAAAAAGAAAACATTCCAATTACAAATTTCCCTCCGTAATTGTGTTCTTTTTTTAATTTTATTGAGACTTTCAAGTGTCTTTATTTAATTTAACTTATATAAATACAGAGAGTTATATCGACATAAGCGCGGCGAGGATAGGCCCCCGGGCGCTCCGCTCATGGCCTACGTTTGTGAGGACTGCGACAAGGTACTGGGCAGCATGTGCGCCCTACACACGCACAAGAAGATGCACAAAGTATCTAAACCTGTAAGTTATACTTAATAGATAGCTTACCATTGAACGAAGTGTTCACAGAATAATTTCTGTTGCAACTATATTAACTTGAATTAACTTTGGTTCCCACGATATAGGTCGGTGCTAGTGTGAGAGCCACTGGTAATCAATATTTTACTTTAGTAATATAATGCAAAATAAACATAGTATTGGAAGATTAATTAAATAATAAAAGTTCTGTTTCTTTTAAATAAAAGACAACTAACTAAAATATTGGTGAACATACAAAAAAATAAATACATAGAGACGAACATAGAATCTCGTCCTTTTTGGAGTCTGTTAAAAAGAACTTTAACAAACAGTCATATTATTATTATATTATTATAGACGAGCAGCATTACTGCTGGTATGTCTATGTCACAGTGTTGGAAGAGTTCACATTGTTCATTATGTTGTTATTCAGTCAATATTTAAGTCATCACTAGTTTTTTTTAAATTTATCCAATCTATTCTTGAACGAATTCACTGATTGGGCGGACACAACCTTTGTGTAATTTAGTTATTGTTGGATGTTAAATTCACTCTGTATCGAACATTTTCTTTTGGTCAGACCTTTTTATGTATTAGCAAATTTTCTTCTATATTCGCTAATCCGCACTGAACCTTTGCTGCGGTCTCACTATGTGAGGAGTGGCATTTCCCAATGGGATATAATGGGTTGATGGTGTTTTTCAGGAACTATCAACAAAATTTTTAGTCTATCGTATTATACTGGATGAGTTTTTTTACCGTAAGGAAAAAAAAATAGGGCATATCAGGTAAGTGAAATAGAAGGTATTGCCATAGGTAGTTTTTTTTTTTCAAAACCATCATCAATTAACGCGTTAATTGTATAATTTGACTGTCGCGTTTGTAGCCTATTCCACAAATTACATCATTAATTTAAATAAATAAAGAAAATTTGGAGAAAATATGAGTTCCAAATAAATTTCGCATGATAGGAACCCTGCGAATCATGCCAGTCGCATTATCATAGGCTTCGGGCCCGTGGGATTATGAAAAAAAAATAAACTACCTATGCCAATAGCTTCTATTTCACTTACCTGATATGCCCTATTTTTTTTCTTACGGTAAAAAAACTCACCCGGTATATTTAAACCACTTCAACACTCGAAATATATGTGAAATCCATATTAGAATGTGTTCTAAGAGAGTTCTCTGGAAAGTTGCAACTTACTGTCATACAGAATGTTAAGTTCTTAGATTACCTAAGTACATTATTAACGTTTAATAAAATTCTGTAATTGGTAAAACAACTATTACTCCCTGTCAGTGGCGGGCCCTCCCTACAGGCAGAAAGGCAGCGCCTACCGTAGCAAATTGTAAGCTTTCCGCGAAATGCATTGTCGAGACAGCTGATGCATATTCATGTGATCAAAAATATTCTAAACAGTTAAGAGGATACTATAAGAGTAGTTTATTATTTTGTAATGTATTTTTGCTCATTTAATATCAAATTTTATTATTCTGCCCTCTGAGAAAACTCTGTGTACGCCACTGCTCGCTGTCTGGACTCAAATTATAGAACACCCACCAGACACCCACTCTAATATAAATTAAGTGAAACATAATTACATTAACTCGAACTAGTGCGGAATTCCTTCTGTGAGGAAAGATGGTAATCACGCCATGGTAAAGGCTTAGGCTTGTATAGCAGTGGACTGCATAGGCTATTGATTGACCTCAAAAAGTGCCACCTAAATGTCAGGGGCAAGTATACGTGATGAAAGCTTTTAAAGAAAACTTTAAGTTTGCTCTGCCAATTACCTAACATATAAATTTAAGCGAAACCATAAAGCTGTAAACTGGTATCGACACTACGTTGCTTAATGCGTACAATAATGTCAATAATTGAATTTTCTTTTCTTATTTATTGTTAATTAATTATGATACATACATCGGTTGCTTAAGTCCAAGTTTCAAATTTTAGTTATCCATATTCGCAATTTTCAGTACCATTCAGTTACCAACAAACTTGATTTGCGAGACTTAGTAGCTACATATAATGAAAGAGCAGATCTCGATCTAAAATTCTATTTTCTAAAATATGATGTAATCAATTTAATCCGTTGTTTTCAACGCGTTTAAATTTTCAAGCATATTTTTTGACACATTAAAAAACATCTACAGATTTGCATGTTTCAACGGCGATATAGGCTCACTCCCTGTCACGTGTGCATTTTCAAAGGTTGATGTTATTACGCAAACAAAGTCACAAGTCTATGGTCACATGGTATAATTTATTTACTAAAATGTGTCGAAACAAGAACATGCCGAAAATTTGATACGTCCAAACAGGAATGTGCCGAAACAAGAATATGTAACTTTAACCGCCTCCGTGGCTTAATGTAACCAACATTGGGGTTACGATTCGGAGGTCGCGGGTTCGATCCCCAGCCTAACATGTTTAAGTATTCGGTTTGGTTGGTGGTAGGGCATTTTAAATGTCCGCCTAGCTAGCTACCACCACCTTATCTAAATCTGCAGCAATGTTAATAGCATTGTTGTGTTCCGGTTGTCAGAGATAAGATTGGGGTTTCCGGGTCAGAACGCTTCCACCTTCGACCTCATCTTAACACCCAGGTGTGATTGAGGTCAAATACCAACCCGTTGTGAATAAAAAAAAAAAGAAAATGGAATACGACGAAAAAGGCATCAATCGTTATTTCAAGCACTAAATTTTGAATATTTAGAACACCCAAACATGAATGTTGGTAGCTTTTGCTGACTACCACCGTCTTATCAAAAAGTAATGTCAGTTGGCAGTTACATATAAGTTGGGTACCCTCGTTAAGGGTAAATAATTATTTAAATTCGTGTGAATAACTAAATGAGTGGAAGAGTTCTGAATGTGCCCCATTCCACCCCCGGTCTCTCCACTGTTGTGTATGAAAAGAGACTGAAATGAAAAAGAGCAATATTACTCTCTTACCAGGGGTACCCATGTCGAGTGTGCGGCCGCCGCTTCAACCAATCCGGTCATCTTGCCATTCATATGCGCATGCACACGGGAGAGCGGCCATACCCATGTGATCTCTGTCCGAAGGCTTTCAAAGTTAAGGTGAGTGCCACGTTTAACTCCCGACGACGTAAAGCCTATGTCTGTCTTTGTCATTGTCTGTGGCATTGCAGCACCAAAATGGCTGAACCGATTTGAAAACGGTTCCCAGCCATGTTTGATCCGCAGGCTTCAACACAATTGGTATGTGTATCTAGATGATATACCAACCTGCCCTTAGATTATGTAACTTCATCGGTATCGTCATCGATTACGTTGACCAATGAGAAGCTGTCAAATTGCCGAGCAAGCGATGAATGAACCAATCACATGTCAGAATGTAACTGTTGACGATAACGATGAAATTATGTAGGTAATAGAGCCACTGATCATTGTCTCCCGGTGGTTTCGTAAATTTTGAATTTATACCAATATTAAGTACACAATTTGTTTATCTGCAACGTTTCCTGTACATCACGCTTATTTCCACTCTACCAGTCTACAAAATATGTACTCCTGCGGCAAATCTTAACTGTGAACATAATGTCCGTCCGCACTAGTCCTTAGTAAGGCACGTCGAGAAACATGTTTTGCGATTTGTATTGATACCTGTAGATCTGAAACATTTTTACATTGTGTTGGTCACATATAATTGCGCAGCTTGTATCGATACCTCTTGCAGGTACTAGATTAGATAATAGTTACCCGATACCATGTGCTGATACAAAATATACAACGCATACCTAAAAGAACTTCTATTACGGAGAGACCGAACAAAACTCCACAGAACGTGCGTATGTCTTTAAAAGCTAGTGCCAATTTTCTAACAGGTCTAAGGACATCCTGTGTACCTATTATCCATTATTATATATTATGTGTACCGCCAATCAGATTCATGCCTTATCGCCATATCTTAGGCAGATGGTAGAAGCTTCTTATCTATGATGGTGCTGCCTATTAATGATCGATGTGATATTTCTTTAACGGAATACCTA
The DNA here is from genome assembly GCA_949316235.1 of Oegoconia quadripuncta. NCBI lineage: Eukaryota > Metazoa > Arthropoda > Insecta > Lepidoptera > Autostichidae > Oegoconia > Oegoconia quadripuncta. Next base: position 9,374,757 of record OX438759.1, read on the forward strand.
TTCCAACTCCTTCTATAACACCCACGGCAAAATCTCACAGGATACTCTCTCTTCTTTGCCGATTGGAGGATCTCTATTCTTTGCCGAAAACGTCGTAGAATTTTGTGTTTGTAGTAAGTGTAGTTATAGATTCCATCTATTATGTTCGTAGAAAATTCGATCATTGTAAAAGTTACAATGATATTAGGTACTGACATGATTATAAATTTGCCACATTGTAGAGAAAGGTACACATGATCATACCACTGTATGTCGCCGAAACTTTTGTTGTTAAAAATCATCATCATGTCAGCCGAAAGACGTCCATATTGTTAAGAATATTGTTAGTAAATATTCATGAATGTACAGTCGACTCCGTAATGGATCATACAGGGCTTTTTTTATATGATTAATTAATGGTAGCATTGATGGTCTAGATAAGAGAGTAATTTTAGAGAACTGCGGTTGGTATAGCTTGAATGGCGTCATATTAATTTATATTAATCATATGGGACAGGCCTGTATGTACTAACTATGATTGTCGACTGTACTATTTGTCGAACATAAATACCAGTGTATATTAAAATCGGCATTTTAAGATCTTCAGCCACAATGTTATTTAAAAAGATGTTATCCCAGTTTCCGACTATGTGCTTGGCCATTTCCAGTTTCACAGTAGAAAGATTTATCAACTGGAGAACGGAAAGAGTATTTTTTTGGAACGATCCCTACATCTCAAGAAAATACTTTTGCCAGAACTTTTGCCCAAAACTTAAACTAAAAACCTTTATTTCATGGCGCATTGTAATAACATCATTCTAGTATAATTCAAACTTGATTGTATTCCATCCGACATGCATAACCTAGACATAGGTACTACCTATTTAAACTTTAAAAAAAGCAACTCAATAACCTAGAGTGCAGTCTGCCCCCGATGTTCCCATCACTTTTTTCCTTTGTGACGTGTGTGGGAGACAGGTGGAGCGCGACGATCACCGGCGTACGCACACCGGGGAGCGGCCGTTCGCATGCGCGGCCTGCCCTAAGACCTTCACCGCGGCCGCACGGTTGCGTGAACACGCGCGAATACACACGGATCAGAGGTAATACATTCTTTCACATTACACATCATTGGTCTATTATATGTCCCAATGCAGATAGGTAATTTTTAAATCATGCCTATGCATTTTATTGCTTTTTTTTTAAAGTTGATCTCAACTTTCACTCATTGTGAATTAATACCTACAGGGATCTCAAAATTTAAATAAAACTTGACTCACATTGTTTCTTCGTCTAGTTCGATCTAAATCTCAGGTAGGAGCGCACAATTTCAATAATTTCAAGCCTTTACTCATAGCCTAGGACTAGGACCGATCGTAGCGTAGGCCACCTGTGATGGCGTACTTTTGTTCGTTTGTCAATATTTTTTTCATGCAGAAATGATCATGTCATTTTTTTTTTCATCAAAATATTAGAATGCTGGTTCGAACTTAGGATCTCTATGTCCATGATGTTGATCGGATGCTCGTCCCAAGTACTGAAGAAGTATTACGCTGACTGTACCTATGTAATTTTTGTTTATCAGTATGTATTCGACATTGATTGGTTAAAAATAGCCATACGATTTTCGGTCACCTATTCTGAAATATGTAAATCTGTGAAAATAACCTCTTGATAACTAGCGCCAGCTCTCTTTAAACACAACGGTGAACTTGTGAACTAAACTTACGAAAATTGTGCCGTAGCCTCGATAGATGGCGCCATCGACCGCTATTCAAGATATTAAAAGTACTAGTTAGAACCTTGGCACATTAGTGAAAGATAATCGACTCTTTTCATATTTTTTGATCATTCTGATGTTAGTTATTTACTGCAAAAGTTTTAAAGATAAAATACTTCCATTTAAGTAATACTTATGCGAGTCAAATAAAATAAATACATTAATTACTCTAAATTCCTTTTACAGTAATTGAACGTCTTTGATAGGATTAGGTACAATGCAGTCGGAAAATGATTTTTGCTATTTAAATACACAAGTGCATGAAGTAGGTATTTGAAAATTAATTAAAATTATTTATTAAATGGAATTAAAAAAACAAATCATTGTTCATTTACAACTGGGCTAAAACTTACCACAAAAACCTTTAACACTTTACCAACTGAGAGTTATTACAAAAACAAGGGGTAGACATGGTGATCATGATCCACCATGGATAAGATAGCCAGGCTAATAAGTTGTGGGCTCCGAATGAGACCGCGTTTCCACCTTCGGCCTCATCTTCACTACGTCAACTGTCATTGGGGTCAAGCGTTAACCAACTGTACCTACTGTTGTATGTTATTTCGACGACCGATTGGTGTAGTGGACAGTGACCCTGTCAGCGAAACCAACGGTTGCGGGTTCGAATCCCGCGACGGGTAAATGTTTGTGTAATGAATATGAACATTTATTTATGAGTCATGGATGTTTATATAAATATTTATGTATGTTAATCCGTTATCTAGTATCCATAGTACAAGCTTTGCTTAGTTTGGGACTAGATGATTGGTGTAAGTGTCCGAAATATTTATCATATTTATAAAGATATTGCATCAGCTATCTATTTACCGACGCCAATAAAGGAAGTTCTGTGTTCGTCTTTGGCTTTTTTTGGTTAAGATATAAGATATCCGGTTGTCAGAGATAAGATAGTCAGTCCCCAAATTGGTCCTCCAAAAACATTTGACCTCATCTTCACTTAACATCGGGTGTGATTGAGGTCAAATACCAACCCGTTGTGCATAAAAAAAAAAAGATCTCATGATGCACTCCGGAGATAGAGAGAGGACTAAAGTCTGTAGTTTTGCGAATTGTTGTCAGTTCAATTATCCTACAATAATATTGTAATGTCAAACCACCCATGGATTTATCCAACAACACGAATATCATTAGTAAAGTAAACCTGATCAATACTGTGGACTTGGCCGAGTCGAAATAGTTCTATTCTGGGTTTCGACCGGTTCCTCAGCAGTTTTATAGTGGCTGTATATTTTCATTTACAATTATGGGGCCTTACCGTAAACCCGTATTTGCAGTTGACTGTCGTATGCATATTTAATAATCGAAAAAGTATTTGTATGTTAGTTTTTATGTAAGTAGATGGCATTGTTCTTATATATAGGCTGACGAAGAACATGGTCTATACGACAAAGCGTCCAGTGGGTACAGCAATACTTTAGATTTTTTATGAAAATCTATGTGTAACCTGCCAACTATATTAGGAGAAAAACTTGTACCTGCTTCACTTATAATTCGTAACTCAGCAAGTCCTATCATCATTTTTAGGATAATAAAAAAAATTTAGGTAACTTAACCACAAACGTACTAATTTCTAATAATTGTTGAAATGTTTTAAAGAAACCTGTATTTTACCTATATTTGTTTTTTCTGGGTACGAGGAACCTGGGGAAAGTTGCTATTTTAAATGCTATTGAAAATTTAACTATATAGTATTTAATGATCATGTAGTGTAATTTTTTAAGTGGATGAATAAATATCTTTTTATTTTTTTATTTATTTAAATATTTATTTATTTTATTTATTGTTATTTTTTAAGTAATTTATTGTTCATTGTTATGTTATTATCGTTCTTGAATATTACCCATAACACTATTGCTAGTGCGGCCACTCGTGCTATGTACAAAAAGGACGATCAACAATTGTCGCGCAATTTACAATTTGGGAATCATTTTATATTACTACTGGATGAAGATATTTATTTCTCAATTTATAGTTTTTTAGGAGTGACACCCTTGTCCATACGTATGGAGTATGGAGTATGGAGAACACCCTATGGAGTGGTAATAATTTCCCATTCCTAACTGACCACATACTCGTAGATGTCTGCACAGCGTCTATTGATAGCACGGTGCTAAGTGATCCTAGGCTAGTACCTTGGACCTCGGACCTAAACTTATATAATCTGTTGATGTTTATAGAGTACCTACCTACCCTTGTCGATTGCAGACCGTATCGCTGCGACATCTGTGGTGCTGCATTCCGGCGGCCGTACGCGCGTACCGTGCATACTCTAATCCACACCGGGGAGAAACCTCACGAGTGCGATGTTTGCGGAACTGCTTTCAGGTAAATACCCTGCAATTAGCATTATCTACTCCTTTTACCCAGTGGTTGCGTGGAAGAAATCACTTCCAGTATAAGGCCGCCATTGTACCTCCATAGTTTTAAGTTCCATGTTGGTAATTACTGTTGGTTTACAATAAACAATTTGTTCAATTTGTACAATTTGGTTGGTGGTAGGGCATTTTAAATGTCCGCCTGGCCACCACCATCTTATCTAAATCTGTCGCCAAGCAGCAATGTTAATAGCATTGTTGTGTTCCGGTTGTCAGAGATAAGATAGCCAGTCCCCCAAATGTGTTGGGATTTCCGGGTCAGTACGCTTCCACCTTCGACCTCATCTTCACTTAACATCAGGTGTGATTGAGGTCAAGTACCAACCCGTTATACATAAAAAAAAAACAATATTTGCATTATTGTATTGTAAATACGTTCCTTTCATGTCCGTAACCCCAAGTGTACCTTTCCCATAATCAATATTTTATTTTTACACCGCGCATACTTGATGTATTTACTAATGTTATTCGGGAGACTAAAGGATGCTTCAGTAAATTTTTCATAAAGATAGGGTCGTTCCAATACAAGATAGATTGTTATTTTGAGGAAGGGATATTCCGGAAAAGGTAAATTTTGGTTAAGGGACAATTTGGGAAAGATATATTTTGAAAAGGAATTTCTGAGAAAGGCATGTTCTGGATGATGTTAATTTTCAAACTGGTGGACAATTTAGAAAATGAGCATGTATAGAGCAAAAATCTGTAGAGCTGAAATTAGAGTTGGAGCACCATACGAAACAAAGAAGTGTTAGTGTGATGATTATGATTTGTTTGCCGCCCGCCGGCCGCATACCTGTAGTACACAATTCGATAATTTGAAGAGATTATCATGTATCTATCACCTTCATATCTGCCGCCAGGTTGCAATCGTCGTGTCATAGGACACTATCACAGGCTGCGGCTCCAAAATTATATCTTATCCTGGTCCGGCTGGACAACAGTTTGCTGAATTACGTGTCTTTTGCTTCTCTTATGAAAACTGAAATTTATTGCAGACGTTCTGGTGACATGTGGAAGCACAAGAGGACCCTCCATGGTATTCAAGCAGCCAATACAGATTAGCAGTCGAACGATAGTAAGAGATTTTTTTTCATTGTGATAAATCGTCGATGTCGTCTTTACAAAGACGCACGTCCTACAGCTATTTACATACAACCGCCATCCGAAATTTTAACATCTAATTAATGGCAAGAGAATTCTAAAATATCTATCCTTTATAATAAAATATGCATCTAAAGCTTAAAAGGACATTGTGTTTGAACCATGGCATACGTGGAGATCCAATGAAAGTGATGTATATTTTAGTTATGTAATTAATATCTAATAAAATATTTGATTTTTATGACCACAGAGTTTTCTTAATAAATTTTAGGTGGATTTTTACAGGCCGAAATGGTTAACGAATTTTTCAAAGAGTATTTCAGAATAGTACCTTCTTATACAACAGAGTGAACGGAACATTTAGACATTCATTCTTACAGTGTGTCGTTGACTCAACGTCACTCGATTTCTCAACGTTATTCAAGTCGAAGTTGAGATACTACAAAATACCTCCTGTCTTATGATATCATTTGTTAACTCAATATGCCAGCCTAGGCTGAAAATTTATTAGAGCTATGCTTGTACTTACTTAATTTTTTTTATTGTTTTGCAACATCAGCAACTCGATTCTTTTCTTTGTTCCTGTTGAGGCACACCATTTTGTCACATTGAGGTAGTTTCCTTCAGCATACTTGTTATTATAATTTGCTCACTTCAGTATTTAATCTTCCTTCCATGGTGCCATGTATAGAACTTGTTGATTTGTCAACCAATAGTAGAGTCTGTTTAATCTTTAATACTATGTTGGGACCATTGGGGTAGACGTTTTTTCAAAATGTAACCTAACCCGGTTTTTTTTAGATTAGTGATGCAAGGAGTGAATCGATTGTTTATAGCTTGATTGATTTTTTCAACTGCTCTCTGATTGTATAATTTTTATTTTTAATAAAATTTTAAGTAGATTCTATCAATGGAAACCTCTAATTGGCTTTCAGTTTTTTTCATTTTAAATAATACTTTAAATACAACCCGTATTGCTACTATTAGTGCAAACCTCATCTACTGGTAGCTTGTATCTTTACCCTAAGGTTTAGCGATAAGGCCACCTTTTTGTGCGATTAATTATGTACCCTGTGTTCTTCATGTAGTTTTTGTTTATTGTGCAATAAAGAGTATTTGATTGACACTTGTAAATTAACAGCAATTTTTCCCAAGAAAATAAAATACCCAATATAGTATTCTATAATTCATATTCCTTATTGGACTCATAATAAAATTTACTTTTGAGATAAAGATTATCTTCATAGATTGATTAAAGTAAATAAATTATTGAACTTTGTTCTTGCCTGTTTTCCAAAGACAGGACGACGTTTAAACAAATGATTTTTTTTTATGCACAACGGGTTGGTACTTGGCCTCAATCACACCTGATGTTAAGTGAAGATGAGGTCGAAAGTGGAAGCGTACTGACCCGGAAACCCCAACACATTTGGGGGACTGGCTATCTTATCTACGACAACCGGACACAACAATGCTATTAACATTGCTGCTTGGCGGCAGATTTAGATAAGATGGTGGTAGCTAGCCAGGCGGACATTTAAAATGCCCTACCACCAACTACTGTCTGTCTACTACTAAATACTGTCAAAACTAAAACAGAATCACAAAACACCTACTTAAAAACTGGAAATAGACCCTGTGGTCTCTTGTTGTAGAGGTTGAATGTACAAAATGAAAGCCTGAGATTCTTCAACAGTAAATATTTATTATAAAAATTGCTTTTATAGCCACATTTCTGTTACTATAATATACATATATAATATTTATGTTCATTCTTTGTGCCATTGTTTCACAAAATTATTCCTGTTCTTGTTATTTTCGACACAACAGCTTAAACAATAATATATTACAATTATATTACTTTCATTAGACAATTGGTGAAACAATTTTGGACAACTCGTAACAGAGAAACGTTTCAACAATTCGATGTGCAAATAAGTTGATACAAGGTGTTTCACAATTTTCTAATGAGAGTCTTTCTTCCTATATTCACAATTGTTTCAATAATCCTGTCATTTTTGGTAACCAATGGCAATGAAAAACACTAAGGAATTACACTTACATAATGTAATTATTTTATATATTTACGTATGAATTAGTAGCTAACTTTTCTTTGAAAAGCTCGCAACTTTAGAAGACGGATAACGACAAGGAGTCTACGGTGGATAAATAACAATTATTGCTGAGGACACAACACATTCCGCAGGCCGCCGGCCTACGAGGGGGGCAGACATGCCAAGTGGTCATAACAACACAAACAATAAAGAGTATTAATAATTTTAGAGTAGTGCTCACCACTTAGTTTTATACAAAATTTTACAATGAAGATAAGAAAATACTTCATAGATTTTATTCAGTGCTGAGAGTTATGAGATGCTTTCCATTATACAATTTGTACAAATATCGACTGACCTATTTTATGAAAATGACAGGATGCAAAGGACTTTTTAGAAGTTGCTTTGTACAATATTTGCAAGCATTTGCAGTAGTTCATATTTCTGTCACGTGTAATATTTAACGTCAATATAACGAAACTGAAGTTTATTAACATTATACAGGCAAATGCAAAAATGACTAAATTAGTTAAGTACTCTCAAGCGAGTTAAAAGTGCATAACTCGTGTACGTACAGTAACAGAAATATGAAACGACCTTAAAATTGTTAGTACAAAATGTGGCAAACTTGAAATACGTCAGCACAGTTTGCCGACAAGTCGCTAACATACTTAAGTAAACCATCACAACCAACCATACGGACTTGTTTAACAAAAATATCTATTTAGTAAACGATAAAATAAAGATTGAGCTGACTCTAATATTATCCGAGTTTAGAACCCAAGAAATTATAACTAAAACATTGTTCATAAAGGTAATTTCTGTACTGGCAATAGAATTTTGTGACACCTTATCTTAAAATGCATTAAAATATGTAACATGTAAATCTGTACTTGAGTGTTTGGACAGAACAGGAACCTCCACACGACCGACCTTTTGCCGTTCGCATATCTTCTGATTCTTTTTTTTTTCTACGCAGGAGGAAATGGTAATTAAAGTAGGTATTGTAAGCGACAGAAGTGGTTGGTTAGTGGAGGCCGTGGAGGTGGTGTGAGCACTGAAGGTGCGCATGCGCCTGTCCGCGTGCGCGGGATCGAGCGATGAGCTCTGAACGTCCACATCGATATAATAAAATTATTACTTTACATAATATTATATTTACAGCGGCCGCGTGTCACCGCGCCATAATGCCCAACTCCGTATATAATATGTACACTAAATTTAAGAACATAGAGTTTTCTCTCATTAGCTACCGAATCACAATTCAAATATTTGAGTAATTGACAACGGTGGACAAACATGCCGGAGCACTAATGCATCTTACTTTATTGAATTTGTACTTTGCTCTATTTAATGTCGTGCTAGGTAGGTATGTTTGGTCCATGCAGTCCCAATTCCTTGGTTCGCGACATCATCGGCCGTAATGAGTCACGGACGACACAGGATTGTGCTCTAGGTCATTCTTGACTCAGTTATTTAAGGCATATTCAATTAAACAAATTCAGACATAAGTACATTTAGACATTCAGTCAGTGGACAGCGTACAAATTTGCCTGTAATAACTAAGTTTAATCAATATGTGACAAAGAGGCGGAGCGACCACAAATCCTGATGGCACGCAGCTCATTAAGGCCTATTTCACGCAACCTGCACACAACCCGATGTTACTAATGAATGAGGGAACTTATCATCACTACAATATCGAAGTAATAGATACAATTAATTATCTGTATGTACATATTGCGTAATACATCCGATTCGACTGTGGTGGAGATTAGATCCCTCAGGTTAGAACGGCCACGGGTAGTTTATTTATTGCACTTATTTACGGAATAATTCGATGTCTCAATTCTCAATGCATCTCCAAAGTGACAGTTATGTTACAATATAATGGTAAGCGTGAGGATTTCTAAAAAAAATGTTACGTACCTTCTAACAATTTGTTTCAATACAAAACTAGAATAAAACACTGCAAATAAATTAGCATTTTTCACTAATAGTTTACTTTCATTACTTATTAGGAACTGTAAATTCACTGTTATTATTTAATAGGTAAGTATATAAATATGTATGTATTATTGACGAAATAATTTGATGAGATAATTTATGGTTATTATTTATATCTAAAGTAAAGGTCTTAACGTCTATTGGTAAAATTAAACAATTCGTTAGAAGGCACCCGAATATGGACAGAGCGCTATATTAAGCAATTCCGATGCAAGGACAATTTTAAATAAATTTAAGTACACCACAATAGATATCAGTCATTATTACAAATTCCAATTGATCAAAATGCACAGTCCTGCTGAAGTCAGGGAACTTTCATAGTTGCAGTTGGTAAGGCTATTTTTAATTGACATCCAGTTACAATGCTGCCACCACAGGGTAGTCCACGTGAAACTAATGAAAGTTCATCGAATTAAGTACTTACAATATATTACAATTACAACTTGTTCAACATTACTCAAATGAGCCATCTTAAATTATGTTACTGCAATCGTAACGTTGGCAGTAAGAAAACGTAACACTTATGCGTTTTACTTGATCATCGGCACATGTCCACACATAACTATTATTAATTTATTATTTACCAATGATGTACGTAATGTACTTTGAGATCGTATTCGTGTGAAGTGTGCTCTCTCTCCCACATAAAAAAATTAAATAGTGTCAAGATAAACTTCTTACCTAGAACTATACTTCAGAAAAAAAGAGCACACTACCACGAATTGATGTCCATCAATGAAACATAACCCACTCAATGTCACGCTCGTTGTTCAAATATTCTAAGACTGAAAATATCAAGACAGAAATAATTTCAAATGATCACTTTCCTTTTTAACGAAATAATAATAAATATAGCATTTTACCTAATTAATTAGACAATAATTTCAACAAAAATTTCAAACACCCGAGTTTTAATTTAAACGATAATAATGTCATTAGCTAAGTCACTCCAGTTTCGGTTTGGAATTCACTTAAAGAAATAAAACTATCAAAAATAACTCGGCTCGCATTTAAGTCCTGCGTCACGTCCGAAGCTAGCACCTTCCCTTTAGCAATTACATAATACTAACTACTGACTGCGTGTGCGCGTCGCGCGTCGCCTCGGCGCCGGCTCGGGCGCGGCTGGCCCGGCGCCGGGCGGCGCGGCGGGCGCCGCCGACTAGATGAGCCGCGCGGCCGCGCTGCGAGCAGCCGCCGGCCGCGCGGCGCCGCCTCACCGGGCGATGGCGGCGTGGGCTGCCGCCGCCGGCGCGGGCGTATCACAGGCGCTCAGGGGGGCGCGGGCGACTCCTGCCCGCGCGCACTGCACTAACTCGTCGGCACCAGCAGCCGCACGAAGCTGTCCTCGCTCCAGCCCCAGTCGTCGGGCCACGCGTCCTCGGGGGGGTCCAGCGCCGACCGCGACGACAGGCTCAGCACTGAGCCCCAGTCGATGGTACGCTGCTCCTCGTCGCCGTAGCCGGAGTCCCGGTCCGGTGGAGGAGGCGTTGGGAAGGGCGTGGCGCGGCCCGCGGCCGGGTCGCGCGAGTTCAGCAGCTCGCAGCGAGCGACGCCGTTCGCCAGGCAAGCCGGTTCGAAAGGCGCCTCCTCGGCGCTCTCTCGTTCCATCTCTCGCTCGATGCCGCGTAACGTATTGCACACAAGCACGGATCGCCTCAGCGAAGGGTCCGCGGTCTGGCGAAATCGGGCCAACTTGAGCGCACACAGGTTCATCATCTTGAGCCGCCTCTCGCGGTAGCAGCGACGAGAGGCGCAGCGGCCGGCGGCGCGGCCGTCGCAGCAGGCGCGCGCCGCGGCGCCGCCTAGCTCCAGGTAGGACTTGCCGTTCTCGGCGCGGATGGTATCGTGCGCTCCGCACCAGCCGCCACACCAACGCCGGCGACAGGCGCGCCGCTCCTCCTCCTCGGCCCGCCAGCATTCTCCGCCGCCGGCGCCGGCGGCTACGGCTTCTAGCCTCGCTATTGAGTCTTCCCAGCGTGCGACTTTACCGCCGCCCTCGCACGGGGAGCCGGCGCGCCGCTTGGCGCCGCACCCGCCGCCCGAGCCCTGTAAATACCACAAATATGTCGGTCAGTACCGTTAAACATGGTTCGCTGTTGGCGAGGCCAGCGCGAGGTCACTCTTCAATGATTCTATTCGCTCCTATCAAGCTAGCCATGACAGGCATTGTTTCGTTATCCGTCAATTGCTTAGCATGGTGAATTCGTTAATATTTTTAACCGACTTCATAAGTAACATGGTTAACTTCCATTTACAATTAACAAAAGTGTACCTTTGGATGCTGAAACCAAGTTAACATAAGCCATTTCATTCGTTTCCGGGTGTATTTATTAATAAATAGAGAAAAGATATCAACCTAATACAATGGCGCGTGGGCTGGCACCGAAAATACGCGGCTATAGATACTACCTACGGCGCACCGTACCTAACCACCGACTCTCCGGCCAATGAAAGTACCGTAAGCGCGGCGTACCTTGCACCAGTGTGCTCATTGGAAAACTCACGGAAATTGTGCCAAAAACTATTGATATATTCAGTAAGAGAGGATGAGAAATGAATTAATCAAACTCAGTAAGTATATACGTAGAAGAAGAATAATAGGAAAGGATAGGTACCTACTTGACTAAGATCTTCGAAAAAATCTAATATTTATTTACCTACTCACTACTCTGCCCTACTACCTATAACTTCAATATTACCTATGATGACAACTTACGTGATAAGTGGTTTAACGAGACATCTAATTTGTAAATATTATAAAACAAACAAAAATTTTAGCTGCAGAAGTTACTTTATATATTTCACGTCTTCTGTACTACTCGGTTCTTCTGCAACGTTAAACCAAAAGGGAACATCAGCAGTGAGTGCGTCATACGGGCGGCATATGACGGGTACCTGAGTTATGTTCTGAACCCTATTGTGTACTCCGACCCTTCTCAGTTTTTTTGGAATACAATGCGCTCCCGGTGTGCAGCCCCACGTTGGGTCCGCTCAGGTAAAGAGAGATATTCGTGCTTCGTAATACGACTACGGGATTTACCGTCCCCGGACCGGGTCTGCACTACGCATTCTTTATCTTAAACATTCACCAAGCATGCGAAATGTTTTTTTCCACAGGATTGACATTTTTCATTGTGTAGGATTGGGAAGATTCAGTTCATATCCAGCAAGCCTTCGATTGTCTTTGTACAAAATCAGTTTTATTTATTATAAATATAGATTCATTCATTGCTTATTGTCAGGTGTGTTTGGATGAGGACAATGATTGTTTTAGGTTTTTAGTTGGTAAAACTAGTTATCCTATAGTATACAGGCAGCTGCGGAAATACAAGCTCCATACGTATTCAGTATAAAATGGTACGTGTTTGATGTGGAAAGAAGTTGTGTGTAAATACACACGACGTCATTGTTTTACATCGCTGGTTTAGTTAAAATTGCAACAGGCGAATTGCTATGTTAGCAGACAATGTAAGTATTGCAGCCTGAATTCTGTATGGAACAATAAATAAAATAGTTAAAGCCAAAGTCCAGCAGGCCGAGCAGATGCTTCTGCACCTGCCGCGACAATTAGGCGGCACACGCGCCTTAGCAGTAAGTACTAGGTACTTACTAAGTATTTATAGCAGGTTAAGTATTATTTAATCCAATAATTTTTTGCGAGTTTCGTAACGATAGAGCTATGGTTATTTCTTTTAAACTGTAATTATTAACGCCAGTGTTATCCAAATGCTGTTAAATACGTATTATAATGCTGCTAAATATAAGGTTCTGTAATGTAAGTTGATTTGTTTAAATATGAGTTATGGATTATAAATAAAAATGAGCTAATTATAACTACATAAATAGGTCACCTTCAGTTTTTGAGTTGTCCTCTCAAAGGCAAAGCAAAAGCAGAGAGAAGAATATTGCTCGTAAAGTATCGCAATGAGAAACAAGGGACAAAAGAGTCGCTGGGGCGAAGCGCCGACCGACAGTGTTGCCGTTGACTCAGCGGCCACTCATCGCAACGCTGCAAATAATCACTTTGCGTCACCCCTTTATCGCTCCGCGGAAAACGTGCCGCTCCATTGTGCACCCACAAACTGCTGCTAGCGCTCGCAGCGCATTATAACCGCACGCTACAAGTTCCAAATGCAGAAATATGTAGATAATTTCACGAAGTTTCATCGCTCGGTATCACGCGGTTGGCGAACAGTTGTATGTATATAGCAGTGTCGTCGCCAGCGCTGGCGCTCATGAAAATAAATTTAGTAAATGACGTTGGCACTCGGCGTTGCCGCTTCGTGCCCCAGGAACGCGGCTGCGCGACGTTGCCGCTCCGCGCGCTCTTTCTAATCTTGTCGTAAAGTTCTTTTTCTGATGCGCAGCGCGTCGCTCGTTCTCTCCGCTCAAAACTTGGAAACGTCTGACGTTTATTTTATCGCCAGTCTCAGATATGCGGCATTTTATAACCGTACCGCTTCGCTATAGCGTCGAGGCGAGGAGTTACTACTTATTCAAAATTACAACCATAAAGAATTCTACTATATGCATTTGCATAGATGCCAAGTTGAATTCCATGATGATGGTGGGAGTAACTACGCTACGTAGCTGTGCAATAATCGCTATTCTCGGCCGAGAAGGTAGGAAAAGTTCGGTCGACGAGGCGAGTCGAACGGAGACTTTCTATGGCATTGTGGAGACCGAATAGATGGCGGCACGGCATTGCCTCACAGCGCGCTTAGCTGAGCCAGCCATGTCGAGCAACCGAGCGAGCGCGGGTCGGCGGGGCGTGGGCGCGGGGCGGGGCGGGTGAGGGGCACTACTGGTGTGTGCGAGCGAACACGTCGCTACACGGCATGCACACAGCCACGGAAATAATAACATCGCGTAGCGGCGGCCGTCCGTCCGCTTCTATCTAGCGCTACAGCTACCTACGGTCGACACCGACGAACATTTCATATTATAATAGCAAACTATAAAGCGGGGTAGATAGTTGGGGTGTAGTTTACAGCAGCTCCATATTATGGAGCAGAGCATGCTGTCATTACTTTTCCAGTACAGATAAATGGTGATTATATTTAATTTAAGCAAATACCTACCTACTCATAATTCTGAAGTTTTAGGATCAGTTAAGTTCTTTCTAGATCATTGGTCAATACCCAATATCTGCAAGTAATAGGTACTAAGAAAAAACTCCAAAATAGAATTGTTAACCTTTTCATTGCTGATGACCGCGACGCCAACGCAAACATAGAGAGGCTATGAGAATAACGGCATTGTTTACGTCTGAAATAAACATAGTAACTTAATGTTAGTTATTTATTTTTTTTGTTCATTCATAAAATTTCTGAATACCGTGAAGAGTCTGCGCTAGTCTGCAATATCGGAAGCATGGCATTGAATGACCGATTAACCATTAGCGCTCATTTCCAGTACAATAGAGCACGTGAACGGTGCTCCGTAATTTCATTCATCCTACCAAAGGGCTCTTGAACCTGTTAGTTAACTTGTTTATTGAGTGGAGATTAGCGATCAACCTGATCCCCACGTCACCTATATTATGTTCTTTTCATTTTTTATTTGCTCAAGGATCAGGCAGTTCTTTGTTAGGTCTTGATTTTAGGTTGAAGTCTTTTTGATTTGTATAGCTACCTATTATAGCATCAAAGTTATGTTGATTCTTTGGTTGTATTTTTCTTTAACAATAACTGGTGTTTCAAATGTAGAGTCTATAATATCATGATTATATTCTAATCACTATATTGTTACATACTGCTCTACATTTTTAACGAATACAATTTTTGTTATTTTGACAATTCTATAACCTATAGCATATATTTTGATTTATTAAAAGATAACTAAAGTAAAGTTATTCGCGAAGTGAACAACGCAAGCATGAAGGCAGCCTGGCTGGTCGGTGCGCAGGCGCAGCGCGGCTGTGGCACGCACATTTCCGTGAGCGGCGAACGGCGAGGCCGCGCGCGTCTGTGTGCGCGCCATCGTTCACGCCACCTCTGTGTGCGCCGAGCTCAACTCAGAACCAGTCCCACATCCTGTTTGGTGGCCCGTCGTCGCTCGCGTAGCTTCGTGTCGTGCTTCTGTCGAGCTTTTTATTTCTCGCCTCTGGGCAGTAGTCCAGCCGAGTGGATTGATTTTAACAGTATTCTCATTAAAATTGTATCTCACAATTGATATATCCATTATCATCAAATGTGAACATCATATTAGTTAGCTATTGCAGAGACTGTTTCGCTCGATAAATGTTTATAAATATACTGATTAGCATAAGAGATGCAGTTAGAATTACATAAAATCGGCTATTATTAATACATAGTTAGATAACTATGGATGTAGAGTTTCATAGCAAAGAGATGTGGTATAACAAGTGTTCAAAAAAACTTCACAAAGCGCAACTCCATCACCGTTACGCAATAACAACAATAACGTTAAAGATGCCAAGGTGACAAGGAAAAAAACTGAACAAGCAAACCGTAAAGCAAACAAAAGGAATCCCTCAGGAATGTGCTCCCCGCATAAAAAGAGAGGGAATTCCCGAAACGCATTGTTTACAATGTGCGCGGACGCGTGCGAGACGTGGCGTTGCGTTTATTATGATGAGCGACTTGCGGAGTTGCGGCCACTCGATGCAATGAAAGGGAAAATTGTAGTTTTTGTTGGTAGCGCTGAGATGACGCACTGTTCCCCGAACGCTGCGCCGCCGGCGCCGCCGCCACTGGCTGAACGATCGGAATGTCGGCCGACGCCTTCTGCTCAGGTATTTCCTCCTCTGACCAGATCGAGGCATACTCCGAATAGATCGTCTGGTCATTGTTATTTCGATAAAATGCTAGTAGGTGTCGGGTAAGTATGCGATTGGACTCATATAACTTCGGTGGTCAAATATTATTTCTTTTTACTCTAGGAACAATAGTTATGGATTAAAACCTGTCACGATGTATATTTATGGTGCTGTGTGGTTTTGGCATGTATAAAGAATAGAACCAACCCGTCTCTTCCCGTGGGTGTCAATCAAGGCGACTAAAGGACATTCCATCAAAAAATATCTAGATGTTTGCATGTTTTAACGGCGATGGGCTCACCCTTGTCCCGTTTGCATTTCTGCATATTTAGAGAGGTGAACCGTGGATATTAAACTTTTCGAGCACTGAAACGTTAATGTTTGGGATATCTCTGACCACCCTATTCGGGATAAAACTCGTGATGTTTTGTGTGTTTATATTCCATCATAGAGTCAAAAAGATCATCTATTTCAATTCCACAATGAATTCAAGCAAGAGCATAATCCTGTTACTTTCGAACCACGTAGGTATATTAGCAAATTTAAGTAGAGCAAGCCAGCCACAAAGTAAGTGTAATTGAAAATATTGCAGTTTAGTACAGTCAATATACCTAATTTCAAGGGTCCTTTATCTTAATGTACACACCCAAGTAGGTATGTACAGAAAATGAAAATTGATCTCAGGACGTAGAGACGAGTTTACCTCCAATAGTTTTTTCTACTGGTGAATGGAGATAGTGTTTATTTGATTAGGCTCAAAATAGTGTTGGTAGGTATATGTCTAAGGAATATACAGATGTAAAGTTTAATAATTATCTGATTTTAAAATATTTGCACGCTAGATTTAAGCAGATTTTGAAGGAACTCTGTTTTTATTGACATCCCGTCTTGTACCCAAAATCATGCAAATAAACAATTTTCTATTTCTATTCTGTTCTACTCTATTAGATATTCATTCTTATCAATCACAGTTCTAATGTTTCTATAACTGTGACTTCTAACTCTATCTACGCAAGATGTTGTACGTACTACCTACTTATTTATCCCGTGGTTATACACATAGATAAAAAATATAATAAAAAAATATATAAAATTACATGTTGGTATAATTTCTATCTTCCATCAGAGATAGACTCAAAATGATCACCTATTTGGAGCTCACTACCATATCCATTTCTTTTTTTTTTTAATATTATACATGTACATACATACATGACTAAATATTTAAATACAATATAGAAAAATAACCAAAAAGTAATAGTGCTATTTTGTTAAATTATACTTCTGATTTACATTCTTTGTCTAATTGTAAAGTACCTATCCTAAATTCTTTCCTTTCAGGGGTTATAGGCTCGCCTGTGGTATACCTTTGCCCATGCCCTTTGCATGTAAGTTTGACCAAATGTGTAACTATGCTTGTATGCAATAAAATAGTATTTAAATAAATAAATGTTACGAGTATTTTAACTCTCTTGAAGATTTCTAACGACACGGGGACTGCTGGCTTAAATGTGTAGAGAGATGCGTTCCGCAATCTTTAAAATATTTTAAGCATGGGGGGAAAGAAGCTGGAATTATACTTTAGTTGGATTGCCTAATTACAGCTTTATTTATACTTTTGACCGGCTACTTAACTTGTATAAATGAGCGTCATTTATTTATTCTTGACTGTTCAGCTAGCTGTCAGTGGAGACTAACATATGCAGAACACTATTAATGATAATAATATTATAATTGATAAGTGTGATCTTGTGACATGTTGTTAACGACTGTGTATTTCAACTTGTGACAGTTTAAAGTTGACGTTTAAGACATTGTCAGACATGCATTGCGTACAACACACGTATAAATCAAGCCATTCTCAGGGTGGAGTTTATACCTACAGCGCGATTTAAGATAATAAATCAGGGGCCGCGGGCGTACGGTGGCAGATAATGACGTCACTGGCACGTATCTCGGAGAATCCCCGGAAGAGAGAGAATAAAATAAAAATGTCACGTAGCGATCAGCTGTTGGGCGGCGCGGCGTGACGGGCGGGCCCGGCCGCAGCGATACGCATAACGACGCCGCAATAAAACTTATTTTTATGTTTTTCGCTCACAATGGCCGCGCGAAGGTCGAGCTATCTAAATGGGTCAATACACTCTGTGTAGTACGAGCGGTGAACACGTGCTCCCGCGTTTGTAAATAGCGAGATATCGGCCGATTGTTGCAGTGATTAATGGGGGGCGCGTAATGACTCGGCGACCGTCGCCGCCGCCCGCGCTGCTCGCTAATGTGTTCATTCATCGCTTCGACACTATTATTACTGCCGGCGGAGATGGTTTTGTTCGCATTCCGACAATCGATGTGGTGACATTAGGGCGACCAATGTCAAGGCTGCACTTGCTACGCGCCCAAGCTAAATGCTAATTGCCCACGACTACGACTCTTGCACTAACGGCCCCGTTATGTCAAGGGCGTTTGCACTTATTCGACGTAAAGGTGGATTTATTAAGTTGTTGGCTGTACTGTGAACTAATTTGCAATAATTCATTCATTCTGAAAAAACGTATGCGACGGCACGTCACTATTAATAGCTATTAATAGTGACGTGCCGTCTCTATTTTGATGTGTAGCATATTGATCAATAGATTACAAAAATACATAATCAGAACCTTTCTAAATACAATACACGACGTCGTCAATAAGTACATATACTACTTCTATTGCCTATTCTGTGCTTATACCTGCGACGATTGGTGTAGTGGGTAAAGCCTTGCCTTCGAAGCCAACGATTACGGGTTCGAATCCCGCTAAGGGTAAATGTTTGTTTGATTAAGACGAACATTTATTCTCAAGTTAAGGATGTTTCCATTAATATTTGAGTTTATCAGTTATCGAGTAGGTACTACAGGCTTTGCCTAGTTTGGGACTAGATAATTGGTGTAGGTGTCCGAAATACTTATTTATTATTTAAAAACTTTTGTCCAAATATCACTTGATTTGGAGCTGAAGATATCCATCTTTTCAACATGATCCTACTTTATAAAGGTGTAGACAACGAAGAAAATATGTAATCGATTACTGCACTTATTTAAAAACTGAATTGGGTGACATAGAACTATGGCTAGCTATTCACATCTGCGAACAGAAATCGGCTCCAGTCTCAACTGAAATCTGTGCGAACGTCATCGACAGGCGGCGATAAGGGCGAGGTCACGGTTATCAATGGCGGCATCTCCATACGCGCACGTGGCGGCCGGCCACGACATCTCGCGCCCATTCACTATGAAGACGCCCCCCGCGGTCCGCCACGCTCCCCCCACACCCCGCGGTCCACCCCCGCACCCTCCGTGGTGCATCCATGCAACAAGTTAGGGCACAGGCTCTGTCTTGTAAGGAGTTCCGGAAGCCGAGTCGTACTAGCGCGGCCCGCGACCGCATAATTCAACGTCACCTTAGTAAACTCGCCGCCGGCATATCGGCAGATCCCTTCTGCGAGCATTCGTAGCAAAGAAAGTTAATTTAGTAATTGTTTATACTGTTTAAGCAAATTATTAACACCTGAATAAACTTAATCTGTCTTAAATTAAAAAAAGCAATGTTTAAAGTTTGGAGCTCAATCTACATCTTATGTTTTATTGTTATGTACCCAGACGACATTATCGTTTAATCTAAATATAACAAAGAAAATTTTTTGATGATTGATCAGTAAGCCGATTATTAATTTGTATTTTTCGCTGTTATTAGCAAAAGCGATTAAATATAACGGAATTCAAATAAAGTTCTCGTAAAACACGGCGGTTCAAATACGTTTTCAGCTTCGTGATGCCCAATTAAATATGGATGTGATTGAAAAACGCGTGTCCGGTAACGAGCGTGTACATAATTGGTGGGCGGCAGGCCCGGAGTGACCCAGTTGCCGTACCGTTGCCTGGCGACCCAGGGCTGCGGCCGGGCCACCCGCCTCCCGCCCACCCCCGGCTCCGCACTAAATAACCTGCCCGAAAGCGACACCTTAACAAAGGTCGTTCAACCGTCACAGAGGCAATTGCTCTTGCGATTTTTCAGACATACAAATAAGCTAGATCACAAATAATTCTTAAAGGAGGTCTCATTAATTTATAAGCAACCCAAAAAATCACGGGTTCTCTAGATGTTCCGCCCATAGCGTAAGTCAATCTTCTGAAGAAATCGAAGAAAAAGATTTTCTTAAACTCCTAACTTCAAAACTTTGGACTCTTTTCCTGAGCAAAATAGAAAACCTGCGAGAGAATAAACTTAATTGTTATAAGCCGCGTTTGCCGACTCCCACCCCTTGAAGACGACTCCAGGGGGCGAAGGGAGGTATCGAGCAGAGTTGTATTTCTCCGAACTTGTGCTAAATTTCACTTTCTCTGAAGACGCTGTGCGTAGACTTAGCCACCCACATTGCCCCCGCCCTTACTTACAAACTTTACAAAGTAAGTAGTTTCCACAACACCTCCTTCAAAACAAGTAATACGTCAACGGATTTTTCATCATTATTTCTTTTTCTACCTGCATAGGTACCTCTGACTATCTAACATCCAAATGAAACTTGAAGCCAACAACCTATGATTTTTTCAGCGATGCAACCGAACGTGCTCTCTTGCGAGAACGCTTTTCACCCTCTACGAGACGTCGTTATCTTAGCGAACCCTAACCGAGTAAAACATAAAAAACGTACGTCAAAAAAGTCCTTCCACTCACAAAACCTCCACCGCCTCGCCGCCCTCTGAAGTTATAAAACACTGAGAGCGGGCGGCGTGAGGAGTTCGGGACTTTATCCTCCCGTCTTAAAGTCGAGTGTGGTTCGTATTCAAAGAGCGCACACCAACGTCGCCCGGTTGAAAGGCGAGCACACGAGCGTGCAAGCTTTAGTAAAATGAAAGCCGAGTCGCTCTTAATTCACCAACACATAGACTCAGCGTACACGTCGATACGAGACCCCGGCCTCCCGCCGCCCTACCCGCCCCCACCAGGCATAAATAAGGGGGGCGAACTCGGGTTAACAAGAGAGTGAGCGTCCACCCCCGCGGTGGTGCTGGAGGGAGAATTAAGGGGGCTGCGGCGAAGGACGAATTAAGGAGATGAGAGAGCACACGCTCTCGAGACTCCCAACCTCGTGCCAGCCAGGGAATTAAGGGAGAGAGCTGGGAATTGAACGATGCTGTTGTTGTAGCTGTTTTTCTTTGCTCTACAATTCCAAAACCTTCTCCTACATATTTCTATCAATTTTCAAATGAAATTATGAATCGAATGCGGAATTAAAATTGCGTAGACCACTTTCAGAATTATTCAATTGTTAAAAATTTAAAATTTAATTAAATAAAGAATTACAGGTGGATGGATCATGCATAGATTTCACCGCCCTCGCTCACCTACGACCACCGTGACGTCACCGCTGCGATTTCGTAGCACGTGAGTCACATAGCCAAATAAATTACCAACTATACCACTCTGGAGTTAGGGTTTATTTTCGGCAAAATTGGCTGTGCTCCTTTGTCTTGTCGTTTCGTAGCGATCAAACGTGATCTGTATTTCGAGGGTGTAAGGTTGTGTTCGGTGGGGCGGCAATGTAATATTCTTGGATAGGGGTGGGTATAAATTTTCCATGGAGGCAGACGGGGCGACGTCGCGTGAGGGCGCCGCTGAGTCACGGCGACGCGGGCTGGAGCGAGGGGAGGGCGCTCACATATTGCAAGTATCTACCTACCACTCACATGTCACAAAGTTTTCTCCGCATCGGGAAACTTTGTTAACGTCAACCGAGCACGTGGCCTTCGACGTATTATATACATAATTGCTAAGTTTCCCGCGCAACATGTGACACTGTTGCCAGTTTTTGTTCTACTTTATTTTGAAACTGAATAGTTGTTTAGGCGATTATTAGCGAAAGTCGTTAGTTTGTAAAATAAATAAACTCTCCATTCGTGCAAAATATTTTAAAGGTAAATAATACTATTTTTTTTTCATAACATCAGTGTAAAAAAGAACGTGTTATAAATTTGAAGCCTATGTTTGTCTGTCTGTGGTATTATAGCGTCAAAACGGCTAAATCAATTTGAAAGAAAAGCGTTTTTTAAATTCGAGAACTGTTGTTTGCGAATTGGCACCCTAACCACGTTTAATGGAATTAAAGATAAGCATTTCTTATATGATGATCTAAATGATCAATATATTATTATTATTAACTTACCATCCCAGTAATATAATATTGTGTAAAGAATGACAAAGTAATCGTAGAAATACTTAGTTGATATCTCTGTGTAGCGGCAATCGAATACGTTACGTAGAGTCGTCACCTTGAAGGCTGATAACAGGCGTGGTGGTGATAAGGAGCGATACCGCCTGGCTTGCAATATCTTACCGACTTTTACACACACATATTATTACAATACTGTTAATTGAACTCTCAATTTCAGATAGATATCGCCAATTACAGCGTTAATGTTATTGTATAAATGATCATTTCAATAGTTTAATTCTTATTTTCGTTATTTGTATTGATATCAATATAATCCGAAGATAAGGTCGCTGAAAATGCTGTTGTCCGTGTGATTTGATGATAAGCGATTTAAAATTTTAGTCCAAGAACAAAAAACGTGATTGTTTGAATATGTACTCCATTTTTTTTAACACCTGAAAGGTCCTTTCTTTTCGAACATTTTGTCGAGTTAGGTAGGTACGTATTCGGCGGACGAAGTTTAGTTAGTGTAAGATATGTGGTCCCCCGGCCGAGAGCGTGGAGACAATGTCCCGTAGCGTAAATACACTTTCGACTCGGTTGGTTTCAGTGATATTATATACCTACAGCTGACTCCTATATACCTTTCTCGCCTCCGAGACTGGTGGTAAAGCGCGGGAATGAGTTTTCGCGCGAAAACTTTATCGCGAAAGCTCGCAAACTAAGCTCGCTGACTAAGGGTGACGCTACGGTTTTTCATGAGCTTAGCCAGTCCAATGACACTTCGGCTTAGCCGTGATTTTTTGTTTTTATCTTTTGCTTTTGTTACGTGGTGAATTATATGTATAGTACAGTTATACATTAGTAAAGATGGTATGATTTTAATAGTTAGGTACATTCGGAGGTGACATGCAGTTGTCCAGCAGTGAATGATGACTGGCTTACGATGACGATGATTCAGACAAAATTACCATAATTTCAGACAATAACATGATGTCGCTTTCCAGTAAAATTAATAATAAACAAATTTTAATCTGGTAACATTGAATGCTCGCCCGCCGTATTCCCCACATAAAATATTGTATCCGAATGTCGAGTTGAATACAGCCGGAGACAAAAGTCAGGGGCGACCCTTCCTGCGGAGCGAAGGGCGCACCAAAGGGGGCGCACAAAGACCCCCGAATTCAGTAATGGGCTCCGTTAGCCTATTGCCAACTTGCAGATTAGGGTCCTTTCTAACTTTCCATTGCGCTTTGTAATGCTTCTATCCCTGATGAAAGAGAAGTTTCATTCCCATATCGGCTGAACGTAGGTCTCGTTCAGGTAACGTTGGCTATGAATCGATATTTATTTAAGGTCAATATTATATGCCCGGCGGTGGTCAGCCAGCGCTTTGGTAACGATGGTGGTGCGTGCGACGAGACGGTCGCCGGTTCGGAGTGGTCGCCAGTGCTGCTGCTTTGCATAAGTAATGACCACCCCGCCCGCCTCACGCTCCGCGCTAGGCCTATCGATTGCGGCGGCGCGAGGGCGGGCCGCATCGCCGTAATTGTCACACCGAGCGAGCTGAATTTCATTCCCACCCTCACGTTATCGACCTTGCTACCCCCGCATAAAATCTACTTTACCCTGGCACAGCTCACTGATTGAATACCAAATGTGTTATAGTACAGCCCGTCTAAGTTTGGAAGCGGCCGTAATAGAGCCTTCGAAGAGTCTATGACAGAGCTTAATTAGACAGGCGCGCGATGGCAATGGATTTTACTTGTTCGATGTTTCGTTGCGAATTAAAACGCAAATTACTGACACCGAAGTAAACTACCTATTTTAAACACTGGGCCACTGAACTGTACCACGCCACCGCGCGTGAACTTACGTCGAGATTCCATATTTGTGTTCTATATTAACATTGTCATGCGATTCACGACTATGAAACACCTTAGTCCATCGAATAGCGATTTACTCTAGTCAAGATACCGACTAACTAACTTGGGTGTTACAGTCACTACAGTCAGTCGTTAGGCAACAACTAGTCTCCACTGGCCGGTGTTAAGCAACGGTATGGGCGCTCATCGCTAAGTTATGACCCTGCCCGGGAGAGTTAGTGTCAGTCACTCTGACTTGCTCGACGCAACGCCTATCATGCACACCGTTCGCAAAGAAAACAATAATTCCGTACGTAGAGCGTGCGACGTCGTATTCTGTATTAATAGAAGTCGTCGTCTAGTCGCGCTCCGTTTTTTAGCGCAGCAGCGACGAAAGTATGGAGAAAGTGGCGAGTTGACGTCACTCACACACGCGCACCACACGCGTGCCATACGCTGGAAGGTAACGTGACAGCGAGCTCCGCCGCCGCTCTCTGTACTCGATACCGAAGTCTTACTACACGCCTGCCGCCGCTGGCTGGTTGCAACACGGTGTGAGAAATACAGTTCGCCTCGGCCGATACGCGGCGGCCCCTCTCGACACGTTCTCTTACTCAATCGTTTACAAAAATATTGTATAGGCTCCAGCAAAAAAGCGATTCTCTCCACCGACCAAATTGACTCAAAAATAATGGTGCAGAAACCAAGAATAAACGGTGCTCCCCAATCTTGTAATTGATTCTTATACGGGCGCCCGCGATGAATGCGGGCTACTGTCACTTATTTACGTTCTTTTGACAAGTGAATACTTGAGATAATACCCCATAAACCTGACACCTGTTTAGGTGAGCTCGTGGATGTTGAACAAAGGGCGAACCGGCGTCTCGCAAACACAATTCTTTATTGCGGGTCCATTGCAGATGTCATTGTCGATTGGTTACGAGCGAAAATCGCTATTGTTATCTTAACATGACATAACTCAGCTCGTGCCCACGCGATCATAACAAGAAGGCATAACATCGTGAATAATAAGAAAAAAACCGCATTCATCATTGAGAGAGATGAGCTAATAAAACCTAACGTTCGGTTGCGCGCCACCGACGGCATTTACACTTGGCGCATAAATGCATATTCTAATGAAGTTCATTCATAATCTAATTAGAGCGATGGCAAATCGTACCTACGTTGTAACCTGAGGCAACAGAGTTTAGCGGTTTGTTCAGTCGGGACGGCCAGCGCACGCGTCGGTCGTGCCCGTCCGCCGCCCGTGGCGAGTAATTAATTACATAAAGTGCGAGATGAAAAGGAAAGGCCGGCCCTGATCAGCTGATCTCTGATTGATGCGTGCACCCGGCTCGCAGCATCGCACCCCGCACGCATCCCATTCACAAACCTGTTTAGGACCGTTATAATAAAAAATACTATCTTGTTTATGGCCGATTATATCATGTATCAATTAAGAGGTCCGCATGCTCTTTTCGTGCAGAGCAAATGAGCGGCGAGCGACTTCGCAGAATTACGGGTGTTTACCATTTTTATGAGCGGCGGGATAGGGTACTTGTTTTATTTGACGTGAAGTTGTAAAATATAATTCATAAAACATAATTCAATGTAAAGTTTCTTTATATAATAAACAACATTGAAAAAAAAAACTTCACCACAATGACCTACAAAAGTCGTTGACGCGTCTCTACCTTCATAAAAACTGCAGTAGGTATAGGTATAATCTCGGAAAGCTTTATATCATTTTTTCATTGCCAAAAAACCTGTAAGTGGTGACGTCACGAGCTCGCTGGGGGGCTAAAGGAGATTAGGGCTGGGGTGGGTTTGTGTGTGACTGCGCGGAGGTGGCCCCTAGCCGCCGCCCGCCCCGACTCTACCACACGCTCTCGTCCCAAACACACATTTCTCTCGATATTTATTAAAAACATTATCCAAACAATCTAATTCGCGTCTATAAAACATACAATGTTGATACATGTCACTCAGTTTCAGTAAACATATCAAACAGAAAAAAAATGTTGACTCTACATACAGTTTGAACAGGTGCTATAGATAACACTGGGCAAATCATGCAATTGTATTGGTTAAAACGTCACTTAATTACGTAACAACATTTGTAAATTTGGATGTTTATAGATAGTTTAGTAGTAGGATAGGTTAGTGACTCGTAAACTTACGTAATGGTAAATAATGCATAATTTGTTACGATAACATTAACGGAGTCATATTTTTTGCCGATTAGATTTTGTACAAACTTTGATAGTATGTATAGTTATGATGATTAAAAGTGGAAGTGAGTTCTTGTTATATAGTAAGCAACGTGAGAGAGTTCCATTCGAGTGTAAAATAAACTCGTGGTAGAGGATTAGAGGAGACTGGAATGGGTGCATGGGCGCTGTCTACCTCGCCACCCCGTGGGGAAATATGTCCGAACCCACACAGCGCCGCACTACATTACTGTAATTATCCAATTATATAAAAATAGTATACGACATTCCATTTCATTATAAAGAGGAAGATGAAGGTAAAGGTGAATGACATATTTAGCATTGAACTACGTAAATCAATCTATTATTATTGCGAATGACTAAGACCTCGTAGCTCGTGTGATCGTAGAACACAATTAGGTATCCATGTGTCCTAAAATGTACAGTAATGAGGCAAATATTAGGTAATGGGAGTTATTGGCGGAAGCAGGTAGAGACATCGTTCTATAACGCTACCAAGTACCTATTTAAAAACCCCTCGTCACTTCACTGCTCTGATTGAACAGAACTCAAGTTTCGTTAATTATTTAATAAAACTTTAAGCAGTTTCAAAGTTAAAATCCGAATACTAGATAAAGGAGAAAACGAACGCCCTACTCCCATCCCTCCGTTCTCCCCTTTGCGGCTGATTACGAAGCCTCGAAATAAGAATGAATTTTTAATGAAGCCCCCTTCTCTCCCGCCAGGCGACGGCATACCCACCTCTTCCGAATGACACGCACTTAGAAGATTAGTCCCAGGAGTGTCTAGTTGAGTTACTAACAACAATGCCTAGACTTCCGACTTTTATTGTGAAATCTCAGAGATCAGGGGAGCGATTTTTGAACTGTCGTACTTGAGTATATATTAATTTTTAAATTATGAAATAAACTGATACTGAACCATATATCCATTTCAATAAAGTGAAGTAAGTTGAATTTCAAATATCCGTAAGAAATGCATGCGAATTAATAATTTTATTACGCTTTAGATTAGGCACTTACATTTTTAACTTCGGACTGATTTCGGACCTTATTATCTTAATAATATAGTTACTCAAAGGATGTTTATCACTTTTTAATATAATGTGTATTTACGATTAGTTATTGAATTTTTAATTTAAATTAACTTAAGTACCTACTTCCTAATGAAACTTATGTAACTCGTAAAAATCTAGAGACATTTTCATAAAGAGAGAAGACCGATTGGTGTAGTGGATAGTGACCCTGTCAGCGAAACCAACGGTTGCGGGTTCGAATCCCGCGACGGGGAAAAGTTTGTGTGATGAATATGAACATTTATTCCTGAGTCATGGGTGTTTATATAAATATTTATCTACTATCCATAGTACAAGCTTTGCTTAGTTTGGGACTAGATGATCGGTGTAAGTGTCCGAAATATTTATTTATTTATTTATCACATGTATAAGAAAGTGTCATTGTCATTTTTCAGCGAATTGAGCGAAACAAGACGAAAACTAAGACAAACAATAAACCATTCGGAAGTAGAGAGCAGTTAACCACAAACGACGCTTAAAGCAATAAAAAGATAAAGCCGTCGACCCCACAAAGCACAATACAAATGTAAACAATGTTTTATAGTGTAAACAAAAGAATGTAAATGTTACGTAGCTGCTACGTCACGGACGCGACGTCACGGGCGGAAGCAGATATATTTGCTGTAGTGCACAGGATGGGTTCAATGTCGGCCGACTATCTATCGCCCATCAATCAACGCCGATACTTGCACAAGCGCCCGCGTCGTCGCGACCGCCCCGCCCCCACACGACCGACTCCCTGCCAATACTAGTGCTTTGCTCCGAGTCTGTTTCCCTAATTACTAAATTGTATTTAGATATAATTTTGAAAAATGTCCAGTAGTAGGCGATTTAATGGAACATGAGCGTAACGTCAGTGTGGTGAATAGGACAAATCCACCCATCGAAGCTGATATATATCAGGCCATGGGAGACACTTCACGTTCAGCAGTAGATTTGTCTAGGCTGACGATGTGGTGAAGTCTAGAAGAGAATGTAGGTATCAGACAAAATTTTACATTTGCGAAAACATTGATTTCCTACATCACGCATGATGATGATAAGGTAGGATAGAGTTGTCTACGAACTAATGTTGCTCTTGTCTTTTTGGTTCGTCTTTGGATGTGTCTAATCGATGTTACAAGAATTTTATTAGTAATTATTTTTAATTTTATATTATATGAACTGAAGTAAAGAAAGAAAGAAAGAAAAACAAAAACAAAAAACAAAAGTAGAGTCAGTAAGCTCAATATCTAATTCGAATATAAGTACAGGTACGTGGATTAATGCAAAACCAGGAGTAGATAAATATACGCGTTCTAACTTCTGTGATGGATGATAGATAAAATAGAATTCATTGAACAAATCCTACGATAACGTGTCTATTGGAATTCCGCTACAACAAAATTAACGCTAAAATGTTTAGTTGTAATCCACTTGTGTTTAGCTTTGAATATAATCGATTTATCGCCGATTGAGAGATGCGTTATCATTTTCATTCATAGAATCGAAAGTCGATATCGAGTAGTGCGTGACTAGCGGCGGTGGGTGCAAGCCGAGCGCTGCGGTCTGCGTCCGGGAGCAAGGCCGGCCGTGTTTACTAAACTTCCGTCACGAGTCGCACTTGTCACCGGTCGCGGCTCTGTCGCACACGTGGCCATGCAAATAATAGCGAGCCTCGGGCCCGAGCCCTCACCGTTGACATTGTCCCACTTTGGCCGACTACACGCCTGTCTAGACTTGAGATACGATCACTGATAGACTCATTGCTAATGTGCACTTGCTGGGTATTACACAATCGCTTTGCTGCCTCATTCGCTGGTCTGTTTCTTATCCTTGACATCTGCTTCAGGGGGTTACAGGAATCAGTTGGAGCTCATTTATGGGATTAAATCTCAATCGCATTGCTGGCTTATTCGCCGGTTTGATTTTATCCCCGGTGTACAGACACCCCTGAAACAGTTCAGGGGTTACTGAATTCAGTTGGAGCTCAATTATGGGATTGAATGAAAACAATAACATTCTTATATCACGGTATACATCTTTTTCTTAAATTCCGAAAGGCTTGCACCCTTATTTTGAGCGGTTCTCTACACGGGGTGGTTCCGTGGGGTGAATGCAATGGGGTGGCCCCCCTCTCGCTTCCCGGTGCACAGTAGGCGCGTAGTAACTGCAATAACGGAGCAGTGAAAGTGTCGCGGGGGCTTCAACCGTCAATGGGAGAAGACGTACTCCCTTCGCCCCTCAGTCTTGTACCCATATTTGTTAATAGTAAGATCTTCCTTCCTTGCGCTGCGACGTGCTGTCGCTGGCTCGCACTTGTTTATTTCCATAGAACGGTGCTATCGCATCCACGATGATCTCTTACCAAAAAGAAGCTTCTTCGTTTACCTCAATGTTTAGCTTAGAAATATTATGATCTAAGACGATGAGAGTGACGGTGAAGTAACGAGTAGTGTCTGTTCACTATACAAGTAAATATGTGAAATCCTTATGTTAAACACATGTTTTGTTGATCTTGACTTTGCAGACGAATTGTATTAAGCGACCTTGTAACCGAGAGATGTGAAACAAACGAGTGTTCGCGATACGTGCGCTCTTTGCAAACCGCCGGCCCTCAATAAATTGCGGCAGATCGTGTATGTAAAGTGTATACGTGAGCTGACGACAGGCAAACAAACGACCGGAACGAGTACGTCGTCATTATCTCAAGTCATGAATGAAACGGAACGTAAATTGAAATGTATCGCGTGCCATAATCCGCGCATTAATCTCACTCAAACGCCGATCGTTGCGTAACATTGAACACAACAAACGGCTCAAGTTCATTGATCCACTTAATGGCCGCGCTAAATGTGTCGTTGTTGTTGGATGTCAAAACATTGTTACATAATTATCCGCGTTTACATGCCGTCTGCTCGCGCGCCGATGCTGTTCCGGCCGTGACGACGAGCCACTTCCGATGGCTCTGTGCACACGCCAGCCGTGCCGTGATCCGCTAATACGTCACCATGTTAATTTATGAGCTTGTGATTATAAAATGACGTTTACATCATTCCGATATCGTTGACCGGTTGCCGTATAATAATAACACTCATTCATAAAATCATAAGTGATTAATAGTAACTACCTACGAAATAGATTTGTAGTGCTATTAATAAAGCTATTATCATTATAAGCAAGTCTTTACGCTACGTGATGTCTGTAGTAAAACATAATTTATTAACACAAATGTTTAACATTTAGTTCATTCATTAAAATGATTAAAATCTTTCACGTGCAACATGCCCCGACGCCCGATACTGTACTGGCGTGAACTTCAAGTATTTTGTTGGTATATTTTTCTCCAACGTATTCACGTATTTTTCACGGGATTACAAATTAAAGTCACAGACATGGCTTGTCAGCAGATGCAACGAGTTGTACAGTCAGTTGAGTGTCAAACTTAATATTACTAGAATACATAGAGTCGTGCAAATATCTACTAACTTTGTAGCAGGATAGAGCGACAACCCCCAAAAAAGTGAGTCAATTGCAATGACTGATGTTATTTTTCTATTTGATGCAAGCAATTGACGTGAGATACAAATAATCTGTTTAATTACAATACTTTAAAGAACAAATTACCTTGTCAAACAGTATTTTCTATGAAATCACGGTTAATGAGTGTTGTTGTTTTAAACTTTTCTTTGGGGGTAGCCACTTTATCCACTCTGCAAAGTTAACTTTGCACGACTCTATATACCTAACGCTGAAGTTTTAAATCAGCAATTATATTACCATTCCTTTCTTGCTTCAAAATATGAACTTATTTATCGGTTTCGAGACGAGATTAAGAAGAAAAAAATTGAGTGAGAGTCGTTTTGTAAACTTACGAACCAAAATATACCGATCTGTCATGGCTACCTATTACAATTTGACCCTAGAAAATGGGATAGATACAAATGCATTTAACCTAACACCGATACAAATAGCGCTATGGTAGATGCTTCAAGTCAGTTATCTAGTCTAATGTTTATGTGTGTCTAACCTATCACCTTGATGCCTTAGAACGTGATTGTCGCTGATCCAATTTAAAAAAATAAACTTAGATATTCTTATTAGCATTCGCGAATATACATCCAAAAAATTAAACGCAACAGTGAAACTATACAATTGGCGAACAACATCCAAAAATATACTGTAGTCTACTTATTGTAGTTGGTAAACTTTTCCGCTTCGAACTTGACCGCCAAAACAAGATGCCAATAAAAACATCACTCTTGTACAATGACGTGGATTTACATAAATTATTGGCGGCGGGGCGTCTCGGCATGTTTACCCCGATGCAATGTTTACATAGCTCGCTCGGTACGGTACCACTAGAGTTCAACGACTCATATATTATTGTTTTATTGGCAGACGTAATTGGGCCACTGGCATTGAGGCCATGGAGAATATATATATAGAGCGCAGGAGACACTTCGCGAATGCCAACTACATAATGCGCGCTCCGGATTCTGGGAGTGCTATTTTCTAAGAAAACGTGGAAATAGTTTTAGTTGTTTTTATTACGGTTTTTTGTCTAATCGCGGTACAATTAACTTACGAATTCACAAATTGTTTAACTATTCTTGCAGTTGACTGCACAATGAATGTTTTACTTCTAAATCTATAATTAGAAAGGCCTATGCGTACTCCACAAAAATGCAGCCAGCCATTTATTTATAGCTACACAAAAGTATGACAAGAAATTAGTTAACGATTTCCAAACAGGATGATTATGATTAACTAACTAGAATCATCAAAATTTAATTAGTAAAGTACCTACCTACTGGTCTATACACAAAATCATTTAAGACAATGGTAGTGACCGACACAGGGGATTCATTTTTAAGTTTTTCACTCACATAGGTATTTTCCTCGCAACCAATCTACCTATCTAATATAAATAGGTAGGTACTTAGTATACTAATCATAGTGAAAATATTGAATAATAGATTATAATTTAACTAAATAGTACGTCATAAATTGACATAATGTCAATCTCTTTATTTTTCTGTAAAATAAATTGTAAGTATTCCAGGTTATGAAAATTTTGTAAAAATTACCCATCACTAACCTACCTATCGATATCTAAATAAGAGAGAGAATATTACGATATTACGTATCACGATACATTTTAACTCAATAAAAGACGCCACAAAAAATAAAACAAAACAAACGAACTGTCTGGGCGGCGCGGTGGTAACTCAATACACGGTAATAAAAATATAATCGGTCGTATTGAATTCGGTACACCTGACATTGGCTAAGCTTCACATTTTTTCTAAACAGGTGTTATGGCGCGTCCATTCATCGGGCCGCCTGTGTCGATGCCCTATATTATTGTAGTATCTTTCAAGTTCACTGAGTCACACAATGGGCATATAATTGGTCGTTAGCGTGTATGTCAAAACACGGCACGGTTCATAATGCTTTACATAATTAGGCTCGTTTGCATAAGCGATTATTATGCGTGTCTCTGCCGATGACGTCGCGCGGGCGCTATGGCTAATTCATTCATTTGTTTATATGTTTACTATTACTTTTACTCCACGTGGTCGATTGTTTACGCCCGCGAACATAAATTTAACTGCGAATGTGTAATAAAAGCGGTTATTACGAGATGTGCTTAAGGGGCGCACGCACGGTGATTCACAGGTTTTGTGAGACTGTTATCATAAAAATATTCGGGGCCGTAGTCGCTGTGTGTACTCGCATTTTAGTTAGGTACTTTATGGATGTCATAAAGCTAGGTCAAAGACACCAAATAAATACCTGTGAATGGTGTTTTTACGTAGGTATCTTTATTACTACATAATATCTACAATTAACTTAAAAATATTGCTTGTCTATTTGTACTTAAAAAACCAGAAGTTCTATCATTGAATTTTCTAAATTCTACTTAATTACTTGGGTAGTACTAACTTGGGTCCTAACGTTATTACTCCTAACTAATATCCTACCTAATGTAGGTAACCATTGATGGCCGCACCAGGAAAATATAAGTGTGATACTGAATTAGCCTATCTAGTTTCTTTGTCGTTCCTTCGCATCGTTACAGAGATTAGTTGAAAGGCAGGCTTACATCTCATCCCGAGAAAAACAATTCACGTAACGAGGAAGCTAGTGATATTATAATATGAAAGTGTCGTCGAGAAGAAACGATGAAAACCAGTTATATTTTGAACAGAAATATGAATGAATGAAGTAATTCGGAAAAAATATTCGTGAGCAAATCTGTGATTATTAGTTAACTAGTAATAAATGTTTTCTACAAGAAATCTTTTGCAGAAGGCATAAAAAATAAACATAAGTATTATCAGTTATCAAGGATAGGTAGTAACATAATCTTGCACGGATTTCACTTCTTCAGGTACCTACCTACCTAAGTATATAATTTATCTAGTTTATTAGTGAGATTGTATTTGATAGCACTAACAAGTTCCAAATCAATGAATGAGTTTGCTTTGCTTATGGGACATAATTGTCATATTAATAGGATAACAGTTTACATGTTACGGCGTGGATGGACGGACGAGAAGATCGTACATAACTAAGGGCCATATTAATACATCGATCTTGAGATCGTGTCTCAGTCTCAATACATTTTTTTTAATACTGTTTTAATATGCAACAGATTTTCAAGCGACAACTTAAGGTCATCACAATTTTGAGAAGGGTTTATTAATACGGGCCTTATATAAGGTTTCCCTTTTTGTCATTTTGCTACGGAATCCTAAAAACGGTCGTAACTAATTAAACAAAAAAACGTTGACACCGATAGTACCTACCTCACATTTTATCTTAACAAAACAACCCCTACGCTATTTATGAAAGTAATAGATAGGTACAGTCGATTACATATAATTAGCCACACAGGACTATTTTAAATGGTTATTGGTACCATGCCGGTTATTTAAGCTACCTACCTATATCATCTCTAATAATGACAGTACAGATAAGAGGGATATTTTAGAGAACTACAGTTGGTACAGCTTTAATAGGCATTTATTAACCCTGTTGACCAACCCTGTATAAATAACGTATGTACAGTAGTTGGACAACCGCATCTTCATGTTCTATACTTTTGTATTGGGAAGTTCTGAATGAATAGTTGAGCTATAACTAAACTATGTAGATGGGTAAGTGTAGTTCGCCAAACGCAGCGGATGCACGTGACTGCAACAAGTCGCATTCCTCAATGCACCCTTCACTCCCCTATTGCCCCCCTAGTCCGCCTGAGGGTGGGTACGGCACGCACTAGGCCTCCAACATACGGGTCGCACCGCACCCTCTCACGTGCACGTAATAGGTGCCTACCTACACAAAATTACAAGTGTTGTTTTGATTGAGAGGACAATGAACCACCTACATACATAGCCTACTCATGTGCCTGGAGTTTTAAGAACAACTGTAGCAAGTCTGTAGCTTTAGCCTGTTTTTGTGGTGCAAATGTTTCTTATCTTCTGTTTAATTGCTTATCTAACACCTTGATAAGTTTATCGACGCTCGGATAAAATGCCGGAGTCCGTACGCAAGCGTTGATAAAGACCGTTTTTGTACCGCGTCGCGTTGGCTAACGACATGATAGCGGTATAACAATTTTCCAAATTTTAGAAGAGTCGTAGCAGCATACAAGATATTTTTAGACACATGTCTGACATGAACAGTCATATATGGTTTTATTACGTAGGTAGGTACCTAATCGACAAAAGTCTCTTTGTCGTCTATTTAGGTAGTGAGTACCTACCTATGTAGTTTCTCTTTATTTATCGTGGAAAATAAAATTCCACCGAACGTTCTCAAAAAATAAAAGGCCATACAGTAGGCTAGAAAAAGAAGAGTGGTCCATCCAGAGTGAAGTCGCCATTGGCGATCCAAGCTCAGAAGTAATTCTCAATAAGTGGAGTGGAGGAGGCGCGAGGCGCTGGGCGGGGCGCCCCAGCCGTCGCCATGGCAACGCGCCCCTCGCCGCTCACAGGAGAACCCAACGACCTCATCACGGCTCGACTAGCTCACCCGACAAATTAAACATAGGTCACGACTGCCGTCGTCAACGAAACGATACCTACACTACATTAGAAAAACAATGCCAAAATTCTGGACAAAATATCGCAGCATTATAGAAAGTAAAGTGCGTTAGCGCTGGCGAGTCGAGCCAACTCGGCGATAATTAATGTGAGTCGAACGGCGAGCGGCGCCGCGCGGCAGCCTCGCCACTCGCCCGCCGACAAAAAACCCGCTCCGACACAAAAACACCCGTCGCCAGAGCGAGACGCCGCCGTGCGCTAAAGCGGGACGGCAACAACCACGTATTTCTGTGACGAGTTCTCGCTCGCCTCGAGCGTCGCAGTTATCGAGGATTGACTCGAATACCGCGCTTTGATTTAAAACTCCTCCGAATGCGCCCTTTCTATCTACCACATGGCGTTTGACAGGTCGCCGGAAACTCGCCGAGCTGTCATATTCAAAAAAGGCGCGTATTGTATTTGAAGTTTTAGAAGTTCAAAAAGGTATCAGGGAGCAAAGGGCTATAGTAATTAGGCTTAACAGTAATTATTACTTTGTTGAGTACAGGTAACTATAACTTAATATGCGCTAAAATTTTGCGAAATAATATTACTATCACCAGCCAGAAGCAATTTGAGAATGTTCAACAGTTACATAAAATATCGTTACATACAATGAAACGTATGAAGACCAAAATTTTTACATTGACCAAGTACGTATATGTACCTAAATAACGGTTATCAAGCAGCTATGATAATATATATTCTAAGTTACTGAGAAGCTCCTCATATCTGAGGGTAGACTTTCATTTAAGTAGAAAAAATTACATCATATTTTTTTTTATCTTTAGTAAATTAATGTTAATAATATAATGTCAATAGTGTTGAGTGTTTCACAAATTACGTCGGTTTAAAAGTATACCTATTAGATACGAAGAGAGTAAATTTTGTTTTGTAAATTCAATAATTCAAAAAAGTGCAAACTCACAAATTTTTCGATTTAACATTAAAGTTAACTATATTTCGAGTTTCCAAACGTACACTTATAGAACAAAAGCTTAATCTTAATAAAGAAAAATATTAATAACTAACTTCGAAAAACTGAGAGCAAAGTTGGTTTAGTAATAAATGAAACTCCATTTAACAATACTCGCAGCTTAATTAATCGATCGAGATGAAGGCACTTACCTGGAAATCACTCCACATTTTCATGGGGATACACCATAGTTCCGATACGAAAACATCACACGATCACGAAAACAACTGTCAAAAGCGTCACAGCACGGCGTCACTCGCGAACAAACGGGATGGAGGCCGAGCGCAGACTGCGGGAGCGGCGGCGAAAGACCGGCCGTCGCTTACGCCCTGCGGCCACGGAGAGGCGTTCGGAGGCGCTCGGGGGGGCGCTCGGGCGCGCTCGGCACGGCACCGGGCCCGCAGCGCGCCCACCTGCGACTCGCTTCCACGAACAACAAAACCGAACCGACTCTGCTGCCTGCCCGCACAATGCTGTACTACCTACCTACGTTTGCCTTATGAAAATATTCACCATGTTTCAGACTGCTTTGTATGAGGAGTTCAGTACGACGCCAGCCAGCCTAAGATGGTGCGATATCCGAGTTACTATGTTGCTGTATGATTCACAGATATTTAATAACGCCATAAAATAATATAATGTAGGTACCGATTAGCGTTTAGCTACAAAGCAACATTTTTGTAACAATTAGATTAAGTACTTACTTGTACCTATTACGAATGAGAGTCCTACCTGCTTGAGCCTTTCACCAACCTTTCCATTTCAGTCTTAGCAGTCGTCTATGATTTCAGCATATTTGCTCCATCAATAAGGAAACAGCTCATGAACAGCGTGATATACTGATAATAACTTGTTATTCACATTCGTACATCGCACTGATAAAGCGTTTGTATTGGAATCTAGACGTTAAGTCTGCTGCATAAAGATCTAAAGTTTCCATTCGGCTGATAACAGAAAGTGACAAATAAAAAAGCTTTCTGAACAAAGTTTTGAGTGCGGCGCGCTACGGCCGCGTAGCAGGAAGTTCGTAGCAGTAAAACTTCGTAGCGTACTCGTAGCGAGGAAAGTTTTGATTTCAACGATTTGCGTTGCGGCGTAGAGAAGGCCGCGAGGCCGTGCTAGCTCCGCGACCCTGCGCCCCTCACCACCTGCCATCTGAGACTGGACCTCACATAATTGTAGTGTTCGTATTACATTACCGCGTCGACTACCCACGATATTGTCCAAGGCCCTAGAAACACGTCAATGTACGATATAAGAGCATATTTATCGTTATTTAACGTGGTTCGTAGATTTATCTGTTCTTTCATCTCTCACGAGAGTGCGCTACTTGACTGTCGAGCGACTACGCCCTTACCGTGTCATGTACACTTCGCAAATCACGTTCTGACAAAAGAGCATTCAGCTACTCGCATTCCATTCCTTGTGCAGTTTACTTAGAGCGGGCTCGCGCTGTTTCAGTCGCAGCAATGGGGCGTGCGACGATCGATACCGTCGCCCATTCTGCTCGTGTTCAGGGGAAATTCATTCGCGGCGGCAATTTTAAACTGTCTACCCTATTATCACTATTTTCCACGATGAATTTACTCCGAATTATATGCACCGAAGTGCATTTCGAGCGGTGAATTCATCGCAAAAGCCGCTTGGATTATTTGCGTTTAAATAAAAACTTAAAAAGTAATTCTAACCATAAAAACTGAAAAACAAGACGAACACTCAATTGATTTAGGCCGGAGTCGGAGGCCTCTATTGGGGTCCTCTTTTCTTTAGAACTAGAAATAGGCACTACCATGCGCTCCGACCAATTCGCGAGTATGTTTTAGAGTAATTTGTAATTTCGTTTTGTGTTTGTTTTTATTTAAATAGGTAATTATAACCGTAGTTGGGTTATAATTTAAGTTTTATTTTGATATATTTTTTTAAACATTGACAATTTTTTGATTTTCTTTCATGGAGACCTATCATTTGATATCCATCTCGATGGGGTGCTGGAATTATTCGTTACGAAGTATACAGGATTTATAATTTATTTTTAAATCTAAATCAGCGTCAAGTACAACGGAGTGTTATATTTAGTTTCGGCTCCATATTTATAAAACCGGTTTTGTTAAAGAGCGATTCCAAATGGGTTTTGAATCAATTAAGTGGTTTTTAGTAGTTTTCATTTCGCTCTTACCGACGACACCGTCGCTATCACTACAAACTTCAAACGACGTCAACGCGTGCACTGTCTGTCTGGATTAAACACTTTTATTAAGGTTTTAGTTAGCGCTCTCATTTCGGACACTCTCCGAACGAAACTTTTTCTAAAACCCCGTATAAACCTTTATTTACCGGTATTTTTAAAACCGGTTCCAAGCCCTAATGTGACGTAACGATTGGTAGCATCCGCCATTTTGGATTTATAATGACGTCAAAGGCGTACGAAGCGTACGTAATGTTGAATACATTACTCTCCTTTTGGCTTGCCATAGTCGGGTAAAAATAGAATCACTCATCGCCATGACGGAGCAACTTCGATTGATGCAAGTGGGCGACAGTGCTAAATAAATAATCTAAGACATTTTTTGTGCACGGATTTTGTTCTGTATTGTTGATGGAGAAAACTCCTACGATCTTATCATACTTTAGAAATACTATGATACTGTACCTACTATGTCTTCTCCTAATCACGTCTATTTCTATTCAGAAAGTATGTTCATACTTCGTGCCAGCGCTTATTACACTACCCGATATATATTTTTTTATGCACTACGGGTTAGCATTTGACCTCAATCACACCTGATGTTAAGTGAAGATGAGGCCGAAGGTGGAAGCGTAATGACCCGGAAACCCAAATATTTGGGGAACTGGCTATCATATCTGTGACAACCGGAACACAACAATGCTATAACATTGCTGTTTGGCGGCAGATTTTGAAAAGATGGTGGTAGCTAGCCAGGCGGACATTTAAAATACCCTACCACCAACAAAACCGAGTACTAAACATGTACCCCGCTGGGGATCGAACCCGCGACCTCTGATTCGTAAACCCTATGTTGTTTACATTGGGCCACGGAGGCGGTTATATTTGTAAGAAATCTAATTAGGAAATAGGAAGGTGTTATCGAAGTTAGAACAGTTAGATTCCGATTTAATGGATTGGAAGGGCCCGACGCAATACTTCATCCTAAATGCATTCATTGCTGGGAGGATTGGTTCTGTTATTTCAAATGTCCATAATTCAACCAGCAATGTATGCCCATTAGTCTATGCATTTAGGATAGTGTAATAAACGCTTCCAATTTAGGAGGTTAAGTCATTAAATATAGGGTAGTTTGTATCGTCCGAATTATTTTAATGTTGTTTTGTACATTGCACACATCAACATCCTATAAAAATCCACGATTTGCATGGCTTTATCATGGGAGGATTTGCCCTAATCGTCACGTTGGGCAGGCGGGTTGGTGATCTCAATTTTTTTCTGGGAGCTCCGGACCAATGACGCTGCCGTCCTGGTATATCCGTGCTGGTATGCTCACGATCGTTTAATCGCCTTCTATGATACGTGCGTAGCGTGGGAACATTAATTCTGTACATGTGTAATTATGTAGTGTATAACATACCCGCAAAATTTTATATTCTGACTACAGAACCTGTGATTCGACACGCAATTGTCAGTTTTTTAATTTTTCCAATTTGAAGAAAAGGCCATTGGGTTTCTTACTCATTTTCATTGTGGTTTACAGCGTTGAAAAGGAGTGGTAAATTAAAAAAATCAATAATTTTAAAAGGTCATTTGTATATCACGAATTTAACATATTCGAAACCATCATTCAAACCTGCACTAGCATGATAGACGCGATAAACGTATACGTCGCGCGAGATAATATTTGTCCTGCTCATTCACTTGAACGAAATATACAACTATCCCACTCTTACTCCTACTTCGCGCGCGACAAACCATATCACGCTACTGGGGCTGCATTGGCTGTATGGCGACAGGTATTCTGTACAGAGCAACGGTGTTGAGTTTAAATAGAATATAATGCTTAAAACTTCTAAACTGTCTAGGTGTACATCAAACGGTCATATCTAAAATTTATATGACCAGCAGATCGTAAACATTGGTAATGGAACTTAGGCCTTATTTCCTGCGCGTAACCTCAATCTCGCATAT
The DNA here is from genome assembly GCA_949316235.1 of Oegoconia quadripuncta. Lineage (NCBI taxonomy): Eukaryota > Metazoa > Arthropoda > Insecta > Lepidoptera > Autostichidae > Oegoconia > Oegoconia quadripuncta. Next base: position 9,415,423 of record OX438759.1, read on the forward strand.
CGGCTTCGGTCGCGCGCGACACTACACGGTGAGAGAATGCGAGGTGCACTTAAATCTATAGATAGTATTTTTGGGAAAAAATATGCCTTGGGCAAAACTTTTCTGAACTACAAAACATAAAATTAATGCTGAAGGTGTGATTGAGGTCAAGTACCAACCCGTTGTGCATAAAAAAAACCTAATTAATTGACTATGTTTACTTCTGGATGTATAAAAGTCTTCTCCCTAGATCTTCCTTTAGCATTAATCATTCGAAGAGCCTTTCTAGTCAGGTTGATGTCGAGATACGCATTCTTTCTATTGATCAAATATAATTTTAAAAGAAGAAAAATTCTTTATTGTGCACAACTTAAAAATATACACAGGAACTTGTGCGATCTCTTCCAGACAACCGTGGAGAAATGAATGACAAATGAATAAATATAGATATAAAAATAAATTCCTGAGTTCATTTTGGAGTTATATTTCAGTTATTGAAGAAGCAGAGTACGGCAAGCTGAACTTTGTTCTACGAAAACGAACGACTTTCTTATCGTGATACCTTTAAACATAATCAATCACGTCGTCATCATCCTTGTTCTCCGAGTATGTCATATTGTATATCGTATATTATGTACCATATGTACGGTACAATTACCTATCCAATTCTGAGAGTGACTCGAGCGAGACATGTTCGAAGCTATAGAACCCCTGCATTGCGCTCAATTTAGAAACGAAAAGTAGCAGAAATGGACAAAAACAATATAGCTTCTCGATTTCAAAACTATTGGCGTGTCGGATGGTGCCTAGGTAAGAAAAGTGTATGGTTAAGTATATAGACGCGCAAGGTGTGCGACACGGCGCACGCGCAGGTTGCACTTGCACATGCGATGCGCTGGACAATGCGCCGCCGTGTCGCCATACTCAGAGCTGGGGGCGGTACCAAGGTACTTTACAATGTGTCAACAAAAACAAGTCATCCTATACGAATAGCTAGAAAGTTGAGGAAATTCTATTAATCCTCAGCTTGAAATACTACTTCAGTTTTCACATATACAGTCGACAGCATGACGACCGTAACACTACCAGTGTAAGCTGACCGTGCGACGCATTCGAAAATCTGAAAGCCGCGAGACCTGCTTATACTAATTGTTTTACTGTCGACATGTGACCGCATGTAGCTAACATTTCTTAACACATCAAATCCAAAATCGTATCATGAATCTCATGTTCTTTATCAGGAAGATAGTAAATCAATATAAACCAAATTCCCACGGCGTGTAAGTAAATGGCTCAGCAGATTGCAAATAACTGACCGCGAACTATTTGATTGAATGATTGACGAACACTTCCTGTAAGAGATTTGCTGATGGACTCACTTAATTTCAACCGCTTTTACGAGTTTGACTTGTATACCAAATATGGGAACACGATTTTCACCCACTTCTGATTATCGAATCAATCTGGAATTTTTCAAATGTAGACAAAACTGATGACAATGCAATAATATGGTGCCATCGAGCTAGGTACTGATTTTTGAGATTTGAATACGTAACTACAGAAATAATTGTCAAAAACGGAATGTGTAATTTTTTTTAAAGATGATATACATAATGGATTTTGAGGTGGAGAGAATCCTTGAATATTTATATAAAATATTGCTGCTTCTCATCACATCAACAGTCTGTAGAAGTCTACTATTCCTCTTCCACAGCGCGGTCTGCGTCACTTCCCCGTGGGAGGATTTCCCTACTTGCCACATTGGGCGAGCAAGTTGCTTCTAGAAAATAATCAATTCGATGAACGAATATATTTGTCAATAGACACAATGTTCCGTATTTCTGGGCTTCAGGCTCGAATGTTTAGAGTATTTCTTTTTAATAAGAGCTGGCCATTCACGTCATTGTTTTCTCTGCACACTTTATTCTAACGAGATTTTAACGTGTACAACGTGAATTGGCGTATTATTAAAATACCACATAGGTTTTATTAACGCTAGAGATCCAACCACACTGACAACTGTATACTCTACATAATAGAAACAGCAACCAGCGGTCAGTCAGGACTATATGTCGCAACTTTTATACCACTAGCAATTACAAAAATAGGACTTTCAAATCGATGAGTCGTAGAGCCTCACAAATCGGTACCCTAATCATTGTACGTGGTCAGTAAACCCGTCGAACAAAACTCAAGTGTTGATCTGAAAAACGCATTCAAAATCAAAATCAAAAATGTTTTTATTTCGTAAGTTATAAGAATAACATTTGAAATCGTCATGAGATACAGTTATCGCTCATTCACTAGGCAGTCTCCCCAGAGAAGAACGAGCAAGAAACTCCAGGGTTGCTCTTTTTAAATAAGTCAATACAAATACAATTTGAAATACCTAATTGTAAAATTTATGATTAGTCTCAGTAATTCATAGTCAATATAAAATTTACATAAAACCAGTTCGAAAAGTTAAAATATATTTTTGCCGTGAGAAAGGGATGGCTATAATATTAATCAGTCCTGTATAGTAAGAGTACAAATATCACATCTACGTACATGTAATTCTGCGCAGGCAACAGTGCCACATTTCGCGAAGACTGCATTTCGCTCGTCGACTGCGCGAATCGAGCTGATTCTACATTAGGTGTCGTTTTACCTTACACACTATGTTTGGCTAAGCAGGCCACATTGTATTAACAAGATAGTGTCTTAAGACTCCCAGCAAAGAAAGAATAGAATCAAACGGTGTAAAATGTGAAAAATATAAGCTGAAGCTGTTAAAAGAAGGAAAGAGAAAACACACTTATAGTTTTATTACAAATTTTGCACTGGTACTCTTTCTCTCGCAAGGCACTAGCTGAAAATCAGTGTTTTACCACTATAGGTGAGGATCTGAACGATTTCCCATTTGTGGTACAGATCAAACTCTATTATAAATTGTAACCGTTGTAGTAACTTATTTTTTAATCGATGTGAAATAAGGCTACATTTCGAAAACCACAACACCAAGCAGAATAATTGTGCTGCCGAATATTTTAGTATGTGTTTCTATAATATGTTCGTTATAGTTGTGCAATAAAGTATATGTTGTTTGTTTGTTTATGTAAATAAACGTTTCATCTATCTATCTATAAAGAACTGTAACTCAATCATACTAAAACTTCTAACACGTTAGAGTTGTGTATGATTTGCTTGAACTAGACGAACTCGGTTGGTCACGTTGTTTAAATGGCAGCACGGTAAGCTGAAGTTACAGTCTCAAACCTTTGCCTATGTTATTCATTTTCATTTTACACAAGTTTTCCCAGCCTATGGTCACCGTTTCCCAACGTGTTTTATTCATTATGGTTGATAATTATAAGCGCTGTTTTCCTGTCTCTCGCCACGAACGACGGTGCGTCATCGCTATTGTTGCAGAACTTCTATCGTTTTGTTCGTTCGAGCTCGTGGTCGTGACGTCACACCGCATGACAGGACCATGTCTCGCCGGGCGAAGTCTGAGTGTGACTGATATATATCTCGTATATAGTTATATTGATTATAAAATCTTACAAAATAAGACTTAACTGCAAATTATGATAGGATGGAGTTGACTCTACTGCTATGAATCAATTTTTTTCTTTTTTGGTCTTCAACTAAAATAACAGTAGTAGCTTACAGCTATGGTGTTCTAATCGCATCGACTTAGCCAGCGATTGCTGAGTTTCTTTACTCTTATTTGTCGCTCGCAGCATAGAAAATGGTTAACTTAGGTTTCCGCCAGCAGATCTACCACTTTATCGCAATTGTCAAATATTATGAAATACAAACTTATTTTTACTGGGGATAATCTACTGGTAGCTTGTATCTTTACCCTAAAACGCGTAGTACGCGTGTTAAATAAAATCAATGTAAGGACGAGAGTAATAAGCCGTAAATTCGTGCCGACCAGCAACGCTGAGTCGCCCATCGAACGACAGCTATGGGAACACCGCCCTATCACATAATCACACTAACGCGATGCTTGAAAACGTTAATTTCATATCAACAACCATAAACGTTCACCTCTGGACATAAACCTCTCCCATGGAGCGATGGGAGAATTTACCATAAACGACACGCTGGACAGACAACCATGATGCTTGAGAAATATACACCGTAGAACTTGATAATATCAAAATCTGTGCTCAAGTAGCGCCAAATACCATCCAAAGAAAAAAATTGTGCCTGTAGTTTAAGAGTTATTCAATATTTTAGTAAGGGTCTATTGTCTCGTATTGTAAAATCTTTATTTCTATTACGCAAAGACTTTATCAATCTAATCCGTGACTTTATATTTAAAACTTTTTACATATGATTACAATTTGTACATCAAAAACTGTGCTGAAATAGTGTCTCCTAAATATAGAATGGAACTTCAAAAGCAACTACGTTATTTAGACGCCTTTTTGAGAAGGTGTTGCGCAGACAACTGACTTTCTGTATTATAAACATAGGTAAAGCAGTCTCTGCGTATGAGAAATGAGGACTCCAGCAACATGACGCCGAGTGCTCACTTAAAATATTGAATATCTCTTAAACTACAGTGGCACTATTTTTCTTTTATTTGGGCACTATCTGAGCACTATTTGCCACTACTTCAGTACAATTTTTCGACATTGTCAAAATAGCTGAATTCCACTGTGTGTATTCTAGCATCACGTAGGTCTCCCTTCGTGCCAAACTTCAAGATCGCTATAGGTTTGATGATCTGTCTGTGAGTGGACCTTTTAGTATGAAACTATACTTTGAAAGGCCTGTTTTTTATTGCAGATTCGCAGTATTCCCAGTCAACCCCAACACGAGTATTATATTTTATTCTCTGGGGATGCCTCAATACTGTTATATACTATTACAGGAGAAATAAAAGTATTTTTATTTTTTATTTATTTTTATTTTTTTTATTAGATGTCAAAGTCAAATTGATATCTCTGACCGTTTCTGTTACAAAGCACCCAGCGACACAGAGCGACAAAAAGAGGATTTCCAAAGTTTATCAATGTAATGTTATAGAGGAATCCTCAGGGCACGAGTCTTATTCCGTAACCGTCTTTTTTCAACCCCCGACGAAAAACGACGGGTGTATTTGTTTGACGGCGTTGTGTGTGTCTGTGTGTGTGTGTGTGTCCAGTCTTTGCCTGGACGTATGGCAGTAATGCGTGGTACGATTAAAGTGCGGTTTTTTTTATATTAAACAGGTTCTCAGCCATATGTGATCAAAATTGATTAAGCCGCTTTTAACACAGATTTTTGGTGTTTATGGATGATATTATAGTCATTCGAGGGATTTCTATACAGGGTGTATTTGAATTCGTGTAATTCCCATTAACTGGTGACGCCACTCTTGATTACAAAACATTTTGGTAATTACGATACTAACGTCATTGCCATATTCAATACACAGTAATTGACGTATATAACTAGAATTTGACATTCAAAAATTATCTGCGTAGTTTAATTACTCTGTGCTATATATTTGGTCTGTCTGGTAGCAGACTTCTATTCGTTTGACGCAAGGTGTCTGACCTCGCTAAAACAACAATTATCTGCGATTTTAGATTCTTTTATAATCTTATCAGGCAGGACCTCTTTATACCTGTATAAACCTGCCTCACAATCGTTCTTCTCGAGCCATAATTTACAGACCAACTTTCACACACACAAACACTCAAAACACATATTTTGGACATATTTTTAGATCTATAATTTTGACACTTTCAATTGGATTAAAGTTACTTAATCAATCAATCAATCAAGTACACTTTATTGCACAAAATTCTACAATACACTTCTTAAATATAGCTTCAAAAAATAATAATTGTACAAGCAGGCGGTCTTATCGCTATTAAGCGATTTCTACCAGACAACCTTTGGGTAGAGAAAAAAGTAGAACGGGATAAAAGCAAGTAGGTTTGTGCTTAATTTAATTTAGACTCATTAACATAACGACTCGTATACATATATCACTGATATTTATATATCTAATAATATTATTAATTAATAATGTAAAAGTACCAATTTATTGTACTACAATTAAAACGTTAATCATTCAATTATAACTTGATTCTATGTAAATAAATAATACGATCTTAATTAATCAGTAATTATATTAAAAATAAATAGTACTAATTTAGTGGTCGTGTCTATGGCAGAGGCTATACCTATGTAGTGAGGTCATATTCTTTATTCCACTCCAACAGTAGTTACAGTAATCAATCAATATTTCGGATAGCCATACCAATTATATAAATCCAAACTAAACAAACTTGTACAGTAGAGCGCACGTCAAAGATAACAGTGCCAGTAAATACTACTGAGCTCCCGTACGGTGACACGCTCACACAACCATAGGACGGTCCAAAGGTTGAAGTGTTACATCTGATGTGCGGTCGACTATACAATGTATACTAGATACATACATAATGTCACGACGTTTATCCTAAATGGGGTGGTCAGAGATATCCCAAGGAATAGGAAAAGTATTCACGTAGTTTGTATCTGCATCCTTATTTAATACCGCACAACCCACCTATTTCAAATGTACTGTCCTTATACCCAAAGGTTGCCTGGAAGCGATCGCTTTTAGTGATAAGGTCGCCAAATTGTACATTCTATTCTTACCACTTTTCTGAAACTGTATTTTCTTATCTGTTGTGCAATAAACTGTATTTGTATTGTATTGTATTGTATTGTGTTTGGGTGTTACAAACATTAAGAGTTTAATGATTTATACAACATCCACGTTTTACCTTATGAAATATACAGAATCACACACGTGACAGGGGGTGAGCCCATCGCCGTTGAAATGTGCAAATCTGTAGATGTTTTTTGGTGGAGAGTCCCATAGTCGCCTTTTACGACACTCGCGGGACGAGATGGGTTTGTTCTATTCTATTTGAGTGCCGAAACCACACAGCACATTGATACTAGATAACGGATATAACGGATAAATATACATAAATAGTTTAAATAAACCTCCATCATTCGGGAATAAATGTTCATCAAACATACAGATTCTCTAGGTAGCGGAATTCGAACCCGCAACCATGGGTTTCACAGACATAGTCACTCTCTATCCATAACTCGGTCATCACAGTAATAGTCAAGGATCATCTACTTTGAGTAGAACTAAATGTATTGAATACAGTTAATTAAAAATTGAAATTAATCTATTACCCTTCTCTTCTCTTTCGTATAATTTTGTATAATATGTATCGATTTTGTATAATATAAATACTGCAGAAAGATTTAAACGAATATTGATATGGTACTTATTTTTAGGAATACTATTCGAATATCTATTTTACTTTTCTTAAACACATCATCCGATCCGATCCGATCTCTCAAGAAATAGTGGCGTGAAAAAGTTGTAAAAAAACTTTTGATTCGATATTTCTAAACAATTCTATAATAAATAATAGATCTTGCATCGATTACTGAATATATTACTGAAAATACTAAAGCCTTTTTTTATTAGTCGTTGTATCAGCTCGTTAGAGATTTTTTTTTACACGCAACTGGTTATCACTTGACCTCATGATTGAGGTGTTATGTTAAGTGAAGATGAGGCCAAAGGTGGAAGCGTACTGGAAGAGTCAGAGGAATTAAGGTAAATAAGTAATTAAAATAAATATTTCTGAATTTCTGACAGTTACCAATTATCTAGTCCCAAATTAGGCAAAGCTATTGATAGGCTAGGTAACGGATAGACATAAATAAATACATATTTATATAGTCATCCATGTCTCGGGAATTTATGTTCATATTTATCACACAAATATTTACCCCTAGCAGGATTCGAACGCGCATCCGTTGGTTTCGAAGGCGACCTTGCATTCTAACTACCTACTACATCAAGTGGGCTTCGAAGATGATTCATCTAAACTAAAATATTTCCTCTGTATTTTTTGACTCTATATTACAATTCAGCATTATTCAGAGGAATGTGATAAGCTTAAATGTTAGAATTGACTCCCATGTGTCGACAGTTTGTCACCATGAGCGTTTATTAGAGTTGATTAGTCTCTACTCCACACTTCTCAACTAGTATTCCTTTCAAAATCATATATGTGTATAGAATAGCCTGCCTGGGTAGCATGAGATCGCTTGTCGCGCGTGATGTAAGAATGAGAGTGGGTTAGTTGTATATTTCGTCAAAGCGAATGAGCCGGACAAATATTATCACGCGCGACTTAAACGTTTATCACGCTTGTCATGCTACAGGGACTGGTGTCTTATCAGTGTTTGATCTTTGTACCGACTGTCCAGGTCATAAGGATTACTTTCCAGTACAAAACGATGAATTTAATTTAATTTAAATCGATTAAACAGGGAGTGGGTATGTTTTGTTGATATAATAAATATCGTATACCTAAAAGTTACCCTAAAAATTAAACCCAGCAAATAATAATGTACTTTATGTTTTGGTAGATATACTATGTATGTAATTTTTTATTTATAATATTGTATTAATATCTAAATTTCTTTATTAATTTATTATCTTTTTATTTATTAGTTAGTTAACTAACATAAACGGCACACAAAAATACAAGGTAAAAATTTTTAACTAAAGCTAAACTAAAGGACGAAAACGGAGTTATTGCCTAATGCAGTCATTTATTTAAAAAAATGCGTTAAAATTGTAGAGTCTTAAACAGATACACTTTTACAGTCCTGCATAATGCTAATTAAGTTTTCTCAGGAAATCATAAACTTTTTCGATAAATCTTTATTTAGTTACTGAAATTATTTAGTTCGATGATAAAGAAAAATAACTAATGATTTCCTGAAAAAACTTAATCCAACTAATATTATATATGAAAAAATTTGGATGTTTGTTTGTTTGTTTATTTATTTGTTTGTTTGTATCATGGTTGAGCGCACGAATTTGGCACTAAAGGCAGTATCCGATTGGGGTACCGCCAACCTCGTCAAATTCAATGCTACCAAAACACAGGCGTGTCTGTTCACCAGCAAACGGAGTCCATTTCACCTGACTCCAACGTTCCGGGATGTATCCATACCAATCTCTGACCATCTCAATCTTTTGGGTTTGGAGTTAACCTCCAACCTAAATTTTGGGCGTTCCATAGAACGAAATGCTAAAACAGCAGCTAAGAAGCTTGGCATTCTTCTCAAGGTCAGGCGATATTTCATGCCGAAACAGCTTTTGGTACTTTACCAGGCTCAGGTTCGCTCGGGCATGGAATACTGCTGTCACCTTTGGGATGGTTCAGCCAAGTACCAGCTGGCTGCACTCGATTCTGTGGAACGACGTGCCAAAAGACTCATTGGTGACCATTCGATCACTGCTAAATTGCAGAGCCTCGAACACCGTCGCAAGGTCGCCTGTCTCTGGGTCTTTTACAGGATACATTTCGGTGAGTGTGCGTTGGAATTACACAATCTTATTCCACCATCGCCATTCCATCTTCGGACTACTAGGCGCGGGGAGGGATTCCACCCGTATGTAGTTAACATACCGAACATTCGCACTAAGTGGTTCGATTCTTCATTCATAATGCGAACCGCCAAGGCATGGAACTCCCTTCCGGCGTCAGTCTTTCCTGAATCCTACAACCTTGGGATCTTCAAGAGCAGGGTGAATAGGCATCTACTGAGATCGCGTGCTTCATCTTCGGCCACATCATCACTTCCCATCAGGTGAGATTGTGGTCAAATGCGTATCCAGTTAACCATAAAAAAAAAAATCATGGCGGAGCGGATGAACGGATTTGGATGAAATTTGGTATATAGGTTGAACATACCCTGAATTAAGATATAGGATATTTTTTTATTGCATTCAACGATAAAAATAGCCAATGATTTGCTGACAAAAACTTAATCTAACTAATATTATACATGAGAACGTTTGGATGTTTGTTTGCCTGTTGCTCAATCACGGCGAAACGAATGAACGGATTTGGATGAAATTTGGAATGTAGGTGGATTCATACCCTGTATTAAGACATAGGATAGTTTTATCCCGATAAAGTGAGTAGTTTCCGCGGGAGAAACACATTAAACATATCCGCGATAAAATTATTCCACGCATTCGAAGCCGCGGGTAGAAAACTAGTTTGTATTATAAACGTGTTAAGGTTGTAACTTGATTGAATTATCCATGATTCTTATTTTATGATTTTCCACCCAATTACAATAAAGTTATCTTTTTCCAAAAACCAATATTTCACCCATATAAGTAAACCAACTTTGTTTTTATGCACAACGGGTTAGCACTTGACCTCAATCATACCTGATTGGTCTCTATGAGTCATTGGAAACCAAGATTTCACCCTGATAAGTAAACCAACTTTTTTTATGCACAACGGGTTAGCACTTGACCTCAATCCCACCTGATGTTAAGAGAAGATGAGGCCGAAGGCGTACTGACCCGGACCCCTATCTTATTTAGAGGGACTGTGTTAATAGCTAAATGTCTTCAAAACATCTAAGCCGATTTCTATCGAACTTTGTTAAGCAATTTCTCTCAAATACAAGCTTTTAAAAATTAGAAACCATTTTCGAATCAGTTCAGCCATTTTGGCGCTACAAAGCCACATACAGACACACAGGTACACAGATCTGATTGCGTCGGGAGTTAAAAATTATCAAACTGCGAGTACTTATACTACTTGTAGCTCCACAAAAAGTTCGTGCTGAGCGTGCTTCCAACTTCGGCCTCATCTAACAACAAATATGGAAACAATATTAGTCATGTCCACTGTTGGACATGCGCACAATCTTTGACTTTGTATACTCGCATATTTTGTTCGCAACTCGGAAAAAATTATTAAAGTGTGTAAAACAAAAACTTTATGTATAATGATTGGTAAAGTTAAGTGACGTCTAGAGCGGTCGGTCCTTGGATGGATGACCACTGGTATGTTTCAAGGGCATATTAGACAGTTCCTGCTTGTTTTACAACTAAAGGTAGTCGGTAAGCCAATCAATGGTCTGCTACAGAGGCCGCTGTGAGGTGGTCACTAGTCCTGACACAAAATTCACCAATTCATATTAGCTCGCGTGGTGGATTATGAGTATTATGATATGACCCCTTACACTTTCTAATTGATGTGTACAACTTTCGATCTATTCTTAACTTCCGACTTCTAATAATACATTTATCGAAGAAAACGAAGAGCGACTTAATTAATACAAGGAGTAAAAATAGAACAACGGAGTAAAAATAAAACAGACCAACGGAGAAAGAGGGATGGTTATAAGTTTGAAGCATGTCTGTCTGTGGCATTGCAGCGCTAAACGGCTGAAACAGTTTGAGAACGATTGTTATTTTCGAAAGCTAGGGTTTATGAGATGATTGTTAGCCATGTTTGATGGAAATTCGTTATGCGGTTTCGAAAATATTTAGCTTTTAAAATCGTAGTACCTTTCCTAAATTTTCAATTTATAGTTATAAAGGAAATGAACTAGTCGTTTTCAAGAAGTTCAATTTGAAATGTCTGTAGTTATTGTGCGAGAAACTCAACAATCAATCCCCGAATGATTCACCGTATCACTGTGGACGCTGGTTTGTGATTGCTCATAAGTAGGGATTTTGCCCTAATGATGCAGCCGATCCTCTGTTGCTTCACCGAGATTCGTTACTCGTGGTAGGCCATAGAACGGTTTTTTTATACCTAACGGGTCAGCACTTGACCTCAATCACACTTGATCTTAAGTGAAGATAAGGCCGAAGGTGGGAGCGTACTGACCCAGAAACCCGATCTTATTTGGGGAACTGGCTATCTTATCTCTAACAACCGGAACACAACAATGCTACTAACATAGCTGTTTGGCGGTAGATTTAGATAAGCTAGCCAGGCGGACATTTAAAATGCCCTACTACCAACCAAACCGAGTACTAAACATGTATCCCGCTGGGGATCGAACCCGCCACCTCCGAATCGTAAACCCTATCTTGTTTAAATTAAGTCACGGAGGCTTTCGAAAAAATGGAAATCGTAAATTGCATGCATCACTTGTTGGTGTCTTTTGATCCATGGAGAGGTGATTAATATTTTTCAGAAAATGTTTTATAGCTATTCACTAGCATATTGCGCTCATAATTATTCTAGAAGTTTCAATCAATTATTTAAAACGTAATTTTGTTACACATCAAAAACATTTAATATAAAAAATTTACCAATACTCGTGCTTCGAACTTAAAACTTCTGAGGTCTGATGTTCTTTTTTAAATATAAGTTTTCATCTCGTCTCAAGCCAGTTGACCAACATGATTAACACTAGTGTCAAAGTTTTCAAGTCGCCAAGTGGCCTAAGATCTGACTCAACGATTGTAATTGAAACCAACGCTTAACGTGCCGTTCAAAGCACGTCTATACATGTATTCTTAGGAACTCAGTTATTGCAAAGTTTAATTTTGTAATTAGTCTTTCATAGTTCTTTATTGCACACAACTTTATTTCATCTCATTTATAGATAAACATAAGTAAAACTAATCGTACTTTAACAAACAGATTAAGAAGGTATACGAGTATAATATAGGAATCATATAACAAATTTAAATTTACAGTCTGAAAAATCATTTTTTTATGAATTTTGTATGAAAACTCAGTTTACCAAACGCAAATAATATTTTTCCAGTTTTTCCCAGCAATGTAACATTATTTCGAAGTAGGTGCCTTAAAATTTTGATCTTCAGTGAGTCAGTGACGAAGTCACAAAATTGAACGATAGATATTTCTTAAATTATTTATGTCAAAAATTTGTGATTTAGCAAATACGATGAGTACATTAAGTACTGTCTATAAGATAAATAGAGGGCTCTAAAGTGCACTGAGTTGCTTCGAGAAAAGGGTGTACTGCCGCGTTTGCTAGCTCGACATGGTGAGAGGCACTGCCGTGCCCCCTGATAACGTTAGGAAGAGGGTTGTTTAACGTATTAAGGGGGTGATAAGCTTTTAGAAAGAAAAGCGATGCAGCAAAGAGAAAGAAAATATCACAGACATATTGTTTATAAAAAAACTATTTGCTTAAATTAAAACTTAAAGCAACAAATTTTTTAATAATAAATCATTAATAGTTTTTCTAAACCAGGATAAAATTGTTAAAAGCAATAGATAACAAATTGTAAATGTTTTCAAACCGGTAACATTTTGTTTTTTTTTTATTGAGGAAAATTGGACGAAATTTCTTACGTAAATAACAATTATGTCACAAATACTTACGGTTAAATTTTATATACCCATATATATTTTTATTATATATCACATACATAATTATCAAAAAAAATTATCTACATTGATGAAGCCTAACGCAGTAAATCATAAAGGTGTAACTGAAAAATATATCTTCTAAAAAGTGCTAAAATTGAGTGATTATTTTAAACGAGATGTTATTTTGTTGATGCCAAACGAAAGTCCTGTTTATTGGCCATAGAAGCTTCATTGTAATTTACGGTTGTCGTGTATTATCTACCATATGTCGCCAGCAAAGTTATTTGAAGTTGTCTCTACAATTTGTTTATTATTATTTGCATTTATGTATGTATATAAGGCAGGCCTTGTACCAATAAGTTTTTAAATTTAATTTAAAATATAAAATGCACATATTTATCCGACTGCTCTTAAACGGTGAAGGAAAACATCGTGAGGAAAATTGTATGCATGAGAAATAAAAATTCTAAGGCATGTGAAGTCCCCAACCCGCATTAGGCCAGCGTGGTGGACTATGGCCCATACTCACTCATTATACGAGGGAAGGCCTATATGGCACAGGCAGTGGGATGTTTACGGGCTGAGATGATGATGTTTATAATATATATATAGGCATTAGGCATAATGTTAATAATATGTTTGTACCACTTTTTTAGTATTGACATTTAAATATAATAGTGTTTATTTCAGTCAATACAAAAACTAAAAGAGAGTACATATATAATAATAAATTATAAGTGTTACAGAAAAACTAATTGGCACAACTAACCTAAAGAGATCGTATAGGAGAGTGCCCAAGCAAGATGCTAACTGCATTGCCTCGCTGGATAGCAATAATTATTCTTTGAGCGCGGTAAGTGCCGACTCTTAGGTCGCCTGAGACGTCGACTAGTCCCGTCGCTAACTCATTGTATAGTGATAGAGCTCAGGGGCTCCAAGGACCTAGAATCTTGGAACTCCAAAAGGAACAAAATTATATTGCGGCCATTCTTCTATATTTATTTTGACTTTTTCGGCCGCCTCAGCCGCTGCACCAGTCGAGGACAGGAGTTAGACGAGGCCAAAATTTCGACGCAGGTCGCGTCCCATACAAGGCTACTCTGCTTCCTTGGGATGAACGACTTCACGTCCAAGCTCTTCCCATCATCATGGGACTCGAGTATGGCTGGCACGTTGATAGTGGCAAGAGAACGGCGTAAAATATCATATTACGTACCTATAATATGTATGGTAGAGCAAAACTATCCCCTATCTACCTAATCTGTCAGTATCACAACTTTGGTGTCAGATACCATAATTATTTTCAGAGTTACAGCATTAATGATCATTATAGATTAACCGTGGAAAATATCAATTAGCGAAATTTTTAATAACTTTATGGTTGTGTACAATGCCTCTTTTGTCATGCCAATAGCCATCTTTAGCCATAAACAAATTATTATTTTCAATAGTATTAAAATGGATTTCAAGTAATAAAACGAAATAGTGAGATGGCAGCGCACACGCGCAGTGTAGCGCAGCCAACTAGATTTTCCGCCATACCGCTCGTTCTCAACAGTGTCAACCTATTCGATTTGCTTAGAAATTGCAACGATAATAAATTTTCCTTTCCTATATTTTTATCTTTTATTTAAACTAATTGTGCATGTGATCATGGAAAAAGTACCGGTTTCATAAAATGGCACTTTAGGTGAGATGATTTCGAAAATAAATTTATCATTTATTCTTTATGTCAAAGTATAACCTGATGTACTCGTAAAATTATTGAGAATCTCAGTGTAAATTGTTTCTCTATACACTTGAATATAGTTTGGAATAAAGAATTTTTCTTTTATTATTAATACACTTTTGGGATATATATTTTAAATAATATTTAAACCTGGATACACACTGAACCGTGAAATCCATATATCGTTACGTGCAGGGACACAATATCAGACAAATACAAGTATTTAACTCTTACATATTTGCTATGCTTGCTAATGTAACCAGTTTAATGAGTGAGAGAAGCATTGAGGGTGACCAGGGGAAAATTTTACGCCGTTGCTCTACACTTAAAATGGTTGCCGAATGACCGATCAATAACATTATACCTGAAAATTTCAGAATAAAACACTAGAAATGCATTGTAGAAAGAGCATTGTATGTAACTGCGTAATTAACCATTCGGGGGACATATGATGACACATATGCGAGTTGTAATAACTGTCATTATTTGGTAGTTGCATAAACTATTAGAGTACGTGACCATAACGCGTTGCTACAATAATAATAATAAAAATATTGATTTGCCAAGAAAACAGTAAAAAGTATAATGATCTTATATGACAATAAGGTCTGTAGCTCAGCATATGGTCGCTGGGAACCATCAGCCGCTGATTTTCAGCCACAGCCTGCAGTTGTGTACAGTCGACCACACGTCGACCAAGCAGCCATTTAAAGCGATCGAATTTTCTGTGATATAATACATATTTTTAGTAATATAATGCCTCTGTAAGTATACCAATTCCTGTGTCACGTGTGTCAACCGCCTGCATTGGAAATTAATTGCCAATATATTGGGTATTTACCTATGAAATTGGAGTTTTTTTTCTTCGTTAATAATATGTAACAATTCCTGAGATTTTCAAAGCTATATCCAAATTAGTTTTTTATTTGGAAAATGGAATATTATTTCAAGGTTTCGCATGAAGTATTTTTTAATTTCTGGGATAAATCACATAATAAAAAAAAATTGAACAAAGCTCTATTCATGTGCTTCCCATAATCATTTCTTAGATTCGCTTTTATAAAGCGGTTACTTTTAAAAATTAACGCTGCCTATACTTAACTTAATGTTATCCGATAATACACACAAAGTTTAGCTAAATTTGGATTTGCCGTTCCCAAAAAAAAAATCAAAAATGTTTGTATGGAGAAAACAGTCCTAATGAAATTCTTCATACAAAACGCCAATTTCATAGGTAAGTACCTAATATTAATTATTCAATAATTAAAGAAAGAAACATCTCCTCAGATGTAGAACGCTTGTGCAGAGCGCAGTCAACTAGATTTCCGCAACTCCGGGCACTCTCACTAAGTTAATTGTGTGGTCGTAGAAAAAGTATCATATGGAACTGCAGGTAATTAATTAGTCAACATGGCAATACCTTCAAATCTAAATAATACATTGAATCCTCATATTAATAAAGTACAAAACTTTTCAGCGGTGTTTACTTATTTGAATACCGCATTAAATTATAGGCTCAGGGGGCATTTCTTTCGAGCCCTCACGTGACAATACATCTGGTATTTGAGGTCGAAAGCGTCGACTTCTGGAAGGTTATATGTAGATATCATAGGAACAGCATCACCACCACCAAGTGCTGATTTGTCGTAGGTACCATGAACAAATATTTTAAAATATAAAATTCACAATACAATATTCACTATCCAAATACCATATTAGAATATTATTTAATATCTTGTTCGTGATACTTTTGAATTTAGAATTCTGTATCTGTGTTTTTGTTAAAAGTTGAAGCATGTAATTGAAACGTAATTTGGTCTTAAATGTACCCAAAACACATTAAAACAAGAGAGATCAAGACCGATTTTTGAATTTCTACAATCATAACTACAGCGTTTTGACTTATCAAAGGCGGCTTGTTTAATTTTCTTTAAAATTCAATCAAATCTTGTATACACATATCATACAATACAGCACAACACGACACATGATACAATATCATACAATAGCGTACAGTACGAAGCAGTATAATACATTACAGTAAAGTACGGTACAATACAATTTCATATTGTACCATATCATCAAATTGCTTACCCAATGAGTAAAACCTAAGCCCTTTACAAACTTAGAGAGCATAGTACTATGATCATCTTTAATTATCGAACCATCTTTCACCAGAGAAAAAGTATAGAACCTTTCTATGGAACAACTGCTTTCTTTTACACGACTGTCGTAGGTTTCAATAACAAAAGTAGTTCATAATGATCAGTAGATGCATGCCCCAAAGTTTGCGAATAACTTGGATTTCACTCCGTATTTATAAATAAAAATTTATTTTTATTGGAAGGTGTGACAAACTAGCAGACAGTTCACCGATATAAAATGACCACTATTGAGTGATCACCTGTAATCTTCTAAAGACCATTACTGTCGAGCCTATAAATACAACGGTTACAAATGTGCCCTATTTCTTTTATTTCCATATTTAAAATCTTAATAATTAATTGCTGTTACCATTGACTTGGGGTCCACTGTACATTATAAATAGGTATGTGGTAATGTGAACACTAAGCGCAGCTGTTACATCCAAACTGACTATAATATAACGTATGTTTGTAGTTTGGTTTGAAATCATCACCTATTACATAAACTCGTCGTATCAAGAATACTCCCCGATTCTAATTTCGTTAATACGGAGGCCTAATTTCTCGTTCCATTTCGCGCGACTAGTCGCCATACTAATAAATGTCAAGCCAGCAAGCCATGTAGAGCGATATCGAAAACTGCCACCCGTATTCCGTGGCCAAGATCTAGAGGGCGTCGTAGTTTTCATCTCGTTTTCATTATGATATCGCGAGTTTTGTCTATGCTATAACCTAGAGTCGAGAATGTAGAGACTCCGTATCGCGCTCGCGATGTTTTCCTCAACGCTTTATCTCTCTCTTGCCTCTGTGCTCTTTGACATTAGCTGACGTACACGACCTCAGTTTTGACTTAAGGCTTATGCAGTTAGCGTTAAGGTCGCATTTCTTGCAGCAAGTAGTGTTCCGGTCCGGATTTTGGACTCGTGAGTCGAGATTCGGGATTTTTTTGAATTCGGTAAACAAAACTTTCGATGGACAAGTTAGAAGTAAAGATTTCTTATAGAATCTTGATTAGGAAATCAAGAAATTGATATATAATCTCTCTTGTAGGGAATTGAAATTTGAAAATAAAATATAGTAATACTAGTAATTAAACTATTATTAGGTATGCCTAGGTAAAAATCGAGCAGTGGGAACATGTAATTTCATTGCATAGCCCCCTAATATTATAAAATTAAATGTGAATGGTTTAATGTTTGTTACCGAATCAATAACTCCTGAATAGATATCTATGAGAATTGATACAGAGATGACCTACGTACTGGATTAATATCTAAGGTACTTTATATTCCGAAATTTCAAATAATTCCCGCGGGAAGTTAAACTCGTACCATGCAAGCGGCTCTGGGCGGCTGATGTATTAAATGTTTTTATCCTAATTCGCCAAATTTCTTAACTATAAATGAAGTAACAATTGTAGAGTCCGTAGATAGAGCTGAGATCAGCAAGCAAAGACGGAAACGAGCCTAGGTTTGTTTGGAAATAGTCAACAAGGCTGCTCAAGGCTGGTAATATATTTCGGCGGTGTATGTGAAATGCGGGCGCGTGACGACGACGAGCCACTCGCGAACCGCGGCGCAGATTTAGCCGCGGCCGCGAGGACAAGCGATTTTGCGACTGCTGCGCATTTTGGCGCGACCGCATTAAAGTCGTGCGATTTTGAAATAATGACGATGCCACGCGCGATTTACGCAAGCGCAGCGGACTCTATCGCCACACTAAACGCGCAGTTTGGTTATTAAATATGAATATAGCCCTGCTTTTTGCAGTTTCGCTCACGATTGTGTGATACTAAGCTATTGCCGTTCGCAGATCCTAAGATTTGGCGAAAAGTATAAGTGTGTGCAGGGTCTATGAGCGGTGGCAGCGACGGCGACCGCTGCGATTGTCAAACCGCTCGACGCGAGGCCCGCTCGCTGACGCAACGCGCGACCTCTTTGTCCGGCCCCGCCGTGCCACGGACTCGGAATGTCCGCGGCTCGGAGCCGGCCTCGCCAGCGCTCGCTACCCGCCCGGCTCCGCGCTCGAGTAATTACGAATGTCAAATGTTATCGCACGCAACCGTCCACCGCCGCCGTCCGCACTCCGCTGCGCCGCTCTTCATAATAATAAAACCTGATATTTAAAACGGAACGTCCTTCTAACGCCGTGTAGTTGCGCCGACGCCAATCTACGATAATAATAAGCCGAGTCTCAAGATAGCACTGTGCTAAAGCGCTTCATACTTCTATATGGCTGGACGACTCTGCGCTTCGTAGCGCTACAGCGCTGCAGGCGCTCGTCCCGTAGCGCTCACATAAGTACGGCCAGTTCTATGCGCGCCTGTATAGCTATTAAATGTATATAGAATATATAGTAGTAATCGCTCGACGCAGCGGTATTATGTCGGAAATATACCGGACGCGCCGCGCCTCAAGCCGATTCACCGTTTTCGTATTTAGTTTGTATGGGGAGTTTAATTTACGTTTTTTACTTGTGTAGAAAGGGTTATGGAATTAGTTCTTTTGGTAAAATATAAAGTAGAAGGTAAGCTTTCCTTGCAGCTGTATGAAGTTTGTCTCGGGCTTCAAGTTTGGAAAAAAAAATAATCCACCAAAATTAAACAACAACACCACAAGCTCTGTTAATTCATTCCAACAATTACATCTATGATCTATGAATATTACCTAAACATATTTATAAATTTAATGCCAAAGACTTAATAACTCAATACAAAATATAGTGAAATTACTCATTTTAATAATTTCATGTAGCTAATATGTAATTCAACAATGAAATAGTAGCAATAATTGTATGTCATGACGTTTTCAGATGCTATTTTTATAACTTACGAACTTACATTTTAATTTTGAAATTATTTTAGTTAAAAAACTGCTATTCTATCAAAAATAACAATATCGACAGCTATAAAGCGGCATACATTATTATCATGTTGCACCGAACAATCTGTGGCAACAAAATTGTCTTGCCAATTAGGTAGGTGGTTGAATACTTTGGTTGAATATTACTGCGAAAAACAAAGTGCATAAAATTCATAAACGTAGCCAGCACTGTTTTTGTAATTCAAATAGTTTAAATTTTATTACGTCAACAGTTTCATTAAAATAAAGTAATAAAAACTAGAAAATAATTATGTTGTGGATTACAAATTTGTGTTTTACCAAAATGTGAGTACTGTCTACTGATTAGAAATCGCGCATAACCAAGAGAATCGCTTCGAGAATCGAAGGCCAAAATCCATTTTAAACAGCTGATGCAGAGGAATATAAAAGTAGGTAATCAGGAGGGGCTTTAATCGAACTTGAATAAAATCTATGCTCAACATGACGATTTTCTTAGGATGTATTTTTTCCAGTGTTTCACGAACTTTGCAAAATTTAAAAAAAAACGAAGAGATAGTCTTGCGTCAATATTTTCTTTCAAGGTATTATTACATTGATTAAAGGACTGCAATACGTCGATAATTGGAGAAATATATCTACAATTTTGTTGTTGATGTCAGTCGCTTCAACAAAGTCATTATGTAATTACAGTAACTTAGAACCAGTAGATTACATGTGATAAAATTTTAAATGAAAATTGAGACTATGTGCAAAAGTATTTATAATGATATATTATAATAATATTACCTAATTAATTTTTAAGTAATTGCCGCAATACAGACATAATGAAAATTCATTGTTTGCAGACATCAGGTGACTGCGTTAGCGTTCAAAGCCATAATTATGTTTTTTGTTTGTCGAATCACTAATAATAACATCTAACAACAATCGACATAACAAAACTACAACAATATCAAAAATCTAATAGTGCCTAATCTGTATGGCTGCACAAAAACTTGGCATCATTGAAGTTAAGGTGATACGAGTATTATACTATTTTAAGGATAATGTTGACAAAATGATCCCAATAATCGAGAAGCTGCAATTGAAATCTTGTAAAGTAGGTCTCATGATTAACATGTACTCACTTTTGGTTCACTTACTTCACTTTGGTTTTAGGCTACGAGAACCAAATTCCAAAAGATTAATTTTGGACCGAAAAGACATCCCAGGCTCTAAGAACTTCCAACAACCCCCCATAAACTCTTTAGTTTATAACTGCCTGTACTGACTGCCGGTAAAACAGACAGAATCAAGGGAAAAGAAATTGACCGGCGGCGAGAAAAGATTCGCGGTAGTGATACGTGGTGATACTGAAAAAGCTTAAGAACTGTGGGAAATGAATAAGTATGTCAAATATGACAGTAATTTTGGCCTACGATTAGGCAAATCATTTGCAAGCCAATGTCATCGCTACCAACAGCCTAGAAGGAAATGTACGTAATTACTTTCTTCATATAATCCATTATGATAACTTAGAGGCGAAATGGTGGAGGTATATTCTTAAGAAAGTCAGTTATTTTATTAATTATGGTATATTGTGTCGAAGTGACGAATAAACAGGTTTTATTGTTTCTATAATTCAAGTTGATAGAAGAAAAAAAATGCTGAACTAGTAAAGTAAAATCAACATTACTGGCCCATTTACGGGAGATTTACGAATGCCTAAAGTTCTATAAATACTTGCTTTTCAGCAACTGCAGGCGAAATTGGGAAACAAGGATCGGTCAATATTAAATTTAAAACTAGTATTTACACAAAAAGTACAATGCTCACACCTCGTCTTGCCTTTTAAATAAAGATAAAGTTAAAGTACGCTTTTTTATACTTTTAATTTAATTTTTTTATACTTTTTTTACAATTTCTTGAGGTTCTACCCGTTAGACATTTTTCAGAATTATTGATGACAGGGTTGGAAAATTTGTGGGATACATTTTAACTACTTTCAGTTCAGAGCTCATAAATCTCCCCAATATCCAAATATAAAAAGTCACTTAGAAATCTTCATTTATTTTTTTAAATAAGCAACACTAGAAACACTAATTAATAAACAACCCTAATAAACCTCCTTCCTAGGATTTATATTATATTAAATATAATATGGAGGAAAATCAATAAGTTAAAGATATCCAACGACACCCCACCTAACACTCCACACTCTGATGTACTCAAACTTTTTCATCAAATAATTTTTAACAAATAAATAAATTATGTTTATTCGGCTTTGTTTATATCTAATGTAAATATTTTTCTTTACATGACTGAATAAGGTTTACTGCGGACATCTATAATGTATTCCCAATAATCTTTAAGTAGGTAAAATGGCACAGTCTATACGGACGGGCAGATATAGTAAAGTAAAAATGCTCCGTTTTTGTGAATCGTCTTTGACCACCTAACGGAAAAAGGCGATGTGATTGACACGATTTTAATAAATGCCTATTCAGAGTTGCTGTTGAAGATTCCGAGATTGCAGGATATCGAAAAAAGCCCTAGCTATTCGCATTACTAATGTAGAGCCAAGCCCCTGAGTGTGAATAAAAAAGTATCCTTAGACCTACACACAGCGCTTTCTAGTTCCACAGTAAGCAACTATAGGCTTGTGTTGTGGATACCAGATGGTTGATATACTACATAAATACATTGTCTTTTTGTAAATACATACTTATTATAAATAAAAACATCCATAACTCGGGTTCACATGTCCGTATTCATCAAACAAACATATGCCTCTAGGGGGATTCGAACCCGCATCCTTTTGGTATAGTGGTCAGAGTTGCTGACCACTACATCAAACAGATCGTCGTCTGAATGTGCAGTATGTTAACAAAATGCGGGTGGAAAACCTCCCCGTGTCTAGTGGCGTGATTTCAAATTAAAGTGTTAAAGTCGATTATTTATTTTATTTCGCAGGAAACAAAATTATCACCTGAATTCGATTTCCTTAAATATTATTTTAGCGTGTCAATTATAAGCATAACATTTTAAAATCTAAAATTCATCCAGTAGTATTTTGTTTAATGTGTTTATTATTATTAAACATTAAACAATATTATCTTTTTAAGGTTTAAAGCACTCCATTTATTTTCTGGTGCAAATTATATTAAGCAACCCAATCTTGAACGTTTCGTACCAATCGACGTCTTTAACTGTGTTTGTAAAATTTTGTTTCATCACAGGTTGAGTCACGTGACCATGCAAAAAGTTCTCAAGGAAAATTACAAAATAAAGAACCGGCCTGTGGCGCGGCCCGTCCCTCCGTCAGCTATAGCGTGGCCTTATAGATGGTTGTTTGCGCTCACAGAGTGCGGTGAACAGCGCTCACCGTCGCCCTCTCTGTGTGAGTGTACACGTACAGGCGCACACAGTGGCGGCGCCGGCGCGCACACAATCGCTCCTCGTCGGTACGGGTGCGTTCCGAAACCGCTCTCTATTCTATCTATGCGAAGGCGTCGTATCGCCACGTATAGCGGGCACGCTCGGGGCGAGGAATTTAGAGGCGGGGGTCGTATCGTTAATTGTTATGAAGTTGATTTCGGTCCTGAAATTCCGAAATAGGTATTTTGAAATAACGCCTCTTTTTCATCAACAAGATTGCGAGTATTGCGACTTTGGATTTGTCATGCAGAATATTCGGGTGCTTGTTCTTCCTTTAATTATTAAGCGACGATTCGAGTAGAATTGTTAGTGTCTAGGCAACTGGACGGCAGTTTTAGAAACGGAAGCATGTTAGATCTCAAACATATGTTTTGATAGACAACATATGTTTGGAACGGTGCGGCGAGACGTTATCACTCGTAGCAGCTGATAGTGATAACGATGTAAATTGGACCGTTCGCCCATAAACTGATAGTTGAGATTGCATTGATTTGCCGTCGATATTGACTAGTCCGGCTGATCGCGACGTATCATGGTTAGCGCGCGTTCGGCCATGCCGGGGTCTTGGGGTCATGGCACAGTCATTGGTTATGCCAGCACTGGTTGCAGTAGCGGCTTCATGGACTTTACTATTCTTTAGTTGTCAAAGAATAAGCCATTCTTGGAAATTCTTATGATGACTTTAATTAATTTTCAACATCGACGATTTCTATGTGACTATAGCGCAGTAGGTATCCTTTGACAAATCCTTATAATTAAATTGATAGAGACATTCGAAAAGGCCGCCCCGTGAATTTTCTTGTAAACTCTACAAATTTTAGAATTGTGACCATTTCGTTATACAATGCCCGTTACATGTCAATGATCTTACAACCTCGGGAATATTGTCCGCAATGTAGGTACTCATAATGTTTATTACTCAGCTGAGCAGCGCAAAGGATCGGCAATAAAGCTAGTTAATTTATGTAGAGTTGTGATGTAGTTCAAATTATGTAAAAGTACGTACCTACAGAAGCACTTTTGGCAGTACTAGCATTTTCATAAGTTTAATCCCTGTATGAACACTAATCTATCAGTCACCAAACTACCAACCCGCACTGGGCCCGCATGGTAGATTATTGTCTTTCTACTACTGAGAGGAACCCCCAGCAGTGGGGTTATAATTTTTGTAATGTGATGTATGTAAAATTCGAGTGGCAGTCAGTTCAATCAAAGAACCCAAATATTATCAGAAACTAATTAAAGTAAAACTAGTAGAACTTTACATATTATCAATAAGTCATTAACGGAAAAGCCACTTACACATTATTTTTGATGTTATTAGTTACTAGTATATATATATATATAAAGGTTCACTGTGAAATAAATATAAGTTTAATAACGTATTAAATAAGAAATAAACCGTTTCTGAAACTCATAAACGTGCAAAGTAGTAAACAAATTTTTATGCTCGCGGAACGAACCCGGAACCCTTCAGATCACATGCAGGCAAATTGCCAATTGCGCCAGTGGCGCTGCCGTCACAATTTTGACGCGCTGCGCTAGTAAATCGTGTGAATGCTAGTGCCTCGACCGACTCTATTCTATTCCGTCCGATCGAATACTCGTTTCGAATCTCTCACTCAATCGATTACTGCAATCGAAAAGGATAGCGACAGATTTGAGGATTCGAATATTCGTTTAGCAGAATTCGCAGAGTATTTCTTTCCGACACTGTGGTGGCGGCTCTACAGAGTTATTGTAGAGTTAATAAGTTACTATTATAAATTTTTTATTTGAAATTGTAGAAATAATTATATTTATATCAGAGTTTTGTTTGTCTATTATATTGCAATATTATATTCTATCATTATCTGTTCTAATATTCAATAGGGCTGTCATGGGACAGTCGGCAACACAATTATCTTACTCAAATTTTTACGTGCTGTATAGTAGCACTCAAATAGAATAGAACAACCAGTCTCTTCCGTTGTGTGTCTTAAAAGTCGACTAAGGGACTTTCCACCAAAAAACATTTATTTCAGATATCAATATTTGGAATACCCAAATGATTTTTTTTTTGGGATATCTCTGACCACCCCAACGATAAAGGTCGTGAAGTTATTTTTGGATCTATGTTAAAAGTGGATTTCAGGTGAGTTCATTATTGTTTTTTTTTTATTTATTGATTTTCTACACTCGCATAATTTAGAAAAAATCTCATATCTACCTACTTTATTGAAAGATAAAACTATACTTATCTCAAATTATCGATAAATTTTAAAGTAAGTTAACTAAACCGTTTTCGAGCAGTTGAATTTCAAATCGATACCATGGATTCTACATATCAGTCGGGTGATAAAATATTTATATTGTTATCTAACGATTGCTGCATATATTATTCGAAATATGGCAAATAAAATATCTTTTGTGAAAAATTCCAAGATGGCGGAGGCAGTGAGTGACGTATGTTCAAAAGGCGCGCGTGTTGGGGGCATCGTGCGCGCACTGAAGTCACCTCGACCGGGGCGGAGCATTACTATAACAAGCAGTAGCACAACACACCAGATATAACTATAACAAATGTACCTTCTCACAAATGGATGGATAAATCATGTAATGTATATTCTATACTGTACCAAAATATTACAATAACAGAGTACAAACAATAGGACACGTACAAAGGTGGACTTATCTCTTTAAGAGATTCTTCCATTCAACCTGATTATTGAAATAGGAAACTGAGTAAATTTGGGGTTTAGCAGCAAATTGTGTGCAAAAGAAAAAATCCTACAACGAATAATAAAACAAATAAAAGATAACCAAATAATAAACTTACACTAAATATATTACATATATCTACTGCGAAATATATACATACCGTAATATAAACCTACATACACAATAATATTACTGCAATGGGAGGGCTGTCCTGAATTAATTTTGGCAGTTTATTCCACATCATGGCTACTTGAACACTGAAGGAGTGAAAAAGAAAGTTTAAGTAAGAATTTATTCTCCCTACGCTCTGGTTAATAACCAGTATTTTAGAAACTAATGTGTTCTTTTATTATTAACTAGCTGTTGCCCGCTACTTCGTTCGCGTAGACCATTTCATCAAAATCGGTTTCATCAAAAATATAAAAGTAAGTATATTAAATATAATATTCGTGGTTCTGAGATTTGATAATTATAGTATCCATTATTTTCTTTTTTTATATATATTTTCTTTAATCATTGGTGCACAACCTACTTGCTTATATCCCGTTCTACTTTTTCCTTTACCCAAAGGTTGTCTGGTAGAAATGTCTGGCTTAATAGCGATAAGATCGCCTGGTTGTACAATAATTTTTTAACTATATTTATGAAGTGTATTGTAGAATTTTTGTGCAATAAAGTGTACTTGATTACACAAAATTGATTGATTAAATATTACAGAGAGGTGTTCAGACTGTTTGAGATAAGCTAGTCCCCCAAATAAGTCGGGTGTTCCGAGAGAGCACTCTTCCACCTCCGGCACAACTTCACCTATCAACTGCTGCGCTAACCCATTATCCAAAAAAAAATTATTCAGAAGATAATTCTGACACAGTATTTCATTTTGGAATTGAAAGAATTTTCAACACGTTTTCATAATCATCAGTTATTTTTATTTGATTAGAAAAATCCTGTTTAAGTGTTCATACATGAACTTCATGCATTTATTTCAAAGATAAATGATATCATTTGCTGAATGTCAATTTAACTCTACAGGAAATAATAAAAGGGCTTATTACCTATATTTATCTGTCAATCAGTATGTCCAAGCTACTACCGCTTCGGAAAGGGAAATCATCTGTGGTAAAAGAAGCGGCGCAATATGCCCACAGTCTTTTTTTTAAATAAATAGTATACAACTAATATAATTTATAATTTTTGGGAGCTAGTCGAAGTATACCAAGCGTGTTCGTCATACAGATAGTCATAAATTTTGTAATAACCTTTTTTTGCTAATGTTATTTTCTTTTATGCACAACGGGTTAGTACTTGACCTCAATCACACCTGATGGTTAGTGAAGATGAGGTCGAAGATGGAAGCGTATTGATCCAGAAACCCAACATATTTGGGAGACTGGCTATCTTATCTCTGACAACCGGAACACAACAATGCTATTAACATTGTTGCTTGGCGGCAGATTTAGATAAGATGGTGGTAGCTAGCCAGGCGGACATTTAAAGTGCCGTACCACCAACCAAAGATTGTTATCTCAATTACACAGCCTAGATGAGGTACTGTCCGTTCATCATGCGCTGTGGTATGGCGACGCGGGCGGCGCGACGCGGGTAGGTCGACGTCATGCATGGCTGCTTGTGAAATTTTTCCGCTGCTCAGTGCTGACTCGAAATCAGGGCTGCCTGTTACAGCGTGGACATACAAACGAGACCATTGTTGTCTACGAAGATATGCCATGGGCCAACTAGTTGGTCCAAGGACCATGTGTTAAGTTATAATTAATTATTATAAATATGCAAATTTCGATTTGCGTTTATGTTTTGTGACTATTTAAGGTAGGATATGTTTCGCAGTATGTTTCTTCATGTTAACGCGATGTAAAGCAAACCATATTTTGCTCGTTTTTAAAATCAATCCAAATAAATATAAAGTTTAACCTTTCTAAATAGAGATTTTAAAGTAACAAGTTTTTGTGAATTATTTCCAGCAAACCCGACATAGGACAGTAAACAGTAGGACATTAGGATAGTGAAGGGGAACATAGAATGCACACAAATAAAAAATAATTATGTATGGTGAAGGCCAAGAATCTTTTGTTATACACATATTCTTCATGGGATTTGCACTTAAAAAATAATTTCCGGAAAATATTCCCGACTTTTGTAGAAATTTCCGGACGTTTCTTCAAATTACTTACAATATCGATTTTAATGGTGCAACACTATGCATGTATGTGTGCGACGTCGCTTGACAGATAGAACTGAACTATGACGAGGCTTTTTGGCGGGAACTCGGCGAGTGAAGTAGCATTTTTCTTTATAAGTCTTATAATTTGTGCATTCTAACTTTTGAAGCTTAATAATGGCAGAATATTGTGCAGCAAACGTTAGTGATAGTGTACAAGTGAAGGGAAGTGTAAATTAAAGTGCGTAACGGAGCTTTCGGGTTCCCACAAGAAGCCGCCAAAATCTTTTGTAAAGCATTCTGCCTCTTTACTGAAGAATGACTTGACCGTGACTCGACTCTGTATACGCCAAGTATACGACGAATGACTTGTTTTGACTGAGACTGACTTACAAACTGAAGAAATAAGATAAATAAGACATGGCTGTTATGGGCTAGATCCCTTTGCCTTCTCCTAGAGGAGAAAATAAAACTAAAAAAAAAAAAAAAATGAACTATGAGGACGTCCATGACTGAGAACTGAAATGTCTATATAGCCTTGCTCTCTCACATAAATGCCAATGTTGAAAAAGTTGCAGTCAAATTTGTACAGTCGATTCTTTTGACCAATAATCATCATCATCAGCCCGTAAACATCCGACTGCAGGGATATAGGCCTTCCCTCGTATAATGAGGGAGTATGGGCCGTTATCCACCACGCTAGCCCAATGCGGGTTGGGCACATCACATGCTTTTGAATTTTTATTTCTCAGGCATGCAGGTTTCCCCGCGCTGTTTTCCTTCGCCGTTTAAGAGCAGTCGGATAAATGCACATAAGTAATTAAATTAAAGTTAAAAACTCATTGGTACATGGCATGCCTGGAAATCGCGCCCGGACCTCCCAAATTGGGAGACCGCATCTTAACCGCTGAGCCACCGACGCTCTATCAATAAATACAATTTGAAAAAATATGAGTTGCGATATTTTCTGCAAAACGAATTACTAAGAAAACAGAAGTCTTGAATCTATCAGAATAAAAATTACTATAATTACTCATGATACCTATACTTAATCATTTTATTTTGTTGATTGTAATATTGATTTTAAATGAAAGTTTTATTATTTGTTTCTCATTCTCATTTTTCCCTTTGCTTCTGCAAAATTCAGGACGTGTCCGGATTTTTCCGGACGTAACGTAACTCTACGATTATATCAAATATTGGTCATCATTGCAACATTTATTAGCAAAATGATAACTACCCGAATCTTATTATTATTTCTCTTTTTTAGAGTGAACAAAAATTTAAACAAAAACTCGTACCTACCAAAAAAAAATTTCAAAAACAGCAATCCCTGTAATTCCTGGTTATTCCACTCGGGCGCCAAATAGACGTAATGTTATCAAATTCACGATTCCCAGTAATTCCGAATCCAACAAAATTTTGGGTAGTTATTTGACAAACTGTATAAGCTTCATACTTTGTCAACTGTACCTAAAAATCAACTATGAACTTTGATAACAACTCGGCATACCGTGTCGCCGCGATTACAGAGTAGAGCTAATCAACACGTGACCCTTTTGACGTGGCTTTTGTAGGGGATTCCCGGCGAAAACTTCTTTACAACCACAGATTAGGTTTTTCTCGAAAGTCCCCTGGAATATCGAAGTTAGTGTCGATTTTGCTTCGAATACTTTGTATAAAAAATCCTACAGACCGAGACGTCGTCGTCATACGTAGAAAACGGAGAAAGAAAACAACCCTGCCATGCTCGAATCTGCTCGAGCCGGCTCGAAAGCTCTAAGTGCTCGAGCAATTCGAGTCAACTCGTAATCGCCACGGAATACTCGCCTCGCTCCTCGGTGTGTTCGCCAGCGAGCGCCTGTCGTCATCGGTACGTTGAATTTCCACAGAGTGATGTCGTAAATGAGTGACTTAACTTGTATTTCATTTTATTCAAAATGCTGCCGGTTTCACACGCATTCCACATTCTTACCCCAAGGGGAGCAGATTTATTGATATTTTTATCTTTTTGAAGCCATAGTAGCCTGGTCCTTCTGACAAAGAACCATAGCAGAGCCATAATTCAAACTAATAGATTGACATTGATATTCATTTAGTGATATATTCATATTACTTATGTATCACATTGATTTAAAATACATGAAAAGTTTAGTATGTTTGTGGAAGTTATTTCAGAATGGCTAATCTCCAAAATATTCATTTTAATTTTTAAATTGATTGTAACTGATATATACACAATCAACTATTAAATCCTACTTCAATGCATAGGGTGGCTGGAAGAGATCTCTTAAAGAGATAAGTCCACCTTTTTACATGACCTATTGTTTGTAATCTGTTATATGTAAGTTTTTTGGTACAATAAATAATATCATAAAAAACTAAGATTCTTTATCTCAGTAGAATTTAAATGGAAATACAACTACTGACTGAACTTAAAAATCCCTCAGGATAAGTCCGAATTTCTGTTTAGTAAATAGTCAGAAATGAGTACTTTCTGTTGTCTAATAAAGTGTTTACAAGGATTCACACAAATATCTATTAGTTTGAATGTCAATGAATTCGTTTGAATTTGAACTGTTATCCAATAATATCGCGTTGAAGTCTTTTGTAGGATGAATAAGCAGGTTAAAAGTTAAAGAAAGGGAACGAACTTAACTTAAAATTAAAAAGTTGCCTATAATTTGTACTGCAGTTGTAAATGTCTGTATTAATCTTAAACAAAAAGGAAAACAATAACAATGTTGTTGTTCATTCGTTAAAATCACTAGAGATTACATTAAAGAAAATCTCATGAAAATGCGGTTATCTTGTCTATACTCTGTGGCGCTGGTGTAGAGGCGAGCGGCCGCTAGGTGGCAGCACATAGCTCGCTATTCACAGTGTATATTATTTACTGCGCGTATATATGTATGTCGTTATATAAGTGAACAGAAAGCTACGTTCGGTCGGCGCTCGGAGTGAGGGACCGGTGGAAAGAGGGACGGGAGGGGAGGTCGGTGTATGGAGGCGGCCGACCCACCCACACAAACATCGCCCACGCACACAGGCACAGTGTATCGAACGAGCGCGCCAAGCAACCGCCTCGCCGTATTCTTATTATTATGAAAGGAGAAACGCTTTTTGTGGGGCAAGAACTAAATTTGTATTACTGGCTGCCGATAATAAAGATCGTAAACGCATTTCAGTGAGCTGAAGTTTGCGCCCTCGCTCATAGATGTCGCGTTTCCGATCTGTCGTAGTACACTCGCGATTTTCCGCTTTCCGCAACTTTTTAACGGTAGTTTGACACAAGTACTTAAAACTTGACGATCACGGAGTTCTAATGAGATTGTACGAGTATTTATCTATTCGATACTGCGCCGAATAAGCAAGATTCAATCGAATTAAAGTAGCTAGAAATCAAAATACATATGTTTGTTCACAAATAGAGAGCTCTCTATTATAAATAATCCAGTTAGCCTTGCAGCTCAGGTAAATGTTGAGCGCCATAGGAAAAATGTTACGAGAATTTTAGTGGGACCAATTTTTTTTAATGTTGAGGAAAAACTATATACTAACTAACTAAATCATAACATGTTTTATGGGTTCCATTTTTTTGCTACATAAAGTATATGTATATATATATATATATATATATATATATATATATATATATATATATATATATATATAGTTAATTAAACGCACGTAGACGTATTAAAACTTTTATTTTCAAATTCGCTATGTGGCTTGTTTGTTTCGACAACAAATGACTTCTCTTCTCCATGTGTAAACAGACCGATTTCTCATACGAATTGAATTATAGAAGGAAGTTCAAAATTTAGAGTTGGAAAGATCGATATTTAAAATTCAGCTCATAAATAAAGTTCCCTCTATGATTCATTTAACAATAATTTAAATACAAACAGAATTTTTGTTTTAGACATAAAATCTTCCAAGATTCTTGTTGACAATTACTGCAAAAAATATATTAAATAATTGGGTACAGTCAGAATTAAATTTTATAGTAATTATGAAAAAATAATTTTGCTATTCAATCTACTTCGGTTTGTTGTGGGTTAGCGGTTCTGTAGTAAAATGATTTATTTCAATGCACATAAGGTACATTTTCCATAAGCGTCTAAATTTGATTTTACCTCCCTGATCAATATTGACTGTACGACTACATCCTATCGAACGATTTGAAGATATCTCCATCAATTTACTGTGTGAATCTATGGTCATGCTCCAACACCTTTTGGACTTTTCTTTGTCTGTTATCGATTGGTCAGATGTCTGTAACTCCATGGAGAAAGTAACCAATCCGGTCAAATTTAGAGCCGTGGTGTTCTGTTTGCGAAGTGTAAGTTTTGTCTCGTTTTTAACTTTACCATCGCGTTCGCGTTTACGAAAAAAGTCCCTATGAAAAAAATCGTTTTGCAAACTATCCGCTAGAGGCGCTGCACATTTCTCCATACAAATCTTCACGTAAACGTGAACGCGGTAGTAAAGTTGAAACAAAACCACTCCATCCTCAGTACACACATGTCTGGTTATCATACTCACCACAACATAGGACACTAGTTTGAGCCCTCAAAATGGATTTGTGTGACCCTAGTCTGATTCATATATTTTCAAATAATACCTAACTTTATTCAGTTACTTAGTTCGAGTTAAGCAACATTAAGCTAACTCCACTTTTGTGCGAGAGCTTATTGTAAACTTAAATACCCTACTCTCGGCCACGTTCCCACTGGGCTTACTTTTCCCGCGGAATTACCCAACATTTTCCTGTTTAGGTAAAAATGGTAAATATAAACCGTTATTTCCAGTAAAATAAACGCGACCATTGAAAGGGGGCCTTATTGAGCTTCACTTTAAGGAAATTTTAAAAAGTTCAAGTCGAAGTTAAAGTATGATATTTATTTATAACGAGTATTTATAAAACTTTATGTTCTCCGCTATGTTCTCGATGACGTGGATGAGGAAATATACATTTTTCATAAATTATTACAAACACAGCATATGACAATTGAAAAACTTCTAGTATCTATGTAGTACTACATCATCCTACATCTTCGGCTACATCGTCACTTTCCATCAGGTGAGATTGTGGCCAAACGCGAATCCAGTTTTTAATAAAAAAAAATAAAAAAAAAAAATCCTACTTAGAAAATTAGGTTATTTAAAAATTATAACTATTTTTAACAGTTTGCTCTCCCAATTACACAAATATCGCTAAAATGTTAGTTTCCTGTAAAATATTCATGTTAAAGTGGACTCTACCAAAGTTAGAGTTCGTAAACTCTACTTGCGAGCAAAAAGTTTTTGCGTCATGTTCGAAGTTCGGAGCCACCACGCGGGTTACATTTGGAACAAAGAACGGTTCCGGTCGCTTGGCGCCTTGGCGCGCTAGGTGGCGCCATGGTCGTGGGTCGGCAGCTCTATGCACAGTACGAGTCCAGCATTGCTTGGCAATAATAGATAGATCTCTGCTATTTTATAAAAATATGACAAATATTGTAGAAATACATAGACTTTATATCACTTAGAAAATAGGAAAAATTTGCATGTTTGTATTTGAAAGTTGTAAAATTATATGCCTGCAATTTCACTGCTCTTAAAGCATTTTCGTATGGAGCTCCACCACGAACGATAAATAAATATATGACCAAATGAAGTGGGTATGTAGAGTTTGATATTCGTTAAAGATTGTTAAGCATTACTCATTTGCCGCTTTGCAATTCCCTTTTAGGTCACCTGCCACTTTACACTTGACAATGCTCATGTCAGGAATAGGACTTTCCCGCCAAAATGGCGGCTTAGCCGATGAGTCTCCAACTTTCGTTAGCAAAATAAAACTGGGTACCTATTTTTGAGTTTCTCCACGCCTAACCTCAGACATTTGAAGTTAAACTTCTATAAAAATAACAATTTCGATTGTAAAATAAATAGATTTTATAAGTGATTAGAGTAGGACTTGCAGAGTTTATTCTCAGTTGCATGCAATCAACATATGTGCTAATGTGTAGAAAATTAGATTAGATAAATAGATATAGCATTTATTTACGCCACTACGTTCACACAACGACACAATTTTTAAATTACAAAAAAATTTGAAGAATTATAGATTACCATATTCCATGATCACATTGTTTTTTGTTCTCTATCAATATGGTGAACATATTTTTCAATAAAAAATATGTTATCTGCAACCCCCATAGCATGACATCGTTAGTCGCACGCGACATAGCAGTGAGAGTGGGATAGTTTCGTCCAATTGAATAAATAAGACAAATATTATCTCCCGCGACATAAACGTATATCGCGCCTGTCATGATATTAGTGCGGGTACATTCATCACCTGGTTGATCTTAAAACTAAGATACCTTATGGGTACTATGACAGCAGCTAACGCTTTCTGTCTGGGTTAATAAAGTATGGTACTCAGAACCTTTGTGATGGTAGCGCGGTCCAAAGGCGTAACACTATAGGTAGAGTACGTATTTCTTCTCCATTGAGTGAAGTTTCATAAAGTTAGGATATCCTATATAGTTCATTTACATCATACCTGATTTATAAATGACTTTTCACTTCTAAATCAACAAGCAATAACTGCATACATGTTGCATGTCAAATTAAGGAAAATTCACAAATAGTACTCCTGGAGAATAAGCTAACACCGGTGGATTCCGATACCTATTGCTATGTAATGATAAAACAATCTAATACAATTTTAACCGCCTCCGTGGCTCAATGTAAACAACATTGGGTTTACGATTCGGAGGTCACGGGTTCGATCACCAGCGGGGTACATGTTTAAGTACTCGGAAAATAAGTACCTAAAGAATAAAGCAGTTTTGACTTTGACCATAGCTTTTGGGGGTAGATTGTGACCTTTTTTTTTTTATGCACAACGGTTTGGTATTTGACCTCAATCACACCTGATGTTAAGTGAAGATGAGGTCGAAGGTGGAAGCGTGCTGACCCGGAAACTCCAACATATTTGGAGGACTGGCTATCTTATCTCTGACAACCGGAACACAACAATGCTATTAACATTGCTGCTTGGCGGCAGATTTAGATAAGATGGTGGTAGCTAGCCAGACGGACATTTAAAATTTTACCACCAACCAAATCCAACAATTCACATTTGTCCCGTGTGGTGGATTAATGGCCCATACCCTCTCCCAGTGAGAGTGGGCTGTCACTCAACAGTTGTGAAGCGTAAAACTGTTGATGAAGATGTTAGCAGTAGGCAGATAGTTAAAGTAGTCATCCAATTGATCGTAATGTATAAAGGGCATTTCTTGCATTATAGGAAACTATTGTCCAGAGGGGAGGCCCACTGCGTGGGGTAGTATCTGAAGGAACCTAACACAACCTACCCACGCCTGAGTAGCACATTTTCTATATAAGTGAAAATGTGTGATTCAACAATCCGCCCGCGGTTTATCCACCTGCGATATACAGGGTGAAATTTAATTTGTGTAATTCCTGTTTGATGATGACTCCACTCCTGATTACGAACAACTTTCCACTAGGAACCATAGCCGAATTCGATCAAAAAATTTACGATTTCCCATACAAACCTAAACCATTCTAATAAATAATAAATAAATATCTTTCCACATACACACAGCGCCATCTAGTTCCACACTAAGCAACTAGGCTTGTATTATGGATACCAGATGGTTGATAAACTACACAAATACATTTTCTTTGTAAATAAATACATAAATAAATGAAAAACATCCATAACTTGGGAACACATGTTTGTATTCATCATACAAATATATGCCCCTAGCGGGATTCGAACCCGCGACCTTTTGGTATAGCAGTCAGAATTTTTAACCACTATACCAAACAGGTCGTAAATTCTGAAGTTACTTTGTATGGGTAATCGAAAATTTTTGAACGAATTCGGATATGGTCCCTAGTAGAAAGGAGTGGAGACACCAGCCGAAAATTGTTGGATTTCGATACTAAAGAATCAATTGATTCAGAATGGTTTATTTTGCATGGTAAATCGAAAAATTTTTGATCTAATTCGATTATGATTCCTTGGGGAAAGTTGTTCGTAATCAAGAGTGGCGTCACCAGTTAATGGGAATTACACAAATTCAAATTCACCCTGTATACGATATATTTATTTCCATATAAATACTTTAAGTCAGAAAGTCGCCGATATTATTCACATACAAAAATATCTTTATTTCGTAAGTTATAAAAATAACATCTGAAATCGTATTACCGCTCATTCACAAAGCTGACTCCCAAGATAGGACCAAGAAACTCTTGTTAAGTATTTTTACAATTTGTTATTCGACAAAACAAGGGAAAAAATAATTAGACTAAATTTGGCGTCGCAGTTCCAAATTGGTGGTTGGCGGATGTGCCAAAGGAACGGATTATACCTACATACTTATATACACACACTCGAAAAACATTGCACTCCTTCCTAGGAGGATAGGGGCAAGGATACAAGTCTAACATATATGGTCCGATTCACCACAGCGATCTCGTAAGTACAGAGGCGAACTTCGCAGATTTCACGGCATGGAAGTCGAGCCCGGCTGGAATTTGAAGAAGGGTGAGTTACACCAACAAAAGCTGTCACTGGGCGCGAAGTCGTCGAAGTCGAAGAACGTCAAGCCCCAGAAAAGGGAGAATTGGCAACTAGGGACAAGGATAGAGAAGATAAATAACTTGTCGAGAGTCAAGAAAATGTGCTATCGGGAAAGAGCCCAGCGCAAGTACCGGGCACATCTCTCAACGATTCGGCCCGTATAACTAAGATGGTTGATGGGGCTATGGGAAGGTGGTGGGTTTGCCCTCCTTCCTAGGGCAGTCGGGTAAAAAGAGCATACACTATGTATATGACTTTTCTAGGGAGATTAGAGAAAAAAAGCTTTATGATTTTAAACATTATAAAATACAAAGTTATTTTTGTAGTTAATTTGAGTAACTTTGTTTGAAGTTTCTATTAACTTCTTATAGACCCAACTACATGTCATATCGTCGACTATACTCGTAAATTAGTAGAGCCTATTTAGCTGCGATAATTTTCCTTTCAACTTCGTTATTTGCACTACTTATTATTGTGAATATATGTATTTTAAAAATTTTCAAACTTGCAGTTTAGCTTAGCAACAGTTATTCCAACATACGTAATAATAATTATAGTGTAGGAGATCAATTTCCTTACAAGCTAAATTCAACCCTATTTATAAGCCCAGTAAAGATCATAATTAAACAAAACCTTTATGTGATAAGTCAAGTAAGCTTGTAGAATGAGGTAAAAACTTTTTAACAAAAATACCGACTTCACCGAAACAGCCACTACAAGAAATAAAAAGTAAAAAAAAAATATATAAAAAATAAACTAAGTAATAATTTTATTGAAATGCTCGTATCTCTCAATCAGTTATTTTCTACGTTCACTGCCGTAATTATTATTATTTCTACTATATCTTTCGAAGTCCTCAGTTTTATTATATTATCCAACAATAATATTATACTATATGCGAGAGTGTGCGTGTGTGTGTGTGTTTGTTACCTCTTCACGCCTAAACGCCTGGACGCTTTTGGATGGAATTTGGGTGGAAGACAGATTATATGTATGTAGACCAGAATTAACATATAGTAGAATTTTTTGCTGAACCGATTTTTATGAAATGAAGATGAGAAGAAGTTGCGAGTGACAGCAATAAATTAATATGACTGTCTATAATAAAATTACTTAACCTGACATTGTTGTAGTTGATAAATTGATGATATCTCTATTGTAAATTATATTACGAGCGAGTTAAATAATAATTTCACATGCGTCGTCCATAATAAGTAATTTTTGTCAAAAATACTATGAAATATTGCCAAAACAAGACAATGTTAAGCCGCCTTGTGGAGCCATTTAAAAGTTACTTTCTGTTCAAAATTCAAAACCTTTGTATGTCCTCGAGATTTCACAGAATCACTCTATTTCTTGGAGTCTGTAACTATGAATTTCAATTACAATTTGGAAGGCTGTGTGCCAATTTAGAGAAGTATTCTAAATTTTTATCTTTTTTATAAATCCTGTAAAAAAACAGAAAACATTTCTAAATCAAAATTCAAGTTCTTTGCAAATGGATCTCTGGATGCAATTTGAAGTTTGAAGTTTGATCGCACCTGTCATGCTACGGGGGCATATGGCTTATTACTGGTCTCTCTGCATGCATGATTCTATTGCTAGACTTCAAATAGTAGACTTCAAATAAAAAAATAGGCATTTAAAAGTGGGATAAGAAACTTTTTCAAGAATATCAGAAATTCGAGACATAATAGAATTACATTGTTTATGTGCCACCCAGGTTAATTAGATACACTATGGGTACCATATGTTATCCAACGAGTATGTAGGCTGTTAATATGAGGTGATCTGATAATGATGTGACAATTAACCTCAGATATTTCATACAGAATATTAGCGGCTGAAATTAGTAGGTATCTGTAATATACATAGGTAGATGTCTGTGGGTAGGTGGAGTGGATCGATGCCGTGGCCGCCTCCGCCAGCCAGACCCAAGATATAACAACGCTTTTCCACGTTCCTTTTTAATTTTCGATGTAGGAGACGATCGATGATGTTCATACAATAGTAATTTGTTGAAACTATTTTTAATAAATAAGTTATCTAAATATTTAAACATTACAGAGTCATCATAAATTAGAGAAAGAGCAGTCTTTGAAGTGTTAGGCTACAAAGGTCTCAAAAATACAAAATAGGTACACAATACTCACGACAGGACCTGTCTTTAAAAGCTGTGTTGTGCACTGGAGGTATTTTCAGTTTACACCACTCACTAAAATAGGTTTTTCAGTACCTAACACTAATGAGCACCGAAGGCTTTTAGATTAAAATAAACTTTATATAATTGTTAAACAATCAGCCCTAGTTTCAGCAGTGAAAGCCGAAAAGTCTTTTTGCATTTACAATATTAGTATGGAGTATGGCTATCCTAAATCGCTGTTTTTCGTGATTCATTCGGATAGCAACGATGCGTGGTTGAGTCACGTGATGATTCTTACGTATCATCCTGTCAATGACCTGGAACGCTATGATGATGAAGATTGATAAGATAGTTACACTATAAAATTGATATGAGGCGGAGGTAAGTTCAGGGTAGGCACCGATTTCTGATTCTCGTATTGACAAGCAATATTAGCAAAAGGCTATTAAAAAATCACTGATTATTTGAATGATAAGCAAGCATGGACATATCTGTCTTATTATTTATATAATTATCAAATCACAAATTGTAACCCATAATCTGTTTAAAAGAGCAACCCTAGACTTTCTTGCTCCTTCTTCTCTGGGGAGTCAGCTTTGTGAATGAGCAGTAAATTTAAATTTAAATGTAATATTAATAGTGACGTTTTCAAGTGATAATTTTATCCTATGAAATAAAATATTTTGATTTGATTTGACAACATATATTTTAATTCAAATCTCAAAACATGCAAAATATTTTAATTTTGATTAAAATGTAACAGGTAAATTTTAGGCTAGGCTCAGAAATAGGGGGCAATAGATGATATTGTCCACTCCCTCCAAAATCGTCCATATAAATTTTTATGCAAATACTAAAATGCGAGTATTATGTAAGGATAATATTCGGCCTGGAATCAACTTATCGTGGCGAGATATTTATTTAAAATGTCGGGATATAAAGTACCTATCTATATAATATCTAATAAGTATATTAATCCAGAACATGGAGGTTAAACATCCACATCTTTTAATTGTGTCATCATTTTCCTGCCCTTATCCCACTCTAGGTGGGATCGCCACAACATGTCTTCCACTCTTCCCTATCAGCCGTCATCTCCGTACTCACCCCTTTCACACACATATTATTCCTCACGCAGTCTACCTACACCTTCTTCCGTCTTCCTCTACCTCTATAACCCTCCACATCCATACTTAGCATTCGTCTCGTTACATGCCTTTCATCCCTCCTCATAATGTGCCCAAACCATGCTAACCTATTTCTCCTCAACTTTTGTTGGTGTCACTTTCAGACTTCCTCTGATATATCTGATCTTATCCATTGTAGTCACACCACATATACATCTTAACATTCTCATCTCTGCCACATGCATTCTTTTTTTTTTTTAATCTTTATTTAATTTAGGGAGTTGAGTCCTTCTAGACATGACAGTTCCATCGCACCTTGACCAAGCCACATGCATTCTAATATGTAAAATGGATATTTTTTTATGTGTATGTAAATTGTAATATTCTTAGCAGTAAATGTACTTCATTGTATAATAATGAGAAACTAGCTACAATATTATTGAAATTGTAATTTTGCTTAAACATGTTGATAATGTTAATATGGATATTATTACGCCCCGGGGTTCATGTTTGATGCCTCAGCTAGTAGGTAGTAATATTTAAGACCTTTCGTAACAACACAAGTGCAATAAATTAATGAAATAAATAAAAAAGGAACCTCATTACCAAATCCAAAACCGATCCAAAAATTCAAACTGCCGCTTTTATTCCTTAATTAGTTAGTGGGATTTCCCAGATTTTAAGAATGATTTTTAAATCAATTATAATGACTGGCACGTGTAAATTTTTTTTGAGTTACGAGTAAATTCAAGAACATGCCACCAGGTTATTGATATTTTTTAAAATAAGGGCCGAAATAGGGTTTTAAATTTCAAAAATGTATAATAGTAACAGAGATGCTACCAGATGCCAGTCAGAGAGCATTACCTACATACATTAACCCGTACACTTTCACTCCTGAGGCACAGCCTTCTCTCACTAAAAGACGGTACGGGCCATAAACCTCCACATGGATTCACTGTGGTGTGATGGATTTGTCAAATTATTTGTCACCGGACAGTCAATGTTTTAAGCTCGCTCCAGTAGGCCAATGATTTAGTTTAATGACTGTCGTAAAAATGGCGAACAGACTGTTTAAAATGCCCTTTTATTCTATAAATAAGGAAAATCCCTGCATGTAAATGTCATACCGTCACACACTTGCCATCCTCCAACCTAACAAGTTGCTTAACTTCGGTAATCGAACATGAACCGAATGAACGGACACTACGGTAACCAAGGTTAAATATCGGATTTAAGGCATTAACACACAAAAAGAAGGGCGCTCCTTCTCCATAGAGTTAACGCTGACGCCGGTTTGAACAGTCATCAACATCATCTCAGCTTGTAAATATCCCACTGCAGGGATATACGACTTTCCTCGTATATGAGTGAGTATGGGCCTTAGTCC
The DNA here is from genome assembly GCA_949316235.1 of Oegoconia quadripuncta. Taxonomy (NCBI): domain Eukaryota; kingdom Metazoa; phylum Arthropoda; class Insecta; order Lepidoptera; family Autostichidae; genus Oegoconia; species Oegoconia quadripuncta. The sequence continues at coordinate 9,456,872 of OX438759.1, forward strand.
ACCACGCTGGCCCAATGCGGGTTGGGGACTTCACATGCCTTTGAATTTTTATTTCCCAGGCAAGCAAGTCTCCTCACGATGTTTTCCTTCACCGTTTAAGAGAGCAGTCGGATAAGTAATTAAATTAAGTTTAAAAAATCATTGGTACATGCCGTGCCTGGGAATTGACTCCGGACTTTTCATAAATTGGGAGACCGCGTCCGAAGTTTGAAATTGACAGTAAATTAAAACTGCAATGAAGCAATTATAATCTTAGATATAAGATAATGAAAGCCCAGTACTTCGTAAATAAATTTCCGATTTCTGGGTAAATAGCACACAAACTTCCACCTCCGCCCTCGGCCTCGTCTCCACGTAACTTGTCAAGTAAACGCTCACTGTGAAAGAGATACAAAGTTGCAAATACTGTCTGTTCACACGTACAAACGCGAAAATATCTCTGTCTGTCTGCCTGCTTCTTACAATTTCACGACTAAACGTCTAAACTGGTCGTTTTGAAAATTGGTAGAAAGGTAGCCTAGTAGAGAAGTAAGGAAAAAGAAGGATTTTTTGAGTATGAGAAATCCTTCTCTGACTTCTCATCCAAAAAAAGTCCTCAATAAATTAAGAAGAAGAAGAATATGCAAGAATAATCGAAGGTAAAACTGTATCTGTGTATGAGAAATGAGTTTTTCCTCATCGTGTGACTCCAAAATCCTCATTAAAAATATTAAATATCTTAAACTACAGTAGCACTGCTTTTTTCCTATTCAGCACTATGTGAGCACAATTTGTTGACATTATGAAAATAACTGAATTCCACTGTGTTACTAGCATTACGAACATTTATTCATAGCATTTATACATGTATTGAAACATTTTTTTTGAGAAAGTCTGTGATATTCGTGGTGAAAGAAGTACCAACACACAATAGGCGCGTGCATTTTTGAACCTTACGTATCCGTATTCTATCGAATACTTTGGTAGTACATGCGACATGCAAAGACTTTTGATTAATAACCCGATTATTGATTTGGAATGTTTTAAATCCTCGACCTGTATACATCAGTGCATGGCAATCCATCGTGTATTTTAGCCATTAAGTATTAATACGATTTGCGATAACAGTGCAAAAAAAAAACGACTTCGCTGAATCAGCCACTCTCTCTCTCTTCAATTTAAGAGCTATATTTTCTATGTTCACTGTCCTAATTATCACTATTTAAATGAAAAAATATCTTTCGAACTCGACGTCAATGTGTAACAGTGATTCCATCATCAGATCCTGACTTAGTCACAATCGTCGTCGAGACCGCCTCTCTCAGAGAAATCGGTGGACATACATAAAAAAATATATAGAGTCGAACATTGAACTTTTTGAAATCGTGCAAAAATTACTTCTTATACCGATCTCAATCACAACGCGTAATGCGGAGGGTGAGGTAAGGTGACATGGCCATTAGCAATATTATTAATGAAGAGTACAGTACAGTATAGCCTGCACCTAACAGGTAATGCATTCCAAGAACACACCACAAGCCAGTGACAGGATCTACTGAAAGCATGTTGTCTCGTTTCGACCCGCACTGGGCAAATTGAAATTTACGTTTTAGGCATTTATGTATACAAAGACACATACTTCATTTGTATACGTTGTGAAACTTGTGACCAACTCTATCAAACCCTACCTACCTAAGAGTACGTCCAACGTACCAGTAAAGTAATTTGATGATTAATAAGTTCTACATAAAAAAATCTTTTAAAAACTAACATGATTATCACATATTATTCTAGTACAAAGACGATTCCATCAAGGATTTACAGTGGCAATCTTCTGGGTCTACCTTCAGACCCTCGTCTGTGTGTGCCATGGCCATGTTCCATGTGTAATGGAAAGTGCTCATGGCAACAAAATAAACTAACCCAAATTCAATCTTACCCTTTGTCATCATGGGAGTTCCAGTCCCTACATCCCAGCTCCATCATCAGATCAGCTCGATGGTACCATAATAATGCATTGACGCAAACTTACATAAATATGCCAAATTTCAGCTCAATCAGATACCAGCAAGTGGTTGAAATATGGTTTGCAAATTTTGAAACGGACAACTTACGTACATTACGTACATTGCAAGCTAAATAAAAGCTTGTAAAAAAAAAAAATTGTTTGCCATAGCGCCAAAACTGAAATAGGAAATGAATAACATATGTAAGATGCAATTAATTAAGAGATTATACCCACTAGGTCGCATGTCACAATCCATGTTGGATTACTTGTAGTGGCATATGATCTGAAACATTTTACAGTGTGTCGCCCGCATTCGTATTTTGCAACTTGTGCCTTTATAGGCATTTATAGGTGTCCTGAAATGTGTGACTATTATTAGTCACACATTTCAGGAACCCATTAGCGTAAGGTCTACTATTCAAAACCTTTCAGGACACCTCGACTCACAGCCCACTACAGGCTCATGACCACTTTCAAACATCAGACAAGTTTTTTTACAGCGCGGGCTGCAATGACTATAATTAGAACTATTCACTCAGCCCACAGGCTCATAATATGATCATATTCAAAGTTCTTTAAGATAACTTTTCTTGCACCCTACTCAGCCGGTAGGCTGTAATGACAATTCGCACTATTCACTCAGCACACAGACTCGTAACATGATCAATTTCTAAACTCTTTAAGATAACTTTATCTTACAGCCCACTCAGCCGACGGGCTAAAATGACTATTAGAACTATTCACTGGGCACACAGGCTCGTAGCATGTTCATTTTTGAAACTCTTTAAGATAACTTTTCTTACAGCCTACTCAGCCGGCGGTGCCGGTGGGCTGTATAGAACTATTCACTCGGCCCACAGGGTCATAATATGATCCCTTTCAAAACTCTTCAAGTCAAGATCCCACATATCACCGGCATCAAAATATTGAGAATGAAGTATGTGCCAAAAGCTACATTTAAAAACAATTCTACTTATAGTTTCCCCAACTTTGATACGAGACACTGAAAACACTTCCTCTCATTAAAAGTACAGTAATGAACCTCGCCCGGTATACGTATAAATGTAGTCAGGGAATTTTCAGATCGTTATTATCATTTGCTATTTCTCACATCCTTTTCCTTTCTCTAATTAACTTGGTATCCATGGTTGCAACAGGATTCATGACGACAATTCATAAATAGTATTATAAATCGTTATTATGGATATTATTGAAGTGGACGAGGGAATTATCTAACTAATATTATAAATGCCAAAGTTTGGATGTTTGTTTGTTTGTTGCTCCATCACGGCAAAACGGATGAACGGATTTGGATGTTTGGTATATAAGTCGAATATGCCATGGATTAAGACAGGATATTTTTTCTAGGTATTCAATCTAGTAATAGAGTCATGTATAACGCCGTCTCCACATACCTAACAGACGTATAAAGATCCAATGTTGATCCTGTTTTATTACAGGAGTTAGGTACAATGGGCAAATCCGTAGGCGAGGTCATGCATATTAGTTAATTTACTGTAAAATAGAATTGTTCAGTCACGTACCGTTGTCGCATCGCTGTTCGTCATATCACGTGTCGTGTAGTGTCAGGAGGTCAACGCGTCATGACCCACGCCATCATGGGCTCGGGAGCTGCCTCCCCCGCCCGGTGCCGTAAGCCGACCAGGCTACATCCGGGAAAATTCGGAGTCCAATCACGGCCATCAAAATAATTAGTACAGATAATGCCTTATGGTTTCTAAAGAAAAGTAATATGGGTGTATAAAGTAAATAAATAATAATTATTATTATTATTAACGTAGGTATTTATGTAGTCTCTGCCTACCCCAAAGAGAAACAGGCATGAGCTTACCGTATGTATGTTATATATGACATAATATAGAGGTTTCATGGTCAGTATAATAGCTGGGAAACAAGTGAAAAAGGCTAAGGGTGGCAATTCGAAAAGAAAATATTGCCATTGAATGATATAAATGGAACTGTTAAACTGGAAATTCAAAGTAATGCTTTAAAATTATCATATTCATAAGTTGAAATTACATTAGTGTTTTCAGAATTATCCCAAAAAAATAGAACCGGAGAAGTGTGGTTTATTATAAACGTGTGTGTGGCATACAATGGTTTTAAGAATCATTTCGTTGTCTATGGTACCTAATAGGTACTTATATATTTATTATGCACAACAGATTAGCGCTTGACATCAATCACACATGATGTTAAGCGAAGATGACTGACCCGGAAACCCTATCTTATTTGGGGGCCTGATTATCTTATCTCTGAGAACGGGATCACAACAATGCTATTAACATTGTTGTGTGGCGGCAAACATTAGATAAGATGGTGGTAGCTAGCCAGGCGGACATTTATAATGCCCTATCACCAACCAAACCGAGAACTAAACATGTAACCTTGTAAGAATCGAACCCGCGACCTCCGATTTGTAAACATAAGTCCTATATTATTATTCAGTTTAAGTTGTATTATACGATATTTTATTTAATAATATTATATCATAAATATAATTTATTAAGAGTTGGACGGCGTATTTTTTCTATAAGATATCTATAATAATAATTTTTAATTGTGTTTTATAAATTTGTTGTTTCATGTACATACTTAATAAATAAATTTATTAATATAAAATAAAATTCTAATCTATATCTATGCACTTCTACCAATTTTATAAAACATGAGAAAATAAAAACTTAACTTGACCAACTAAACTATTATATTGCATTTTATATTCACCGAGTGGAAAAAGCTGCTTAACAACGGTCGATGGGCCAATAGATAATTAGTTCGCCGAATTTCTATTAAACAAGAAAGCACATAACTCTGACTGCTATACCAAAAGGTCGCGGTTTCGAATTTCGCCAGGGGCATATGTTTGTATCGTGAATATGGGCATGTGTACCCGAGTTATAGATGTTTTTCATTTATACGTATCAGTCAAAAAGGAATCCCTGACTGATTAATAATAAATATTTTTGCACATACACACAGCGCCATCTAGTTCCACACTAAGCAACTAGGCTTGTATTATGGATACCAGATGGTTGATAAACTACATAAATACATTTTTTTTTGTAAATAAATACATAAATAAATGAAAATAAACATATCTCGGGAACACATGTCTGTATTCATCATACAAACATATGAACCCGCGACATTTTGGTATAGCAGTCAGCATTTTTAACCACTACACCAAACAGGAATTAATGAACACAAAGTACTACTGACTACAGAAATTACTGACGCCATAAAAAGGAAATTTGGACAGTGTATTCCATTCCCATTCACATGCAATGATAAAATACTTTTGGATATGTAACCCATAACAGTGTGATGATTAAAAAATTTGTGGGATAAAATGAATACAATAAATGAAAATATCTTTCAACATTTCTCCGATTAATTAAATTCTAACGTCGTAAAATAGGGGATGAAAATTGTATAGGGAAATGTAGAGTAATTACATTACAAATCGGAAAACGGGACAAACGAAATAGATATATCCAAGTCTTCAAAATATTCTATAAGATACATTTTATTTACAGAACTAAAGAATATACATGGAACTTAATGACCACCTAAAAAGATAAACTGAAATGAAATTGTAATCTATATTCTACTACCAATTTACAAAATAAGACCTAAAAACCTAACATGAACAACTAATATAAAGAGCCTGTGCCACTTAGTCTTGAAATGTTTAGATCTTGAATATCTAAGAAGCTAGCCAGGACGTTACCTACTATTTAAAATCCATGTAAGAGCTACCTACCTACGAATTTGCAAACGGCTATGTCCTTACACTTCCACATTTAAATACTCAAATGCACCTTAACTTTAATAGACCCCAAAACATCATTCCATCGCTTTGAATCTTTACGTCATGAAAGTGACGGCATGATTTTAAGGAGCTCTTCAAGATAAGAAGCGTTTCAGTATTCGAGCTTAATGTATTACCTATGCCTCTTCTATAAACCGTGTGTCAAAATTAAACATAATGCAAAAACTAAACTTTACACACATTTAGAATTTAATTATCGTTGATCGACCTTACATTGCTGTTGCGAACGGTTGCGGGTTCGTAACCCGCGAGGTTTGTGTGATGAATACGAACATTTATTCCCGAGTCATGGATGTTTGTATAAATATTTATGTATGTTTATCCGTTATCTAGTGTCCATAGTACAAGCTTTGCTTAGTTTGGGACTAGATTGGATTGGTGTATCCGAAATATTTATTTACATACATACATACACATGACCTTTAAGCTAATTCTTGTTGCGAAGATATCCCGAACATAAACGTTTGGGAGTTTCAAACATTTCACAGTTTAATTCTTGACACAGCATCCACGGTTCACTTTTCTAAAAATACAGAAAAGAACACGTGACAAGGGGTGAAACTAATCGCCGTTGAAATGTGCAAAGCAAAACTATCTGTCGACTTAGATGTTTATAGAGTTAAAGAGCACTATCTTGAGGTCTCACGTCAAGTCAATTAATGCTATTAAATTATTCGAAATTTCGTAACAATGTTTAAATTTAGCTTTTCATCTTGTTGTACAGGTTATAAGTTTCTTATAGGAATTTTTGTATGATGTGTATAGTTTATGTATAGTTTATGTATAGTATATATGTATAATAGTATATTATATATATTTATATATAATGATTGTATGTATGTATTTGTGTATTCATGGTGGGTAATTTTTTCGTTTAATATATTATTTTGGTTTTATTCTATTATATGATATTTTTAAATTTTTTTCTTTCTTCTGTTTCGTGTACACTTTATGTCTACCTTTTGCATCAAATTTCGCTCTCACGGGTTTGCTGGAAGAGATCTCTTATAGAGATAAGTTCGCCCTTTGTACATTTTTCTTATATGTTTGTTAATGTCCATTTCTTGTGTGTCTAGTGTACAATAAAGTGTTAAAATAAAAAAATAAATAAATGTTTTAAGGTATAAAGTTCCTTAATCGTCTTTGATGATACCCAACCCACGGGAAGAGACGGGTTGGTTCAAAGATTTTTACGTGTCGGAACTAAACCACATTTTAACTTACCGCATATTTATAAATATAAATAATAAATTTAAATGTACCTTCCTTATTTAGATCTCTATTAGAGATAAGCTCACCTTTGTACAATATTTCCGACTGATTGTCAACATGTTTTTTTATGTGCAATAAAGAATACAATAAACAATAAAGCGTGTTTGATTGATTGATTGATTGAAATATTTCGGAGACTTACGCCAATCTATCTATCTATCTAGTCCCAAACTTAGTAATATATTAATTCTGTGCAAAAACTAAGCAAAGCTTGAGATAAGATAACTGATAAACATACATTAAATATTTATATAAACATCCATGACTCGGGAATAAATGATCGTATTCAATTCATCACACAAACATTTACCCCTTGTAAAGTTGCGAGTAAGGAATCTAAAAAACAAACAATTTTCTTAAATTTTGTTTTAACAAAAAGTACGCTTGATGGACACAATGTTGACAGGATTACTTGGTTATATGGTTGGCTGTACAAATTAATCTATGAAGAGGTTGTTATATTGAACTCAGAAACATGAAAATTGGGTCAATGCAGCGTTGACATACTCCTCCGTAGATAAATTTTGAGAAATACTGAAATGTTATTGTATGTATCATATATCAATGTAATGTATCATATATATAATTTGATGCTATTTCAAGTAAATCGATTAATAATGAATGAATTAGTTCTCCATTGGAATTCCCAAGAATTGACGGCTACGATGACGTCATGTCAGGACTAAGAGCTGTATTACTAAATCGATCTTGAGATTGAGTACGCATCTCAGTGTCAATACTATTTTTTGATACTGTTTTAACATACAACAGAATCTCAAACGTCAACTTAAGGCTATCTCAATCTTGAGAACGGTTTATTAATACGGGGCCTAAGACAGTGTATGAAACTTTATATCGGGACTCAATTAATTTTTAGTTGAATTTCTTGAAATAGTCATCCTTTACAATACAAGACTGGTGCCTTGACGATTCTGTACTATAATGAAGGTAAAGCGACAAGCGACTGGTACAAGTTGAATTTAATATCGATTGCGTTGTAAAAAGAAAAAAAAAATACATACAAACGTTCCAACTGACAATTGACCAAAAGCTATGATTGCTAATGGTATAACCTTGAACTTTGGTTTCAAGTGAAGGAATAAATACGAAAATCATTAATTTCAAACCCCACATGGAATTATCACAAAACGAACATTATTTGTGGTTAATATCATTAGATCATGATTCTCAATTTTATTCTCATGATTACAATATCATGAGACTTAGGAGTATAGTCTGAAAATACGCTTTGAGTTCAAAATTGATACCTTTGCACTGACTTTGCACACGGACAGACAAACAGACAGCAAAGGTAATCCTATAAGATTTACATTTGTCCAAAATTAGGTACCCCCAAAAATGATGCTCATGTTTCAGTATTTTTTTTATTCACCAACTAAGGGAACGTGTCAACACTGACCCAATTTTTACGTTTGTGACCACTAAAATGCGTCTTCGTACTTATAAACTTATACATAAGTAACGAATTCAATTGTTATATCATTTATTCGGAAAGCAAAAGATTTTATGGTTTAGTATGGCAGTTAGAACGAAAATCGATCCACAGTATTATCCTAATAGTTTAATTGACAAAATTGGACGAATGATAATCCACAGCCCGATCTGTATAATATATTATGTCCTTCAGTGTGCTAGCGTAGCATGGACTAGGAGACTGCTCCAGCTCTGTATGAAGTTAGTTTGAACGTTAATTCATGCAGATTGCAATACCATAGACAATTTTTCAGTTTAGATTTTCAACGACAAATAGATTCACCAAGTATTTTATTCTATCGGCTCTAAAGCATAATCTAGATACCTAATCTTTATTTCAGTTAACGTTATAACAGTTAACGTTTATAATATACGAGTAATATCTTTTTCTATGGTGATATTAGGAGCGAGACGAAAATAGACAGACCGGAGTTGTTCTTTGTAGCAGCCCCTAAATAGAGTGCGTAATAAGAAGGGGAGGACGGAGGGCGACCCTCCCGCGCATGCGCTCGCCGCGCCGCCCGCGCTAATATCGGTTTTATTAGAACGCTTTTGTTGTTTACTCGTAATGTTGTTATAAAGTGAATTTATCACATTATTTCTCTAAATACTTATTTATTCAACAATTATTTCTTAAATTGTGACGAGCTGGCAAATAACTTTCATCAAAATAATTACGTTTTTTCTAATATGCATAGTGTATATGCATACACAAACCATGTTGAATAATGACAAAATAAAATGAATTTCATCATAATTTGCATGATACTTATTAAAAATTAATACTTTTCTATAAGTTATTGTTTTGAGTCAGCACTTAGTAAAGCTTCCCTTGTTGTACTCTACAACGGACAGCACCAGGGGGGTGAACACAGGTAGCTCAAGGGTAGTAACTTGGTGGACCCAATCCCGGCTCGGGTTCCGGGCGGGAACGTCACCTACCTGCTTACAGCGACCTGCTGAGCCTTCGAATCGTCCACAAGTGCGTGTAAAATTGATTCAACATTTCAATCTCGTGGAGACAGAAAAAGGATTCGGCATTAGATGTCTATCAAGCTTCGGGCTCTCTCTTTATATAAAATGTATATTAGGTACAGGCCTTAAAGCAAACTCAAGATTGAGACTCTCAATATTCTTTTTTGATACTACAACTATCTCAAGTGTTAACTTAATTTAATCTCAATTTTGAAATCGTTCCTCATACCATGTGTCCCATAGTAGAAATTGTGGATTTATTTTGAGTTGCAAACGAATTGTTGAGTTGTTATGTACCTACGCTTATGTTTGGTATATCTCTGACCACCCCATTTGGGATAAAGGATGACGTTATCTATGTTTCAATGCTCGAAACAACATCCACAGTTCATCTTTAGAAATATACAGAAATGCACAAGTGACTGAGGGTGAGACCATCGCTATTACAACATGCAAGTCTATAGGGGTCCCATAGCCGCCTTTTACGACACCCACGAGAAGAGAAGGATTAGTTCTTTTTACGTGCCGAAACCACGCAGCAGAACTATTTTAAAAACCAACAGCTGTTTTACCAACAGAATATCACAATTGGTTTACCTTAACATTAGCCAATTATAGGTTTTCCTAAAGTATATAATGAACCATACGTACTTGGGGTAACAATTAAATGTGCACATAAAAGTTAGTTACATCTGAATATTATCATTAGCCCGTAAACTTCCCACTGCGGGGATATATGCCTTCCCTCGTATGAGGGAGTATGGGCCATAGTCCACCACGCGGGAACAATGCGGGTTGGGGACTTCACATGTCTTAGAATTTTTTTAATTCTCAGGCATGCAGGTTTCCTCACGATGTTTTCCTTCACCGTTTAAGAGCAGTCGGATAAATGCACACTAGTAAAAACTCATTGGTACATAGCCTGCCTGAGAATCGAACCCGGACCTCCAAATTGGGAGTTGAGTCACCGACGCCGACATCTGAATGTACTCATTTATAAATTGGTAAGTGGGTATTGTGTGTGTGTTTCTTCGAGATTATTATATATTTCAAGAAAAATAGACGATGGAAACTTTTACAAACAAAATTGATCCTAACGAACTTTATGATATGTTCAGCATGGTGATTCTGTAAGCTTGTTTGTGCGGCTCGCGTCTGAGTCTATGAGATGTACAGTGGGATTTTAACTTACTTTAAGTTCGTAGTCGTTTGGAGACTCACCGTGGAATCAAATGCCAGTTGTGCGTGTGGGTTTATGGAACAACATAGCTGGACATTTACTGACATTATCGTATTATATTCTCTACCAACAGTGCCTCAATGTATGCTGTCGTTATAATCATCAAATTATGAACTGATTGACTGCGATTGCATAAATAAAAGGAACGCAACACTCCGCACGCCTAGACTCGCCCTTGTGCGGTTTTTAGTGTTCCGTGTCAATTTTGGCAAATCGAAATAATTATAGTATCACTTCGGTGTTTGTATGTATGCCACAGCCCTGTATTTAAAAGTACGTGTCGGACCACGCGCATTAAGATTCCGTAGCCATTTTAAAGTACAAATTTATTTTTGTACTTGATAAATTTTATTTTGTTAGAGTTCTATGAACTTTTTACAGATCCAACTACATGTCTTAAGTTGATCGACTGTTACTCGTGAACAAGTAAGGTTTATTAATTGTTGAAAATAAGGTTGTCAGGTTATTACGAAGTCTCAAAAATATATACAATAGATAGTAGGTTTTATTTCGTGTGAAGTTTATTTAACACTTATTCGACAAAACGCTACGTTCTGGCTTAAGTAGGTACTATTTCTAAAAGTATCACTCACTACCTTGTACTCATTTAGCTTGGACAGTTTTTTACATCAAAAACTTGTAATAATACAGAATACTGGTCTCAACTCGCGCTTGGCTAGTTTTTAATTCATTGGAATTCCCAAGTAACCAACCATGTAGGTATATACAGAGAGCTAAGAGTCCACAGCCACTGTCCTCTACTTATATATTGATCCAGATAATCCAATGTAGAGCCGGGGAAAAGTAAATTCAGAATTTTGGGATGCTGACTGAAATTGTGTACCTAATTCAGTCCATGAAATCACATAGTTTTTGTCACTAAGTACTCCGGCTCTTATTAATTTGTTCAAGTTAAATTGAAATATTTTGAAACGTCCACGACTCTTGTCTCTACAATCGAGTTTGAAAACAGCTTAGCCCAGCGGACTCTATGCGGGGTGCGTGCATCATTGGATGAGAAATATGGCAGCTCGGAGGGTGCGGTGTCACCCGCTCGGCAGATGTGCGGCGTCGACCGCCGCCCGTCGCACGTGGCTGCGAACGTTTGCTGCGCACAATGGAACGCACCGATCCAAAATGGCCGCGGAGCGAGGGAAACTTTCCCGCTCTTTTCACTTATTTATGTCGAGTTGACGCATTGTTGTATTATAGCGTTACGTTTTTAATTTTTTTTTTGTTTATATAGCTATATTTATTTTGACAAACTTATTGATAAATTAGTTCAATATTCCTTAATAAGTAAAGATATTGGCAATAAACATAAAAGTATTAACCAAAACCTAGTAGTTGATTTATTAACATATTGTGATACAATAATCTAATTCTCTTTTACTACTGCTCAAGAAATCGTATCGATTATTATTAAGCCATAAGCAGTTACGATTATATCCCTGAATATATCTAGCAACTTTAGAAAATCTGAAAACTGCGTAGGTAGATATTAAATTCCATGTAGGTACGAGATTCTTAAGTTCTGTAAATAAATATTGTCCCGGTAATAATAATAAGATACTGCAAGTAAGCTAGTCTATCAGTAAATCCAATTCTGAAAGATTAGATTGTTTGTCCTGTGCACATCATGCGCTTCACCAGTTTTTAGCTTGCACCTATTTGAGCATACGATGAGAACTGAATCCAGGGCAGGCGCCGAGGCTGCCTGATTGACGAGCACAATCACTCGGCGATGCCACGCCGCCGCCGCCGCGCGCCGTGCCAGCGCTTGTACAGCAACCTCGAAGCAGTGATACAACTCGACACAAATAAACGATTACACGTAACACGCATCATCGGCTGATATACGACTAGTGCATATATCCAGATAAACAAAACTCGTAAATTATTGGATCAACATGTTACAAATTCATTTCATTTTGGATTTATATTTTCTACTGTAGACTAAAAAATGTATAAATAATAATTTACAATTCCAGTGTTTTGCTATTATAAGACGGTGTCTGTTATACAATTTATTAATATATAAAAAGAAAATTATGTACAGCGGGTCAGACCTTAACCTCAGTCACACCTGATGTTAAGTAAAGACGAGACCGCAGGTGGAGGCATACTAACCCGGAAATCGCATCTTATTTGTTGATATGATGATGTTTGGTCACTGTACCGAATTAATTCAACTGAGATATGAGGGAGCTGATATATAATCCGTTGGCCCCCCCAAGGTTGGAATGAACGTGAGTCAATCACAATGCAAATAAGTTGAGAGGAGTAACCAATAACTGATATGTTTTTGATGATCCCGATGATGTTGACAGATGCTCCTCACCAGTTAATACGAGCCTATGGACTCGTAAATCAGGATGTTTCCATAACTGACAGCGCAGTAAACTTGGAGACAGTAACGGAGAATGATATGCCATATGGGTGCAGGTCCTTGATTCTCGCGCACTCGAAATTTCAATGCCGATAGACATCTATAGATTTGTCACTTTTGCACTTGCTTATAAGTGTAAACGAGACAGTCATACTCATATCTATCATAGAAATCTCGAACGCATGATAATCACTCCCCGAACGAGGAAAGGCGATTCGATATACTGCATTTCAATTTTAGATTTTTAGATTCACAAAAGCCTGGAGGTATTCGTCAAAAATTGAGGTGAAGCGAATTTTTGTCTAGAAGTTTTAATATTTGGTGTCAGGGAATTGAACTGCCAAGATTCTGGTTCGAACAGTAGAGACTTATAGCTCACGCTTCGCAGAATTTAGGTTCAAATTAATAGTGCTAAATTCACAAATCATAAGCTGCATATAACTTCCAAAGTCGTTATGAAAACAATAATATTACTTTCGTGAAATAAAATCAGGTAGGTTCCGAATTTACGATGTTCTAAGCTAGGGCAAAGATTACTAATAAGTTACTAACGTAAGCTAGGGTATGATAAAGTATAAACACATTGGTCCATAGCCCATTTCTTGTTTCATAGACTCTCTAGATGTCACCATGGCCAAGCAAATTCTCAGAATTTCTTCAGTTCTAAATGACACCTCGGACATATGCATTGAGTAGGGTTACTGGTTAAGGTTAATGGTCCCACACTAGCCGGGCCATCGCGCGAGGTTGGTAGGAACCGTTACCTCCGGCTCTGCGTTCGGTCTCACATTCTTCCGAACAGTGGAACAAAGGATACCTCTTAGGTCCGTTGCACACTCAAGTCAAGACAGCCCTGAAACGCATATTTTCTCCAGTCTCACATCATATCAATGATTATAGGGGTCATAGGTCGATGCAAAGTTATACAAAGTCATTTGAAAATTTTTAAATCGAGCTTTGTACTTAATGCCTACTAGACACCTTTAATATTTTTGATCGACCTATCCAACAACGATGGGGTACAAAAATAAAAGAAATTTCATCCCTGCTTTGTGCAGGAGGTACCCTAAAAAAATATTTTTCAACATTTTATTTTACCACTATGTCTGCATGATTAACATGTGTACCAAATTACAGCTTTCTAGTACTAAGAACCTCTGAGCTAAGCCACGGACGGACAGACTACAGAACCCTAAAAATGGGTTTTAAAAAAAGTATGATATTCTACTAAATTAAGTTTAGCTTAACATGTACCAAATGCCTTAACTAATTATATATAAGACTGCGTCGACCTTCCTAACATCCTAAATATGAACTGGGCAAAGATTTCTTCTGAGGTAGGATGTTTATACTTTAACATGAGAATATTTGTCTTAATCGCGATAGGAAGTTTGGCTATCACAGACTGTTAGGAGCTTGGCACCAATGGGCGCTGCTGTTCTTCGATCTATCTATTTTTTTTATGCACTACGGGTTCGTACAAGACTCAATCACACTTGATGTTAAGTGACGATGAGATCGAAGGTGGAAGCATACTGACCCGGAAACTCCAACACATTAACATTGCTGCTTGGCGGCAGATTTAGATAAAATGGTGGGAGCTAGCCAGGCGGACATTTTAAAATGCCCTACCACCAACCAAACCGAGTACTTAAACATGTACTATCTATACTATTATAACGAATAACAGGCGTCTGTTGACAAGACATCTTGGGATCTTCAAAAGCAGGGTTAATAAGCATCTACTGAGATCGCGAGCTTCATCTTCGACCACATCGTCACCCAATCAGTTGAGATTATGGTCAAATTAACTGGTAATCAATAAAAGAATAGAAAACTTATAGAAAATATAGAAAATAATTTATATCCTACTCTTTCTGCACCAAAAACCATACGATAGTTGCCTTAGATTAACTATAATGCAGGTATAGCATAGACAAGACATTCACGATCATCATCGACATATGTCTTAGATCAATAAGAAAGGATCGATGTGCTCAAAGACTGCGAGTATGAAGCGAAATTCAATAATTGTAAAAAAGTAAAAGAAACATTTTACAAAAAATATCTCTTCTAGGTAACCTTTGCATATATTATCACAACAGTTATGTCATCATCAAATCAACCGTGTGGTGAGGGTGGACCTCGTATGTGTATAGGCCATCATCATCATCAGTTACTTAACTGATGATGTTGATGAATACTATGTGGAATTGAAGTTTCTTAAAGCTACGAATTATTGTCTGCGGCTCTATTCGTACCTACTGCAACTAGACTATGTATACTGCATCCGCTTTGAATTTTTCCCACGAAGCAGAAACAATTTTTCGCCTTTGTTCTTCTAATTTAGGTTCTTCTAAAATAGGAAAAAACTTTATCCCGATCCCGGCAACGAGATAGATAAAATAAACGGAAATCGGAAAAACTGTTACAAAATTAAAAAAAAACGCTAAACAACTTTGTGGCAAAAATAGCTAGTCAGTTAATTTTTTATCTTCATTGGATACGTCTACTGTATAAAAAACTGGCCAAGTGCGTGTCTGCCCACTTGCAGTAGGGTTCCGTATTCAGAATATACATATCAAACACAAAATTATTTTTGAAGTCAATTTAAATCATTTTACATACATACATTTTTAGTCAAGATCATCTAGGCCTGTCATAATCCACAGCTAAACATAAAAAGAAAACGGAATCATTCTTCGAATAATTCGAACACAGAAATAATTCTACAGCTTTGCTCTAAACATCCTGAATATAAATTTTCGTAATTTTATAGAGCTAATTAAACCGTTGCGATGAAATAAGCAGTCTTCTTTTTAATGCACAAGAGGTTAGAGCTTTAAATTAAGAGACCGAACATAAGGATAAATAGTGTAGCCTGTTACCATACAAAAGTATTAGTACGTTTAAGTTTTGTTGTCTAGAAATGGGTTCTAATTATGGGGCTTATTAGATTACGAATTTAATAACACCTTAACTCCTCGTATTTTGTTTGGAAACAAACAATATTTATATATAAAAAGTCTCGTGAATGACATAAGCTACATGTGGTACGCGTCGCCTTTAGCAAAATCTGGTCTGCTACAGCTTATAAATCTGTTGCTTGGTCTCAATCACACCTGATGTTAAATGAAGATAAAGTCCAAGTTGGAAGCGAGGTCACCTAGAATCATATTTATTATTTGAAGAATTAACTTCTTATCTCGAAAACAAAAATGCGAAGAACATGCCCTAACACCAACATATCCCCTTCGGAAATCGAATCCGCGACCTTGGTTTTCTACGTTGCTTACACTGAGCCACTGAGGCGTAGAGTCAGCAACACAATTAAAGTAGCCGGTCCTAATTACAAATATATGTTGGAGAAAATCTAAAGGGAAATTGTATTTAAGTTTCACTGAAATTTATCTATCACATGATAACATAACCCTCATTTCTGCAGTGCATCAGGGATGTTTGCTGAATATCGTAATGCTGAACGCAACGGCATCAGGATTCTAAACATAGTGGCCAAAAGCTGTACCAGCAGCTCAATCCTAAAACACTGGGAGGGACTATTGAAGGACGTATACACACATGTCCCAAATTAATTTTGATATGTGTGTATATGACTTTTTAGACATGCATTGTTGTGTTGTTCTTGTTTTGTGTACCATTAACATAGTTAATAAGTTATGTTACTCGTTATAACACTATTGTATGGATCTTAGAACTGCGGTCTGAATTAAGGAATAAATAAAATAAATAAAAAATCGGTGTAAAGGAAAATATAACAACACCCTACCAAGACCCTTCAAACAATACCATAAAAATGAAGCCTTAATTGTGTTGCCGACTGTACATGCTACGGAACCCTAAATATACGACACGGACTTGACAGGTTTTTTATTGTATTTAATATGTTTGTAGCTGCGAGTGCAGAAACTCTATACCCATAGTTCTTTGTATCCATTGGTTATGATCGGTTTTTTCAGGTCACCACTCTATGTAGAGGTCGTCCAACACTATGCGCAGAAACCTCCTTAACGGTTGTCGGTTCTGTGAACCCACTGCCACATCAGATTACTAAGCCTGCATGGTACATCAATGAATTTAGTTCTATACGGATTTCACTGTTACGCATCATTTACAAAACTTCCAAAAAGGAGAAGGTTATCAATTGGACTGGTTATTTTTGTTATTGCATGTTCCACGATACCAGTGTATTTTTGGTTTAAAAGAATCAGAGTGGTCCCACATTTTGGTCAAGATCTAATGATGCTCTCCGGAGATAGGACGGAATTTTATTGAAGTAGGTTGTTTTGACAATTTTTGGTTGTTCAAATATCATATTGGCTCTTATATTGCCCAGTGATTGATCTTATTATAGGTGATTATGCCAATAATGTTAAGATCCGTTGCGTACATAATTTTTGAGTGGGCAAACACTGAAGATTCTCGTCGTTATATAATTAGGTAGACATCAACAGCCTTGAGTCGGATCACAGCCTACCTCTCCTAGGAGAGACTAGGTTCCTTAATCCATCACGGAAGCTCAATGCGGATTGGTGGATTTGTGCCATATTAGCGGCCACCTGTAAACCAATGTTTTCAAGTAAATGCGAATTGAAAACTATCGAGACCGGCTGTTTAACGTAGACTCCGAAGCACGGAAATCCTTCCATGGACACTTCTAGTCATGACCCATCCAAGGACTGACCTCGCCAGACGTTGCTTAACTGTGCTGATCGAAAAGGAATAGCGGATGGGATTGCGCCACGCATGCTTTACGGGTAGAATTTCCAACGTTTACTCATCGTGCATGACTTTCGTCTTATCCATGTTTATTGTTAGACCCCACGTACTGCGATGCTGTACTAACACGAGGTCCTTCGTCCACAGACTGCAATGACAACAACACGTCAGCAAGTCGACGATGCGCTGTGTACTACTCGCCAAAAATGTCGATGCCATATCCCTTGCACTGTAAAGCAGCGGTGAACAGTTTCAGAGAGATAAATGAATTATTGTGGATATTGATACATATTCATTGCTGTCGATTCTGATGGGCCTTCTCTAAACTAAACTACTTAGTTTTAGATTGGTCATCTCGGTCAAAGCGACAGTACTACTTAAAAACTAGTTTTAGTTTAGTTTAAACTCGCATCAGAATCGACTCCAGTATCGCACCAGCTGGGCTAGCAAGACCTGAAATCTCTCTGCAACGCTATCAGATATAAGCCTGCTGCATATTCATGCTTTATGTGATTAAGAGAGATGCAAAGCTTCTACCTCGTGTCATTATAGAGGGAGTATGGGACATGCTAGCCCTACCAACGGGCAACATCGTGGTTGTATACAACTCGATTGGGAATCCTTTCAGTGTCAGTCATTTTATTAATGAATTAATGTTTCCGTGGCATTGAATAAATATTTTTCATTTATCGACCTGTTTGGTGTAGTGGTTAGCAACTCTGGCCACTATACCAAAAGGTTGCGGGTTCGAATCACGCTGGGGGCTTATGTTTGTGTGATGAATACGGACATGTGTACCCGAGTTATGCATTTTTTCATTTATAATAAGTATGTATTTACAAAAAAAAAATTTATGTAGTATATAAACCATCTGGTATCCATAACACAAGCCTGTGTGTATGTCTGAGGATATTTTTTTTTTATTTCGATTCATTCACTCGTACGCGATTCTATTGGTATTTAAAATTCAATCTAAAAATTTTAAAGAATTTAGTCTTTTACCAAAACACTAACCTCTAACAATCCATTTCAAAGAAAGTATAAGCACTTTTGGAAAAGTGTTAAAAATATTCGATAGAAAACACAATGGAATCTCAAGAATTGGTATCAACAAGCAGTGAATTGCGGATAAATTGGCGCATGCCTCGTATCTCTGTCCCTTATCAACATGTAAGTGGGTCGGAAAAAGATAGAAATAGTAGGACGCGCCGCCAATTACCTAAACGTAACCTCCCAGACGGTCAACAGTCTCACGGCGGCGGCGGCGGCGGCCCTACTGATGGGCACAGCATCTTCTTATGTGGGTTACACAGGAAGAAATGAAATAGAGTTTTAATGGAGAAAATTGATTCTAATGAATCTAACTAATATTATATGCGAAAGTTAGCATGTTTGTTTATTTCATGGCGAAACGGATGAACGGATTTGGATGAAATTTGGTGTTTAGGTAGAATATACCCTGGATAAGACACAGGATTTAGGATAGGATTTTTTTTATTCCGATAAAGTGCGGAAGTAGTTCCCGCAGGATGAACAAATTTTCGCGATAAAGTTATGCCACGCAGGTTAAGCCGCGGACGGAAAGCTATATATGTAAATAGTTGAATATAAATCGTGTATTTGTTATGACAACGGTAAAAGATATTTCTATGCAGTCAGTCGCCACCATCTTATCTAAGTCACCATTGCTGTATTCCCGTTGTTTGAGATAAGACAGCCAGATCCACAAATGAGTTGGAGGTTCCAGA
Source organism: Oegoconia quadripuncta (assembly GCA_949316235.1). Lineage (NCBI taxonomy): Eukaryota > Metazoa > Arthropoda > Insecta > Lepidoptera > Autostichidae > Oegoconia > Oegoconia quadripuncta. Next base: position 9,476,570 of record OX438759.1, read on the forward strand.
TGAGGGCGCTTTCACCTTCGGCCTTTTATTTATTTAACATCCGTTGTGATTGAAAAAAACAGAGTTCTAGAATGATTTTTTTTTTATTATGTATCTCCGATATTTGTAAAACGATTTCAACGCTTTCTTAAGGCGTTTACCGTCTCGGTGGTTTTATATAAATGTAATAAAGATTTAATGATACACTAATAGTATAGATAGAACCTCACTGAAGTCGTGATACACTAATAGTATCGATAGAACCTCACAGAAGTCGTGATACACTAATAGTATAGATAAAACCTTACTTAAGTCGTGATACACTAATAGTATAGATAAAACCTCACTTAAGTCGTGATACACTAATAGTATAGATAGAACCTCACTGAAGTCGTGATACACTAATAGTATCGATAGAACCTCACAGAAGTCGTGATACACTAATAGTATAGATAAAACCTTACTTAAATCGTGATACACTAATAGTATAGATAAAACCTCACTTAAGTCGTGATACACTGATAGTATAGATAGAACCTCACTGAAGTCGTGATACACTAATGTATAGATAGAACCTCACTGAAGTCATGATACACTAATAGTATAGATAGAACCTCACTGAAGTCATGATACACTAATAGTATAGATAGAACCTCACTGAAGTCATGATACACTAATAGTATAGATAGAAACTCACTGAAGTCATGATACACTAATAGTATAGATAGAACCTCACTGAAGTCGTGATACACTAATAGTATCGATAGAACCTCACAGAAGTCGTGATACACTAATAGTATAGATAGAAACTCACTGAAGTCATGATACACTAATAGTATAGATAGAACCTCACTGAAGTCGTGATACACTAATAGTATAGATAGAACCTCACGGAGTCGTGATACACCTATACTAATTATAGGTTTTCTTGTATTGTCAAATCTTGCCTGTTCCGTTATTCCTAAGCAATATTAAAAAACAATGTAAACCAATTCCTGCCATAATGGTTGCGAAATATGTGCATTTTTTCAATACTTGTATCGTGAATATTTTTTATAGATATTATGAATTTACGTAGGAAGATGTAACTATAGGTATCGTTCATCTATTACTGTATAATTATAATAAATATCTTTATACATACACACAGCGCCATCTAATTCCACACTAAGCAACTAGGCTTGTAATATGGATACCAGATGGTTGATAAACTACACAAATATTTTTTTTTGTAAATAAATGCATATATAAATGAAAAACATCCATAACTCGGGAACACATATCTGTATTCATCATACAACTGTATACAGGGTGGAAACGATAAGTGATCTTACTCGATTGTAAAAGTTTTTAAAGTGCGTCACATAATGATGGATAAGTAGGTATCTGTGAAAGTAACGTGTTAAGTAAAGTAACCCATATCCAAACTTTAGATTTTTGCTACTCCCATAAATTTACTATGACATAATTGTAATTGTGTCATTTGTATCAGCTAAGTAGGTACTTAACAGATTTTTATGCACTTGTTAATTTCGAGATAAGCATTGCATCCTTATCAATAATTGCGATAGTTAGTAAATACACGTGTTTCCATTCTACTCCGTTACTTTAACAGAGTAACAGCAAAATAAATTGGCTGTATAAATTGTGTACACCTTTGCCTTAAACTTACCAAACAAAATCATTTCTCTATGTAACAGATATTAAAAGTGTAATTAGTCATACCATAGTAAATATATGGGAGTAGGAAAAATCAAAATGTTGGACATGTCCAGCTTCTTTTTCAAAGTGTAATTATTCTTTTAATGTCAATATAAAACGTTACATCTCGCATAGTTCAGGAGTAATCGAATTAGATCACACATCGTTTTCACTCTGTATATACATACTTGCTATAGGTATTTTCCACTAATGCAAAGTAGATAGTCTCACCCGAGATTTACCTACCAATTCTGTGAGCCGACCGACCACGGCCGCACTGTCATTACGACGATGGTCAACCGGTTTGTGATCGCATCAGAAAAACAGCCGCCTCTCCACCACGGCCCACTCCGACCCAGCTATTGAAACGTAACAAACAAACCTGTATATACTGGGTGGTATAAGCCAAAAAAGAACGAAGGTTTAATGCCGAGTACCGTGGTAGAGGCATGGCCGATATGCGCGATCGTGGAGAGCGCCACAAATTCGGTGTCAAAAATTTATATAACGCTGCGAAAATTTCGGCGCTATAATCAGCCGCAAAGAAATTGGGTGTCTTAGAAATTTCTATCATCACCCATAACACTCCGCAGGCATACACAACTTGATAGGGCCTTATATAAAATATTTATATTTATACTGGCATTATTTAACGCACCATTTAATGATATAGTATTTATAAAAAGAAACATCCGCTTTCTGTGAGAATTGTACGAACTTTTATTTGTATACAAGTTACGCTGCGTTGACGGCAACGCAAAATGTCTTGTTCAACATTTTCGTTCCTTTAATAATAATCATCTGGAGAATTGTATCCCATTAAAAATAGCTTAGTTTTTTTTAGCACAACAGGTGGGTCAATCACACCTGATGTTAAGTGAAGATGAGGTCGAAGGTGGAAGCGTACTGACCCGGAAACCCCAACACTTTTGGGGGACTGGCTATCTTATTTCTGACAACCGGAACACAACAATGCTATTAACATTGCTGCTTGGCGGCAGATTTAAATAAGATGGTGGTAGCTAGCCAGGCGGACATTTAAAATATCCTACCACCAACCAAACCGAGTACTTAAACGTAAACCCAATGTTGTTTGCCCTGAGCCACGGATGCGGTTAAAGAAAAAGGTTATTTTGTAAATGTTCGTATTTGATCTCAATCACACCTGATGTTAATTGAAGAGAGAAAATTGAAGAAGAGAAGAGAAGAAGAAGAAGTTAGTGTAAAGTTGTTGCGTGCCGTTTTTGAGTTTGGTTAGTTTACGCCAGCTTGCTTGATTGTCAACACAGCAACTTACCTACACATCATGCCCAAATAAATCCATGTTTCTTGTACCTCTGTTGGCACTAGTTTTGGTTTTAAACTATTCAAGGGCATTAATACTAACCTAGAATAATGCATTACTTTGATAGATACCTAGTTTAATATTAAAAATAACTCTTAAAAGCCATAGCCATTAACGTACTTGATCGAAAATAGCGCCTTATGAATTCCAATTAGAATCTATTAGGAATTTGATCACATACGTTACAGTGTGTGTATGTGTTCTTAATCGCAATTTTTTAAATAGTTTAATAACTACAGCTAGTCAATAAATTAATGAACGAATACATACCCATAGGTATATTAAAACTTAACAGCTGCTTTTCCATATTACTTGATTCCGTATACATAACAGTCCGAATATTATAGATATAAATTTAGTTTGTTTTTTAACTATACATATAGTACTATAAATAGAACAAGTGTATTTACTATTGAGTTGAGTAGCTAAGGAATATCTTTGTGCATAAAAAATTAGAAAGTTCGTGGATGTATAAAGTGGGACCCGAGTCGCAGCAAAGGAGGAGAAAGGTGGACTGCGTGCGGGCGGACGAAGCCAAACCGCGGTCAGATCGAATTAAAAAAGTAACAACGCAGGATTGCGTAATTTACTATATAAGTAAAGAGCATTTATTTACTTAAAACGATAGCGAATTTATGGGGTTGCTATGACAGCAGCCAGGGTTTAAGCGTCATCATCATCAGTCGCACAGTAACAATCTTCATAGAAGTAATTTTAACTTCGAGTATAAACGGGTAACTATAGTAGGCGCGCGGTAAAATTGAAAGTAATAACGTGACGCCTTTGAAACTTCGCCTTGTCTTGAATTTAATAAAATTAACTGCGAGGAACTTCTTCCAGTCACTTACAAACTATTATCTAGAAAATATAACAAAATCTAGGATCCTTCTTCTTCGATTTAAGAGGTAATGCTCCTGTCGGTGTGAGTCATGACCACGTTTCTTTGCTTTCGTCTTCTTCGATTTATCGTCTTGGTACCTCTTGTCCAGGATTAATACCTATAAATTAAATATTTTAGAACCCCCCCGACTATGATATCATCCACTACACCAAAAAAATGTACAATGCTAAATATCTTGGACTGAGATCCATCCAGACAAAACGCAAATCGGTAAATACTACAAAAATCAGCCAAATACTTGTTGGACTACGGGTAGTGCAGAGTTCCGCATCCGCACAGTATGCGGAGTTAGGGGCTTTTTGTCGTTCAATAAATAATTTGCAATGGAAAGCACGTTTTATAAGTTTCATAGACTTTTAAAGCCTGCTACATGTGATGGATATCCTTTTAATTTCGTTGTAAATGAAAAACTGTTCAAGGTAACCTCTTATATTTTTGGGTGACCTATCCAACGACAACCCACACGATGAGGTACAAAATTTTTGAAAATTCATCCCCACGTTACCTGTACTTCTACCCTAAAACGAAATCTTTTTTTTAAGATTTTATTTTACCACTTGCCTGTATGTATAATGTAATTACAGCTGCGAACAGACAGACAGATGGACATGGCGAAACTATAAGGGTTCCTTTTTTCTTTTTTTTAATTATTTATTTAAGGTCGCTTTTTAACATCAAGGGTCATCAACGACCACGGCATCTTACAAACATTTATATATCTGTATCATTTTCAAGAATTCGAGAGTACGTGTACATCCTTCCTGGGTTAAACAGTCTACTATATTATTTGTTGACTATGGAACCCTAAAATCATAACTCTCCATGTAGTTTCATCCTATGTTATTAGTTATTTCATATATTGGTTATTCAGTATATTAATAAAAAAATATGGCCCCGAGGAACAGAGTAACCGATTTAAACGCCTTCCTGGCTCAATGTAAACAATATGTGATGTTTAGAAAACGGAGGTCACGGGTTCGATTCTCAGCGCGTACATGTTCGACAGCCGTACCACGTAAACATTTGCATTCGATCGCTAATTTTGGTACCATGTAAGGCCCTATAAATATGTATTGAGCCTCGGTGGCTCAGCGGTCAAGACGTGGTCTCCCAATTTGGGAGGTCCGGGTTCGATTCCCAGGCAGAATGACTTTTTAAATTTAATTTAATTACTTATGTGCATTTATCCGACTGCTCTTAAACGGCGAAGGAAACCATCGTGAGAAAACGTGTAAGCCTGCGAAATAAAAATTCAAAGGCATATAAAGTCCCCAACCCGCACTGGGTCAGCGTAGTGGACTATGGCCCATACTCCCTCATATACGAGGGAAGGCCTATATCCCTGCAGTGGGATGTTACACGTAGGCATATAAGTATGAAAGAGATCGTAATGCCAATTAAAAAAAATTACCGCCTCCGTGGCTCAATGTAAACAATACTGGGTTGACGATTCGGAGGTCGTGGGTTCGATCCCCAGCGGGGTACAAGTTTAGTACTCGGTTTGGTTGATGGTAAAGCATTTTAAATGTCTGCCTGGCTAGCTACCACCATCTTATCTAAATCTGAAACAGCAATGTTAATAGCATTGTTGTGTTCCGGTTGTCAGAAATAAGATAGCCAGTTCCCCAAATAATATGGGGCTTCCGGGTCAATACGCTTCCACCTTCGGCCACAGCTTCACTTAACATCAGGTGTGATTGAGGTCAAGTGCTAACCCGTTGTGAAAAAAAAAATGCCAATGTCTATTAAGTGATATCTCGACTGCACGAGAATCGGACACCTGGCCAGCTACAACCCACCATCTTATCTAAATCTGCCGCCATGCAGCAATATTTCCGGCTGTTTGAGATTGCAAATAAATCTGTTAATTCACCTTCGACGTCATCTTCACCGAACATCAGCTATGATTGAGATCAAGCTCTGTCTGTCAAAAATAACTAAATAAATTATACACATATAGGTACATAACTACTATCTTTTATCATTTCGTCCTTGTACCGATAAAATTCGTCAATGACTGATACAGCAATATATTGAAAGCTTGATGGCTAGACTTATACGCGCTAAGCATTACAAAAGGTACGTACAGTATAGGCACAATAACGAAAGCCGAGGGTGCAGGGACGAAAGGGCGCCGGGGTCGCTAGCACCCCGGGGGCGAAGCGTCAAGGGTACCAAACGTGGCGCTGTGTAAACTAAGGCTGCATTTCCACCGAAGCAGAAAGAATCGCATAAATATACATACGTAGATTATGGATAATAGAATTGTCTAGCGGCTGTGTGACCTGCAGCTCCTGTAACATGACATCGTAAGTCGCGCGCGACGCCACATTAGAGTGGGATAGTTATACATTTCGTCCAAACGAATGAGCAGGACAAATATTATCTCACGCGACATAAACGTTTATCGCTTCCGTCATGCTCCCAGTGCTGGAGTTCCTTCAGAGCCTATTGTTTTTAAAAACTTTATAAAACAGCAAAGAAGCAGTTGACTAGGATTAAAGTTTTACTGGGTCTGTTGTTCACATATACTCCAATTACTTAATTATATATAACACTAGTTGTTGCCCGCGACCTCGTTTGCGTGGAATATTTCATTAAAATGGATTCAGCAAAAAAAATTGCCTAGACATATTGTTAATCCAGGCCCTAATCTGAGTACCAACAAAATTTCATCCAAATCCGTTAGCAGTTTAGACGTCTTTACTTCTTATTGTACACATACACATACACGTACACACACGCACACTTTTGCATTTATAATATTAGTTGGATTGAACGGATGATGAATTCCACTAGCTACGAGCCGAGCAAACCTCTGTCGCCTCATCCACTCTCATAGTCCTTTATATAACATCGAAGATTCTGAGTGCTCCTTACCTGACCATTTTGTAAAATCCGTAGCTATTACGAGGTCCGTAATGACTTCACGGGGCACTAATTATACTCTGATTGATACCAACCGACACCTCAGTATAAAAGTACCTGTTAATCTAATTACTGAAATAAGACCTTTTGATATTATGTTTCATGTTTCATGCACGAAAAAAAATATTTAAGAAAATCCAGCCAAGTGCATGCCGGATCTCGCGCATTTGGGTTTCGTGGTGTGAATATATATTTCTAATACAAGTAATCTTGGTAGTTGACTTGTCATTTTGAATAGAGTTTACAAACTGTATACTCAAAGCCTCAAAGTTGGTCAACACGACGCCGTCACACACATAACAACTGTTGTTTCTCATCAAAGCTTAAAAAGTATGCAAGATTAAGTTTTGGAAGAAACTTAAAGGGTCTATTCCAAAGGAGTCGTAAGTATTATTAGTAGAGATCATTTTCAAAAACCAGAATTGGAACGAAATTAAAGCTACTTTTTCCTCCACAGTAATAGAAACATACAATAACTTTTTTCAAGTTATTCCTTTTGAAAATTTTGAAGTTTAGATAAAGTTTGTCTAAAATACCTGAGAAATAAATCCGTTTGCATACGGACAAGTAGTAGAGACGTACATGTGTATTCAGCCTACGTCTCGTAAAAGACACTGCCCCCAGTGAGTGTTGCCTGTGATAAGTCGCGCGTTAGCTATTTTGGCTAAAGTTTTATTTTATTCTAGCAACCTCTTTTCATAATACTTACTCTCTAGGTCGCATGTGGCGTTGACATTTACTGGGAAGTTAAAAAGAATATTGGTACTGACGACTCTATGGACAACTACAAAACGCCCTCATTCAATCTTTTTACCGTATATAGCCGTTTACATAATAAGTCCATGATATAGCCTAATTAGATCAACGAATTATGATGGACATAACTTTAATGCACAGACTAATAAATCTGTATGTATTTTTTTTTAGTCTATGGACTTTAGTAGATATTCCTATAGGCTGACGGCACGATTACTATAAACCGGCACCAAAATGGCAAGTAGCAAAACTTATTATATTGTCTTATTTATATTGATCTTGAGCTTGAGATCGAGACTAACTTTCAATACTATTTTTATGATGCTGTTTATACAATGTGTCCCGGAGAGAAGTGACCAGCGGGCGTAGTTTGAAAATTTATACAAAATTATCGATAAATCATTTAAATTTAGAGACCTAACTGCTTTTGTTTTTTAAAAATTGTTAATCCTTTTTTTTTAATAGACATGTCTGACCTTCTGCACTATTTTAGTCATAATTTCTTTGTTTTTACGTCTTTCCCAATTCTTTTTTTTTTAATTCAGTGCTGTTATTATTATTCATCAAATTAAGTTATGAAAATTATCCCAAAACAAATAAATAATTTATTAAAAAAGAAATAAACTTAAAATTCGACCAACAAAACTGTATTTCTTTAAGTTTAAAAATAAAAAAACGAAAAATGTCCCTATAACATCATGTTTTTTTTTAATTATTATGATACTACATGATATTCTCTAAAATATCCTCGAACAATGTTTTATGTTATTTCAAATAAATGTGAACGTACGAGACATTGTAATTGACCTTTTATGCTCCAGTAACTAGATAGAGATAAGTTTAAAAAAATGAAAGTAATGTTTTAAGCAGTTTATTTGCACATTTAAGTGTTTTGTTATTACAATGAATCATTTTGATTTTAACATGATAGTTTAATAATAAATAAAAGATACTTAATTTGTTAAAATGGTTGTTTATTAAGAAAAATCAGGTAATTAATTAATTATGTTTTCAAAATGACCGCCGTCAGCGGTTATGCAGGCCAGGCCAATGAAAATTATCCAAGATGGATTGGCAGAGGCGGTCCAGTAGCATGGCCCCCGAGGTCACCAGACTTGACGCCTCTTGATTATTATTTCTGGGGCTACATGAAGCAAAAAGTTTATGCTGTGCCAATAATTTCAAGAGACCAGCTGAAACAGAGAATCGATGCTGCTGCCGCAGAAATAGCGCAGAATCATGCAGAAATAAGGCGAACTACACTAAGGATGTCATTTAGGGCCCTGGCCTGCATAACCGCTGACGGCGGTCATTTTGAAAACATAATTAATTAATTACCTGATTTTTCTTAATAAACAACCATTTTAACAAATTAAGTATCTTTTATTTATTATTAAACTATCATGTTAAAATCAAAATGATTCATTGTAATAACAAAACACTTAAATGTGCAAATAAACTGCTTAAAACATTACTTTCATTTTTTTAAACTTATCTCTATCTAGTTACTGGAGCATAAAAGGTCAATTTCAATGTCTCGTACGTTCACATTTATTTGAAATAACTAAAAACATTGTTCGAGGATATTTTAGAGAATATCATGTAGTATCATAATAATTAAAAAAAAACATGATGTTATAGGGACATTTTTCGTTTTTTTATTTTTAAACTTAAAGAAATACAGTTTTGTTGGTCGAATTTTAAGTTTATTTCTTTTTTAATAAATTATTTATTTGTTTTGGGATAATTTTCATAACTTAATTTGATGAATAATAATAACAGCACTGAATTTAAAAAAAAGAATTGGGAAAGACGTAAAAACAAAGAAATTATGACTAAAATAGTGCAGAAGGTCAGAGATGTCTATTAAAAAAAAAGAATTAACAATTTTTAAAAAACAAAAGCAGTTAGGTCTCTAAATTTAAATGATTTATCGATAATTTTGTATAAATTTTCAAACTACGCCCGCTGGTCACTTCTCTCCGGGACACATTGTATACGCAAGAGTGTATCTTAAATGTCAAAAATTTTTTTGTGGTGGAGAGTGAATTTGAGATCGTTTTATTAATATGGGCCTTAGTTAGCTAGCTAGAAACTTTGGCTTGGGCCCTTTCCCTCACCAAACTTAAGTATAAGTAATTGTGATTAGTACCTACTTTATTCAGTACCTCTCCAAAAACCAGTGTGTTTATTTAGATGTAGGTAGGTATGGCTAATAATAACATGGCATATTTGAGGAACTTGGCGTACCTACCTATTCGCTATCGTGGCGCCAGCTCTTCTTTTAGTTGAAAACCTTCCGCATAGAAAGATACTATTAGCAGACTGGTGGTCGCTGCAATAAAAGTAAAGTTACAATCCACCACCCTGGTGGTCATTGGTTATTGGCTGCCACTAGCAGTAGTTTTGGTTTGAGATTTTTATCATGTATTAGGTACAATTCGAACAGCTATTCGCTATGCAGGCATTTTAGCTAGGGTGGTGTAGTAATAGAAATATAACTAACAACGCCATCTATTACAAACTTTTTTCAATATTACCTACTAATAACAAACATTTGAAGTTGCAGTCTGCTTATATGTAGGTAAAAACACGTTGTGGTTAAAGACCAAGCATTGAGGTATTTTGGACGAGAATACGTAGCGCAGTTTCCCGAACGCTGCCCATCCGAGTTGGATTCGAAGATTGATTGACTCTCTCAAAGTGAGAATTATCTAATCGAATCTCTTGTCCAACGTAAAGGTACTCATCTACAACTTGGCATGATAGGAGCATTTGCCATAATTTTCGTTTAGCGCATGTTTATCTTACGGCCTGTTGGGATAGGGAAACTCGAAAGGGCCCTTCGAGCATAGTGCCGAGAATAAAATTATAAACAGTCGTAAGTTATATTTAGACGCATGACCTTTTTTGATACAGTAAATAAAAAAACACTAATTTGCGGACATGCGGCAACATGACAATCGATCACGTCCAGTATAAGCAGGTCTCGCTGCATTCATATTTCCGGTAGCGTCGCGGGACCAAGGTTATAGTGCGATCATCATGCAGTCGTCGACTGTACAGTTAGGAAATGGATTCCTAACATGACTCACTAACCAATCTAGACGTTGCTACAGAAAACGTTATGATATGAAATAATCATCTAAGTAACATTTACTGTGACTGACAAGTTTATAAGAAATGAACCAGGAATCATCGTCATATCAGACGTCATGTACGTCCGCTGCTGAACATAGGCCTCCCCTGCATGGAATTCCAGAGTGAGCGGTTGGAAGCGACCTGCATTCAGCCGTCGCTGAGTGGAAACGTAGGTCTTCCACGTCTGGAAGACCTACGTTTCCACTCGACAACTTTAATACCCCACCGGCCATCAGTTCTTCGAGCTATGTACTCTGGCCAGTCCCACTTCAACTTGCTAATCCGCTGGATTGTCAGGAATCTGACCTACCCTAACTTTAACTAGATATTATGGGAATGCCAAGCGCTCAACCATATAGCGGGAGAGGCACGTTGAGGTTTTCAATAATTCGCACAAAGTACACATACGCTCCATGTCGGTCACGCAGCTAGGTAGCTACATACTCGATATCCTATGATTCATTGATCCATGACCATGTGTAAACCTCAACTTGGATTTTCTTTTTCAATTTAAGAGCTGTCTCTGTGCTTTCCGCCCTCGATTTAACCTTTTGGTACGACACGACATACACCTTTTCTTTCACTTGGTCAAAGTAATTGCGCCTAGGTCTTCCCCTTCCTCTTTTTCCTTGAAGCTTTCCCTCAATTATCGTCTTCAAAAAAATATCGTGTCATATCAAGGGACTTATGATCTTTCATCTTCGGTTCTCAAATGTAGCCAACAAGCACCTCTTCTCCTTTACCATCATTAACACCTGTTCATTTGTTCTCTTCTCAGTCCAGCTTATTCGCTCCATTCGTCTCCAGTACCACATCTCGAATGCCTCAAACTCAAACTCAAAGCATTTTATTTCAACGTAAGATACATGATATCATTTGTTGAATGTCAATTTAAATCTATTGGAAATAAAAATAGGGCTAAGCATTTTTCGGTCAGTCAGTATGTCTAAGCTACCACCGCTTCGGAAACCTTTCCCTATCCCTTTGTTTTATGTTTAACACCCATATAAAGCTATACTCCTGCGTTTGTATAGCCGCAAATTAGATCAGATAGGTTATAATCACAGAATGATCTGACGTTTTAAAGAATGTAACAAAAACAATGTTACGCATCCCTAATATCGACAATCGGTAGGTAAAGAGGATTCTTCATCTAAAATGAAAAAGCACCACAAGAAACGTTTAACACTGCAAAACATTTTCTTTTGGCGCTTTAATTTTTTCTTCGAGTCACTCTGCATACAATTCGTTGGAAGTTTCGAGCGGCGACTGGGAGCGTGGCGCAACTATCAGAGTAGGTAACGAGTTACATAAAAATACAAGTCCGCCCCGGCTGCGGCGACGGCGGCGGTGGTACCAATACAACAACGCTACCGGTTGCTACACTGCCATTCAGTCATTGTCCAATCATTTTTAATGTTCACTCTCTAGGACATTTAATTAGATTTTGGAGAGAAAGAACATTGGACGACTTTCGGCCACGGCTTTAGCATTGGTGTACCGACTTATGTATACATGACACCTGAGGAGTTTGCAAATCGTGCGTGATAGATTCTGAACTTATGAAACAAATAGAGTTGTCAATTTGTAAGACTCGCAGATTTGCCGTGGTCTCTATTTGTACCAATCTACCTAAAAATCTCAGGTATGTATGAAACATATGGCAATAAAGAAAAAAAATTAAAACCGCAGGACTATTGTATCTATCATCTATGTAAACAAACGAACTGTATAAAAGCTGAACATCTTGGAAACTGGTGAACCGACTTCCATCGAACAGAATCTCAGAATCATCCACCAACATTCGCACAAAAAAAAATTCAAACGGGTGATGTTTTAGAACTACGATGCCACGGACAGATAGCATTACCTAACGACCGACAAAGGTTTCAAACATGTAGCACTCCTCCCTTGCCGTTTTTCGGGTAGGTAGTTTCGAAAATTCAGAAAACTTTATTTCTACTAAAGGCCTAGTTACTACACAAAACGTCGACTATTGCATACGTTAATAGGTTAGTCGACTGTGTCTGCCTGCTACTAATTATTATAAGTCTGCGGTTCAGTTCGATTTTCCCCTTTATGTTTTTTTTTCCAATTTAATACCGGAATAATATTTCATTTGACTAATAAAGAATGAGTTTGCCTACCCCGGCCCAACAAGTACGACATAATGTAAAACACCATTATGTAGAGTCAGCAATGTCAGCATCAAGGTCAAAGCTAATATACAAATATTAGCTAGAAAAATAATGTCGCAATAATTCTAAAATGCTGAAATATTTTCCCATATGGCGCGTTGCTGGTTAATTTTGATGCAGACTATACCAGTTTCATCGTAATAAACATTCACGTTTCAATGTTAGAACAACAAGGCAAACATTTGTAAATCAGGAAGTGACAAGCCAACTACAGATTGCAAGATGATTATTTAGGCAAATCGGCATGGAGACTACAACTCTGCAAATTATTATAGGTGTTTTAAACGGAGGTTAGGATTTCCGTGATACATGGGTTCTAGGGTAACCCCACAACACACGACCGACTATAACCGGTCCGACAAGTCGCTGCAAACGTCGGTATTTATTAGTAGGTAAATAATGCAGATTCCAAATACGCTGATTTTACATTGCTATCGCAATCACTAGCCCCAAAAGTTTATCATTTGACACATAGACAAAATGCTTTTATTTTCATGCGATCACCCTATGAAAATTTGGAAACCCCGAGAGACAATGATATACAAACGTTTAGTCTTACATTGATGGTGACGGTGACCGAATCTACCACTTAAAATCACTTTACTTTTAAATTAATTTGACTTTTTAATTTATATAATTTGTGATTTTGATTGTCTAATCTTATACTATAATTATATTTTATAGCAATATAGCCATATTTTCAAATTTTTGAACGAATCCAGCCCTTTTTAAGTTCGACGTGGCCAGCCCGAATAGGCACTGGATAAGTCGCTGCAGACGTCCTCCACGGAGTTCAGCAGTTCGGCCTAACGCAGACAATATGTATCAGCTTACGAATTTACAATTTTTTTATAAATACAACTTATCGATTTCATGTGCACGAAATTTAAAATATGTAACCCCAATTGGGATATTCAGCAAAAATGTTTTTTTTTTTAGATATTCAAGATGTCTCCGAAGTTACATTTGGATGTATGTTCGTTTTCTTAAAAGTACCAAAACCGACCATCAAAATGCGTCTAAAACCTTGCTCACAGACCAAAACCTTTTACAGAGGAAAAATTTCCCGCGTTGAGATACACCCCTAACACAGCTTTAAATCAGGAGACAAGATATCTTCTTTGCTAAAGAACTTTCGCTTTCCTATTGGCATAGTCAATAACACTAACTGTAGTAGAAGAAAATTCTGTCGCAGTAAACTAAACTAAAACCAGTTTTGGAGTGGTGCCGTCGCATCGTACTGTTCCAGGGAGAAAAAGACAGTACTACTTTAAAACTAGTTTTAGTTTAGTTGGTGTACGTACATCCGAATCGACACCAATGTCAAAAAACTGAGATGAAATAGTGCCACTGTAGAGTTATTCAAAGAATCCTCATTCTCTTACGGAGAGACCGTTTCACCTATGATTATAATTTATACTAGCTTCCCGCAACTTCGTTTTCTTTTTTATCAACCTATGTGTTAATCCAGGTCCTAATCTGTCTATCCACCAATTTTCATCCAAATCTGTCCAGCCGTAGAGGCGTGTAGAGGTAACAAACATATATACATATATACACACACAAACTTTCGCATTTTTTTTTAATTTGTTTCGCGTTTGGCTACAATCTCACCTGATGGAAAAGTGACGATGTAGCCGAAGATGTATCACGCGCACCCAGTAAATGCCTATTCACTGTAGACTTGAAGATCCCAAGGTTGTAAGTGTCGGGAAAAACCGACGCGGGCAGCGAGTTCCATACCTTAGCAGTCCGCATTTATAAATAGTGCATTTAGATGTCTGTGAAAAGGGCAGCGCAGACGACGGATTTTTTAGCGGTCACACTTTATTGTTCTCCTTGTGTTATTGCCTAGAATACTATACATTCCATCCTCGCGGACAAAATTGTCAGATTTGGATTTTTGTCCGATCTACAAAAATTCCGTCATCTGCGCTGCCCCTTTCCCCCTTTGAATTAGTCTCTGCATTCAAGATGGCAGTAGTGTGGTCGGGACCTTCCACCTTCCTATTCCCTAATTAGATTTCCTACAAATAGGATAGTGTAGTAAACGCTTTATATACAATAAAGTCACGCCTGTTTCCCGTAGGGGTAAGCAACCACAGATTTCCACGCGTTAGGACTTACATAATGTGGAAACGATAGAACATACGAACCAGCGTCCCTGACTGAATACAAAACAATTTCTTCAATTCTTCAAAAATTCAATCTAAATGGGATTGAACAAACTTATTTATCTACCCGCATTTCATTCGGCGCATGATAAGCGACGCGTAGCGAGCCGAGAAGCAAAACAGGCTGTTCTGAGAACTCTTTATTATCTCTTGTTACGAGTACATCGTAAACAGGCGGACGGAGCGCCAGTCGACAACGGCGGCGCGGTGACACATCGCGCGTGATTCACAGCGAACTGTGCGCCTGCGCAGGAATCTTGACGTCAGCCCGCGTCCGGCATCTATCGGCTAACTAGTATGGAATTTCGCGGTACCTACTAAATGCAAGTAGATAATGGTATGGCACGTCTTTTTTACAGCGTTACGTATACGTTTATTTTGACAGCCCCGTTTAATAACTGTTACGAAAATATGGAGAAAAGGTCTCCAACATAAATAACTAATACCTGACCGACGACGAGGCTAACGTCACTAGAGCAAGCAAACCCATCGCAGTGGCACCTCGAATTCTGTAGGCAACTTCACTAAGGCAATGTCCCGAAACATTAATGGGCCTGATGCACATAACGCATTTATTGACTGCAAAAACGTTCATGAACATATAAATACAGCCTGACCTAAACTAGCTTCTGCTTGTGGTGTGGTTGTCGTCGAAAATGAGATTGTAGTAAAATTGTATACATTTAATGCTCAGAGAAATTTCAAAGCCTAATTATAAATCATTCACTAATAAATATAAATATGGCGACAACTTTATTCAGAGCGTGATCGATTTTTGAGTTTATACACTCAAACACGACATCAGTCACTCTATCATCCCGTGGAATTCACCGATTCAGTCAATTGATCATCAGTTGTCAATCTACATTCTAAGAAATCTTAAAAATAACTATTTATCACACATAACTTCGACTAAAAAAAAGAGCCATTTTTGGAAAGTAGAATTTAAAATATCCGTAGCTATGAGTGTACCTAGTCGTCAAAAATCGGTACTCGTATATATTTCTCCAAAGCAAATCATGAACTGAGAAGCAAAATAAAATAACAATAAAAAATTCTACATCCAATATATTTAACGTCATAAATGGTGACAATTAAAAATTAATACATGTCAAATGCGCTCGAGATTTTTACAAAGAAAATACATAAACTTAATGTACGGTTTCCTTATCATTATTCCTCTGTCATCCGAGGGTTATCTCGAATCCGCTGACGGGTGGCCTTAGTGCACATCTATTACGACGAAACGGCAACCAAAGACTATAGAATTTTGTCGGATGGATCGATAGTATTAGCCCGAAATCATTTACTGATTAAGTGGTTCCCTATCTCTTTAAACTGGAATGTGGTGCAAGCCACGGTACATAACAGGCCTCCGATGATCCCATAGCGATTCGGAAAATAACAGTCGGTTGAAGAATGTGTCCAGTTAGTAAAAAAAATCAGTCTAAACGAAGAGGCTCGGTCTTTCATTTGAAGTTGGCATATAAAATTTATTCACACCTGTACTCTCTCTTTGGCCTTACCCTACGAAAATTAAACAAAAAAATAATATTATTAGATAGGTACTTAAATAAGAACTAAAATTAGTGAGAAAATAGTACCGATAAATTAAAATCAAATGGTTTATACGTAAGACATTAAAATAATACTGGATGTATGGATACATATGTAGCTGTAGAGATTCCAAATTTTATGACTAGTTAAAATTAAACGAAAAGCTTGTTATATAGTAACTAAATTTTGGCCACCTGGTTGACATACCAGTATGTGGCAAATGCAAATAGGAACTTGTATAGAATTAAAGTTTACAAAAATACATACCTAGATTATATTGTTCACGTAAATATCAAAATGCAAGTATTGGCACACATTTTTATAATGCATATAATGAAGAGATTATTCATCGTAAGTATAGCAACCAATATTTACAAATATCCAAACCTTTCCCTCATGTATACGTATAACACACTAACACAGCCCACAGTCATCTAATTTACAAGCAGTCTTCACTCTCATTCTCGTTTCGATATCACATTATTAATTTTATAATCCAACATCAAATGGAAGAGGACGAGTTTGGCAGTGGGTAAAACACCAGGAAAATCGATTATTATATACGATAATTAAGAATCACAATACAGTTAATACTTATGAATAAACTTACCTTATTCAAAATACGAAAAAACGGTGACATTATGGTGTGCACTTTACAAAATCGAACAGCACCATACATTGGCCATTGCAGAAAGCTACCTGCTGTACAGTCGTTCAAAAACCTACACCGACCCACATAAGTTGTTGCCAGTTAGCCAGTTATTGCTACAGGTGACTAGAATCGTTTTTGGGCGATTGTACATAATGTAGCCGCAATAATTTTCACGACAGTACATGCTAGGATTATTCCTAACGACCATCATCAAATTTCCCGTCACTAGTGGGCGTCGGGAAGATTCTACTTTTATTCTCATCGACCATCAATGATGGCCGTCGGGGATAATCCATACATGTCATGTAAAAATTTAATAAATAAATAAATAGTAGTACATGTATGGGTAAACCAGCAGAATGCATACGTTAGGCCAATGTCCAATAAAGAACAAGTACGCAGTGTGGTAGTAAGGGCTTTAACGCTGAATTCGATATAACAAATACAGAATTGATTGCCTCAACCACCCACGCATACCTATACATCCACGCTGAATGTAGACTCATCTATAAAATCAGTTTGGCTTTTACGGAAGACTGTAAACTGTTCTTCCAAAAATATAGTAGGAAGACGAATTAAGCACGACTATCTTACCCGAATGAAAGACGATATTGTCAAAATGGAATGAGATGACAATCCCAGTAATTGCAAATTTATTTACTCTGGATTGATATTCCAATATTTAGCGATAGACTTCAAAAACTTCCGAGAGTTAGGGAGGATTAATTTTATTTCTTTCCGGTCGTCTGAATTGCAATTTGCTACATCATACAAATGCATACAATTTGTGATAAGTGGTCTTAAGGGTCACGATTGTAACATCTGATAAATATAGGGGTCACAGACAATTCCATGTGCAAAGCGTGCATGGAGGCCTAGGAATCAGCGCCCAAGTGCTTCTGGAGTGCGAGGGGGTGACTACACATCGGCTTGCTGGAGGACCAGAGTCGCTCCCGGAAGCCTGACGCAACATTCCATTCCGTTGCAAGGCTTCTTGCAGGAGTTTTTGCAGATAAAATACGCGCATCGACACGTCGAGTTGCGGAAACCAGCCCGCCTACGAATACGAAGTGGTCTACGTACTTTTCAGAAGTGTTATGAATATGATGGATTTCATTTGGGTTAAGATGTGGGCGAAAGAAAACCTGGATAAACTGATATTTGGACGAATTCTATATGTATAGATTGTTATTTGAACGATTTGCTAATAGCCATCGGGTTATGAAAACGGCATAGGTTAACAAAGATGTCAACCTACCGTACTAGACGGTTTTCTGTCTAACGAGGATGCAGATTCCATCGGCACTCTGCTGTAATGCGTCCGGACGCTCACTTTACATACGCACTACACAAAAGAGAATTTCGAGCGAGCCGCACAAACAAATAGCCAGGTTTCGGGTATAACACGTGTCTGTAACACTATGATTTTATTATATGTTTCACCAGGGGACGTCCTGTGGCTGCTGATATGACGATTGTAATACGAAGGGGCCTGCCAAGTGTAGTAAAATACATCCGTGTAAGACAGAAAGTGACCAGAATCTTTTACATTCGCAGATATACTCCTGCCTCTCGCATGCATACCAAATATTCGTGCAAGGCAACATCTATACGATTCCATAAACTCATGTAGTCTCCATTAAGGTCAGTTTGTGAATATAACCAGTAACACGGTATCATCTAAAAACAACCTACGTACATATTGAATAATAATCTATCATTCAACATAAATGTTGTAAAATACTTTTAAATGTTTTTCATGAATTCTTATATTAGATTCGCTCTAAAAAGCAAAAGAATGTTAGCTTAATCAGTATATTTCAATTCTCTTGTAGGTATACACGATGTAAATAAGAGAAAATACCCAGCAATAATTGTAACATTGGTGGGGGTGCATAGATGGATGATGAGAGTAATGATTATGACAATAACAATGACAACGATGATGTTGATGGCGATGATGATAATGATATGGACCTATATTATTCTGGGTATTATCGCACATAGAAATGTGAAATTTATTTACACCATGTACAACCAAAACTTAAAATTAATTTTCCATGAATGGTCTGATCTAATAAATTGACTGATATATTCGACCACAGCTAAAATTGTAAAGGTTATTAACAGTGGTACAAAGAGTGGGAAGAATTCGACTTATACCCAAGAGCCTACGCTTTGCCTACAAAGCAAATCGGAATGCAGCCAATGAAATGCAAAATGACAATAAGACGACTACTCGTATATGTTTCTGAACTAAACGTTCGCGTAAACCGATGTTCAGGTTGAGACCTTTTTAACCATTAACCTGTATAGAAATTTTAACATTACATATGCGAATAATTCAATAGAGGTCAGGAGTATTCATGACAGGGAGTGACGAAATGAAACAGACACTGTTCCTTCTCTTCCAAAACAATAACCTACAGTTACAGGAGCCTGACTAAATTAAACATATAAACTAATGAACACTTCTCTTTTGTAAGAATAGGAATAACAGCAAGGCAGAAATGATTTGTCATGCCTACCTAACTTCGACGCCTTTGACCACATAAGTTTGAAAAGCATAAGTAGTGGACAAAGAAATGCTCGAAGAGTAAGCATCATTGCAGTATCATTTTTGCTGCTCCCGGCCACACACACACGAACTTTAGGTTATTCTGAAGTGCTTCCCTCACATCAATTATCCACACCCCGGCCGTCTCTTAAACCGTATGACCTACAAACGTAAATGTGCCTCGGTGTTTACATATCAAACTAAAAAAGATAAGCAGTGCACACCATTGTCACCGAATGGTACACAGTGAAATTTCATTACACATATAAACTAGAAATGATGTCAATGCGCGGAAGCAACCTCAGTCTTGTTAATCTTCTGATGTGATCCAACAACGCTGCGACGCCGACGTCCTGCTCTTACGACGCTTCATCACTGGAAATAAGAATTATACAATTAGAACCTGATTCACCACTTCCGATTCACAATTGTCACAATGAAATCTAAAAAGACCCTTGACATTCTTGGTTATACTATATGTCTTGTTTTGTCTTTTTCTATTGTGATTTTTTAAGGATGAAAGAAATATTTATATATTTAAATTAATAAGCTTAAAAAAGGTAAACCATAGCGAGATCCCAACGTTTAATTCAGCGCGTACAAAATGCGTGCTGTCGCTTCTGTTTTAACATACCACCGCGAAGCCATGTCTCTCCGTATATAAATAATGCCTTACTGCTGAATATGGAATCACGTAGACAGCTTCATCTGGCAAGTCTCTTGTTCGGCGTGATGAAGTTTCATAAGCCAGAGTACCTTCATCATAAATTGAAATTCTCACCGTTCCATGATAGGTACCAGATGAGGCCGATTCGATCATGTCTGACGTTTTATAAGCACAAGACCGTCGCATTTGCTGGGTCTTTCCGCTACCAGGCAACGAAATGCTGGAATAATATACCACCTCCATTAAGGCATATCGGAACATTGAGCTTGTTCAAAAAACATCTTAGGGCACATTTAATGGAAAAACAAAAAATTGGAATTCCAAAGCGTTACCTGGGGGCCTACAACGATCATTTTAAAAACCATCATGTTTCAGGAACGTTTTGTTTCAATGTTGAAGTAATATTACTCAAATTCGTACCGCGATCATCTAGCGATAATACAAAACAATATTGTTTTACTCCTGCTTAGAGACGGGAAAGAACGAATGATTTGTCTATTCCTTGCAGTCAGAAGAACGAGACAACGTTATACCTTTGTATAGCGTTATCACTTTCACACCTCGAATAATAATAGCGTTCCGGTATACGCAATTATTTAAATATTGTGCATGATTTTTGTCGTTTATGTTCATATTTTTATTGTTGAAATGCGTAATTAGAAATAAAAGTTTTTTATATTTATGCATATATAAATTTAAATATACATTTTCATTGAAGTAATGCAAGAAAGCGTAAATTAAATGTGAAGTAACGCTGCTCCCGCCGCCGGTGTCGTTCCGTAAAATGAAACATTGTGTCAAAGTAATAAGCGCGGCGCTTTCTTAATTTCATAATCTTGGTATAAAATTTTTATTTGTTTGAAATTATTTTTTTACTGGTTTTATAGAATTTATATTATGGCGACTAGAAGTAAATACAAACTAATGTTTTAGTGATTTTTGTGCATTTATAGAATAAGCAAGCATCCTAGACAAAGAACTCGTCGAACAAATTCAGCTTCGTCAATATCGAAGGGATTACATTCTTCACGTAATCGCCTTCGACGTTGCATCTTCTCCGACAAATCCTCTGCGGCATCGTCTTCCAGAAACTCGAATAATTCGTAATCATTGGCCATCTAAAACCACATCACATTTAATGTATTTCTTATCGGTTTACGCAATGAACACAATGTATTTATAAAGAGTTATTGTGAAAAACACATCCACTTACTTTTTTAAGCGAAAATAACGGTTTATTATCCTTATACCACTAAAACAATAATAAATCCATCACAAGAGACTAACTTTTTTAAGATTGTAAAATTTGACGTTTGAGCAATATTACTAGCTGTCAAACGACCGTTAAACAACGATGATGGTACGAATTGAGCGAATGATTCAGCGGTGACGTCACAAAACTGCTTAACAAAACAATATTATAATAAGCTTGTTTTAAGGCGGTCGGGGTACGAATTTCCAAAGTAATATTACTGTGATATTGCTATAAGAGGTGATTGTAGGCCCCCTGTAGTGGAACTGCCTATGTACTTCTCTTTTTCTTTTTGTCACATCATTGTCATCAATTTAAATTACTACTCAACACTAGCTGTATCAACAACCGACTTTTCACTCGCGATTGACCACAAATGTACACGCAGACGGGAACATGCACGTACTTTTATGCACTCGTACTTGTAGGGGTTGTAACTGAAAACCAGTGTTTCGCTCTTTGAGTGATGTGCCACACTGAGTTATAACCCATTTGTGCTACTGCGGCACACACTCGCTCTTTGTATTTTCTAGTCTTTACGTTTATTTGTATGTATATTTCTTTGTAATTTAAAAATTGTGTAATTGTGTGAACGCAGTGGCGTAAATAAATGCTTATCTATCTATCTATCTATCTATCCATAGTAACCAATTTTCACAAAAATTATAAATCCTTGGATATACATATAGCGCCATCTAGTGCCACACTAAGCAATTAAGCTTGTATTATGGATACCAGATGTTTGATACACAATTTATTTTTGTAAATTTATACATATCATAAATGAAAACATCCATAATCTCACCATACAAACATATCCTAGCGGGATTCGAACCCGCCACCTTTAAGTATAGCAATCACAGTTTCTAACTACTACAACAAAGAGGTCGTATATGTAACAAATTATAGGATATTTTTTGTATTGTAGTAATAAAAATTTTGTACCATAGGGTCTAATTTGAATGAATGTGTTTAAGAAATTATTTTTTTGTAATTGTTTCGACATTTTGATTTTTGTATCAAATCACAAAAGAATAAATGTCAAAGTCAAAAATACTTTATTTTGTAGCTACAAAGGGTACACTTACAGGTTCAGCTTCCTATTTCACTTCACGCAAACTAGACCATTCGAAATTTAAAATACCGAATATATCACTTAATTTTTTACATGTGGTCGATGACAGTTTGTATGAAACCGTTTACCCTTAAACAAAAATTACAAATACCGGAAGACTGTTGTAAATACCTGCCTAAAAAAACACACAAGACGAAATAACTCGATTGATTTAGATCCGAGTTTTCATTCATATACCGGTGAGTTATTTTACAGTAAAGGAAAAAAATAGGATAATATTACTCGTAGATAAGTGAAACTGAAGGTTATGGCACAGGTGGTTTATTTTTTTTTTTCAAAACTATAATCGAATAAAGAGTTAATTGTGTCATTTGACGATCGCGTTTGTAGCCTATTCCACATAATTACACCATTAAATAAATAAATAAATAAATACTAAATCTTTATTTGTTCTCTCACACAAATTGGATACAAGTATAGTATATAATATTTCTTAAAACAATTAAATAAATTAAATTTATGTGAGAGACTGGTATCTGCACTAGGACAGCCTGTATGACAGATTACCAGCCTCTCCAACACCGGACCATTGGAATAAAAGGTAAGAACTATTTTTTTTTTAACTTATAAGATTAAACAAAAGTGTGAGTTAGGTAGTGCGAAAGGATTGGTGTGGTATGCAGACATGACCACGTTTGTGTGTGTGTGTGTGTGTGTGTGTGTGTGTGTGTGTGTGTGTGTGTGTGTGTGTGTGTGTGTGTGTGTGTGTGTGAGTGTGAGTGTGTGTGTGTGTGTGTGTGTGTGTGTGTGTGAGTGTGTGTGTGTGTGTGTGAGTGTGTGTGTGTGTGTGTGTGTGTGTGTGTGTGTGTGTGTGTGTGTGTGTGTGTGTGTGTGTGCGTGTGTGTGAATGTGTGTATGGATGAGTGTAGATATATTTATTACAAAAGGTAAGAATAGATATATAATAGTAAAAGTAAACATTATCTATGTAGATTAAGCTATAAAAATTTACATTAAATTAAATAAATAAAATTTGGAGAAAATATGAGTTCCAAATAAACACATGATGGAAACCCTATAAATCCCGCTAGTCGCATAACAAGCGACGGTCGGCGCTTCCGTTTTTGAAAAAAAATAATTAAACTACCTATGCCAATAACTTCTATTTCATTTACCTAAAATGCCCTATTTTTTCATAAAAAAAAACTCATCCGGTATACAGAGTGGAAAGTTTCAATGGGGCAGCCAAGGGAGGTACCTTAATCGTTGCAGCTACAAGAAATTGGTCTTAGGAGACTATCCATAATTTTTCAAAAAAATTTCATTCTCATTCACAGATTTTCAAAAAAATGTACGGTTAGCAAGAAAATTACCATTTCTCACAAAAATTTTTTTTGATGCTAATCGATCCTGTTTCGTATGCTGATCAAAAAGTTCCATGGGACCAACTGAAGTTTCAGTACTAGAAAAGTTAGAAATCAAAAAAAACTTTTCCCATACATATGCAGTCAATTAATTTTGTTTCACTTGGAACTTACGTAACCTCGATAGTTTTCTGAAAAAAGATTTACTTACCTACCAAGTTCAAATTCAAATAAGCTTTAAATTTCGAACTTTGTTTTCTTTTTATAATGCGTACTTTCTTTTGTTGCTTATGTCAAAATCTGATTGCGTGTGGTGTGCTTTTGCGAGTAGGTGCTTTTAGTTATTATTTTTTGCAAAAATGAGCTCAAATTCTGAACGTTTAGACTTGCTGGAGGCTTATTTTGTAAATAATAAAAATTCATTTGCTGCGTTGCAATGGTACATGAGGAGATATCCAAATCGACTTGTACCAACCAGAAAGGTTATTACAAACCTTATAAGAAACTTAGCCGAAGGTGGTTCTTTTAAGAAGAAATCTGTACGTCAACCATTTGTTTTAGACGAAAATTTGGAAATTTCCATTTTAACATTAGTCGAAACGTTTCCCGAAACATCTTCAAGAGTCGTCGCTAAAGAAGTTGATGTCTCGCATACCCTGGTACTGAAAGTATGGAAGAAAATGGATATAAATGTTTTCGACATGGGCGACTAGTTCAAGCTTTACATACAGGGGATGCCGCTCGTAGACTTTTCTGCAGATGGTTAAATGGGAAAATAAGTAGAGATATGCAATTCCTTGATTACATATTATGGTCTGATGAAACGAATTTTTCAAACAACGGTATGTACAACCGGCGAAATAATCATTATTGGAGCCAAGAAAATCCTCTCAGACTTTGGGAAACCCATAATCAAATTCGATTTTCTTTTAATTGTTGGTGTGGTTTAAAGGGAAACGAAGTAGTAATGGTGGAATTTTATGAGGGCAACTTAAATTCCGACACTTACAATAACATAATATTAGAAAATGTATCAAACATTATTGATAATCTACCATTATCAGAATCACGAAGAGTTTATTTTCAACAAGATGGTGCTCCTGCACACAACAGCCGAAACACTCGTTGTTCTTTGAATAGACAATTTGGTGAGCAGTGGATTGGGACTCATGGCCCTGTTTCTTGGCCAGCGCGTAGTCCGGACTTAACGCCGCTTGATTTCTTCCTGTGGGGCTATTTAAAAAATGAAATTTATAAAAAGAAATATGACAGTGTCGAAGAATTAAAAAACTCGCTCTGTACAATTTTGTATGGAATTCATCCAAATAAATTATTGGCCGCCACGCGGTCAGTACGAAAACGAATACATTTATGCATTAATCAAAATGGAGAACATTTTGAGCACCTTATATCATAAAGTTATTAATAAAAATAATTATTATTTTTCAAATAATTTTATTGTTTGATTGCATATGCATCTTCTTAATCATTTTTGTAGCTACAACAAAAAGTTACCTCTTGTTATGGCCTGACAAAAAAATCTAAGTACTTTAAATGTATGAAAAAAGTTTTTTTTTGATTTCTGACTTTTCTAGTACTGAAACCTCAGTTGGTCCCATAGAACTTTTTGATCAGCATACGGAACAGGATCGATTAGTATCAAAAATTTTTTTTTTGTGAAAAATGGTAATTTTCTTGCCAACCGTATGAAAATCTGTGAATGGGAATGATTTTTTTTTGAAAAATTATGGATAGTCTCCTAAGACCAATTTCTTGTAACTGCAACGATTAAGGTACCTCCCTTGGCTGCCCCATTGAAACTTTCCACCCTGTATACAGTAATTAAAGACAATTTGTATTTGTGTGGCATATTCCAGTTTTAAGAATTTAAACGCAGGATAAATAATTTTAATCATCGTCTGGAATTCTATGGGGGAGGCCTATGTTCAGCAGTGGATGTCCTGTGGCGATTATGATGATGTTGATAAATAATAATTCAATCGAATTGTTTTTTCTGTATAAAATAGTACGCGATTAAAATTAAACCAAACACGTTGTTTGTATTGTTAAAAAATCCATCATTTTTTGTTTCACGCCTTAACCATTTTTCAAAGTATTAAGCACTGGCCAGCTAATTAAAGACATTGAAATTTCTTTTTCTTAATTTGAATAAACAAAATATTCCTATCGTTTCATCGCCAATTTAAAGAACATCTAAAACTACATACAACACTTATTTTTAACTTATTTCTTTTATTTATCAAGGCTGGGTAAAAATAAAAGTTGTGAATCATGTACGAGGGCGACACTAAAAATTTTTAGAACTGGCCACTTTTAAACGATATAATAAAAAAATAAGCTTAAATTTTGAAAATGGAACTCTTTGCCAATATTACTGTGTATGTATTTTATTCATTTGTTTTACGATACGATACGAAAATTGTCTGTGTCACGTCAGCATGAATTTAACGCGAGAAAATTTTCGTACAATGATTTTTTATGACTTTCGATGTCATTTAAGTCAACAAGTAAGTTATGATAGGCTTCGATTGGCCTTTCACGATGAAGCCCTTTCTTGTGCCACTGTTTACAACTGTTTTAATGAGTTTAAACGTGGTCGCCCTAATCTCACCGATGATCTGTATGAGGGACGGCCTTCTACGGCAACGACCGAAGATAACATCAGTGTTGTGCGGCGTACGATAGAGACTGACAAGAGAGTGACCTATCAGCAGATTCGGACAATCTTAGGCATCGGTACGAGTCAAATGCACAAAATCCTCTATGAACATTTAGCGGTCAGGAAGCTTTGTGCCCGGTGGATACTTCATAATTTGACAGAGGCCCAAATACTCCGTGGTGATTGGTGCCGTGAAATGGTTCAAAGATTTAACGGAGGTGACTCAAATGCTGGGTTCGACATACTTACGGGTGATGAAAGCTGGATTTACTGTTATGATCCTGAAACTAAAAGACAGTCTGCTGAGTGGATGTTTCCTTCCGAGGAGTTGCCAACTAAAGTGAAGAGAGGTCGAAGTGTGAGAAAAAAGATCATACATTACGCACCAATTGTTTTAGAGGATCGAAAAACAGTTACTGCAGAGTGGTACACTAACAATTGTTTGCTACTTGTCTTGGAAAAAGTTCGGGAGAAACGACCTCGCAGTAGGATCCTCCTTCACCACGACAACGCCTCGTAGCACACCGCCAAGCAAACGATTGGCTATTTGGCGACGTCAGGCGTGGAATTATTGGGTCACCCGCCGTATAGCCCTATACCTTGCGATTTTTATTTATTCCCGAAAATAAAAGAAAAACTTCGAGTAAAACGTTTTATGGACGCCGAGGAAGCATTGGCTGCGTTTCAAAAGGCCGCCGAAGAGACCCCTAAGGACGAGTGGGCGAAGAGCTTTTCCTAGTGGTTCCATCGGATGCAGCGATGTATTGACGTGAATGGACGCTATTTTGAAAAGATATAATAAAACTAATAACTTGCTAGTTTGTTTAGGTTTTCATTTTCTAAGAAATTTCAGTGTCGCGCTCGTTTGAGGCATCATTCTGAATTTTCATAACAAAGGTTGGTCTCGTACAGAAAGATTGCTCATCACTTGCAATGTTCTAAAGACATGGTTATGACTGCTATATATATATTTTAAGAAGTACAATACTACAGCAAACTTACCTAGAAAAGCCAGGCCTAAGAAACTTCTAGAGTGTTAAGTAGGTAACACTCAAGAAATTGTTTTGTTGGAATAAAAAGAGCTCGGAACTTATTCGATTGGATATGTTTGATGAAAGAGAATCGGGAGGGGCATCTGCAAGAACCATAGGAAGGCGTTTGTGTAAGGAAAACTTGTTTGGACGGGTATCTCGTAAGGTAGAAAGAGCATAATGAGAGGGAGATTACAATTTACAAAAAAATATGTACACTGGACAGAGTGTACTTATTGGACAAAATTTCACAGGCATGTGAAGTCCCCAATCCGCATTGGGCCAGCGTGGCGGACTATGGCCTATACTACCTCATATACGAGGGAAGGCCAATATCCCTGCAGTGAGATGTCTATGGGCTGATGATGACGACAGTTTTTGACAACATTTCTGTAGTTTTCATTATTTTGTTAGTTGGTCAGTATTACTTTGTTCACATAATTGGAATGTTTAAACAAATTAACCTCTCGAACTTAAGCAGCACACAGCAACAATGTAATTGTTATTAATATAAAATTACATTGTTATTAATTTTATATTAGAACAATTTACAAGATCCATATTTTCTAATTACAATTCGTTTTAGCAAGTTATTGTGATGATTTTTAAAAACTGGAAAAAACTTGAAATTAGGTAATGTAGAAATTTTTATAATTTTTATCCGACTACGACGAACACAAAAGGAGGGCAATGTATTCGCCACATCGTATCTATGTATGTTACCACCTACAGCCAAAACGCCTCAACCTAATGAGGTGTCGTTGATTCGCACTCGCAGCAACGTCTTGTTTTTAATGTTTAATAGGTGTATGTTTATGATATTTAAATATATACCATATATACAGGATGTAATGTAATTCGTGTAATTCCCATTAACTGGTGACACCACTTTACTATCAATTTTCCTCAAGGAACGATATTCGAATTCGTTCAAAAAATTTTTGATTACCCATACTAAGTAAACCATTCCAATTTCCGAAACCACCTTTAGTAGGGAAGTCCAACAACTTTCGGCTGAATTCGGGTATGGTCTGGTTCTAGTGTAAAGTTATTCGTAATCAGAAATGGAGTCAGAGACGTCCCGTGGCTGATATGATAATGAATATACATATTGAAGATAAGTATACACTCACCAAATTATGCTTCTGTAGGCTGCTCTATCGGATCAGTGCAGGGCTCGTCCACGGTTATGGTCTTCACTTTGATATCGGCTACCTCTGGGTCCCCCTTGTTGTCACCCTGGCCCTGCTCTCCATCCACCGAACCATTTACCTCTTCCCCATTCTCCACTGACAGCCGTGACCTCAGTTCCTCCTCCTTGCTAGTGTTACCGTTAACATTCACTGTTTCAGCATCGCCGTTCGTCGCTTTGCCGTTCATTTGTAGTCCTTTGCCATTCTCGGAAATATCCTTTGCTAAAGAAGTCTTATCTGAAACAGGTTTCATTTCTGGTGTAGTTGCTCCCTTATCATCAACTACGGATTGGATCTTGTCTGCGATAGATTTGATCGAATCTACCTTTTCCGCAACATCTTTCTGCTTCGACTCTACCTTGGCGTCTGTTTCAATGACAAGAGTAACATCTGCAGGTGTTTTTTCGGTTTCGACTTTCTGTACTACTTCTACTTTAGCTGATTCCACGTTAGAATCTCCCACTTTAGAATTTTCCACTTTAGATTCTTCAACTTTAGATTCTTCCACTATAGATTCCTCCATTTTAGATTCATCCACTTTAGATTCTACCACTTTAGATTCTACCACTTTAGATTCTACCACTTTAGATTCTACAACTTTAGATTCTTCCACTTTAGATTTGTCAACTATAGATTTTTCAACTTTAGATTCTTCCATTTTGCATTCTTCCACGTTAGATTTCTCTACTTCAGATTCTTCCTTTTTAGATTCTTCCTCTTTAGATTCTTCCATTTTAGTTTCTTTCACATTATCTTCTTCAATTTTAGATGTCCCCACTATAACTTCTTCCATTTTAGCATTTTCCGCTTTAACTTCTTCTGCTGTTTCGGAAGGACTGCTTTCAACAACAGTTTGTTCTGTAATATTCTTTGTTTCTACATTATTTTCTGCGTTATCTGTTTCGGCGACCTCCATGTCGTTGTCACAGCTGCTATCATCTTGTAAGCTAAACTTTGCTTGTGGACCATCATTTATTTCCACGACAATATTTAAATCAATGTCATCAATTTGTTTCATGTCATCTATATCAAGATCCATTCCCTTCTCGAAAATACTGGCATCATCGCGATTTATACCTTGCAAGGTTTCTTCGGAAGGCAGATTAAGTATCCTGATTGGTAAGTTTTGTAAGTTCTCTTGGACCTTCGATAAAATTTCGTCACACTCCTTTTCTAATACTTGGCCGACATTTTTTAATTCCATATCTTCAGCATCTGTAGGCTCTTGTATTACCGGCTGTAGATCCTCTACGCCATTTGTGGCATGGTCAAGATGTTTGACAGTTATTTCCTCGATTTCGGTGGCGCTTGGCGGGGTCTTTACATCACATGATGCAGGAATATCTACATCGCCATTTTTTACTTCAGTTATTTCAGTGATTCCGTTGTCCGCTTCCATTTTTTCAGTCTGTTTGTCATCAGTCTTAGCTTCTTTCTCCTCAACCTTATCTTCGATCACTGGTTCAATATCAAGGACTGGTGACTCATTGGCTTCATTGGAGCCTGTTATTTCTTCGATAGTTACAGTCGCTTCATCCTTGTTCTCGGTCTTTGAGTCGTCACCACTCGATGAGATTTCTTCTACCTCCATCAGCTCAGGTTGCTGAGACACCTTGACTTTAGTAACATCGTCAGCAACAGCTTCTATTTCAGACACCTTGTCAGTCTTCGGAACTTTGGCTGGTAACTCGTCCTGAAATAACAATATTTATAGGGCTAAATAAAATATTAAATTTTGTAGTTCAAGTTTAGTTTAGTTTTGTTAAATAAACAACGCCAAATTACAGGCTTATATTTAAAGAAACTTTAAACAACATAAAATAAACATAAAAACTACTATGCCAATTTGAGAAAAAAAAATGTAATAATATCAAATAATTACACTACTATAATAACGTTGTAGCTACTACAACACGATTACTGTTAATTTCTAAATAATGTTTAAGCTTTACTTATACTTTCTACTTTCCACTTATTTTTACGAAAAAAAAAATACTAAAAGACAAGCAAAGCATAACTAGTTTTTCTCCTTTCAATTTTTATACAGTGCGGTTGTTGTTTTTAGAGTTCCATACCCGACGTAAAAACGGAACCTTTATAAGATCATTTTTGTCAGTTTGTCAGTCTGTCTGTCCGCCTACACCCCTTTTCTTCAGAACTTTGGCTTATAAATTTTGTATAATAGTTTTTATAACGATGCTGTTAATTCTGTATTATTTAAAAAATAAAACAGCAAGTCAAGCTGATATTAATATGAAAAAGTTCTGTGAAAATTTTAAGTTTCTAATTCAGGCCTACATTAGCGTTTCAAGTGCATATTCGCATACTAACTGACTGGTAATCATAACTACAAGGTACTTCCCGTTGATCTAGAATCTTGAAAATAAGCTTTCCACAACTAAAAGAAAAAATCCTCAGTTCTAATGTCCAGTGGAATTATCAAGTAACAAACTCAATTTTGGGGTATCCTTCAATTCATCGTCAGGTAACCAACTATAATCATTTCAATTTATCAGTTTAAAAAGTTTTTTCATAGTTTCCTTATAGTTGTACATATTATTTATACATCGTTATCAATGGTGATATTAGGTTTGGAACCGTCGGGACACATAATCCTACTCGCACTTGGCTGTAATTTTTTAAAGGGCTGTTATATATTACTTGACCCATACTTTCCCTTAATGACAGAAGGCTTTACCCCACCGTGAGATGTAGAAGGCTGGTGTTGTGTATCTTATGACAAGATAGAACAAAATACTTAGTAAAAGAACACACATACAAATAAAAGGATCTAAATGTGGTGGTGGTAATGTGGTAGAGCATCGGTGGCGCAGCGGTTAAAACGCGGTCTCTCAATTTAGGAGGACCGGGTTCGATTCCCAGGGAGGGCAAACCAATGAGTTTTTAAATTTCATTTATTTCATTTATTTAATTTATTTAATTATGTGCTCTTATATATCCAATTGCTCTTAAACGGTGAAGGAAAACATCGTGAGGAAACGTGCACACCTGAGAAATAAAAAGTCAAAGGCATGTGAAGTCTTCAACCCGCATTGGGCCAGCGTGATGGACTATGGCCCATACTCCCTCATATATGAGGGAAGGCCCATATGCCTGCAGTGGGATGTGTTTACGAGCTGATGATGAATGTGGAAAACTGATGCACTTTAGCAACAAAAGTTTTGCTCTCTCAAATATCTACTAACTACTAAGCAAAAAAATATTATAAAATAATAATAAATTTCAGTGGACATACATACAGCACCATTTAGTTCCCACTAAGCAACTTGAATTATGGATACCAGATGGTTGATATATTACATTAATAATTTTTTTTTTGTAAATAATTACATATATGAATGAAAAATATCCATAACTCGGGTACACACACACATGTCCATATTCATTATACAAACATATGCCCCTAGCGGGATTCGAACCCTTTCAGTATAGCAGTCAGAGTTTCTAACCACTACACCAAACAGGTCGTCAACTAATTTTTAGAGGTGCAAAAATTTTATCAGGAAACTAATTCACTTTAAGAAATAGGTGTATCGCTGTAAACTTGTATTTTTCATAACAAAACGAATTATAGTATGGCGTTAGCACTACTTGCCTATTATAACCAAAACTGTACTTAGTGGGATATAGTTGTCGCGAATGAAAAGGTTATTGTAACCTATCATGACGATTATTTTACGGCAAATTATAATAATATGTATGAAAAAGAAATTTAAATATATTTATTATAACACTTTTAACTTATTTTGACATTACACGAAAAAGAAAGAGAATGAAAGTAATATAAAAATAAACAGATGAGAAAAACAAAATTAAAAAAATAATATCCTTAAATAGTATACACAAACAATATTACATATGAAACTAATACGTCAAACTTTATAATTAGATTATTCGCCAATTACCAGACTAAGCAGACAATAGATAAGGTGTGTGTAATTAATTTTAAATTATTAGACATCCTGTAGCCGATATAATAACGATACAAATTATTATAAATAGGTAAAGCATTTACTTTTGCTAATGCGTCACACGCGTATAAATAAACAAATAAAAAGAGAAAAGGAAAAAAAAATTACAATTTTCCATAATTCTTTGTTGTAAACTTTGTATGAAACTCTCCTGTCATTTTATAGTAGGCTAGTGATGTTGACGCAACTTTGTTCATGTGGTTTACCATTGAATCATGCCACGTTTTAAAGCAAAGCATATATCATAGTGGCACCTGTGTCTCCTGCTTGCGCTTGTTGGAGACCGTGAGTGCTGCGAGGCTGTGGATCACGGGGTGATCCGGCTCAGGCTCGGCGGATAGCGGGTCTTTGTCTTCCCGGCTGATGAGAGCTGTTTGAAGACCCGCCGTGCGCGCTGCCTCCGCCTCTGTAGAGATCATGCTTTTGTCATTATAGAGGGCCATAACTCATTAAAGAAAGTAGCCCAGGGAAAATACAGTAAAAAATTAGCTTAGCTAGACATAATTCAGAACCGACTTATATAATTGCTATAATTGAGGTATATTAGAGATGTAATTTTGAATAATTAAGCTTAAAATAAAAGAGCGCTTATTCTAGATTTTTTTAGAAAACCCTATTTTTAATTTGTATCTTAATAACAATAAATACTACCTGATATTTAATTAGGTAGACTTTTGTTAAACACAGTTAACTTATTGGTAGATAAAAAACTAAGCATGCATATGTTTTAGCTGAAAATGTCTGCAGCTGCATTGCTTAAGAAATAAAAGTGAGAACTAATATTTTGTAAGGATAATTTCCGTAAATGTGTTGAATTTAAAGAAATACCAATCAATTGAGCATTTTTTTTTAAGTAACACTTTTTTCACCTTTAGCTTATTTAGTTGCTTAGTACTTGCATTTCTTACAAATGCTTAATTTTTAGCAAGTGTTACAACATTTACAACAATTTATTTTCAAGGAAATCGCGGTTATTCGTTTTTCCGTGGTCAAACCGTATTTTCCCTGGGCTAAAGAGCCGCAGGCGGGATATTGTGCTTATGGAATGAAATAATTACGCATGTACTCGTATATCGCCTGCGAGATAGTAATGTGACGTCGGACCAATGACGTGACGCTAATTTTCCCTATCTATCAAGCTTTAGTCTGAAAAGGTTTGAGAAACGAGAAAGTTTGTCAAGTCGCCATCTGTCAACTGGCACTGCAGCATTGTCTGTATGTAGTCTGAACCTATACAGGTCTGCATCATACAAATTAAATTTTCTCAGGAAATCATGAACGTTTTTCGATAATATTTTTATACAGCAATTATTCAGTTTAACAATAAGCAAAAGGTACTATCTAAAAATATTCATGATTTGCTGAGAAAAATCAATTTGTATTTTGCAGGACTGCAAAGGTTTATCTGTGTCCGACTGTACAAGCTACTGACCCAATTCAGATGTTTTTAGCACGCTATTCTTAGGGTTTAACTTAACATTTTATTTATCATTACATCACAATAGGATTACTGGAACAGAAAATAAAGTTTTCAAAAATCCATTTATTTCTTTATAGTGAGTCAGAGGCAAAAATAATGGGAGCAATCATTCTCCTCCAACGAGTATCGTAAAATGTAAAGCGGTCGTGAGATAGTAGATCGTAGGCCAACGAAACCTTTGGTTTGGAATGCGTGCTAGGAACACAGGTCATCAAAAATATTGGTCCACCAAAATGAGTCTCTATACAACTACCTGTATTTCTGGGTTTTACAAACACGAGTTTTTAATATCGGTATAATACTTGATTTTAATGAAGTTTCACTTAAAGCCAGTAAACAATTAAAATGATTTTTGAGAATTGAACAGCTAAGAATTGGAACGAAATCGTTTGTCGTTTCGAGGTTATGCAGGTTTTAATATAGTTGATTTGTTTGGATAATTATAGTATTACGCAGCGCAGGACCCGTCGTTGTGGAGATCTTTGGGGGAGGCCTTTGGCCAAAACGGTGTTCCGTTTTGGCGTTGCAATGCCACAGACAAGTTTAACACTTTTTGCATAGGGGGGTAAAAATAGGGGGGTGAGATTGTGGTCAAACGCGTATCCAGTCAATCATAAAAAAAAAAAAAAAAAAAAAAAGATAATATTACGCTTACCCAGAAACAACACACTGAAGATTTTTTAGTTTTCAAAGCTTCAAATCTTATATAAAAAATAATTCACCTTTCGGCATATCATTAATGTAGAGTATCTCTTCAGGTTTGCAGCCAATTTTCTCAGCGATTGTCTTGTAACTGGCGGAATCACTTTTCTCCCCCACGGCGATGTCGAAGTGGCCATCAATGAGCGGCAGCAGATCCCCATCAGTGGATTTGCCGAAAAGTAGCTTCTGAGATAATACGGAGCCAGATGAGTAGATGTACACCTTCTGACCCTCAGTCGTGCGCCACTGCTTGAGGGCAGGTTGGACGTCATCGAATACACTGAAATTAGGAAAAAAATTCAAAGTTTTAATATTAGGTGGGAGAGAACGACTGATAATACATCTGTGTGGTGCCCGTCCACGCATTGGATTACTGGTGCTTCCTGGCACGTAGGCATACAGTGACGTGTCGCCATAACCGACGTCGCCAAAAATCTCATGGCACAATCTCAGCCAATTATAAAATTTTCAATGGCTATTTTCCTATGTATTGTGTTTAAAAAAAGACTTCGGCAATGTCGGTGATCCCGTTCGACCTATCCCATACAAAAAGTGACAAACGAAC
This sequence comes from Oegoconia quadripuncta, assembly GCA_949316235.1. Lineage (NCBI taxonomy): Eukaryota > Metazoa > Arthropoda > Insecta > Lepidoptera > Autostichidae > Oegoconia > Oegoconia quadripuncta. Next base: position 9,512,460 of record OX438759.1, read on the forward strand.
CACTTCATTAATGAGCAATCAGACAACGCCTGCAACATCGTAACTTGCTTATTTCTTCAGCTATTCACACGCAATCTTACAGTTAGTTAAAGAAATTTAAACAACGATATTTGATTTTCACAGTGTATGCCAGATACTAAAATTTCAATATTATTTTGGCAGTTTCTCTGAGACTGGGCCTATAGACTAATCAACCACACATCTGTAGGTGTGGTGTCGCAGACAATGAGGTCGGATACTATGGGCTGTTCAGCGCTGCACCGGTCGCCTCTCTCACAGCCTTAACGATTTTTTCCGTCAGGCTCTTACCACCGTCAACGCACCGGTAATCCTTAAGCCGATAGTGCGTGATGATAGTAAGAGATGTAACGGCATGACTCTCATTCCGTGGGCGAATGGCAGTGTCTTCTTGTGGAAGGTCACCTGTGAGGATACCGTCGCGGCAGCGCCTACTGCTGCGAACTAAAAGCGGCGCAAATACGCAACTCTGGGTACAGGTTACGTATTTGTGCCCCTTGGTGTGGATATCTTCGGCCCATAAGAGTCCAGAAGCGCGACGATTTTTAAAAGACCTATCGTCGCGCTTATTTGAGATCTCTGGTGACAAAAAACAGCTACCACGGGCAGCTTATTACATTAGTACAACGAGGTAACTCGTCGTTCTTGTCGTTGGGGGCCCTCCCACATGGTATGGATCTCGAACACGTGTTCTACCTACCATAATCATGGAGAAAACGGGTTCCAATCTGTTTCCGTACTTTTATATACCCTTTTAATTTTCTAATTTTAATGTGATATATTTCTTTATGCAGTATTATCCAGTTAAAAAATTTAATTTCACACATAAGTGTATATCTTTTTAATATCTGACAATCAAAGTGTATTAAAGTGATAATTTTGTTTCCTTAAAAATAATATTAAAATTTTTGGATGTACTAAGACAGAGATTATCCACTATAAATAATAAATAAATATCCCTTGGACGTACACACAACGCCATCTAGTAATACACATACATGTATACATAAATAAACCATTATAGATACGCTGCAATATATGCGTACTTACAGGTTAAAAATGATGTCAATATGTAAATATTTGTCACATATTGTAAAACACTTATATGTACCTACTTATTGCCCATTTGCGTGAGGCGGTAGTGAGCTAGACGGATTAATTTTGTTTGAAATCATAATGAATCTTTCTCTATATTTCTTTATCAAAGCGTTTACTCACTGTCCTTTAAGTTCGTCACTGTCATAGCCCTGCTGCCAGATGAGCCCCTGCAGCTCCTTGAGTGGGGCAACGTCGCAGTCCGTAGAAATCTGCCACTGCACACTCTTCACCAGACCCTCGATTTGATCCTCCTTCGACGCATCCTGCGATAAGAACAATATAATAAAAAAAATATGTATATATAATTGCATAAGTGAGTTTGTCGTTATTTCACGTATTAGCATTAGAATGGCTTAATATTTCCAGGATAGTTAAAGAATGGGAATGCATCCCATTATTTGTAATAATAACAGCATACATACCACGACAGGTTTTTTATGACGGCGTCCCCATTCCGTACACTGATACTGTTAAAAATCTAGGCCTTATTATTGACGGGAACTTGTCTTGGTCTGCGCACGTCAACAATGTTAGTAGTCGTATACATTACTCGTACCACTCTCTCAAGCGACTCCAGAATTTCCTCCCATCTAAAACCAAGCTCCTGCTTGCTCAGACGCTCTTGCTGCCTCTCCTGGACTATGCGGATGTTTGCTTCCTGGACGCTACGGAGGAGCTACTTAACAAGCTGGAGCGGTTACAAAATCTGGCCATCAGGTTTATATTCGGCCTGCGTAAGTTCGACCACATTTCAGAATTTCGTACGCGGTTGAAATGGCTTCCCATTCGACTCCGTCGAAAGGTACACATTTTGACCCTTCTTTTTAAAACTCTCAGTAATTCCGCTGCCCCTGAATATCTTCGTTCTCGGTTCCAGTTGTTACCCCAATCCCGCCCCAAACGGGCATGCGTTACTAAGACCCTGGACTATCCCCTAGCTAACTCTAATTTTTTTTTTAATTCTTTTACCGTGTATGCTGCTCGGCTGTGGATTGATCTTCCTGCAGACATTCGAGAGAGCCCTACACCACCAGTTTTCAAAAAGCGCTTAAAAGAACACTACCTGTCGCAATTGGCATAAGAAGTAATGTTATATATTGATATTTATATAATATATTAATTATATATCTGATTAAATGTTTTATTTAGGTTTATTTAGTATTATATTCATGTAGTTATATTTAGTTATTTACAAGTATTAATGTATTATAGACTTTTTTTTTACTTAATCACCATTGCGTTGTACGCCTTTTTTTTATTCCCCGTTATACACTCTCTAACCGCTTATAGGGTTGCCTGGAAGAGATCTCTCTTAGAGATAAGCTCACCTTTGTATCTTTGTATCTGACAATTGTATCTTTTGTGTTTATTTGCAATAAAGAATAAAGGACCCTTATCCCAAATGGGGTGGTCAGATATGTCCAAAACAATAGTGTTTGGGTGCTCCCAACATTAAAAGTTTAATGATGGAAACAACATCCACGGTTCGCCTAATGAAATATAGAGAAATGCACACGTGACAGGGGCTAGCCCATCGCCATTGAAACGTGCAAATCCATAGTTGTTTTTTGGTGGGAAGTCCCTTAGTCGCCTTTTACGTCACCCGCGGGAAGAGATGGGATGGTTCTATTCTATTTGAGTTCCGAAACCACACAGCACAATAACAGCATACAATAATAATAATATATGGTAAAATTTCAAACGAACGAAGTGTAAAAGAAATAATAATAATGTCAAAAGTGCAGCCTCAAACCAGGCACAGAAAACCGTTATTAATTGGATAGCAGAAACCAAAATACATAATGTCACGACCTTTATCCCAAATGGGGTGGTCAGAGATATCTCAAACAAAAGCGTTTGGGTGTACCAACCATTAATTTGTCAATTCCCAATGAGACCAATTCACAAGGTGAACTGGCAACAGGGGGTGCCAGCGGGTTTTCAAAGGTTAAAAGTTTAATGCTTGAATCAATATCCAAGGTATAAGTAAAAAATAATTTGTTCCAAGTCTAGATAATCTATGAGGGTGGCATGGTGAGTTCCAGATAAAACCCTCAATAAATAAAGATATAAAACAACATCCACGGTTCACCTTTCGCAATATACAAAAATGCAAACGTGACAGGGGTGAAGTCCTAAACACGTGCCAATCTAAGTACAGATGTTTTTTGATGGAAAGTTCCGCAGTCGCCTTTTACGACACCCACGCGGGAAGAGACGGTTTGGTTCTATACTTTTTATGTGCTGAAACCGCACGGCACTAGTAGAAACCATGTACTATGAAAATGGCATAACCCACAGACATACCCATTATTAAAAAAACCAATGTTCAGGATATTTTTCCAGAAATTTCTAATACTCTTGGAGATAAGATGGGGACAGTGATTTTGAAGCGTATTTACCAATGTGTTAAAAATACTTTACATATTCATTATACTTATGAAAATGTGATTTAATAGGATTTAATATGATACCCCGCATTAAATTGATGAACTTTAAATTATTATATTCATTTTTCATTTGCGCCTCCTAATATCCAATTTGCTTTTTTAACTACACGTCCATATTTGGATAACTGTTTTCTAGAACTACACCAATTTGTGTATATCACATAGTTTATGAAATAAGCGGCGGTGACAGAGGGACAGTTTCGTTTTGCAATTACTAAGATAAAGATCTTTAACATCTTTATTGTAGACACAACTCTTACAGAAATATGCATTGTATAAAAAAATTACAAAAGCGAGCTTAACTCTGATAGTTTTCTACCAGCCAAAGTTTAGGATACTTTTCTGATACGGAACACTAAATATTTCGTAAAGCACTGACATGCGTGAATGTATTCTTAATTCGGAATCGGCCTACCCCAGTACCAATAACCTGCCACTAGACGGAATAAACCCTCTTAAAAAGGTATTCGCAAATACCATATTTATGATAATTATAATATACCGCTGAGTTTTTTACCGTAAGGAAAATATTAGGGAAGTGAAATAAGAGTTATTGGCATAGGTAGTTTTTGATTTCACCAAGTTTTTTTAAATTTATTTAATTTAATGATGTAATTATATAGAATAGCTACAAACCGTCAAATGACACAACGGTTTATTCGGTTGTGGTTTTGAAGAAAAAAAATAAACTACCAATGTCAATATCTTCTATTTCACTTACCTAATATGCCCTATTTTTTTTCCTTACGGTAAAAAACTCATCCGGTATATGAAAGTTAGGTACAATATGTATAACATTGCATTTTTGGTTTGCAATAAAGATATTAAAAAGTAATTGTTACAGGCTCTTTGATTTCACAGTTTTGGTGTTTAATTTCTATTCTATTTTTTAGTTACACAGATGTATTATTGCTGTTGCTTGTTTCATTGAAATGTATGTACGCAAAAATATATGCCTATTTCGTAAACATTCTGATAATCATAATTTGAATACTAGAAACAAAAATAAAATTGAAATTCCACAATTTAGACTTAGCAAGGTTAGCACATCCTTTGTGGGACACAGCATACGCTTTTACAATAAAATACCAGAACATGTATTGAGTTTAACAGAGCAGAAATTTAAACGCCACATTAAAGAAACTCTGTGTAAGAAGGGTTATTACAGGATAGATGATTATTTAGGCGATAAGGAGGTCTGGTGTTAGCTGGTCGTTATGTTAATTGCTATTGTTTTGTAATATGTAATATTAAAATGTAATATTATTGTAAAGATGGAAACAAATTGAAAAGATGTGTTGTTGCGGAGTTTCTTGTCGCTTCTTCTCCCTAACCATAACACCTTGCGAAGCGATGTAGTTTAAAAAAAAATAATAACATGTTGACTTTCAATAAGTGATATTTTTGTATCCTACATTGAATAAAATATTTTTGATTTTGATTTTGAAACAGATTTTTGCAATGACATGGACAATTATTGCAAGTTATTTTCATTCATAACTATCAGGATAACGGTCTCGTATAATTTGCTCTACGTCAGTAATAAAAATAATGAAATTGAAATTCGTACTTAGTTAACATTGCACGTGGTTCACAAGTCGACAATGTAGCTACCAAGATAAAAATGCAGGAAGTCGTTGCGTCCCGAGGGCATAACTGATAATTTATGACCTTATGTTGATATGATCCCGATATTAGTTATAAAATATAAGATGACAATTGAAATTTTGACACCATAACCATTAAAATTTTTCACAGTAAAACAACTATTTAAATATTTCAAAGCCGGTTTCAAGAATATCAATTCAATTTATAATAAAAATTAAATGGAACACGAACGGCAGCTATCTTTCTAGTTACGAGGAAACGAACTTGGAAACTAACTCGAGCCATTGCTTCTGCATTTACAAATAAAAAAAAATTCATCACATTCCCATAACGTGCACATCCGAATCTCTACCGAAACATAGCGTTTACGAATCCGAGGCCGCGGGTTCCATGATAGCGGGGTACATGTTTAGTATTCGGTTTGGTTGATGGAAGCGCATTTTAAATGTCCGCCTGGCTAGCTTACCATTATCTTATCCCAAGTCTGCGGACAAACAGCAATGTAAATAGCATTGTTATGTTCCGGTTGTCAAAGTTAAGACAACCAGTCTCCCAAATAAGATGAGGTTTCCGGGTGAGTCCGCTTCCACCTTCGGTCTCATCTTGACTTAACATCAAGTGTGATGAGGTCAAGTGCTAACCCGTTTTGCATAAAAAAAGATATACAAACCGTTAAAAGCTAAATATCTTCGAAACGGCTAAACCGATTTACATGAAACTTGGCTAAGATATTAAGTCGGGTGAACATCGCGACAGTTTCTAAAATAGATAGAATAGATAAACCGTGATACCTCTTCTGGGACTTCGACGGCACCCTCGACGCTGGCCTCTTTGTCCTCAGCAGCCTGCTTCCGAAGAGCGGTCACGGCTAGCTTCACATCATCGCTTTCCCAATGCTTCTCAAGGAACTCCTTCACATTCTTCTCAGCGTACGAGAGCAGATCAGTCTGCAACAATTGAATGAAGAACGGTTGATGACCATGGGTTGATGTACCTAGGGCAGTGTTTCCCAAACTTCTCGGGACCGAGACCCATCTACAAGAAAGTTTAAAGTTCGCGGCCCACCTTGTATCATGAAGACAAAAAAGCAGCGGTATGTTGCTGCCGCAGCATTTACGCGTTTATTCTTATTGTAAGTTCACCACCATACCATCATCATCAGCCTACTGACGTTCACTGCTGGACAACGACGACGAACGAACGAGTAAAATGAAAATTGAACGAGTACGACAATCGTCCTATAGTTTCAGGACCCATCTAAAATCTACCCGCGACCCACCAGTGGGTCGCGACCCACACTTTGGGAAATACTGACCTAGGGGATTGTGAACCTGCCTTCGAAACTAGGGTATGCATTACCGGTTTAATGTTATAGTGGTAAATTGACTATTTTGGCTTCCGATAAATTACCGGTAATGAAATTCATTACAGGTAATTTACCGTTCACGAAAACTAATATAAAAGGCCGAATAAAGACAAATCAGTAACGAATGAGCTATTAATTAATACATAGGTAATTCCCGTTATTATATTATCTAAATACACGAGATAATTACAATAAGGAACTGCATGGAATCTTACAATAAGGATTATATTTGTGTTCTGTGACTAATAATCTCATCTCTGATCTTATCCTCCAGAGAAGTTCTGAGCATCATGAATAGTCTTATATACACGTCCCAACTGTTGGGGTACAGCCTTCTCTTACTGGGAGAGAGTATACGCCGAAATCCACCACACGGGCCCAGTGCGGATTGGTAGATTGGTGACAGACTAGTGGCCACCGGACAGTCAGTGTTTTTAAGCCGCCCCTCTAGGCCACCGACATAGCTTAACCGACTGCTTCTTCTAATTCTAAAATTTTAGGTTTACGCTAATCAATTCAATTTGGGTTTTAGAGACCAAAACCTATTCCAGAAAGCCATCTAAGACATATTATTAGCGAAATTTACTCGCCATCTAAAAACATCACATTTAAAATTAGAGAGTAGGTTTTTCCAGATTTATTGGGATCTACCCCCTAAAAAGTATGAGCTTTCTATAAAAGTATTTTATAGGGTACAAAAGATTTTCCTAATATGTTTTATTTTGAATTCGAGGCCGTGGTGAAAGAAAATTTAATTTTTTTTAATTTAATTGTTTCAAGATAGGGCTTAATTCTAGTAACTCTTAAGTATCAATGGTATCAAACAATTATTCTTCGACTGTAATACAAAACGAGTTAGTTGTTGTAGTTGTAGTACAATACAATACAATACAAATACACTTTATTGTACAAAAGGAGAACATACATTTTGATAGAGAAATCTTTTTTTAAAAGAATATTGCCATTTTCCCAGTATCGATAAAGAAACGTAATTAACCAAAGCCTATTAGGCAAATTTAGAGTCGAAAATAAAAGCCAACTTAAATTATAAATTGCGGTAAAGGAATTCCATATGTTAAATCATTGATTTAAATACCTGTTCTGAAGAAAAAATATCTGATTTTGACTATGGCAATACAGTACATCAATTCAATTTAGGCGTTCGAAAGATATGTCAAAACCATCTCAAAATTTAGCGATAGATGTATTTTAGAATAGCGTATTTTAGGAAATGCATTTCAAATTAGAGATCGACACCATTATCTTTCGACGTTTCAGTTTCAGTGGAAACAATCACAAGAATGATAGATCTCTGGTGTTTTTCCCCTTTTTTCTCGACTGCCTTAAAAGGGGGAGATAATGATACTCTGTTGTATATATTTAATTTTCTATGTTACCTCTGGCAACCTAAACGGCTTGACCGATTTTGAAGTGCAAGGAGTCGATGAATTCGTCTTGATGGCCAGAGTGTTGTGTTTGTGCCCACAAAATACAAAATATTCTTGTAGTTGGTATTAATAAAAGGATCTTAAAATTGATATCAACCTAAAGTTGACACTTGAGATACAGTTGTGTGGGTATTTAAAACAGAATTAAAAAGTAATATTCAATCGGAAATTGGGTCTCACTCTGGCGAGGCATTTGTAACAGAGATAAATATTTCGAAAGTTTTGGTGTTAAAGCTAGGATTGATTATTTACAGTGAACTTTATGATTACAATGATGACCTAGTTTAGTATAATAATCATTTAATATAATTGGTTTGTTTTTAACTGCTATTTGGGGAAATTACTAGATTTCTTCGCAAGCGTCATTTATTCTACGCATTAAAACGAAGTGAATTGTAATAATCATTGTAACCCGGTAATTGCATGCCCTATTTGAAAACAAAAATGGTGTCGTGTTCAAAAACCGCTAGGGGGTACATGTTTGTGTAATAAATACGAACAATTATTCCAGAGTCGGATGTTTATATAAATATGTATGTTTATATTTTATCTAGTATCGATAGTACAAGGCTTTGCTTAGTTTCAATTTTGATGAAATGGTGTAAGTGTCCGAAATATTTATTTAAACCTCGATTTTTCGTTGAGCCGACTACGGCCCCTAGAGACCTTGGGGCCAATTTCAACGCTATTTATTTTTAGATATTTGACAACAAAACATACACGCGTCTCTGAATCTTGATTTCATCCTCCACTCCACTACATTCGTAGTCTACTATTTCGATAGATTTCAGTTAATTTGTAACGACTGTACTTCACAGGTTTGCCCTTTAGCTCCACTCTCACTCAGCACCGGGACGTCCACTGCTAAACATAGGACTTCCCCATAGATTTCCAGAGTGACCGGTTCGAAGCGGCCTGCATTCAGCGACTTCCCGCAACCCTCTTTATGTCCCCCGTTCACCTTGCGAGTGGACATCAAACGCTGCGATTGCAGATCCTCTCCTCTCCTCTCTCTCTCTCTCCCTCTCTCCCTCCATAGCTCGTTGCGTTATAAAGCTCCGCTTCAATAATCATTGTATATAGAAAATCGCTAAGCAAACACATCTGTCTTGAACTATGTCTATTCCAAATTAAAGTTATCTAATATTACAAATGCGAAAGTTTCGATGTTTGTTTATTTGTTGCTCAATCACGGCGAAAAGGATGAAACGATTGGATGAACTTTTGGTATATAGGTAGAATTGAGACATAGGATATATTTCACCCCGATAAAGTGAGTAGTTCCCGCGGGATAAACAAATTTCCACGATAAAGTTATTCCACGCAGGCGAAGCCACAGGCGGAAAACTAGTGTATAATATAACTTAGTGAATAAACATAGTCTAGTGTCTGTCTCATTACAACATTATTATAAGGTCCGCTTTAACAAATTCGTTAAGTATTGAAATAAGATGCCTTGCTAGCATACTAGTTTGTAAGCCGTTGAAATTCCCGTTTTTATAGCTTTTGTCGCTTAAAATTTAGAAAGTAAAGAAGTCTGAAATAAATAATTATTCAGAAGTAAATTAGAAGGTATGAAGGTAATACTAGCCGCGAGAAATAACCGCTACTATTCGTAGCGTAGTCCAATTTTAAGCTATATTTCTATAGCTTAAAATCACTATACTTCAAACTTCAACTCACATGTCGAACGGGAGCGGGTCGGGCCGCTTCTGTACTTCAATCATACATTATAACGACCCTTTTGACCTGGCATCATGTACGGCAATCAAATAAAATGTATAGAAGCGGATTATTGTGTTGCGACCCGGCCCGCTACACACCGACAATAAGATCGCCTACCACCTCTGTACAGAACACTTTCGTTTACATTATTGGCTTGACCGGCGATCGAACCCGGAACTTCCAGTGTGGCGGCCTCGCTAGTCGTCAAGGCCGAAGATGCGGCGCAAGTGGAAAATAAGTAATATTTCAGAAACGCAACAAATACGATGCTCAGTTTGCTTGGACAAACAATAATAACCACATGGACTGGCGATACCGAGAGCCTGTCAATGTTCTACAAACTTCAAACTCTGTCGAACTTCAAGGAATTATTTCAACGTAAGATACACGATATCATTTGTTCAATATCAATTTAAATATACTGGAAATAATAATAGGGTTTATTACTTTTATCTGTCAGTCAGTATGTCCAAGCTTCCATCGCTTCGGAAAAGAAATCATCTGTGGTAAAAGAAGCAGCGCAAAAGCCCATAGAATAATTGTTGTCCTTTTTATTGAAAAAGGTATACAATTAATACAAATTTATAATTTGGGGAGGTGGTCGCAGTACAGCAAGCGTCATTGACATAGTCACTAATTTACAATATAACGACTCCCGATAATAACCTATACCCGAAAAACATATACCAACGAAAAAAAATAAGAAAGATCATCGGTTTGTGGCCCTATTTGAAGCTGGGTGTACAAAGAAGCTTTTCGTGTCGCCGCCAACGGCGAAATGTCATGCAAAAATGACGCGCGTAAATTCCTAATTGCAAGTTTGGTTGCCTTTCTTGTGGTAGATGTAACTAAACTTTGTGACACGCTCTGTCACAAAGTTTAGTTACATCTACCGAACCGAATCTAATGAAGACCGACCAATTATTTCCTATAGAATAGTAAAATCTTATCTAATCTCTAAATAGTCTAAAAAGTCTATCCGCGTCTATTTAGTTGTTCTAATCTACGCAACAGTTTTTAATACGGTTTTCACTATCATTTAGAGAATTTCTTCCGGAAAGTCTAGTTAATAATATAAGAGATAGTTTATTTATTATATCGAGATCCACGAGAACAAAGTCCAGAATTTTACAGACTTTGGTAGACACTTTTTACAGATTGCTCTGAAGACAGACCCATTTTAACGCGCGCAGCACAAAGAAATCGATTACCGTTCCCGTCGTGCTTCGTACAGTTTAGAAAATGAACTGCTTTAAAAATGCCGTGCCTCAGTCTAGCAGTGTAGACTTAATTTCTAATTACAGCTACCTATGCCCAATTCAGACTGTTTACAGAAACCGACAATTAGGTAGCTCTAGCTTGTAAAATTTACAAAATTAAGTGTCACGTTGATGAACCCTATCACCACCACATGAGATAAATAATTGGACACTTGTACCAATTTTCTTATCTACTATCTAGCCCCAAAGCCTTTACTATGGATGAAAGATAAAGGAATATAAATATACATAAATATTTATATCAACATATATAACACGGGTGGGTAGGTATATGAAATGCTCGTGTTCATCACACATTTACCGATAATATATAATCGTTATTTCCATAGAAGCCTAGGTGACTACCCAAAACCAATCGCCCGTCCGTTGGTTCCTAGGAAATTAATTGCTAATGTTTGTAGGTAATTGCTTGACGAATCACGATTTACTTTATGTCGATATTCAATGCACTATGCATAAACGCAAAAAACATGCGGAGCCTCCTAACCCCTCGGTAGTAGGTAGGTACCTAGTTTCATTTAACGAAGCAGAGTAAAATCTGAGACATTTACCTATAGGTTTTAAGTGACTCGTAGGGCTAGGTATTTTGTTAAAATTGCGTCGTCTACGATACGGCAAGTTGGGTGAACGAACTGAGTCCGCCGGCGCCAGTGCCGGTCCGCGAGTGCCCAAACCGGATAACGCGCCTACCTAGTCCAACCCGCCCGAGCGACTCGGCTGCTCTGCAGACAGACTAGCCATAAAATAGCAAAAAAACTTGAATGCTCCATATCTTTTTATTGTGGCACAATTCACTTTTCATTTTAGGGTTACGACGTATCTATAGACATACGTGTCTACAGTCGTGGAATGAAAAGGTTCGTCATCTAATGTTAACTTTTGCTTGTTGACAAGTCGTTGATTTCACTTTCGATTCGCAACGCTCACATGACATTTGTGCTGCATTATGACATAGTTATTTATTTACCTATCTTTTCCAAGCTCATGTCACCATTTGACATGTTTCGTAAATATAGCACGGCATATGGCAAATCATTTCTTTCTTACCAATCGAATATAGCAGACTTTGTCCGACTTGCTGTTACTACCAGTAAAAGATAAACACGCTGACCTTGACGAACGGTTATTGGTGGATGATTTGAAAATATTAATGGCAGGTCATGGCATGGCAGGGTATAGTCAAGGAACACTAGTTCGTCTAAATATGAACCCTGTCGACAAAGAGTTAAGCATAATTTTCTTTGCAACAGTGTGGTGTGTTACTTAGTTCGGAAACGTAATTTGAAAACTGACGAACCTTTTCATTCCGCGACTATACCTACGTAACCGAATAAAGCATAAAAAAACAGTAGGCGAATTTTATCTTTACATTCCATCATTTCTTTCTTTCTTTAACAATGTGTATTACCAGTGATGAATTATGGCACTAAAACGTGGTCTCTCACAATGGGTCTCATAAGAAGCGCTCAAAGGTCACGCAACGAGCTAAAGAGAGGGTAATACTCTCAGCGTAACGCTACGTGATTGAATCGGGAATGAAGAAATCCCTAGACGAACGAATGTCACGGACATAGCCCAAAGGATTAGTGAGTTGAAGTGGCAGTGGGCAGGGCACATAGCTCGAACAAATGATGGGCGGTGGGGCATTAAGCCACGCACCGGTAAGCGCAGCGTAGGGACGTAAACTCACAAGGTGGACGGACGACCTGATGAAGGGAAGTCGTTGGATGCCAGCCGCTCCCAAACCTATGGAAGAGGCCTATGTTCAACATGATATGACCTTTATCCGAGAAATCCCAAATACTAGTTTTGAATGCTTGAAACATCCTCCATAGTTCTTTCGTTACCAAATATGTGACAGCCCCTTTTTTTTGTGGAAAGTCCCAGTCGCCTTTTACAACACCCACTGGAAGATACGGGTTGATTCTATTTACGTGTAGAGACCAAACAGCACAAATGCCTACTTCAATTCTCGAATATTAATTTGTATAATCTGCCTATACCCGGTTTTTAACTGTGTAACATAAAACCGTAAGTAGATGCCTTCCAAGGTATGTCCTGTTATACGAATGTGCAAAAGGAAAGTCAACTTGTGTAAGGACTATGAGAGTGACAAAATAAAATTGTAATATTTTTTCATTATGTAATAATTCTATCAGTGGAAACCTCTAATTCGCATTCAGTTTTTTAGTTTAAGTGATAATTTGTAAAACAGCTGTTGGTTTTCCCAATATAAAATCTGAAGTGCAAAGAAAAGTGTATTTCTCAATTATTTTACAGCGAATCTGACAAAACGTTTCACAAATTAACAATTCAACAAAACAGTTCCAGGCCATACATAAAACGTCAGAAAAGAAAGGCTTGATGAGGAGCCAGTTGCACATCTAGGGAAGGCTTAAAGATGTCATATTTGCCAAAGGAAAAAATACAAGAAAATAAGAACTATAAACTGCCATGACACTTTTATGTATGTAATGATAACGTTGAAAATACTCCGGATTTTAATTGAAATATTTAATGCATGTAGATAATGTATTTTTTTTAAAGGGTTAAGTATGCCCCATATGAGCATAACTGTTACTTTTTGCACATGTAATGATATGTTAAGTCCATTGCTGACTTCACTATATTAGTCTACAATGGATGGTTATTTTATATGAAGATAGTTGAAATAAGAAATTAAATCTGGTGGCCCTTTTGCAGCGTGGCTAGCATTATCTCAATTCATGAGCTCAAACTAAGCCACCATACCAAAAAATTATATTATTAAATTATTATTGGCATTTACACAATTAGTATTGGCTTCTCAGTTAAATGTGAGAACCTTATATGTCTAAAAAGTAGACATATAACTATTATGAGGAGGATAGCATGCTGGCATGCTTTGGGAAAGGCCTATGGCAAGCAGTGTATATAAGCAGCAGCCTGAGTTTGTACATGTTTGACTCTGTGCGTGTTTGATTTTATCATAATAATGACAAAAGAAATGATACACTAATTATTATTACAAAATAAATATATACTATAATAAACTGCAATAAATTAAAGTAAACATTATTTACTTTGATTACTAGATAAAATACTCTTTCTTGTAAGCAATATAGAGTTCATTGAACTGAATGTGTTCCGCTCCAAGTAGAGTTGATCAGCTGATGAAATGATTAAACAAACATCTAATCATTGATTAATTTACAAAATTTACTGCGAAAGCCCGCGATGATGTTCCGAATTCGATTTAAATTACCAGACATATAAATCGAAATAACAATGAAATGTACGAAAGGGCGACACAGCAACTTTCTATTGTAATTTGACATGTCTGACACGAGTGCAACAAGGACAACCAATTTGAGATTCATAACTATTGAAACAAGACAGACGTCCCCACTTTTTTCACAGCCAGCTGCTACGAGCGAACAGCTGTTCATTCATCACGCCGCGCGGCGCGGTAGACGCTTGGTACTCTATCTCGGATAATAGCCATCAAATCAATGTCGCCTTTTTCTCACGATAAAGCCAATTGACCGTTCTTTATTTGTGTAACGGAATATTCAACATACCTACTCAAAAACCAGAAATATATATGTATGTACATAACCTACCCTATTAAAATTACTGGAGCAACGTCTTCAAATATTAAGTACAATGAAACTCACCTAACAGATTCCACGTTACATTACGTTCCTTTTGACCACATGATGCCACGTGAACAGATTTCATGCAAGAAATTAAGCATTACAAATGGGATGAAAAGGGTACCATTTTGAATTTGTCCTCCATATTGCGACTCGCGAATAATGCGACCATTTTGCATGTTCCAGCATCCAGAGATTTTTTCAAGAATAGTTACAAATTGTGGCATTAACCACATCTGCTATATTTCTATAAATTCATGGTAATTGAACACAGAACTTTCGATACAGAATACCGGCCGGTCAATCATTAAACATACCTTTGCAAAGCTGATCGATGTTGTTGTACCAGAGACGTCCAAAAGCAGAATTTTGCATTTCTTGACGACGTCGACGATATCTTTGTTTTCGTTCGCCATGTCGTTACTCCAGTACCACCTTAATTAGGAGAACACTTTCGTAGATTTTTTATTTTATTTGACTAGAAATATTCCAAGCAAGACACGCTGGTACCCCACACCACAAAAAAGCATTGATTGATTGAAGGAAGAGGAGAGAAGGAAACAACGAACAACCGACCAGCAACTGGCGAACTGACGAACCAACCGCGACTTCGGATTGGTTGAGGAGTAAGCGAGATGGTTAAATTTAACAAAAGATTGAATGAATAAGAAAACGGATATGCCAATGCATCCAACGTCATAATTTTATCTGGAGTTACCATACATGAATTTATTTTACCCTTTGGAATAAATAAAATTAGTAAAAAATCGGCATGTTTAAGGGATTTTTAAATATAATGGGTTACAATTTATGCCCAGTTCATTATTTTTCTGGAGAACATTGCATTTATAAATCGTGCAAAAAATTAAATAAGTTTAAAAACTATTTAATTTTCTATATTTGGAGGTAATGTTATTCTCGGCCTGTTACCACACCGGAAATAGTGATACTACTTTTTATGCCGCCATATTTTAAATTTCAAATTGTTTTCATGTTGTTTGACCTACCTGTTTAGTGGAGTTTGCAATATTTTTTTTTGCGAAAATTCCTTATATTTTACACTTATATAGAGTCTTATCTATCACTGTTGAAATAAAAACGTTTTATAGCAAATCGGTAGATTGCTTTAGGTGTTATATTATGTACAATAATTATTGTTCTAGGCATAACAAATTACAGGTATTCAAAATACCGATGAAGCAGTATATTATCCAACTAAACGCCACAGCACTTTCACCGCAAAGTTCCGTACATAAATAAAAAAACCCGGAAAAGTGCGAGCCTGGGTTGTGCATGGAAGGTTCCGCACCGTACCACCCAAAAAATCTTGAAAATAATGTTTTTTTGCATGGTATACTATATTGACTAGCAGTAAAAATTTCTTTCAAATATTCGGAATCGTGTTAGTGGAAAACGTTTTATACGTTTTAGGAGCTAGTGCCAAAAGCATATCCATTCCACGGCAAAACTAGAAGTTCCTAATAAGGTATTGTCATCGAAAGATAAAAAATATCCTAGAAGAAAACATAGGATACTTTTATCTCAGTAAAAGGTTCCCCAGGAACAACTTACGAAGATTACTCCGCAATAAAATAATTCCACCCGCGGGCGGCTATCTAGTGTTTCATCTTGGAACTAGATTCCACAGACATACGGACGGTGGAACGAACAGAGTAGTCTCGGTTAGAGCTACGTCAGGATTCTTCCGGTATAAAACCCCAAGGACTTATGTTGTCATTTTAGTGTTTGTATCATGTATGATCTCACGCTGAAGATACCAACTTTGGAATAAATAACAAACCCAAATATTTTGCAAGCCAAGTTACTTAAATTGGGGGTGCTCTGTGCTTACATTATATACCTATGGTGAGATGGAATATTAATATTCATCTTGGTCAGTCGATTGAGAATTCAAATCAAATGATGCATTGAAACATAAAATCTACATAATAATACTGAATTGCAACTGTGACATTAGTGCCTGAACTAGGAAAAACCAGTGTTTCTGGCTAAGCTAGGGTACGTTAGTACTATATTAATCGTGGTTAGGGCTTCTATAATTTAAAATAATATAATGTTATATAATCGATGATTTTATCAAAACTATAATAGAAGTAAGAATAGAGGGGAAAAGAAACAAAGGAAGACCAAGAATAAGCTACATTATATTATGATATTGCATACATGGAGAATGCGAAAGTGAGTGAGTGAAATGAGTAGGTAAATACGAGTACATAGAGATATAGGTACATGCACACTTGCTAAGCTTTCACATGGAAAGACACAGCGCTTGATCTCCACAAATAAAATTTTTGAAAATAGTGTTACGCCACTACACCACAGATCTCCGATTTTGAGATAAGATCACCAGTCCGCCAAATACAGTGGGGTTCCGGGTTAGCCCGCACGATTGTATGGAAGGTAAACCATAGTTACCAGTTTTCATTGAGACTATAATTTGCGCACATCTAATAAAATATGCGATATTTCTATACTTTTCTTAATAATAAAACTTAAACATGGTAGGGTCTGGTTTGTGTGAATGTAGTGATGTGTTAAAAAAAATATTTTATAGTTTTAATATTTTTATTCTTTGTATAAAAACACAAAAGTGATGAAATAATCCCACTAATAACTTATTTCAAACCTATCTCATTTACGCAAACTAGACCGTACCAACTATACTTTATTAATAAAATACCGAATATAATATAACGGATGAGTATTTTACCGTAAAGAAAAAATAGTGCATAATATGTAAGTGAAATAGAAGTTATTTGGCATAGGTAGTTTATTTATTTTTTTCAAAACCATCATCGACGCATGCACCGGCCGGAGATTGATGAGACTGACGGGATTCGTTAGGTTCGTTGGCGGGATACGAAATTTATTTGGAACTCATATTTTTTTATTTATTTAATTTAATTATGTAATTATGTGGAATAGGCTACAAACGCGACCGTCAAATGACACAAAACTTTATTAGATGATGATTTTGTGAAAAAAAAATAAACTACCTATGCCAATACCTTCTATTTCACTTACCCAATATGCCCTATTTTTTTGGTATAATAATTTTTTACATGTGGTCGTATAGTTTGTATGATGAAGTCGATTAAAAACTGGTCACCATCGTTTACCCTTAATACCTGTAGAACTAGATGAAACTATTTACTTCTAGACTTATCCAAGGCCAGCGGGGCCAACAGCTACCATTAAGTTTAGGCAGTACCTACCTCTATCACAAGTTCGTACTTCTATTTCGGGTCTTGTGCGAGACATACATTTCACTTGTGAGTATATTGGACGAAGTATAGATATGAAAAGAAAAACTATTTATACATTATAATTTATTTATCTAAGTAAGTAAATTTCTTAATCTAAACTATTCATAAATGCATACAAATATATTTTTTGTTATCGTAACATTTTAAAACTTATTAATAGCGAACCCCAATCACATGGGTGGACGCTATAATTCACAGAAAGGTATTTATTGTCATACATATAAAATATTTATAGTGAAATTACGCCTATAAATGATCCAATAAGCTACTTTTAGGCTGATTCCGTTTTTCTTCAGTCTTTATTTTCTTCATAAGCATCGGAGTGCCCGGGTTACTTGCAGCTTTTCGTTTAATTACCTGAAATGAAAAAAAAATACAGTTTATGACTGAATACGAATTTTATATAGTACCTATTAAAATTAATGCTGGTACGTTTGTGTGACAATGTGGGCAACATTCACATTGTCATTCATTACCAAGACCTTCGCCCTTTCCAATTCATGAAAAAAGTCATGAGATCAAGATTAAACAACGATGTTATAACTTTGAAGCTTATGCCTCTGTGTATCTTTATGGCATTACAGCGCCGAAACAGCTGAACACATTAAAGAAGGGGTTTTTAATATCGAAAGCTGGAGTTCATGAGATGGTTCTTAGCCATGTTGGATGGAAATCAGTTGATCCGTTTCGAATTTTAGCACAATTGCTTTGTACACCTGGATGGACATTATGCTCGGGGATTTTCCATATTTTTAATTCATGTTATTGAAACAAATAATGGTGTCGATTCGGACGACACTTCTAAACCAAAACCAACTTAAACCTCTTTCTTCTTGGAGTAATAAGAAAGGGATAACATGGTGCCACATTAAAATTAACTGTAGTCATCAGGTGGCTTCAATGTTAACAACGCACGAGGCCATACATAACGGAAGACGCAGCTTCGAATTTCCGCCTGGCTAGCATATCAGCATAAGTATATGCCGCCAAGCAACAAAGATAGCCAGTCCTCTAAATAAGTTGCTTAAATAACTTTCTTTTCTGTTATGCAATAAAGTGTTTTTATTTTGTATTGTAAGAGCGTTTCCACCTTCGGCCTGCATAATAAAATGAACTAAGATCAACAAGCGTTACACTACATATCGGCCTACTGCCGACTGTAATACTCGTAGTAATTGTTGCACCTAGTATTAATTTACTAGCACTAGCTTTCCGCCCGCAGCTTCGCCTGCGTGAAATAAATTGTGTGGAACAAAGTGGAAATTTGTTTATCCCGCAGGAACTACCCACTTTATCGGGATAAAAAGTATCGTATGTCTTAATCCAGGGTATATTCTACCTATATACCTATGAACAACTTTATGAGAGTGAAGGAAGCAGAAGTGGTGTGGCAGGATCGTAGCAAGTGGAAGTCTGTGGTCTCTGCCTACCCCAACGGGAAACAGGCGTGACATTATGTATGTATGTATGTATATACCAATTTCATCCAAATCAGTTCAGCTGTTTCGCCGTGACTGAGCAACAAAGAAACACCCAAACTTTCGCATTTATAATATTAGTCAGATAAATCACGTAACGCGAGCTTGATAATCTGCTTTTGTTCCAACAAAGAAAAAGCACTTAGAAAATGAAAGTTTCCCTCAAAACTAAATTTACTCTAAATTCACCAAATCCGTCATCGTTCATCGCGACCATTTTATCGAATTTTCAATTCAAATTTAGAACAACCCTGTCCACATGAACTGACTTCATTCGTGTGCAATAATTGATTCTAATATGAATCTATAACAGTACATCACAATATAAGTGCGTTATGGTCGCTATAACACACTAGGGCGAATTTCGGCCCGAGCCGTAGGCGAGGGTGTTATAGAGCCGAGTGAGTTTAACCAATATACACATCGTACGACGTTTTTCAACATACTTGCGAAGAAACAGAATAAAGGCGGGCCAGTTTGAATTTTGAAAAAAAGACAAAACAATTTGAAGCATATTTTATTACTGATCTCCATAACACATGGAGATCAGCAATATTTTATTCACCGGGCTGATCGTGTTACCACTTGGCGGTATGCGACTTATGTTCTTTGCCATAGCAAATAGTGCGGTTATAGAACATAACTTCACTATTTGCGCTTATAACACACGCGTTTTATGAGCTGCTTGATATAGGTAAAACCGGCGAAATTAGATCCACTTCACGAGCAATTATATTGAAAATGAATTTTACTGCAGTGATGCCCAAATACTCCTAAAATATAGAAACGTGTGAGTATTCGGTCGTGAGGGCAGTAAAGTGCCACCATCATATCGCCACATTAAAAATTTACGAGGGCTTTTTGGCGGGATCTCGGCGAGTGAAGTTGCATTTTTCTTTATAATTCTTATAATTTGTGCATTCTAACTTTTGAAGCTTAATAATGGCAGAATATTGTGCAGCAAACGTTAGGTTGGTGTACAGGTGAAAGGAAGTGTAAATTAAAGTGCGTAACGGAGCTTTCGGGTTCCCCCCACAAGAAGCCGCCAATATCTTTTGTAAAGCATTCTGCCACTTTACTGAAGAATGACTTGACCATGACTAGACTCTGTATACGCCAAGTATACGACGAATTACTTGTTTTGACTGAGACTGACTTATAAACTGAAGAAATAAGAGAAATAAATTTTTTCACTCGAAACTGGCAGTAATGTCCCTCGACAGTGAGGTTGACTGGTTGCCATCCTCAAAAATAAGAAGAAAATTTGCGAGGAAATTAAAATTACAGAGCAATTAGAAGGAAAAATTATTTCCGCATTACCTTAGGCTGTTCCTCATCAGGTGTTACAGCGGCGAAGACAAAGTTTCTCTTGCCAGTTGGCGCCAGGCCTTTGGGTGCGTCTTCGCCTGCGGCCAGCGGAGTGGCCAGGGCGGCCAACCTGGCCAACGCTCCATGGCCACGTGTCAACAGCGACCCGTGGTAGCTCTGCTGGAAAACGAACGGCAATAATAGAATTTTATTAATATGTATGTCTTGTTTTATACAGGGCGTCCCAAAGTTATGGGACATGAAGGGGAAGTACCTTAAATATCGTAGATAGTGAATTTTGCTCAAAGAAGACTTTATGTTATTTTTAAAAGTTAGTAATTCTGCATTCATAGATTTTCTAAAAATTACTTGCTTCGGCTGGGAATCGAACCGACTTAAATGTGAAAAAAAAAACACCCTACTTTTATGATGCCAATCGAAAGAATAGCTAAAAAATAATAACTCTGCCTAAGTAACATAGTATTTTAAAAGAAAGGAACAACATAAAATGATTGAGTCAAATTTCAAGAAAGTTATTTATTGCCGACGACGTTCGAAAAGTAGCGATATTATCATTCCAAAGATAGCATTGATTATTCGTAAATAAGTACCCACTTCATAAAATAGGTACTAACATAGTTTTCCTTATTATAAGTGCACGTGTAGATGAAATGATAAAACTTGTATTTCAATACGTCCTCTGTAAGCTAGACAGAAGGCAAATTAAAAACAAAAATAAATAATTTATAATTTGAAAATGGAACAGTTTATGACAGCGTTTGTTTGAATGCATACTTTTTAAGATATTTTAAAAAGAAGTGATATTTTTAAATGTTGTTCTTAAATTTGAAAATGGAACAGTATGTGCGAGCGTTTGTTTTTCGGATATTGATCTGTTTAGTCTCAATTCACTTACACAAGTGTTATTGTGTTAATTTATTGCGAACATGGCATATCAAGTAAGTTTTGATCTAATGGAAGCATATTTTTTGAACGATAAAGATATCTCTAGAAGTTTGCGGTGGTATGGCGTAAAATATCCTGATAGACAAATACCGTCTCGTAAAGTTTTGAAAAGGCTTGTGAACAATTTGAAAACTCTGGGACGTTTCGATAAACGCCCAAGAGAACCACAGCAAGAAAACCATACGATCAACGACGAAGAACTTGGTATTTTAATTTACTTTTCGGCTTTTCCGAAAGCATCGGTGAGAGAAGGAGAACATGAAATTGGAGTTTCAAAAAGTAAAATACACCGTGTATTAAAAAAACACGGTTTTAAGAGTTATGTTGAAGGACGATTGGTTCAAAAATTACTTCCGGGCGATACAGAAAGGAGAAAAAATTTCTGTCTTGATATCCAGGCACGATTGCTCGAAGATCCAAATTTTTTGGATAATATTATTTGGACAGACGAATCTAACTTTAGCAATAACGGTATGTATAACCGCAACAATAATCGTATTTGGTCTAAAGAAAATCCCCTACGAGTGACTGAAACTAATAACCAAGTGCGTTTTTCACTCAACTGTTGGTGCGGACTTTTAAAAAACCGGGTTTTCTTAATCCATTTTTACCAAGGAACCTTGAACACAGAAAAGTATTTAGGAATACTTCAAATTTTAAGGGATAAGATAAGAAACCATTCCGCGGCGGAGCAAGAAAACTTAATTTTCCAACAAGATGGAGCTCCGGCTCATAATAGTCGGAGAGCAGCAGATTTTCTAAATGAATGTTTTCCTACATGGATTGGTACAAATGGACCGATTAGATGGCCGGCCAGATCCCCGGACCTCACACCATTAGATTTCTTCTTTTGGGGATACGTGAAAGATATGCTATACAAAAAGCGATACGAGAACGTAGGCGAGTTGCAAACAGAATTGTGCCATATCACATCGAGTGTTCACCATAAAATGATTAGAAAATCAACAGGCAGCGGGCTCATTAAAAGATTGGCGATTTGCGTAAGACAAGAGGGATCACATTTTGAGCATTTAATTAATTAATTTACAAAAAAATACCTACTTAATTGACTACGGCAGTTTCATGTATGTTTTTTATTTGATTAAAATGATTAATTTCACGTTGTTCCTTTCTTTTAAAATACTATGTTACTTAGGCAGAGTTATTATTTTTTAGCTATTCTTTCGATTGGCATCATAAAAGTAGGGTGTTTTTTTTTTCACATTTGAGTCGGTTCGATTCCCAGCCGAAGCAAATAATTTTTAGAAAATCTATGAATGCAGAATTACTAACTTTTAAAAATAACATAAAGTCTTCTTTGAGCAAAATTCACTATCTACGATATTTAAGGTACTTCCCCTTCATGTCCCATAACTTTGGGACGCCCTGTATAATAGACTACCTTCAACTTTCATACTATAAGAAAACTAAAGGTAACGGATAAATATATATAAATGTAACAACGACGACTGTTTGAAACAGTAGTTAGAAACTCTGACCACTACACCAAAACGTCGCGGGTTCGAATTCCGCTAGGGGCATATATTTACAGTACAGTGTTCCCGAGTTATGGATGTTTTTCATTTATATATGTATTTACTTACAAAAAAAATGTATTTGTGTAGTTTATCAACCATTTGGTATCCATAACACAAGCCTAGATGCTTACTGTGGACCTAGATGGCGCTGTGTGCAGTGCAAATATATTTATCTATTTATTATGTAAGTGTTGTTTCCGGCAAGTAAAAAAAGCGACTTCACACCAAAAAATTATTTAAACACACATTACCTGTGCATTTCTGTGTAATTCAATAGGAAAACCCTGGTTGTTGTTTCAGTAAACTTTTAATGTTTGGTACACCCAAACATTTACGTTTGGGATATCTTTGACAACCCCATTTGGGTACGTATAACAATCTAAGACTCGGAAATAAATGTCCGTATTCACCAAACAAACACTTACCACTAGCGGGATTCGAACACGCAAGCGAAGGCTGGATCACTAACCACTATATCAAACAATAATGGTATTAGTTTCTCTACCTCAATAATGCGTACGTTTTTCCGTAAGCGGCAATGACAGAATAATCTGTGCTGTGTCTCAGTCTGTACTGCAACATTATGTTGAGACAGAGCCATTTTAATAATCGGAAATCTAAGATTATGCGGTTCCCAAACAAAATATATTTCGTGAAACATATACATACTTGTAATATAGAAAATGGGGTCGCAGGGCTGGGTATATCTTTGGATGTCTTCTTTTCAGTAACAGAAGTTTCGGTCTTTTCAGCATTGCTCGTACTGACTTCTGACAGTAAAGTGGACATTGTTTTAGAGCTCAGGTTCGCCTTGATTATAGAAGACCTGTTGACGGTCACATTTGGACTCTCTGGTTCATTTTGGTTTTGCTGAAAACAGAATGAGTGTTGGTATATCACATTTGTTTTAAATATCGTCCAAAAAGTTTGGTGTACCTTTGCTAGCTTCCAAAAATAATATTGCTTTTTTACAAAGAGAAAAAAAACTTTCTTCGACAGAAGACTATGTTTATACTTTTTTACATATAATTTTAACTTATTATTATACTGTAATATTTATTTTCTTATTATTTTTTTATTTACATAAGCTCGCCTTTTGTATATTTTACTAATTAAAATTTAATTTACTATATTTCGTACTGTTTTTTTGTTTGTTTTTCGTGCAATAAAGAATACATGTTAGTGTGCGTGTGTGTGAGAGAGTATATATGTGTGAGAATAGATTAGTATTTATTTACCATTTGCTTCAAGAACATTTCTCTCTCGTGTCGCTGTTTGCGCCACTGTTCCTCCGACTCAAACTCTTCCTCCTGCGTGTCAAACTCGTTATATGTCGCGTCAGTCTCCTCTTCGCCATCTGTAAAAAGAGATATAACACAAGGTGAGAATATGTGCTATGTGTTTTCACTTCCAATACGGGGATTAGCTTAATATATGTAGAAAATGTTCTTTGCTAACTACAGCTATTCTACGAGTGATGTCTCTGTAATTTAGCTTTAATTTCCTTCTGTTTTACCTACAATTGTGTCATACATAGGGGTAATAAATAATTCCATGCAGTGTGCTGTGTGGTTTTGGCACTCAAATAGAATAGAACCAACCCGTCACTTCCCGTGAGTGTCGTAACAGGCGACTATGGAACTTTCCACCAAATACATCTATAAATTTACACGTTTCAACGGCGATGGGCTCACCCCCTTGCTCACCATCCATCCCAACCGTGGATGTTGTTTCAATCATTAAAACACGCAAACACTGTTGTTTGGGATATCTCTGATCACCCCATGTGGGATACAGGTGGTGATGTTATGTGTATTGTTTATTATTCTTATGGCTCCACAGAATATGTCAAACTTTGTAATTGACCTAAGTATGCAGTTTAATTTTAATTGATATAACGAGATATTGCGCACAAATCAGAGTGAAAAATATTAAACGAAAACGTAGTATTCCTAGAACTCGACGCCGTGTAACAATTCTTTGACATAGATTATGAACCTGGAAAATTTATATAACCACCGAGAAATTAAAACACATAATCGTAGTATACAAAGCAACTGTGTTAAAAGTTAAATATCTTAGAAACGGTTCAACCGATTTCCACAAAGTGTCGTAAATAAAAAAAAAAACATTTTCAAATCTGCTCAGCCGTTTTGGCGCTACAATACCACAGACTGAGACATAAACTTGTAACCTAGAATTAGGTTCATGCGGGAAACCGGCGTGAGCAAATAATGTACTTCTCTCAAATACTTTTGAGTTTTATCGAATGTGACTTTCTTTACCCTATGGTCAACAAATATTAATTCAAGTTTTTTCTATGATATTGGTAGAGAAGGCCTCAAAGAAAACCCAGTTAAAACAATGCGGTAAAGTCTAACAGGTAAACAACAATCACTTAATTGCTTGTTTAAAAACTACAAATTAGGCGGCCTTATCGCTAACAGCGATCTTTTGCATACAAACATGTAAGGAGGTGGGTTATCACAAATAATTTTGTAATTATTAAGTAGAACAGCAATGGTACTGCATTTTAATTTTCAGAAAGGCATATACCCTCATAATATTATCCTAAATTGTGAAAAATATCTACCTGCATTCCTCCACCGGAACTTGCGCTGGCGATGCCCATCGCCAAGGTCCCCGTCTTCAAATAGCAGTTCTTGTAGCAGCCTCACTTCACGCTTGTCTTGGTCCAACACGTCCCGCCTGAGAATAGATTGAATAAAAGTTTTTTATTCTGACTCAGATAATATAAATGAAATGTTAAAGACCAAAATATAACGAAAGTGTGAGTGGAAGAGTCGGTAAAGGTAGTCGAAGATAGGTACGTCAATCAAATCATTGACCGTGGTGTGATCAATCACTAACCGATGAGTGTGTATGAAGCATTTGATGAGAATGGAAGAAGCAAAAGTAGTGTGGGGAGCGTTGCAGGTGGAAATCTATATAGTCTCTGCCTACGCTGCTTAGCGGGAACTCAGCGAGTAATGTGGCATTATTGTTTTTATTTATCGAAATTTGTGCATTCTGATTTTTGAAGTTTAATATCGGCAGAATCTTGTGTACGGCAAAAGTCAGTGATGGTGTGCAAGTGAAGAGAAGTGTAAATTAAAGTGCGTGACGAATCTTTCGGGTTCCCACATGAAACCGCCAAAATCTTCCATAGAGAATTCTGTCACTTTACTGAAGAATTGCTACAGAAAGAATACTACAGAAGACTTGAGTTCAAATCCCTTTGCCTTCCAACATTCAACACAACAACCAAAACAAGTCTCTGCCTACTCCAACGGGAAACAGGCATCAGCGTATGTACGAGTTTGTATGTACCTTTACAAGCCTTTGTCTTAAACAAGAAGTATATTGTTTTTAAAAGTGTTCGTGCATAAGTAGGAAAGCAACTTGATTTAGTTTGAGATTCCAATAGTCCGGGTCCTATTGCAAGCTATTGTATGGAGACCCTGCAGATTGTGACCAAAGCATGAAACTTGGTACGGTTGTAGCCCAGGTCAAATTGAGCAGATTAAGCCCTGGCCCCACCAGATCCGGCCACGGGTGGGGGAGGGGGGGGTGGTTGAAGACCGCTCACGCCGCTCCGCAAACAAAAAATTCTGACGCCTCGAGACTACATACGAGACCGTGTTTGGTGTCATTTTCGTATAAATTGGGGATGAGGAATTCATATTTGAAGTTTTCGTAATACCTCTCCTTAGAAAAATAATTTTTTTTTGAAGGAAACGTGAAATTTAGAAGTATTATATTTCTGTTTGAATAGGCGTAACTATAAAATAGGTAAGTTGTCATACAAACAAAAAATACTGATTTATAATATGACTACTCTAGTTTGTAAAAATATATAATTTATATATATTTATTATATAAATGAGACCAGAAAAAAATCCAAAGCGTCGCGCGGCGTAGAGGTCGAACGAGAGTTGTTGAAGTCCGCTCGGCCAACCAAAAATTTTAACGCCTCCTGATTTTGTGCCAGACCGTGTTTAATTTCTTTTTCTTAAATATTAACGATGAGACATTACTATTTGAAGTTTGCCTTTTAATACAGAAAATTGACATTTTAATAGAAAGGTGTAAGTTAGATGAATTATTTTTTATTTGAATAAATGTAACTTTAAAATTGGTTAGTATTGGTAATCATAAAAAAAATAATTTATAGTATTACTTTTCTTGTTTAAAATTAAAATATAATTTAAATATAATTATTACATAAATGATTCCAGAGAAAAGTACGAAAAGCGGGGAAATCAAAAGGCGCGACACACTAAATGGTTTAAAATTGTATCCTGTTCTGGTTAATTTTAAATTGATTTTAAAGTATTTTTATATATGATAAATAATCATAATATTAATTATCATTGTATAGATTATAATACTACAGTAGGAATACTTAAAACATTATACAACAGCAGTACTAAATAACAGAAACACACATATTCATACATGTATCTTTATTCCCTATGTCTGCAACTGCACAAACACAGTTCAGTGCAATTCAGCCCTTGTTTTTTACAACTGCATCTATTACTGCACTCCTGTTTGCATTTGCAGCGTACAAGCTCTAAACAAGCACGCGCAGCAACAGGTGCAGTTGTCCAGTGTGGCACCCAGATACTGTCAACAGTCTTCCAGCCCCAGTCTTCAGGACTTGGTAAATTTTGATGAGCTACCGTTTGCCCCCACACAAACACTCCTTGATATACAGCCCTTTTCAAATGCTGGTGGAGAGCATCTGCAGTTGGTGGAATGTGCTCCAACTGTCGGTCTTTTTCGTGAATAAATGTTTTCTGCATTCGTTGACTTTTTCAAATTTACTGGATCTAAAATTACAGATGTGAGCGCTTTTAATTATATTCTATTGTGTAAGTTCTGAAATAAAAAAGATCAAAAAGGGATTTACCTATCGTAAAGAGCTACCACGTACTTTTGTATAATAGAAATACATTGATCGTCTATTTGTCTTGACGACGTCAGCACTTGGAAAGCACTTGTCACCTCCGGGTAGGCTTTCCAAGCTTCGAAAGCAGTTTTTTTACCTCTGCCATGGAATGCCGATACTGTGTCGCATCCAGTAAATGCGTGAAATAGCGGCAGTACATTCGCCTTGGCTGGTCCTAAAAAATTTTAAGCAAGATTAAGATGTAAGTATTAATGTTATCAATTAAAATACAGTTAGTGTATTATAAAGAAACTTTAACCTAATGCGGATACGATTGCATGACATGAGATAAATTGATGTTTATTTCCAGTTCCAAGGTGGACGTAAAGCTTCTCCAGCTGAGGATATTTGAACACACAAGATACTGCTAAAACTAAAACGTCAGTGTCGACAGATCTTATTAATATATAGGTGTGTCCCTGTGCAACAGCATCGGCGATGTGAACCAAGAGTGGATGTCGTTTGGGATAAATATGATGGCAATAGTTTAAAAAATATGACTCGACAAAAACGTGGCGCTGGCGATCGTACACGGGTGAACTCAAACACCAAAATTCCCAAGAGTTGGGCAAATTTTCTTCGGGATGGGGTCAACAAACAAGAGCTTTTCCATTTGCTCAGTGTTCGTTGCCACACCATGGAAATACTAGACACCAAGGAACTAAACATCACAGATGGTGACCTTGTGCTTAGCAACAAAGAAAGAGCTAAACCTATTTTACAGCCGTGTAACCACGAAGAAGCTGACACGCGTATTATGGTTCACGTCGCCGATGCTGTTGCACAGGGACACACCTATATATTAATAAGATCTGTCGACACTGACGTTTTAGTTTTAGCAGTATCTTGTGTGTTCAAATATCCTCAGCTGGAGAAGCTTTACGTCCACCTTGGAACTGGAAATAAACATCAATTTATCTCATGTCATGCAATCGTATCCGCATTAGGTTAAAGTTTCTTTATAATACACTAACTGTATTTTAATTGATAACATTAATACTTACATCTTAATCTTACTTAAAATTTTTTAGGACCAGCCAAGGCGAATGTACTGCCGCTGTTTCACGCATTTACTGGATGCGACACAGTATCGGCATTCCATGGCAGAGGTAAAAAAACTGCTTTCGAAGCTTGGAAAGCCTACCCGGAGGTGACAAGTGCTTTCCAAGTGCTGACGTCGTCAAGACAAATAGACGATCAATGTATTTCTATTATACAAAAGTACGCGGTAGCTCTTTACGATAGGTAAATCCCTTTTTGATCTTTTTTATTTCAGAACTTACTCAATAGAATATAATTAAAAGCGCTCACATCTGTAATTTTAGATCCAGTAAATTTGAAAAAGTCAACGAATGCAGAAAACATTTATTCACGAAAAAGACCGACAGTTGGAGCACATTCCACCAACTGCAGATGCTCTCCACCAGCATTTGAAAAGGGCTGTATATCAAGGAGTGTTTGTGTGGGGGCAAACGGTAGCTCATCAAAATTTACCAAGTCCTGAAGACTGGGGCTGGAGGACTGTTGACAGTATCTGGGTGCAACACTGGACAACTGCACCTGTTGCTGCGCGTGCTTGTTTAGAGCTTGTACGCTGCAAATGCAAACAGGAGTGCAGTAATAGATGTAGTTGTAAAAAACAAGGGCTGAATTGCACTGAACTGTGTTTGTGCAGTGGCAGACATAGGGAATAAAGATACATGTATGAATATGAGGGTTTCTGTTATTTAGTACTGCTGTTGTATAATGTTTTAAGTATTCCTACTGTAATATTGTAATCTATACAATGATAATTAATATTATGATTATTTATCATATATAAAAATACTTTAAAATCAATTTAAAATTAACCAGAACAGGATACAATTTTAAACCATTTAGTGTGTCGCGCCTTTTGATTTCCCCGCTTTTCGTACTTTTCTCTGGAATCATTTATGTAATAATTATATTTAAATTATATTTTAATTTAAAACAAGAAAAGTAATACTATAAATTATTTTTTTTATGATTACCAATACTAACCAATTTTAAAGTTACATTTATTCAAATAAAAAATAATTCATCTAACTTACACCTTTTCCTATTAAAATGTCAATTTACTGTATTAAAAGGCAAACTTCAAATAGTAATGCCTCACCCTTAATATTTAAGAAAAAGAAATTAAACACGGTCTGGCACAAAATTAGGAGGCGATAGAATTTTTTGTTGGCCGAGCGGACTTCAACAACTCTCGTTCGACCTCTACGCCGCGCGACGCTTTGGATTTTTTTCTGGTCTCATTTATATAATAAATATTTATAAATTATATATTTTTACAAACTAGAGTAGTCATATTATAAATCAGTATTTTTTGTTTGTATGATAACTTACCAATTTTATAGTTACGCTTATTCAAACAGAAATATAATACTTCTAAATTTCACGTTTCCTTAAAAAAAAAATTTTTTTTGTAAGGAGAGGTATTACGAAAACTTCAAATATGAATTCCTCATCCCCAATTTATACGAAAATGACACCAAACACGGTCTCGTATGTAGTCTCGAGGCGTCAGAATTTTTTGTTTGCGGAGCGGCGTGAGCGCTCTTCAACCACCCCCCCCTCCCCCACCCGTGGCCGGATCTGGTGGGGCCAGGGCTTAATCTGCTCAATTTGACCTGGGCTACAACCGTACCAAGTTTCATGCTTTGGTCACAATCTGCAGGGTTCATCGCAATAGGACCCGGACTACAAATATTATTATTGTTGACTTCTTTTCGTGTCGATAGCGGGTACCAGTAAAGATAGACAACAATCATCCTGTGAGTTTTGTCTAAACTATTCAAGTAAAACCTCAATTTTATACGCTTTCTACCGCGTCAAAAAAGCAGGCGGTTGTTGCACACTTGTGAGTTTAAAGTTTTACACCATTGCAAACGGCTCCAGTGCTACTTCGTTGTCACGCCAGGCTTTCGGAGGACTGACAGGTGGGATGGATGACTTAGATAATTTGAGGGACAAGCTGAATGAATTTATTAAAGGTCTACCCTAAGGCACTAAATAAGCTGAGTTTACACTGGGATTCAGCGTAGTGTAGTTCGCGACTTAAAAATTTTTGTCTGAGAATCGGTAATCAATAGTCATACGCACATATGTATCTGCTCGAGCTCCCTCTGCAGCCTACCCTGGTGGAAGGTGTCGTCGTCGCCCGCCTCGCGCTCCATGCGGTCCAGCCCGGCCTCATCTTCATCCCCAGAACCCACCCACTCGTCTTCAGACGTCAACTCCGCCTCTTGCTCGAAGAAGTCGGCAACTTTGCGCTTCTTTTTAGGATCTTGAACCTTCACTTCTACCTTAAAATCATAAAATTATATCTAACAGTTAGACTTTCGAGGGAATGACGTACTGTCTGAAGAGTATATAAAACCGTATTTGTTCCGATTTTAATTTTTTTTATATTAACCAGCAAATGTATGCTTTCTCCCAGGGCACAGGTTCTCACCTAGTTTGGGAGTCACCCCTGAGTCACCAAGCGTAGGTCCCCACCTACGCTTCCGTTTTGATAGGTATAAGTAACTACTTACGTAAGTGTGGTATGCAATTCTGGTCAAGAGAAAGTAGTTTGTTTTAATAAATAAATCATCTTTATCTTTAAAAATAATATAAATCCTTTTTATCTGCTCAGATTTTAAAAAATTTATATTAACCTAATTAATATTTTGTTTCGTTGTTTGTTTGCAACAATTTTCCATGAAAATAAAGATTGTGACTCGCATAATAATATATTCTACCTAACGTACGTATTCTAACGTAAGCGAAATAGCAGTATGTTCAAATTGTCTAATGAGTTTCAACAGTTATTTAAGCCTATCAACAATCTGGTCACTCACTCACTGACTAAACACAACATGTCGAATGATGAAATGTGGCAGGTAGGTCGTTTACAAGTAGGATTACAAGTAGGCACGGATTTTGTGAAGTTACCCCGGGAACAGGTGATACAGGAAATTATCACAGGAACGGGAAAACGTGATCGCTGCCGGTAAACACTCGCTAAGATATGGATTTGGAAAATTCCCACGGGAATCCACGGAAAGGAGAAAACGAGATTTTGCGTGTTCAATTTTCTTCGAGCTCCACACGAACAAGTTTTTTTTTTTTTTTTTTTTTTTTTTTTTTTAGTTCTAGTGGGCGATTTTCTGATCGCTTAGTAAGGTGGTTCAAAGTGGCTCGAAAGATGGCGCTAACAGATGGGGCCTCTTATTTCTTACATTTTAATTTAATTTCTACGTTGTCCAGAGCCACGCCTAAACTTAAAAACAAAAATATATGTAACAAAAATCGTTAGCCATTGGAAAGTCGCCCATACTGTCTTTGGTGGCAGCAACTACTCTACAGGGGGGGACTGAAAATCAGCAACACTGCTGAGTCCCTACCCATTCATCACAATACTGTGGTTCTCGATTCTATGTATGCTTGTGTTTTTTTTCTTTTTTGTGATGAATAAATACCTTTTTATTTATTTATTTATTTATTTTTAAGTCGCGGGCGGAAAGCAAGTAGTAGTAAATAAAATATAGAAATAGTGTTGTTTGTATCTGATACCTCTCGTTATTTAAAGAAAAAAAATTAATTAGCTTGTGTCGACGTGAGCAGTAGGTATTTCTTGTACATTGGTAACTGGTTTACAACTGCTTCTAAACGTGTAAAAAACGTTACTTTGTGTAAAAGTCCTGCAGAATATGACAAAAAACCCCTTATGGATATACTTGTCATCTTCGGCTTGATTTTTGATGCTAAGCTCAAGTTAAATGACCCATATCGAAAATCTACCGGAATAGCTTACTTTTACTTAACATTGGTGTCGATTCGGATGTACACCAACTAAACTAAACTTAACTAAAACCAGTTTTAAAGTAGTACTGCCTCTTTCCCCCTGGAACAGTACGATGCGACGGCACCACTCCAAAACTGGTTTTAGTTTAGTTGGTGTACAAGCGAATCGACACCATTGGCCACTAATCTTTAGAAATAAATAAAGATATTTTATTAACATAATTGTGATATTGTGATCGATGAACATACATCTCATTCTAATCACCCAAATCAAACTAGATATAACCTGTATCTTGGAAGACAGTGTTCATATGCAACTAAAGCCTTACAATCGGTATCTCAGCAGGCGTACCACGTAAGAAATGTTTAAGGTTCAACCTTAAAGTTTAAGGTTTAGCTCGCTTGCGGTCGACCGCAAATTTGGTACCACGTAAGCTCCTAGAAGTAAATTAAGGTTTATCGAGTTACCATTCGAAAAAAATACAAATGAACTAACTTCTAAACGACGTATCAATAAGTGTATTATTTATAAACGACTGTATACAAGTCATTGATAATCCAAAAATATATATTTCTTCCCAAAAGTATTATAACATTAAAAAAAACACGAAATACGTTATAGTAAAAAAAAAAAATTCTTAACTAGCAACACTCACATATTCAATACTCACAATTGTTCCTTTTTACGCAATAGTGTGGAGATACTTAATTTATATTTTATTTATCAATTGAATTAAAAAAGCTAATTGTTAGATATCGACATTTCCTAAGTTGAAAATGAAAATGTCGTATTAATTAGACTTGTTAAGTCAATAATTAGAATTTCATTTAACAATATTTTATTCACGTACGCGGAACGGAACGTGATTTGTTTATTGCAAAGTTTTTGGAGCGTTTGATAATTTAATACATTTTAGCTTACTTTGAACTTTGTTTATATACCTATATACATATAAACTTACATTTGGCGTTTGCAATGGGTAAGTAAGAGTGTTTAAAGAATCATCGAAATAAACCAAACAACAAAATACTAAATAGTTAAACATTTATTTTTCAGCTACGCTCCATGTACCCCGTTTTCCTTGAGGCCCTAGGACACGAGTGTACGCTGCTCAGACGGGACGGGGAGATGTTACTCCCGTCTTACATGAACACCTCGACTTGGTCGCCGGCGCATCCAATAACTCTGGGAAGACTTAGGAAGCGTGATGAATACCCATTATGACGGGACAGTGATGTTTTTGCCATCGACTCGCTAAGAAGAATGAAAACGGGAAGAGAGTAAGTAGAACGTAAAGGGTTAGTGCATGTGGTTACCGACGCGTTATAAGAATTGAACCAACCTCTAAAGGATAACACTTTATACCAAAAACTTTTGTAGATTATAAACAAACTCAGAATATTAGAGCAGACCGAACATAAGGCTTAAATAGTATGACCACTTTTCATACAAAGTAATAAGCTGCATTTAGAGTTGACCTACATATAGAAATTGGTTATTTGGTCTGGTTTATTAGATTACTATTTTGTTTATATCTAATACCACATGAGTTTATTATTTGTTCACAAGCAATATGTTTATAACACACTAACCCTTATGTATAGGGATTATCACATTTGAGATAAATGTAGCAAACCTATGTATGAGAAATATATGTATGTGTATAATGAATGTATGAGAAAGAGGTTGACTTCTCTTTAATGATAGCATTCCTCCCATCCCCCTCAATTAACTTCTGAGTTCCCAATTGTAAATAGTTTTCAAGTTTATTATATCTTTTCTGTATTACAATGATTTGAAATGTAATCTTCAGCTATAAAGCGGCACCAGTGTGAGACTGGGGTAGATCATCTCTAAAAAGCCGTTGATAGAAGGAGGGATTACTCTACATCGTTGGGGATGGTTTTGGTGATTACTAATAGTCTACTTTTCATTTGCAGGGGCAGTGCTGACGAGGCCATCTACATTTTTAATTAGTTTTAAGATATTTGTGTTATTTGATTATTTCTTAATTTGTAAATATCATATCATTTGTATTTTCTTAAATAAATTTTCTTAAATTAATTTATATTATTTTTTTAGGCTGTGTATTTGATTTTATGTTCTTGAAAAAGGTCGGGTTTTCTTATGGTGCTTCTTTTTCCTGACCTTGTGATCCTTATTTCACATGAGACAAGTACTCAAAGTCTATACTTAAGTTCGACACTCACATAGTGTAAAATATATATAGTACATCTTCACCTGAAATAAGCTACGATGGATTCTTATATGTATATTCAATTATCAAAATACCACAACGTACATGTACAGGGTGGGTTTAACAATCCACAAGGTGAAAAAATATCAGTATATATCCATCATTCTAAAAATATAGTGTAAAACTTTTTAATTAATAGACAATAGAATAGAAGATGGGAATATTTCGGAGATTAGGGTGAGAAGATTCTCTAGCAAAGTGACAGCTGTCTAAATTCACATACTCCTACAAACTCAACTTTACAGTTATGTGCCTTACGGCTGTTACATATTTTTTTAGGGCCGACTTTTAAATACAAGGATTATTGAAAAAAATAATGCTTTTATACCAGGATAACATACTTTTTTTATTATTCAGATACATCCTAAACCAAAGGTAATACAATAACAAAATTAAATGTTTTATCAAATCATATTAACAAATTAAGAAAATACGAATTACATTACATCAATTACAAATGTATCTACCTACACAGCATAATATTTACAAATACCAATTATATTGATAAATAATTGAAGTAGCTTAAACTCATAATGAAATATTATGTAGCTTCTCTGCCAGAGCGCTGTCCCTGAAAATCAAAAATAGGTGATTAATAATGTGAATAACAAATAAAAGCATAACTATTTCAATCGAAATACTCAGCTTTTCACTGGTGAAGGTGGTTCTAGGACAGCATATAGTTTCAAGCATCCTGTGTGGCCTCTGCACTCGACATTGGCTGCTGCTGGAAGTAAATAAATAAATGTAAAAGTTGCAATGTTATGTTCATAAATAAAGCCAGTTTTAATCTGATATAGGTACTTATGCACTTTTTTCGCATCTATGGCTTTTGTATTTTTCAAGATATTTATTTATTTATTTATTTTAGGGAGATTAACAGCAAAATCAACAAATGAATAATAAAACATAGAAAACCAATGCCAATAAGAAATCTCCACCTATAGATCATAGCAGTATTAATTAGTATGGCTTACCTGCTGCTTAATTTCACTCTTGCCATATTCTGTTCACCAAGAATTCTCTTATAGTACATCCTCATGGAAGTTAGCTCATGCTAACTGACGATTTGTGGTGGGGTCTGCTTGTATCACTGCTTCATGTTCATTGTTTGTTCTGAGGATCTGCAATTCATGATCACGCTGTTCCTCATCATATAATTCTGGAACAGATAATCAAGCAGCATTGGTAATATTGTACAATATCACACAAGCATGGGTGATCATGCCAGCAGTGATAGGATCATAGTGGAGCCCACGATGATGTAATAAGCATCACCAGTGTGCTTTGAGAACGCCAATAACAATAAAAATGACTTTCAAAATACCTATATCTATTGTCTAAATGTATTTCACTCACCTAAAAACCAGACAGACTTTGACTACTACTACTGTTCGATATAGTGTCTAAGTGGATGATGTCCCCAAATAAAGAATCATGTCTATCGTGACACGTTCTAAGGTGCCTCCGGAGTTCCTGGCGTTGAAGACCATCACAGGCTTCTGCCGATTCTAACTCATTTAGAAAGAATCCCAGTCGTGCCATTTCGTATAACTTAAGAAAATACACTTCACTCAGATTTTCACTTTTCATGCACAATAATTGTATTGGATCACGTTTCTATACTTTATGTCGAAGCTAACAACACGAAATTTCAAGTTTTTTGGCTATATTATCCACAAACGCACGTAGGAAAACTTCGCGGTTCGAGTTGTCAATGTCAAAATTTTTAGGTTAGAAGATAAACTGCAAACCCAGTTCAACCGCAAAAAATATGCAGTTTATGTCACGTGACCGTAGTTGAACGTCAAAACTTTGCGGTTGAACCTTAAACGCTTCTTACGTGGTACGCCTGCAGGTCTCTAAATAGTATACAACAAAATCGCTATCAGCATGTCCACGCATCGGATTATATCTTTATCTTTATTGTACATAAAATTGTTACAGAAATGTGCATTGTATATAAAATGTACAAAGGCGAGCTTAACTCCGGTTATGATACGGTTTTCACTAACATTTAGAGAATATTTTAGAATATTTTATTTCGACATCTACGGAGACGTAGCAAGGCGGATAGCTGATATATTATAAATACGTTTGGATGATAATTCCGCAATCACACACACTAACGCTTTAACGGATTTGAATGAAATGTGGTACTGAGATAGACTGCGTACTGGATATACATTAGGGTACTTTTTATCCCGAAAATTCTAATAAATCCCGCGAGACAACAAATTGAATTCACGCGGGCGAGGGTCGAATACCACGGGAACAAGTATATGTTTTATTTTATTACCTCATTTTCCTCGGAGTCGTATTCAACAATTCTATTAATGTCTCCGTCTTCTTCTTCTGCCTCAGAATCTTCAACCTCTTCTAGGTCTGATTGTTGCTCCTCTTCATCATCTGCGAAATAATGTAATAGTAATGACTTCATCGCGACAAATGGAGTTTCGGCATGTAAAAATAATAGAACCAACCCATCTCTTCCTGTAGATGTCATGAAAGGCTACTAAGCGACTTTTCGCCAAAATCATCTATAGATTGGCACGTTTTAATGGCGATAGGCGTGAGCCGGTGGTGACACCTGCCACGTGTGTATTTCTGTATCCTTATAGTACTTAAAAGTAATGGATGGGACAGTCATTCTCATTGTTCTACATATTAAAAAAAGAAAGACCAATGCATTCGTCTTTCTCTTTTTTTATTGTCTTAGTACTATGAGGAAAGAAATATATTTTCGTTTAATTTCAATTCATGAAATTGATTTACCTGAAATTAGTAGTGCTCTGTTCTCGTGCTTTTTCTTTTTAAGTTTTTTCTTTACACCTTGAGAATTGTTCACCTCATTGCCTTCATCGTCAGAATCGATAACTAATCTCTTCTTTAATTGGTTGTTAGAACAAATAGGCTTATTTTCTTTGTTTTGAC
This sequence comes from Oegoconia quadripuncta, assembly GCA_949316235.1. NCBI lineage: Eukaryota > Metazoa > Arthropoda > Insecta > Lepidoptera > Autostichidae > Oegoconia > Oegoconia quadripuncta. Next base: position 9,550,623 of record OX438759.1, read on the forward strand.
TATTTTTACCATTAAAGTATTGGTGGAGTTTTGGTGCATTCAGTTCAGGATCCTTCAATTCATCAAGAATAGAATTGAGCAAATTCTTTTCTTCTAGTATTTTTTGGTTTAGTTCTGGTATATCTTGGGTGCTTGTATTAGTTATTCTATTATTATTGTCACATATAACTATATTAATATCGTCAGTTAAGCCATAAACAGTATTTTCTTGGTGTATTTCTGAATTGATGCCATTATGGGAATTTTCAGTAGTTTTAGGACTTGCTTCGTTATTTACATCATTATTAACTACCGAAGCGTCTAGTAACATATTCTTTTCTTTGTCGTCATTTTCCGTCATTGACACAAACTGATTGTCATAAAATTTACCGGTGCATAAGGCGAGCACATCACCACTTATATTCTGAATTTGCGGTTGAGTTATTGGAAACTGGGATGAGCTTACGCTTTGGGAGAAGCTTCCTGAACACATCCCTACAACATGGTCTAAATTACCCTAAAACCACAATGAAATAATAATCAAATCAATTCCTTTTTAGGGGAATCAATTAATGTAATTTTACATGAGATAATCTTCACCTATAATTATTTTATATTAATTTGCAATTTATATAGCACAAGCAACGTTTTTTGAATAAGGTATTTTATAAATACTTACTTCTTCATACATCTGAGTGTTGGTCATTCCAGCAAAATTTTCAGTAATAGGGAAATCTAACCCAATATTTTCTTTGGCAACATCCGAATTCAAAATCGAAAATGTTTGAGTACCAAATTCGTTACAAAATGCCTCATCATTTTCATTCGTCTTCTCTCTTTCGTTGGAAACAGGTATAGTACTTTCGTGACTAGTAAATAAATCATCAGAAAAAGATTTATGTCTCTGAGCTAATTGCAATTCATCGTCTGAAAATAAATGAATTTAATAATGAAAATTATTACAAGACGCTAATCTTTCATTAATTAATACTAATAATACAAAAATACCTTGTGTATGCTTAATTAAATGATTGCTGTCGACATTACTTTGCTCTACTTGGACGTATACATTGGGCTGATTTTCATTATCAATAATCTCAGTATTTGCAGATGACTTCCGATTCTCTAAATTATCTACATCTTCATCATCTGAATCCTCGAACGCCTTTAATATTCTTCCTTTTTTATGTTTCAACTGATTTTCTTGTTCCTCTTCAGATTCTTCATCATTTGATTGTTCGTCGCTATCTTCGTCATCTTCATAAACCACACCTTCGTTATCTTTTTTACCATTTCGTTCTCCGTCTTCATATTCGTCGCAATCCGATTCCTCTGCTTCATCTGCAATCATCGGATTTCGTTTTCTTGGCTTTTCTTCGTTTATAATTTCTTCTTCTTCTTCTTCACTCTCTGAACTGCTACTTGCAGTTCTGTCGATATTTTCATTTTCTTCTAACTTAGCCTCAATCTTGTCAATATCTTCCTCGCCTTCCGACGTGTCACCCCTTATAGTGTCTAACTCCATTTTCTGCTGTTTTTCTTCTTCCAATCGTTTGGCCCATTCATGTGACCGCTGTTCAGCAATTTTCTCCTCAAGATCTAGTTTTAATTTCCAGTGTTGTGTGCCCGGCTTTATTCTGGAACGTAAATATACGTAATGAACCATTTCGCTTTACACAATAAAGAAATAAAATAATTATAATAAACTATCTACCTTTTCTCCCTTTGCCTTTCCCTCTCTTCTGGTGTTTTAAGGTTTGCAAAGTACATGAAACGTTCTTTTAACAGTTCAACACCAGTAAGCTTGTTTGCAGCAAATGGATCAGTACCATCTAAATCAACAATCATACCCGGAGCTCCAGTCAAAGTTGGTTTTGTCTTTAAAGGCCGTTCTTTAATAAGCATTGGAGAATTCTCGCTTCTTGATTGACCTGAAACATAGATCGCAATTAACTTAATAGTTATTTTAATTTGATTTAAAACCAAGAGCGTTACGTTTCCTTTACAACTTTTAAGTATACATAATGTTTACTTGACGCCTTGTCTTCGGCAATAGTACAGCGAATAACAGAAATTAACATAATGGTCATCATGAAAGTTACATTTAAGGGGGCGATAGGTACTCCATCCTCTCATAGGTTGTTGAACCTAAATATATTTATTGTTATTATATTTTACTTCATATTAATTAAAAAATATGGACTTTGTAGTCTGAAGTACAGATAGTAATAAATAATGGTATTTATTTTTATTTTACGTTTTATTCATGACTAAGTGAAGTTACTTACTTGTAATAATTTCAGAATTTTCAATTAGGTTATCTATTTCCTCCATATTTATATCATCATCTGAGAAATGACTCGTATTTTTCTCAGTATGTGCATGAATTTCTTGAGCATCTTCACTAGGTTTAGAAGGCAATGCATTTAACATATTGTCTGATACTCCAAAATTTTCCGTGTTGCTATCAATTCTTTCCGAGTCATAATGTAAAGATATCATTTGACTGTCCAATTCAGTACCAGCTTTAAGATTTTGTTGTTCAGAATTTTCGCTTTCTCCGTAAATCTGATTTGTATTGATGTTGCTGACATTTTCTGACAAGTCTGCAGTCAGATCTGATTCTACTACTGAATCATTATAAATTATTTTTTTAGATGCGTCACCATCTTCCTTAGTATCCAGGATTGAGGTCTCATTTATATAACTTGACAGATTTACCATTGACGAAGTATTTTCCTCAGATATTTGAGCATTTAGTTTAAGGATTGTAGGATTAGATTGTATACTAGGGATTTGTTCAATCTGCTCATTTAAATCAACTGTTGTTACTAAATTATGAACATCACTAGAGCTATTTTCACTCATTAAATTCTGCGCTGAATTTATATCAACTGGTAACGCAGGTTTGTTGCTAACATTATCTGTTACAACAACTGCAATGTTTTCTTCATTAGCATTTATTAAATTATCGTAAATGGTGTCATTCATACAAGGGTCAATATCAATTTTTGCCTCATGGTCAGAAATTTCTTCCTCATCTGTATCACTTTTACAAAGCTCCATCATTTCTTTTTGTCTTTGTTCTAACTGGAGCCTGCAAGAATATAAAACACAAGATGGTGAATAGCAGTAACCGCAATTTTTCTAGTGTTAATATCCTGTTCAATGTCCATCAAAGTGTTAATGTAATACAGTCCAAAAAAACATTGTCCAGTGTCTTTGTTGTAAAAATCTTTATTAAATTTATGTGATTTCAACAAAAAATATAGTGATATGGATATTATGTCAGGAAAAGTACCCGGGATGTAAACCACATATAGTGTGAGTTGAGTATTTCATAAAACCTGTAATTTGAACTTGAAAAAATTAAGATAGGCACAGTATAAGCATAACACTTCTACTAGTATAGCTATATTTTTTAAAGTTACAATTTATAGGTTTAATGAGATGTACACACAACTCACACTAATGTCATTTAAGGGCCCAAAGTAATTTTCCTGACACTCTGTTGCATTTTAATGAACACCAAAAGTAGGCCGTAAAATTTATGTATGTTGACTGATTACATAGATCTTTAAATCTCCAGCACTAGTAGTACAACAGGTGCGATAAATGTTTATATCGCGGGAGATACATTACTATGTCTTGCTCATTCGCTTGGATGAAATATACAACTATCCCTCTATCACACCTATGTCACGCGCGACAAACGATGTAATGCAACAGGGGCAGCTGTACTATACGAGTTTAATATACTTACGCATAATGTTTCAATTGTTCCTCATTCATTTTGATAGGCAAGGCCTTTCCATCGGATGTGACAGCAGGCCTTCTCCTGCTCATAATATCTTTCAGTGATAGAGCCTTAGGCCTATGGTATGGTAATGATACTTCTTTCTCCCGCAACATTCGGTTAGATTCACTTTTTATTTTCTGCATGTTTTCACTTGCTTCTTTGGCAGACATCTATACTTAAAGAAGGTAATTTGTAAATGATACTAAATTCAACTCATTCTATACAAAACAAAAAAGTGCATAGACAGTCTAAGAAATACTAGGACTTACTCTAATGGGTTTGGGTGAAGTCATTTTTATGGTCTTTATTTGTTTCTTCTGCTTTAGCTTTCGTTGTGGCGGACTGCTGTCTTCATCAGAAGTATCAGGATCACAGATACTCATTTTTAAATGATTTGTCTTTTCTTGGATCATCTGGAATATTTAAAAAATGATTGCCTTTTCACATTGCACTCAGAAATTTTATACATTACAAATTATTAAATTATATAATTATTATAAGTAAGTAGGTACCCACTTATTAGAAGACGAAGTAATTCTTTTTGTGAGTAAATCTTGTGAATGCTAATTTTATAATGTTATTTTACTATAAGAAAATGTTATCCAATTGTTTCTTTTACATGTAAAATATAACAGAACATTAACAAATATGGGATTTAACCTCTAAGCGATTACAACACAAATTCAAAATGTAGTTTATTGCATAATAATCAATAACATGCAAACAAAAGACGCAATACAGACAGAGCAGTATAGACGGCCTTATCGTGGTCTCTGGACTATTTTTTACTGGAAATCAGGGTGCGAAAAAATCCGATTTTTATAATAATAAACATCAAAGAATCGGATTTTTTATATATATCAGATATATATCCAAATGCTGAATGAAAAGATGTTACAAGCGTAACATGGTATCATGTGTTTAAATATTGATATATTAGTAATTTCTTTGTTGAAGAAGGTAAGTAAGTAAACACGTAAATTAGGGATATTTTAATAATACTTGACTCTAAATATTTGTTATAATCACAATATTTGAATTGTTTCACTTATTCGTATTTAAACTATTAAAAAATTGAGATTACTTACCTAACTGGTAAACAGAAGATAAAAAGCAAGGCTGACTTAGGCCAATAGTCTTTTTCTTAAGTTGGTAATTATTCTTACAATAATTTAAAACAATTCCTTACCAAATTATCTTCTCATTTAAAATGAAATAAAAATTAGGTACGTTACAAAACTTGGACTTGTACAGTCAGCAACACGATTAAGGTAGCAGGCCATTAGATAAAGGGAAATTAAGTTAGAATAGAACCAACCCATCTCTTCCCGTGGGTGTCGTAATTGGCGACTAAGCGACTTTCCACCAAAAAACATCTATAGTTTTGCATGTTTCCGTCACCCCTTGTCACGCGTGCATTTCTGTATATTTCACGGTAAACCGTGGATGTTGTTTCAATCATTAAACGTTCAACGTTTTAAAAACCCAAACACTATTGTTAAGAATATGTCTGACCACTCCATTTGGGATAGAGGTGGAGACGTTATGTATTTATGTTTAGTAACTTATTTAATATATTTGATTTAACAATCGGATCTGAATGACATTATGTATGTATGTTATTTAAGTTGAACTGAAATTTATCTATCACATGATATACACCAATCAAGATGTAAAGAAAATATAACAAAATCCAACGAAGACCCTCCAAACGATA